>OX438533.1:20601879-21333129 GCA_949316355.1 Bruchidius siliquastri
GTTGAGTAGAGTTGAGTAGAGTTGAGTAGAGTTGAGTAGAGTTGAGTAGAGTTGAGTAGAGTTGAGTAGAGTTGAGTAGAGTTGAGTAGAGTTGAGTAGAGTTGAGTAGAGTTGAGTAGAGTTGAGTAGAGTTGAGTAGAGTTGAGTAGAGTTGAGTAGAGTTGAGTAGAGTTGAGTAGAGTTGAGTAGAGTTGAGTAGAGTTGAGTAGAGTAGAGTAGAGTAGAGTAGAGTAGAGTAGAGCTGATTTGAGCCGGATTGAGCAGGATTGAGCCGGTTTGAACTGGATTGAGCCGGTTTGAACTGGATTGAACCGGTTTGAGCCGGTTTGAGCCGGTTTTAACTGGATTGAACCGGTTTGAGCCGGTTTGGGCCGGTTTTAACTGGATTGAACAGGTTCGAACCGGTTAGAACTGGATTGAACTGGATTGAACAGGTTCGAACCGGTTAGAACTGGATTGAACTGGATTGAGCCGGTTTGATCCAGATTGAGCCAGATTGAACCGGTTTGAACCGGTTTGAACTGGATTGAACTGGATTGAGCCGGTTTGAGCCAGATTGAACTGGATTGAACCGGATTGGACTGGATTGAGCCGGTTTTCTCAGTGTTTAGTGTTTAGTGTTTAGTGTTTTGTGTTTAGTGTTTAGTGTTTAGTGTTTAGTGTTTAGTGTTTAGTGTTTAGTGTTTAGTGTTTAGTGTTTAGTGTTTAGTGTTTAGTGTTTAGTGTTTAGTGTTTAGTGTTTAGTGTTTAGTGTTTAGTGTTTAGTGTTTAGTGTTTAGTGTTTAGTGTTTGGTGTTTGGTGTTTGGTGTTTGGTGTTTGGTGTTTGGTGTTTGGTGTTTGGTGTTTGGTGTTTAGTGTTTAGTGTTTAGTGTTTAGTGTTTAGTGTTTAGTGTTTAGTGTTTAGTGTATAGTGTATAGTGTTTAGTGTTTAGTGTTTAGTGTTTAGTGTTTAGTGTTTAGTGTTTAGTGTTTAGTGTTTAGTGTTTAGTGTTTAGTGTTTAGTGTTTAGTGTTTAGTGTTTAGTGTTTAGTGTTTAGTGTTTAGTGTTTAGTGTTTAGTGTTTAGTGTTTAGTGTTTAGTGTTTAGTGTTTAGTGTTTAGTGTTTAGTGTTTAGTGTTTAGTGTTTAGTGTTTAGTGTTTAGTGTTTAGTGTTTAGTGTTTAGTGTTTAGTGTTTAGTGTTTAGTGTTAAGTGTTTAGTGTTTAGTGTTTAGTGTTTAGTGTTTAGTGTTTAGTGTTTAGTGTTTAGTGTTTAGTGTTTAGTGTTTAGTGTTTAGTGTTTAGTGTTTAGTGTTTAGTGTTTAGTGTTTAGTGTTTAGTGTTTAGTGTTTAGTGTTTAGTGTTTAGTGTTTAGTGTTTAGTGTTTAGTGTTTAGTGTTTAGTGTTTAGTGTTTAGTGTTTAGTGTTTAGTGTTTAGTGTTTAGTGTTTAGTGTTTAGTGTTTAGTGTTTAGTGTTTAGTGTTTAGTGTTTAGTGTTTAGTGTTTAGTGTTTAGTGTTTAGTGTTTAGTGTTTAGTGTTTAGTGTTTAGTGTTTAGTGTTTAGTGTTTAGTGTTTAGTGTTTAGTGTTTAGTGTTTAGTGTTTAGTGTTTAGTGTTTAGTGTTTAGTGTTTAGTGTTTAGTGTTTAGTGTTTAGTGTTTAGTGTTTAGTGTTTAGTGTTTAGTGTTTAGTGTTTAGTGTTTAGTGTTTAGTGTTTAGTGTTTAGTGTTTAGTGTTTAGTGTTTAGTGTTTAGTGTTTAGTGTTTAGTGTTTAGTGTTTAGTGTTTAGTGTTTAGTGTTTAGTGTTTAGTGTTTAGTGTTTAGTGTTTAGTGTTTAGTGTTTAGTGTTTAGTGTTTAGTGTTTAGTGTTTAGTGTTTAGTGTTTAGTGTTTAGTGTTTAGTGTTTAGTGTTTAGTGTTTAGTTTTTAGTGTTTAGTGTTTAGTGTTTAGTGTTTAGTGTTTAGTGTTTAGTGTTTAGTGTTTAGTGTTTAGTGTTTAGTGTTTAGTGTTTAGTGTTTAGTGTTTAGTGTTTAGTGTTTAGTGTTTCGTGTTTGGTGTTTGGTGTTTGGTGTTTGGTGTTTGGTGTTTAGTGTATAGTGTTTAGTGTTTAGTGTTTAGTGTTTAGTGTTTAGTGTTTAGTGTTTAGTGTATAGTGTATAGTGTATAGTGTTTAGTGTTTAGTGTTTAGTGTTTAGTGTTTAGTGTTTAGTGTTTAGTGTTTAGTGTTTAGTGTTTAGTGTTTAGTGTTTAGTGTTTAGTGTTTAGTGTTTAGTGTTTAGTGTTTAGTGTTTAGTGTTTAGTGTTTAGTGTTTAGTGTTTAGTGTTTAGTGTTTAGTGTTTAGTGTTTAGTGTTTAGTGTTTAGTGTTTAGTGTTTAGTGTTTAGTGTTTAGTGTTTAGTGTTTAGTGTTTAGTGTTTAGTGTTTAGTGTTTAGTGTTTAGTGTTTAGTGTTTAGTGTTTAGTGTTTAGTGTTTAGTGTTTAGTGTTTAGTGTTTAGTGTTTAGTGTTTAGTGTTTAGTGTTTAGTGTTTAGTGTTTAGTGTTTAGTGTTTAGTGTTTAGTGTTTAGTGTTTAGTGTTTAGTGTTTAGTGTTTAGTGTTTAGTGTTTAGTGTTTAGTGTTTAGTGTTTAATGTTTAGTGTTTAGTGTTTAGTGTTTAGTGTTTAGTGTTTAGTGTTTAGTGTTTAGTGTTTAGTGTTTAGTGTTTAGTGTTTAGTGTTTAGTGTTTAGTGTTTAGTGTTTAGTGTTTAGTGTTTAGTGTTTAGTGTTTAGTGTTTAGTGTTTAGTGTTTAGTGTTTAGTGTTTAGTGTTTAGTGTTTAGTGTTTAGTGTTTAGTGTTTAGTGTTTAGTGTTTAGTGTTTAGAGTTTAGTGTTTAGTGTTTAGTGTTTAGTGTTTAGTGTTTAGTGTTTAGTGTTTTAGTGTTTAGTGTTTAGTGTTTAGTGTTTAGTGTTTAGTGTTTAGTGTTTAGTGTTTAGTGTTTAGTGTTTAGTGTTTAGTGTTTAGTGTTTAGTGTTTAGTGTTTAGTGTTTAGTGTTTAGTGTTTAGTGTTTAGTGTTTAGTGTTTAGTGTTTAGTGTTTAGTGTTTAGTGTTTAGTGTTTAGTGTTTAGTGTTTAGTGTTTAGTGTTTAGTGTTTAGTGTTTAGTGTTTAGTGTTTAGTGTTTAGTGTTTAGTGTTTAGTGTTTAGTGTTTAGTGTTTAGTGTTTAGTGTTTAGTGTTTAGTGTTTAGTGTTTAGTGTTTAGTGTTTAGTGTTTAGTGTTTAGTGTTTAGTGTTTAGTGTTTAGTGTTTAGTGTTTAGTGTTTAGTGTTTAGTGTTTAGTGTTTAGTGTTTAGTGTTTAGTGTTTAGTGTTTAGTGTTTAGTGTTTAGTGTTTAGTGTTTAGTGTTTAGTGTTTAGTGTTTAGTGTTTAGTGTTTAGTGTTTAGTGTTTAGTGTTTAGTGTTTGGTGTTTAGTGTATAGTGTTTGGTGTTTGGTGTTTGGTGTTTGGTGTTTAGTGTATAGTGTTTCGTGTTTGGTGTTTAGTGTTTAGTGTTTAGTGTTTAGTGTTTAGTGTTTAGTGTTTAGTGTTTAGTGTTTAGTGTTTAGTGTTTAGTGTTTAGTGTTTAGTGTTTAGTGTTTAGTGTTTAGTGTTTAGTGTTTAGTGTTTAGTGTTTAGTGTTTAGTGTTTAGTGTTTAGTGTTTAGTGTTTAGTGTTTAGTGTTTAGTGTTTAGTGTTTAGTGTTTAGTGTTTAGTGTTTAGTGTTTAGTGTTTAGTGTTTAGTGTTTAGTGTTTAGTGTTTAGTGTTTAGTGTTTAGTGTTTAGTGTTTAGTGTTTAGTGTTTAGTGTTTAGTGTTTAGTGTTTAGTGTTTAGTGTTTAGTGTTTAGTGTTTAGTGTTTATTGTTTAGTGTTTAGTGTTTAGTGTTTAGTGTTTAGTGTTTAGTGTTTAGTGTTTAGTGTTTAGTGTTTAGTGTTTAGTGTTTAGTGTTTAGTGTTTAGTGTTTAGTGTTTAGTGTTTAGTGTTTAGTGTTTAGTGTTTAGTGTTTAGTGTTTAGTGTTTAGCGTTTAGCGTTTAGCGTTTAGCGTTTAGCGTTTAGCGTTTAGCGTTTAGCGTTTAGCGTTTAGCGTTTAGCGTTTAGCGTTTAGCGTTTAGCGTTTAGCGTTTAGCGTTTAGCGTTTAGCGTTTAGCGTTTAGCGTTTAGCGTTTAGCGTTTAGCGTTTAGCGTTTAGCGTTTAGCGTTTAGCGTTTAGCGTTTAGCGTTTAGCGTTTAGCGTTTAGCGTTTAGCGTTTAGCGTTTAGCGTTTAGCGTTTAGCGTTTAGCGTTTAGCGTGTTGTTTGGTGTTTGGTGTTTGGTGTTTGGTGTTTGGTGTTTAGTGTATAGTGTTTAGTGTATAGTGTTTAGTGTTTAGTGTTTAGTGTTTAGTGTTTAGTGTTTAGTGTTTAGTGTTTAGTGTTTAGTGTTTAGTGTTTAGTGTTTAGTGTTTAGTGTTTAGTGTTTAGTGTTTAGTGTTTAGTGTTTAGTGTTTAGTGTTTAGTGTTTAGTGTTTAGTGTTTAGTGTTTAGTGTTTAGTGTTTAGTGTTTAGTGTTTAGTGTTTAGTGTTTAGTGTTTAGTGTTTAGTGTTTAGTGTTTAGTGTTTAGTGTTTAGTGTTTAGTGTTTAGTGTTTAGTGTTTAGTGTTTAGTGTTTAGTGTTTAGTGTTTAGTGTTTAGTGTTTAGTGTTTAGTGTTTAGTGTTTAGTGTTTAGTGTTTAGTGTTTAGTGTTTAGTGTTTAGTGTTTAGTGTTTAGTGTTTAGTGTTTAGTGTTTAGTGTTTAGTGTTTAGTGTTTAGTGTTTAGTGTTTAGTGTTTAGTGTTTAGTGTTTAGTGTTTAGTGTTTAGTGTTTAGTGTTTAGTGTTTAGTGTTTAGTGTTTAGTGTTTAGTGTTTAGTGTTTAGTGTTTAGTGTTTAGTGTTTAGTGTTTAGTGTTTAGTGTTTAGTGTTTAGTGTTTAGTGTTTAGTGTTTAGTGTTTAGTGTTTAGTGTTTAGTGTTTAGTGTTTAGTGTTTAGTGTTTAGTGTTTGGTGTTTAGTGTATAGTGTTTGGTGTTTGGTGTTTGGTGTTTGGTGTTTAGTGTATAGTGTTTCGTGTTTGGTGTTTGGTGTTTGGTGTTTAGTGTATAGTGTTTAGTGTTTAGTGTTTAGTGTTTAGTGTTTAGTGTTTAGTGTTTAGTGTTTAGTGTTTAGTGTTTAGTGTTTAGTGTTTAGTGTTTAGTGTTTAGTGTTTAGTGTTTAGTGTTTAGTGTTTAGTGTTTAGTGTTTAGTGTTTAGTGTTTAGTGTTTAGTGTTTAGTGTTTAGTGTTTAGTGTTTAGTGTTTAGTGTTTAGTGTTTAGTGTTTAGTGTTTAGTGTTTAGTGTTTAGTGTTTAGTGTTTAGTGTTTAGTGTTTAGTGTTTAGTGTTTAGTGTTTAGTGTTTAGTGTTTAGTGTTTAGTGTTTAGTGTTTAGTGTTTAGTGTTTAGTGTTTAGTGTTTAGTGTTTAGTGTTTAGTGTTTAGTGTTTAGTGTTTAGTGTTTAGTGTTTAGTGTTTAGTGTTTAGTGTTTAGTGTTTAGTGTTAGTGTTTAGTGTTTAGTGTTTAGTGTTTAGTGTTTAGTGTTTAGTGTTTAGTGTTTAGTGTTTAGTGTTTAGTGTTTAGTGTTTAGTGTTTAGTGTTTAGTGTTTAGTGTTTAGTGTTTAGTGTTTAGTGTTTAGTGTTTAGTGTTTAGTGTTTTAGTGTTTAGTGTTTAGTGTTTAGTGTTTAGTGTTTAGTGTTTAGTGTTTAGTGTTTAGTGTTTAGTGTTTAGTGTTTAGTGTTTAGTGTTTAGTGTTTAGTGTTTAGTGTTTAGTGTTTAGTGTTTAGTGTTTAGTGTTTAGTGTTTAGTGTTTAGTGTTTAGTGTTAGTGTTTAGTGTTTAGTGTTTAGTGTTTAGTGTTTAGTGTTTAGTGTTTATTGTTTATTGTTTAGTGTTTAGTGTTAGTGTTTAGTGTTTAGTGTTTAGTGTTTAGTGTTTAGTGTTTAGTGTTTAGTGTTTAGTGTTTAGTGTTTAGTGTTTAGTGTTTAGTGTTTAGTGTTTAGTGTTTAGTGTTTAGTGTTTAGTGTTTAGTGTTTAGTGTTTAGTGTTTAGTGTTTAGTGTTTAGTGTTTAGTGTTTAGTGTTTAGTGTTTAGTGTTTAGTGTTTAGTGTTTAGTGTTTAGTGTTTAGCGTTTAGCGTTTAGCGTTTAGCGTTTAGCGTTTAGCGTTTAGCGTTTAGCGTTTAGCGTTTAGCGTTTAGCGTTTAGCGTTTAGCGTTTAGCGTTTAGCGTTTAGCGTTTAGCGTTTAGCGTTTAGCGTTTAGCGTTTAGCGTTTAGCGTTTAGCGTTTAGCGTTTAGCGTTTAGCGTTTAGCGTTTAGCGTTTAGCGTTTAGCGTTTAGCGTTTAGCGTTTAGCGTTTAGCGTTTAGCGTTTAGCGTTTAGCGTTTAGCGTTTAGCGTTTAGCGTTTAGCGTTTAGCGTTTAGCGTTTAGCGTTTAGCGTTTAGCGTTTAGCGTTTAGCGTTTAGCGTTTAGCGTTTAGCGTTTAGCGTTTAGTGTTTAGTGTTTAGCGTTTAGTGTTTAGGGTTTAGTGTTTAGGGTTTAGTGTTTAGGGTTTAGTGTTTAGGTTTAGTGTTTAGTGTTTAGTGTTTAGTGTTTAGTGTTTAGTGTTTAGTGTTTAGTGTTTAGTGTTTAGTGTTTAGTGTTTAGTGTTTAGTGTTTAGTGTTTAGTGTTTAGTGTTTAGTGTTTAGTGTTTAGTGTTTAGTGTTTAGTGTTTAGTGTTTAGTGTTTAGTGTTTAGTGTTTAGTGTTTAGTGTTTAGTGTTTAGTGTTTAGTGTTTAGTGTTTAGTGTTTAGTGTTTAGTGTTTAGTGTTTAGTGTTTAGTGTTTAGTGTTTAGTGTTTAGTGTTTAGTGTTTAGTGTTTAGTGTTTAGTGTTTAGTGTTTAGTGTTTAGTGTTTAGTGTTTAGTGTTTAGTGTTTAGTGTTTAGTGTTTAGTGTTTAGTGTTTAGTGTTTAGTGTTTAGTGTTTAGTGTTTAGTGTTTAGTGTTTAGTGTTAGTGTTTAGTGTTTAGTGTTTAGTGTTTAGTGTTTAGTGTTTAGTGTTTAGTGTTTAGTGTTTAGTGTTTAGTGTTTAGTGTTTAGTGTTTAGTGTTTAGTGTTTAGTGTTTAGTGTTTAGTGTTTAGTGTTTAGTGTTTAGTGTTTAGTGTTTAGTGTTTAGTGTTTAGTGTTTAGTGTTTAGTGTTTAGTGTTTAGTGTTTAGTGTTTAGTGTTTAGTGTTTAGTGTTTAGTGTTTAGTGTTTAGTGTTTAGTGTTTCGTGTTTGGTGTTTGGTGTTTGGTGTTTGGTGTTTAGTGTATAGTGTATAGTGTTTAGTGTTTAGTGTTTAGTGTTTAGTGTTTAGTGTTTAGTGTTTAGTGTTTAGTGTTTAGTGTTTAGTGTTTAGTGTTTAGTGTTTAGTGTTTAGTGTTTAGTGTTTAGTGTTTAGTGTTTAGTGTTTAGTGTTTAGTGTTTAGTGTTTAGTGTTTAGTGTTTAGTGTTTAGTGTTTAGTGTTTAGTGTTTAGTGTTTAGTGTTTAGTGTTTAGTGTTTAGTGTTTAGTGTTTAGTGTTTAGTGTTTAGTGTTTAGTGTTTAGTGTTTAGTGTTTAGTGTTTAGTGTTTAGTGTTTAGTGTTTAGTGTTTAGTGTTTAGTGTTTAGTGTTTAGTGTTTAGTGTTTAGTGTTTAGTGTTTAGTGTTTAGTGTTTAGTGTTTAGTGTTTAGTGTTTAGTGTTTAGTGTTTAGTGTTTAGTGTTTAGTGTTTAGTGTTTAGTGTTTAGTGTTTAGTGTTTAGTGTTTAGTGTTTAGTGTTTAGTGTTTAGTGTTTAGTGTTTAGTGTTTAGTGTTTAGTGTTTAGTGTTTAGTGTTTAGTGTTTAGTGTTTAGTGTTTAGTGTTTAGTGTTTAGTGTTTAGTGTTTAGTGTTTAGTGTTTAGTGTTTAGTGTTTAGTGTTTTAGTGTTTAGTGTTTAGTGTTTAGTGTTTAGTGTTTAGTGTTTAGTGTTTAGTGTTTAGTGTTTAGTGTTTAGTGTTTAGTGTTTAGTGTTTAGTGTTTAGTGTTTAGTGTTTAGTGTTTAGTGTTTAGTGTTTAGTGTTTAGTGTTTAGTGTTTAGTGTTTAGTGTTTAGTGTTTAGTGTTTAGTGTTTAGTGTTTAGTGTTTAGTGTTTAGTGTTTAGTGTTTAGTGTTTAGTGTTTAGTGTTTAGTGTTTAGTGTTTAGTGTTTAGTGTTTAGTGTTTAGTGTTTAGTGTTTAGTGTTTAGTGTTTAGTGTTTAGTGTTTAGTGTTTAGTGTTTAGTGTTTAGTGTTTAGTGTTTAGTGTTTAGTGTTTAGTGTTTAGTGTTTAGTGTTTAGTGTTTAGTGTTTAGTGTTTAGTGTTTAGTGTTTAGTGTTTAGTGTTTAGTGTTTAGTGTTTAGCGTTTAGCGTTTAGCGTTTAGCGTTTAGCGTTTAGCGTTTAGCGTTTAGCGTTTAGCGTTTAGCGTTTAGCGTTTAGCGTTTAGCGTTTAGCGTTTAGCGTTTAGCGTTTAGCGTTTAGCGTTTAGCGTTTAGCGTTTAGCGTTTAGCGTTTAGCGTTTAGCGTTTAGCGTTTAGCGTTTAGCGTTTAGCGTTTAGCGTTTAGCGTTTAGCGTTTAGCGTTTAGCGTTTAGCGTTTAGCGTTTAGCGTTTAGCGTTTAGCGTTTAGCGTTTAGCGTTTAGCGTTTAGCGTTTAGCGTTTAGCGTTTAGCGTTTAGCGTTTAGCGTTTAGCGTTTAGTGTTTAGTGTTTAGCGTTTAGTGTTTAGGGTTTAGTGTTTAGGGTTTAGTGTTTAGGGTTTAGTGTTTAGTGTTTAGTGTTTAGTGTTTAGTGTTTAGTGTTTAGTGTTTAGTGTTTAGTGTTTAGTGTTTAGTGTTTAGTGTTTAGTGTTTAGTGTTTAGTGTTTAGTGTTTAGTGTTTAGTGTTTAGTGTTTAGTGTTTAGTGTTTAGTGTTTAGTGTTTAGTGTTTAGTGTTTAGTGTTTAGTGTTTAGTGTTTAGTGTTTAGTGTTTAGTGTTTAGTGTTTAGTGTTTAGTGTTTAGTGTTTAGTGTTTAGTGTTTAGTGTTTAGTGTTTAGTGTTTAGTGTTTAGTGTTTAGTGTTTAGTGTTTAGTGTTTAGTGTTTAGTGTTTAGTGTTTAGTGTTTAGTGTTTAGTGTTTAGTGTTTAGTGTTTAGTGTTTAGTGTTTAGTGTTTAGTGTTTAGTGTTTAGTGTTTAGTGTTTAGTGTTTAGTGTTTAGTGTTTAGTGTTTAGTGTTTAGTGTTTAGTGTTTAGTGTTTAGTGTTTAGTGTTTAGTGTTTAGTGTTTAGTGTTTAGTGTTTAGTGTTTAGTGTTTAGTGTTTAGTGTTTAGTGTTTAGTGTTTAGTGTTTAGTGTTTAGTGTTTAGTGTTTAGTGTTTAGTGTTTAGTGTTTAGTGTTTAGTGTTTAGTGTTTAGTGTTTAGTGTTTCGTGTTTGGTGTTTGGTGTTTGGTGTTTGGTGTTTAGTGTATAGTGTATAGTGTTTAGTGTTTAGTGTTTAGTGTTTAGTGTTTAGTGTTTAGTGTTTAGTGTTTAGTGTTTAGTGTTTAGTGTTTAGTGTTTAGTGTTTAGTGTTTAGTGTTTAGTGTTTAGTGTTTAGTGTTTAGTGTTTAGTGTTTAGTGTTTAGTGTTTAGTGTTTAGTGTTTAGTGTTTAGTGTTTAGTGTTTAGTGTTTAGTGTTTAGTGTTTAGTGTTTAGTGTTTAGTGTTTAGTGTTTAGTGTTTAGTGTTTAGTGTTTAGTGTTTAGTGTTTAGTGTTTAGTGTTTAGTGTTTAGTGTTTAGTGTTTAGTGTTTAGTGTTTAGTGTTTAGTGTTTAGTGTTTAGTGTTTAGTGTTTAGTGTTTAGTGTTTAGTGTTTAGTGTTTAGTGTTTAGTGTTTAGTGTTTAGTGTTTAGTGTTTAGTGTTTAGTGTTTAGTGTTTAGTGTTTAGTGTTTAGTGTTTAGTGTTTAGTGTTTAGTGTTTAGTGTTTAGTGTTTAGTGTTTAGTGTTTAGTGTTTAGTGTTTAGTGTTTAGTGTTTAGTGTTTAGTGTTTAGTGTTTAGTGTTTAGTGTTTAGTGTTTAGTGTTTAGTGTTTAGTGTTTAGTGTTTAGTGTTTAGTGTTTAGTGTTTAGTGTTTAGTGTTTAGTGTTTAGTGTTTAGTGTTTAGTGTTTAGTGTTTAGTGTTTAGTGTTTAGTGTTTAGTGTTTAGTGTTTAGTGTTTAGTGTTTAGTGTTTAGTGTTTAGTGTTTAGTGTTTAGTGTTTAGTGTTTAGTGTTTAGTGTTTAGTGTTTAGTGTTTAGTGTTTAGTGTTTAGTGTTTAGTGTTTAGTGTTTAGTGTTTAGTGTTTAGTGTTTAGTGTTTAGTGTTTAGTGTTTAGTGTTTAGTGTTTAGTGTTTAGTGTTTAGTGTTTAGTGTTTAGTGTTTAGTGTTTAGTGTTTAGTGTTTAGTGTTTAGTGTTTAGTGTTTAGTGTTTAGTGTTTAGTGTTTAGTGTTTAGTGTTTAGTGTTTAGTGTTTAGTGTTTAGTGTTTAGTGTTTAGTGTTTAGTGTTTAGTGTTTAGTGTTTAGTGTTTAGTGTTTAGTGTTTAGTGTTTAGTGTTTAGTGTTTAGTGTTTAGTGTTTAGTGTTTAGTGTTTAGTGTTTAGTGTTTAGTGTTTAGTGTTTAGTGTTTAGTGTTTAGTGTTTAGTGTTTAGTGTTTAGTGTTTAGTGTTTAGTGTTTAGTGTTTAGTGTTTAGTGTTTAGTGTTTAGTGTTTAGTGTTTAGTGTTTAGTGTTTAGTGTTTAGTGTTTAGTGTTTAGTGTTTAGTGTTTAGTGTTTAGTGTTTAGTGTTTAGTGTTTAGTGTTTAGTGTTTAGTGTTTAGTGTTTAGTGTTTAGTGTTTAGTGTTTAGTGTTTAGTGTTTAGTGTTTAGTGTTTAGTGTTTAGTGTTTAGTGTTTAGTGTTTAGTGTTTAGTGTTTAGTGTTTAGTGTTTAGTGTTTAGTGTTTAGTGTTTAGTGTTTAGTGTTTAGTGTTTAGTGTTTAGTGTTTAGTGTTTAGTGTTTAGTGTTTAGTGTTTAGTGTTTAGTGTTTAGTGTTTAGTGTTTAGTGTTTAGTGTTTAGTGTTTAGTGTTTAGTGTTTAGTGTTTAGTGTTTAGTGTTTAGTGTTTAGTGTTTAGTGTTTAGTGTTTAGTGTTTAGTGTTTAGTGTTTAGTGTTTAGTGTTTAGTGTTTAGTGTTTAGTGTTTAGTGTTTAGTGTTTAGTGTTTAGTGTTTAGTGTTTAGTGTTTAGTGTTTAGTGTTTAGTGTTTAGTGTTTAGTGTTTAGTGTTTAGTTTTTAGTGTTTAGTGTTTAGTGTTTAGTGTTTAGTGTTTAGTGTTTAGTGTTTAGTGTTTAGTGTTTAGTGTTTAGTGTTTAGTGTTTAGTGTTTAGTGTTTAGTGTTTAGTGTTTAGTGTTTAGTGTTTCGTGTTTGGTGTTTGGTGTTTGGTGTTTGGTGTTTGGTGTTTAGTGTATAGTGTTTAGTGTTTAGTGTTTAGTGTTTAGTGTTTAGTGTTTAGTGTTTAGTGTTTAGTGTTTAGTGTATAGTGTATAGTGTATAGTGTTTAGTGTTTAGTGTTTAGTGTTTAGTGTTTAGTGTTTAGTGTTTAGTGTTTAGTGTTTAGTGTTTAGTGTTTAGTGTTTAGTGTTTAGTGTTTAGTGTTTAGTGTTTAGTGTTTAGTGTTTAGTGTTTAGTGTTTAGTGTTTAGTGTTTAGTGTTTAGTGTTTAGTGTTTAGTGTTTAGTGTTTAGTGTTTAGTGTTTAGTGTTTAGTGTTTAGTGTTTAGTGTTTAGTGTTTAGTGTTTAGTGTTTAGTGTTTAGTGTTTAGTGTTTAGTGTTTAGTGTTTAGTGTTTAGTGTTTAGTGTTTAGTGTTTAGTGTTTAGTGTTTAGTGTTTAGTGTTTAGTGTTTAGTGTTTAGTGTTCAGTGTTTAGTGTTTAGTGTTTAGTGTTTAGTGTTTAGTGTTTAGTGTTTAGTGTTTAGTGTTTAGTGTTTAGTGTTTAGTGTTTAGTGTTTAGTGTTTAGTGTTTAGTGTTTAGTGTTTAGTGTTTAGTGTTTAGTGTTTAGTGTTTAGTGTTTAGTGTTTAGTGTTTAGTGTTTAGTGTTTAGTGTTTAGTGTTTAGTGTTTAGTGTTTAGTGTTTAGTGTTTAGTGTTTAGTGTTTAGTGTTTAGTGTTTAGTGTTTAATGTTTAGTGTTTAGTGTTTAGTGTTTAGTGTTTAGTGTTTAGTGTTTAGTGTTTAGTGTTTAGTGTTTAGTGTTTAGTGTTTAGTGTTTAGTGTTTAGTGTTTAGTGTTTAGTGTTTAGTGTTTAGTGTTTAGTGTTTAGTGTTTAGTGTTTAGTGTTTAGTGTTTAGTGTTTAGTGTTTAGTGTTTAGTGTTTAGTGTTTAGTGTTTAGTGTTTAGTGTTTAGTGTTTAGTGTTTAGTGTTTAGTGTTTAGTGTTTAGAGTTTAGTGTTTAGTGTTTAGTGTTTAGTGTTTAGTGTTTAGTGTTTAGTGTTTAGTGTTTAGTGTTTAGTGTTTAGTGTTTAGTGTTTAGTGTTTAGTGTTTAGTGTTTAGTGTTTAGTGTTTAGTGTTTAGTGTTTAGTGTTTAGTGTTTAGTGTTTAGTGTTTAGTGTTTAGTGTTTAGTGTTTAGTGTTTAGTGTTTAGTGTTTAGTGTTTAGTGTTTAGTGTTTAGTGTTTAGTGTTTAGTGTTTAGTGTTTAGTGTTTAGTGTTTAGTGTTTAGTGTTTAGTGTTTAGTGTTTAGTGTTTAGTGTTTAGTGTTTAGTGTTTAGTGTTTAGTGTTTAGTGTTTAGTGTTTAGTGTTTAGTGTTTAGTGTTTAGTGTTTAGTGTTTAGTGTTTAGTGTTTAGTGTTTAGTGTTTAGTGTTTAGTGTTTAGTGTTTAGTGTTTAGTGTTTAGTGTTTAGTGTTTAGTGTTTAGTGTTTAGTGTTTAGTGTTTAGTGTTTAGTGTTTAGTGTTTCGTGTTTAGTGTTTAGTGTTTAGTGTTTAGTGTTTAGTGTTTAGTGTTTAGTGTTTAGTGTTTCGTGTTTCGTGTTTCGTGTTTCGTGTTTCGTGTTTCCTGTTTCGTGTTTCGTGTTTCGTGTTAGGTTAGGTTAGGTGTGGCGTGGCGTGGCGTGGCGTGGCGTGGCGTGGCGTGGCGTGGCGTGGCGTGGCGTGGCGTGGCGTGGCGTGGCGTGGCGTGGCGTGGCGTGGCGTGGCGTGGCGTGGCGTGGCGTGGCGTGGCGTGGCGTGGCGTGGCGTGGCGTGGCGTGGCGTGGCGTGGCGTGGCGTGGCGTGGCGTGGCGTGGCGTGGCGTGGCGTGGCGTGGCGTGGCGTGGCGTGGCGTGGCGTAGATCGTAAGTCGTAATTCATAACTCTAACTCGTTTATCGGGCTTGGCTAGACTTACGTTAGGTTAGGTTAGATTTTTGACGCTTCCGACTTTTGACTCTCCCGACTTTTGACGCTTCCGACGTTTGACGCCTCCGACTTTTGACGCTTCCGACTTCTGACGCTTCAGATTTTTGACGCTTACGACTTTTGACGCTTCCGACTTCTGACGCTTCAGATTTTTGACGCTTCCGACTTTTGACGCGTGAGACATTTGACGCTTCCGACTTTTGACTCTCCCGACTTCTGACGCTTCCGACGTTTGACGCCTCCGACTTTTGACGCTTCCGACTTCTGACGCTTCAGATTTTTGACGCTTACGACTTTTGACGCTTCCGACTTCTGACGCTTCAGATTTTTGACGCTTCCGACTTTTGACGCTTCCGACTTTTGACGGTTTACTTTTGACGTTTCACGCTTGAAGCTTGACTTTTGACGTTTCACTCTTGACGCTTTACGCTTCGACGCTTGAAGCATTGATGCTATGACGCTTGATATTTGACGCTTTGACGCTTGACGCTTTGACGCTTGACCACTGACTGTTAATTTGTTGAAGAATTTTGGCGCATAACAGAGAGTTACATTGAAAGATTTATTCAATCTGAGAAATTTTATATCTATATAAAGAGTTTTCTCTTGTTTCATAACTATGATATTCACTGCACAAATGATATTAATGAATATTTCTCCTGATATAGATAAGACTTTCCAAAATATACCTGGAAGGCAATGTTAATATTCTACGTCTCTTAAAAATTTCTCTCACATCTGCTAGATAGCCCAAGCCCTCATCCACCCTGATTGCACGTCTCTGAAGCTTAAAAGTTCTGTCAGCCTGCGCTGTATGACTCCAAGCAAGCAGACCATAGTTGCATGCAGACTGTACCAATGCATGAAAAACCTGCCGCACTACCGGCCTGTCCACAGATCTACTTAAGTTTTTCAATAAAAAAATGGCCTTTTTTTATTTTTTTGCTGTAATGTCAACATGCTTGTCAAAAACAAGAGCCTGATTGAGGTGAACACCCAAGAACCTCACAGCAGCCCTAATCTCATTATCTGGTATAACACGCATTGCAAAAATCATATTTTCAGTTTTACTGATGTTAAGACTAGGGTTATTGGCAGAAAACCAATCACCTAATCCTGCCACCGCACCCTCCATATCCAACTTTAGATATTGTAGGCTTTTATTTTCACAGAGTGTGGTTGTATCATCAGCAAACAGTATTAATTTACTGTCGACTGAGCTACTCACATCATTTATATAGATAATAAAGAGCAGCGGTCCCAGAATTGACCCCTGTGGGACCCATGCTTCACTATGGTTTCCTCTGAAAACTTGCCTCCACTATAAGTGTGTTGAGTTCTATGTTCTAGGTAACTTTCAAAAAACTCAACAGTGATGATTAAGTCCATAATATTTTAATTTTTTAATGAGAATCTGATGTGATATACAGTCAAAAGCCTTGGAAAGGATACAAAATGTGTCACCCCCCTCACAGCCCTCAACTATATACTCCATCATATCTAATATTGCCTTAACAGTGGAATGATCTTTTCTAAACCCAAATTGTGATTTACTAAATAAATTATTGCATTCAAAATAACTTATGTGTTTTTAAGAGATACTCAAGAATTTTTGATACAGCTGGTATTATTGGAATTGGTCTATAATTGTTAACATCATTTGTGTCTCCCTTCTTGAAAACAGGAATAACTTTAGTTTTTTTAAAGCAGGATGGATATATTCCCTATTTTAGACAGTGATTGATTATTTTAGTTACTGGACCAATTATTGTTTCTTTTAATATTTCTAATACTGACACACTTTAACCAAAAATATCCCTACTATGTTTCTTTTTTAAAGAATCTATTCAGTCTCTTACCTCTATGAAAGTAACCTCCCTTAAAGAGAAGCTATCCCCTTGTATTTGAGGTTTCTGACTTTCTAGATACATTTCAGCTGTTTTTGTGGATGCTGGTACACCACTGATAATTTGTTGTGAGATATTTGTGAAAAATGTGGTAAAATCGTAAGCTGTAAGGTTCAAAGATGGCTCACCTTTTCTCAATACTCTGCTGTGTTCATTGACAACCTGCCAGGCTGCTCTAATTTTATTATCAGACTGTTCAATGAATCTTGATGCTGCTGTTTTCTTGGCCTTTTTATTTCCCTCCGGAATTTGGTCCTAAACTGTTGTAGTTGTTCTTTAATGACAGGGTGCCCAAAGTTTTTGTTAAGTTCATCAAGCAAATGCAAATGCTCTCTCATTACAGCCAGCTCATTGTTGAACCAATTTACTTTTTTATTTTGTTTCGAATAATTTTTAACTGGAAATGATATTTCAAAGTTGCCTACTAAAATATCCATAAAAACACTACTCATGCTGTCTGCACACAAATCAGAATCAAGAAAACCCCAATCTGTTTTTTGCATACACTCAAACATATAATTTATACCCCTTTGAGTTATCGGTCTAAAACAGAATGAAATTTTTTCAGTAGGATTCCTATCTATGCACATATCTATAGTGACTGCTCTGTGGTCAGAAAAAATTGGCTGTAAAACACATGATACATAATTCAAAATTCCTCTATAATTTACAAATATATTATCTAAACAATAGTCAGCCCTAGTATTTTCATATACTTCCTGTGTAAATCCAAAAGAATTCACAATATCTAAAAATTGGCAATTTCTTGTTGTTAAAACATTGAAATGTGAATGAAATTCTCCTGTTATCACAGTATACTTAAAATTATGTGACAAAATTTCCAACAGTACATACACTGAATTTAAAAATACATTGAAGTCTCCCCCTGGAGGACGATACACTGCTACCACTACTAAATTGAAAGACTTAACCTCCACTGCTGCAATTTCAAAAGACATCTCTACTGACAGCTTCTCCAGCTGCTCACATCCTGTTGCTATTATACTGTTTTTGACACATATTACTGCTCCACCATGACTGCTTCTTGCAAAACTGAACACCACATAATAACCAGGTATATGGGTTGTATTCAATTCATCGACAAGATTGGTGGACAGTGGCTAACAGTAAGTGAGCATCGTATCAACTCTCAAAAATTTTAAAAAATAGTAGGTATATAATTCTACAACCATTAGATTAGTGATATCAGTTTACTACGAAAATCTAGCGTCAATAGTCATATATTTGCTTGAGCTATGGAGGTAATAAAAGGTAAACAGGGTTAAAAGTTAAGCATTTTCTTTATTTAAATATTATTCCGTTGCAAATACAAAATTTAACATAGAAATATTCACAAAAATATCTTAAAAGTATCTGTGTATGACATTATGAACATGGCAGAGTTGAGTAGAGTTGAGTAGAGTTGAGTAGAGTTGAGTAGAGTTGAGTAGAGTTGATTAGAGTTGAGTAGAGTTGAGTAGAGTTGAGTAGAGTTGAGTAGAGTTGAGTAGAGTTGAGTATAGTTGAGTAGAGTTGAGTAGAGTTGAGTAGAGTTGAGTAGAGTTGAGTAGAGTTGAGTAGAGTTGAGTAGAGTTGAGTAGAGTTGAGTAGAGTTGAGTAGAGTTGAGTAGAGTTGAGTAGAGTTGAGTAGAGTTGAGTAGAGTTGAGTAGAGTTGAGTAGAGTTGAGTAGAGTTGAGTAGAGTTGAGTAGAGTTGAGTAGAGTTGAGTAGAGTTGAGTAGAGTTGAGTAGAGTTGAGTAGAGTTGAGTAGAGTTGAGTAGAGATGAGTAGAGTTGAGTAGAGTTGAGTAGAGTTGAGTAGAGTTGAGTAGAGTTGAGTAGAGTAGTTGAGTAGAGTTGAGTAGAGTTGAGTAGAGTTGAGTAGAGTTGAGTAGAGTTGAGTAGAGTTGAGTAGAGTTGAGTAGAGTTGAGTGGAGTTGAGTAGAGTTGAGTAGAGTTGAGTAGAGTTGAGTAGAGTTGAGTAGAGTTGAGTAGAGTTGAGTAGAGTTGAGTAGAGTTGAGTAGAGTTGAGTAGAGTTGAGTAGAGTTGAGTAGAGTTGAGTAGAGTTGAGTAGAGTTGAGTAGAGTTGAGTAGAGTTGAGTAGAGTTGAGTAGAGTTGAGTAGAGTTGAGTAGAGTTGAGTAGAGTTGAGTAGAGTTGAGTAGAGTTGAGTAGAGTTGAGTAGAGTTGAGTAGAGTTGAGTAGAGTAGAGTTGAGTAGAGTTGAGTAGAGTTGAGTAGAGTAGAGTTGAGTAGAGTTGAGTAGAGTTGAGTAGAGTTGAGTAGAGTTGAGTAGAGTTGAGTAGAGTTGAGTAGAGTTGAGTAGAGTTGAGTAGAGTTGAGTAGAGTTGAGTAGAGTTGAGTAGAGTTGAGTAGAGTTGAGTAGAGTTGAGTAGAGTTGAGTAGAGTTGAGTAGAGTTGAGTAGAGTTGAGTAGAGTTGAGTAGAGTTGAGTAGAGTTGAGTAGAGTTGAGTAGAGTTGAGTAGAGTAGAGTTGAGTAGAGTTGAGTAGAGTTGAGTAGAGTTGAGTAGAGTTGAGTAGAGTTGAGTAGAGTTGAGTAGAGTTGAGTAGAGTTGAGTAGAGTTGAGTAGAGTTGAGTAGAGTTGAGTAGAGTTGAGTAGAGTTGAGTAGAGTTGAGTAGAGTTGAGTAGAGTTGAGTAGAGTTGAGTAGAGTTGAGTAGAGTTGAGTAGAGTTGAGTAGAGTTGAGTAGAGTTGAGTAGAGTTGAGTAGAGTTGAGTAGAGTTGAGTAGAGTTGAGTAGAGTTGAGTAGAGTTGAGTAGAGTTGAGTAGAGTTGAGTAGAGTTGAGTAGAGTTGAGTAGAGTTGAGTAGAGTTGAGTAGAGTTGAGTAGAGTTGAGTAGAGTAGAGTAGAGTAGAGTAGAGTAGAGTAGAGTAGAGCTGATTTGAGCCGGATTGAGCAGGATTGAGCCGGTTTGAACTGGATTGAGCCGGTTTGAGCCGGTTTGAGCCGGTTTTAACTGGATTGAACCGGTTTGAGCCGGTTTGAGCCGGTTTTAACTGGATTGAACAGGTTCGAACCGGTTAGAACTGGATTGAACTGGATTGAACAGGTTCGAACCGGTTAGAACTGGATTGAACTGGATTGAGCCGGTTTGATCCAGATTGAGCCAGATTGAACCGGTTTGAACCGGTTTGAACTGGATTGAACTGGATTGAGCCGGTTTGAGCCAGATTGAACTGGATTGAACCGAATTGGACTGGATTGAGCCGGTTTTTTCAGTGTTTAGTGTTTAGTGTTTAGTGTTTAGTGTTTAGTGTTTAGTGTTTAGTGTTTAGTGTTTAGTGTTTAGTGTTTAGTGTTTAGTGTTTAGTGTTTAGTGTTTAGTGTTTAGTGTTTAGTGTTTAGTGTTTAGTGTTTAGTGTTTAGTGTTTAGTGTTTAGTGTTTAGTGTTTAGTGTTTAGTGTTTAGTGTTTAGTGTTTAGTGTTTAGTGTTTAGTGTTTAGTGTTTAGTGTTTAGTGTTTAGTGTTTAGTGTTTAGTGTTTAGTGTTTAGTGTTTAGTGTTTGGTGTTTGGTGTTTGGTGTTTGGTGTTTGGTGTTTGGTGTTTGGTGTTTGGTGTTTAGTGTATAGTGTTTAGTGTTTAGTGTTTAGTGTTTAGTGTTTAGTGTTTAGTGTTTAGTGTTTAGTGTTTAGTGTTTAGTGTTTAGTGTTTAGTGTTTAGTGTTTAGTGTTTAGTGTTTAGTGTTTAGTGTTTAGTGTTTAGTGTTTAGTGTTTAGTGTTTAGTGTTTAGTGTTTAGTGTTTAGTGTTTAGTGTTTAGTGTTTAGTGTTTAGTGTTTAGTGTTTAGTGTTTAGTGTTTAGTGTTTAGTGTTTAGTGTTTAGTGTTTAGTGTTTAGTGTTTAGTGTTTAGTGTTTAGTGTTTAGTGTTTAGTGTTTAGTGTTTAGTGTTTAGTGTTTAGTGTTTAGTGTTTAGTGTTTAGTGTTTAGTGTTTAGTGTTTAGTGTTTAGTGTTTAGTGTTTAGTGTTTAGTGTTTAGTGTTTAGTGTTTAGTGTTTAGTGTTTAGTGTTTAGTGTTTAGTGTTTAGTGTTTAGTGTTTAGTGTTCAGTGTTTAGTGTTTAGTGTTTAGTGTTTAGTGTTTAGTGTTTAGTGTTTAGTGTTTAGTGTTTAGTGTTTAGTGTTTAGTGTTTAGTGTTTAGTGTTTAGTGTTTAGTGTTTAGTGTTTAGTGTTTAGTGTTTAGTGTTTAGTGTTTAGTGTTTAGTGTTTAGTGTTTAGTGTTTAGTGTTTAGTGTTTAGTGTTTAGTGTTTAGTGTTTAGTGTTTAGTGTTTAGTGTTTAGTGTTTAGTGTTTAGTGTTTAGTGTTTAGTGTTTAGTGTTTAGTGTTTAGTGTTTAGTGTTTAGTGTTTAGTGTTTAGTGTTTAGTGTTTAGTGTTTAGTGTTTAGTGTTTAGTGTTTAGTGTTTAGTGTTTAGTGTTTAGTGTTTAGTGTTTAGTGTTTAGTGTTTAGTGTTTAGTGTTTAGTGTTTAGTGTTTAGTGTTTAGTGTTTAGTGTTTAGTGTTTAGTGTTTAGTGTTTAGTGTTTAGTGTTTAGTGTTTAGTGTTTAGTGTTTAGTGTTTAGTGTTTAGTGTTTAGTGTTTAGTGTTTAGTGTTTAGTGTTTAGTGTTTAGTGTTTAGTGTTTAGTGTTTAGTGTTTAGTGTTTAGTGTTTAGTGTTTAGTGTTTAGTGTTTAGTGTTTAGTGTTTAGTGTTTAGTGTTTAGTGTTTAGTGTTTAGTGTTTAGTGTTTAGTGTTTAGTGTTTAGTGTTTAGTGTTTAGTGTTTAGTGTTTAGTGTTTAGTGTTTAGTGTTTAGTGTTTAGTGTTTAGTGTTTCGTGTTTCGTGTTTCGTGTTTCGTGTTTCGTGTTTCCTGTTTCGTGTTTCGTGTTTCGTGTTAGGTTAGGTTAGGTGTGGCGTGGCGTGGCGTGGCGTGGCGTGGCGTGGCGTGGCGTGGCGTGGCGTGGCGTGGCGTGGCGTGGCGTGGTGTGGCGGGGCGTGGCGTGGCGTGGCGCGGCGTGGCGTGGCGTGGCGTGGCGTGGCGTGGCGTGGCGTGGCGTGGCGTGGCGTGGCGTGGCGTGGCGTGGCGTGGCGTGGCGTGGCGTGGCGTGGCGTGGCGTGGCGTGGCGTGGCGTGGCGTGGCGTGGCGTGGCGTGGCGTGGCGTGGCGTGGCGTGGCGTGGCGTGGCGTGGCGTGGCGTGGCGTGGCGTGGCGTGGCGTGGCGTGGCGTGGCGTGGCGTGGCGTGGCGTGGCGTGGCGTGGCGTGGCGTGGCGTGGCGTGGCGTGGCGTGGCGTGGCGTGGCGTGGCGTGGCGTGGCGTGGCGTGGCGTGGCGTGGCGTGGCGTGGCGTGGCGTGGCGTGGCGTGGCGTGGCGTGGCGTGGCGTGGCGTGGCGTGGCGTGGCGTGGCGTGGCGTGGCGTGGCGTGGCGTGGCGTGGCGTGGCGTGGCGTGGCGTGGCGTGGCGTGGCGTGGCGTGGCGTGGCGTGGCGTGGCGTGGCGTGGCGTGGCGTGGCGTGGCGTGGCGTGGCGTGGCGTGGCGTGGCGTGGCGTGGCGTGGCGTGGCGTGGCGTGGCGTGGCGTGGCGTGGCGTGGCGTGGCGTGGCGTGGCGTGGCGTGGCGTGGCGTGGCGTGGCGTGGCGTGGCGTGGCGTGGCGTGGCGTGGCGTGGCGTAGATCGTAAGTCGTAATTCATAACTCTAACTCGTTTATCGGGCTTGGCTAGACTTACGTTAGGTTAGGTTAGATTTTTGACGCTTCCGACTTTTGACTCTCCCGACTTTTGACGCTTCCGACGTTTGACGCCTCCGACTTTTGACGCTTCCGACTTCTGACGCTTCAGATTTTTGACGCTTACGACTTTTGACGCTTCCGACTTCTGACGCTTCAGATTTTTGACGCTTCCGACTTTTGACGCGTGAGACATTTGACGCTTCCGACTTTTGACTCTCCCGACTTCTGACGCTTCCGACGTTTGACGCCTCCGACTTTTGACGCTTCCGACTTCTGACGCTTCAGATTTTTGACGCTTACGACTTTTGACGCTTCCGACTTCTGACGCTTCAGATTTTTGACGCTTCCGACTTTTGACGCTTCCGACTTTTGACGGTTTACTTTTGACGTTTCACGCTTGAAGCTTGACTTTTGACGTTTCACTCTTGACGCTTTACGCTTCGACGCTTGAAGCATTGATGCTATGACGCTTGATATTTGACGCTTTGACGCTTGACGCTTTGACGCTTGACCACTGACTGTTAATTTGTTGAAGAATTTTGGCGCATAACAGAGAGTTACATTGAAAGATTTATTCAATCTGAGAAATTTTATATCTATATAAAGAGTTTTCTCTTGTTTCATAACTATGATATTCACTGCACAAATGATATTAATGAATATTTCTCCTGATATAGATAAGACTTTCCAAAATATACCTGGAAGGCAATGTTAATATTCTACGTCTCTTAAAAATTTCTCTCACATCTGCTAGATAGCCCAAGCCCTCATCCACCCTGATTGCACGTCTCTGAAGCTTAAAAGTTCTGTCAGCCTGCGCTGTATGACTCCAAGCAAGCAGACCATAGTTGCATGCAGACTGTACCAATGCATGAAAAACCTGCCGCACTACCGGCCTGTCCACAGATCTACTTAAGTTTTTCAATAAAAAAATGGCCTTTTTTTATTTTTTTGCTGTAATGTCAACATGCTTGTCAAAAACAAGAGCCTGATTGAGGTGAACACCCAAGAACCTCACAGCAGCCCTAATCTCATTATCTGGTATAACACGCATTGCAAAAATCATATTTTCAGTTTTACTGATGTTAAGACTAGGGTTATTGGCAGAAAACCAATCACCTAATCCTGCCACCGCACACTCCATATCCAACTTTAGATATTGTAGGCTTTTATTTTCACAGAGTGTGGTTGTATCATCAGCAAACAGTATTAATTTACTGTCGACTGAGCTACTCACATCATTTATATAGATAATAAAGAGCAGCGGTCCCAGAATTGACCCCTGTGGGACCCATGCTTCACTATGGTTTCCTCTGAAAACTTGCCTCCACTATAAGTGTGTTGAGTTCTATGTTCTAGGTAACTTTCAAAAAACTCAACAGTGATGATTAAGTCCATAATATTTTAATTTTTTAATGAGAATCTGATGTGATATACAGTCAAAAGCCTTGGAAAGGATACAAAATGTGTCACCCCCCTCACAGCCCTCAACTATATACTCCATCATATCTAATATTGCCTTAACAGTGGAATGATCTTTTCTAAACCCAAATTGTGATTTACTAAATAAATTATTGCATTCAAAATAACTTATGTGTTTTTAAGAGATACTCAAGAATTTTTTATACAGCTGGTATTATTGGAATTGGTCTATAATTGTTAACATCATTTGTGTCTCCCTTCTTGAAAACAGGAATAACTTTAGTTTTTTTAAAGCAGGATGGATATATTCCCTATTTTAGACAGTGATTGATTATTTTAGTTACTGGACCAATTATTGTTTCTTTTAATATTTCTAATACTGACACACTTTAACCAAAAATATCCCTACTATGTTTCTTTTTTAAAGAATCTATTCAGTCTCTTACCTCTATGAAAGTAACCTCCCTTAAAGAGAAGCTATCCCCTTGTATTTGAGGTTTCTGACTTTCTAGATACATTTCAGCTGTTTTTGTGGATGCTGGTACACCACTGATAATTTGTTGTGAGATATTTGTGAAAAATGTGGTAAAATCGTAAGCTGTAAGGTTCAAAGATGGCTCACCTTTTCTCAATACTCTGCTGTGTTCATTGACAACCTGCCAGGCTGCTCTAATTTTATTATCAGACTGTTCAATGAATCTTGATGCTGCTGTTTTCTTGGCCTTTTTATTTCCCTCCGGAATTTGGTCCTAAACTGTTGTAGTTGTTCTTTAATGACAGGGTGCCCAAAGTTTTTGTTAAGTTCATCAAGCAAATGCAAATGCTCTCTCATTACAGCCAGCTCATTGTTGAACCAATTTACTTTTTTATTTTGTTTCGAATAATTTTTAACTGGAAATGATATTTCAAAGTTGCCTACTAAAATATCCATAAAAACACTACTCATGCTGTCTGCACACAAATCAGAATCAAGAAAACCCCAATCTGTTTTTTGCATACACTCAAACATATAATTTATACCCCTTTGAGTTATCGGTCTAAAACAGAATGAAATTTTTTCAGTAGGATTCCTATCTATGCACATATCTATAGTGACTGCTCTGTGGTCAGAAAAAATTGGCTGTAAAACACATGATACATAATTCAAAATTCCTCTATAATTTACAAATATATTATCTAAACAATAGTCAGCCCTAGTATTTTCATATACTTCCTGTGTAAATCCAAAAGAATTCACAATATCTAAAAATTGGCAATTTCTTGTTGTTAAAACATTGAAATGTGAATGAAATTCTCCTGTTATCACAGTATACTTAAAATTATGTGACAAAATTTCCAACAGTACATACACTGAATTTAAAAATACATTGAAGTCTCCCCCTGGAGGACGATACACTGCTACCACTACTAAATTGAAAGACTTAACCTCCACTGCTGCAATTTCAAAAGACATCTCTACTGACAGCTTCTCCAGCTGCTCACATCCTGTTGCTATTATACTGTTTTTGACACATATTACTGCTCCACCATGACTGCTTCTTGCAAAACTGAACACCACATAATAACCAGGTATATGGGTTGTATTCAATTCATCGACAAGATTGGTGGACAGTGGCTAACAGTAAGTGAGCATCGTATCAACTCTCAAAAATTTTAAAAAATAGTAGGTATATAATTCTACAACCATTAGATTAGTGATATCAGTTTACTACGAAAATCTAGCGTCAATAGTCATATATTTGCTTGAGCTATGGAGGTAATAAAAGGTAAACAGGGTTAAAAGTTAAGCATTTTCTTTATTTAAATATTATTCCGTTGCAAATACAAAATTTAACATAGAAATATTCACAAAAATATCTTAAAAGTATCTGTGTATGACATTATGAACATGGCAGAGTTGAGTAGAGTTGAGTAGAGTTGAGTAGAGTTGAGTAGAGTTGATTAGAGTTGAGTAGAGTTGAGTAGAGTTGAGTAGAGTTGAGTAGAGTTGAGTAGAGTTGAGTAGAGTTGAGTAGAGTTGAGTAGAGTTGAGTAGAGTTGAGTAGAGTTGAGTAGAGTTGAGTAGAGTTGAGTAGAGTTGAGTAGAGTTGAGTAGAGTTGAGTAGAGTTGAGTAGAGTTGAGTAGAGTTGAGTAGAGTTGAGTAGAGTTGAGTAGAGTTGAGTAGAGTTGAGTAGAGTTGAGTAGAGTTGAGTAGAGTTGAGTAGAGTTGAGTAGAGTTGAGTAGAGTTGAGTAGAGTTGAGTAGAGTTGAGTAGAGTTGAGTAGAGTTGAGTAGAGTTGAGTAGAGTTGAGTAGAGTTGAGTAGAGTTGAGTAGAGTTGAGTAGAGTTGAGTAGAGTTGAGTAGAGTTGAGTAGAGTTGAGTAGAGTTGAGTAGAGTTGAGTAGAGTTGAGTAGAGTTGAGTAGAGTTGAGTAGAGTTGAGTAGCGTTCAGTAGAGTTGAGTAGAGTTGAGTAGAGTTGAGTAGAGTTGAGTAGAGTTCAGTAGAGTTGAGTAGAGTTGAGTAGAGTTGAGTAGAGTTGAGTAGAGTTGAGTAGAGTTGAGTAGAGTTGAGTAGAGTTGAGTAGAGTTGAGTAGAGTTGAGTAGAGTTGAGTAGAGTTGAGTAGAGTTGAGTAGAGTTGAGTAGAGTTGAGTAGAGTTGAGTAGAGTTGAGTAGAGTTGAGTAGAGTTGAGTAGAGTTGAGTAGAGTTGAGTAGAGTTGAGTGGAGTTGAGTAGAGTTGAGTAGAGTTGAGTAGAGTTGAGTAGAGTTGAGTAGAGTTGAGTAGAGTTGAGTAGAGTTGAGTAGAGTTGAGTAGAGTTGAGTAGAGTTGAGTAGAGTTGAGTAGAGTTGAGTAGAGTTGAGTAGAGTTGAGTAGAGTTGAGTAGAGTTGAGTAGAGTTGAGTAGAGTTGAGTAGAGTTGAGTAGAGTTGAGTAGAGTTGAGTAGAGTTGAGTAGAGTTGAGTAGAGTAGAGTTGAGTAGAGTTGAGTAGAGTTGAGTAGAGTAGAGTTGAGTAGAGTTGAGTAGAGTTGAGTAGAGTTGAGTAGAGTTGAGTAGAGTTGAGTAGAGTTGAGTAGAGTTGAGTAGAGTAGAGTTGAGTAGAGTTGAGTAGAGTTGAGTAGAGTTGAGTAGAGTTGAGTAGAGTTGAGTAGAGTTGAGTAGAGTTGAGTAGAGTTGAGTAGAGTTGAGTAGAGTTGAGTAGAGTTGAGTAGAGTTGAGTAGAGTTGAGTAGAGTTGAGTAGAGTTGAGTAGAGTTGAGTAGAGTTGAGTAGAGTTGAGTAGAGTTGAGTAGAGTTGAGTAGAGTTGAGTAGAGTTGAGTAGAGTTGAGTAGAGTTGAGTAGAGTTGAGTAGAGTTGAGTAGAGTTGAGTAGAGTTGAGTAGAGTTGAGTAGAGTTGAGTAGAGTTGAGTAGAGTTGAGTAGAGTTGAGTAGAGTTGAGTAGAGTTGAGTAGAGTTGAGTAGAGTTGAGTAGAGTTGAGTAGAGTTGAGTAGAGTTGAGTAGAGTTGAGTAGAGTTGAGTAGAGTTGAGTAGAGTCGAGTAGAGTTGAGTAGAGTAGAGTAGAGTAGAGTTGATTTGAGCCGGATTGAGCAGGATTGTGCCGGTTTGAACTGGATTGAACCGGTTTGAGCCGGTTTTAACTGGATTGAACAGGTTCGAACCGGTTAGAACTGGATTGAACAGGATTGAGCCGGTTTGATCCAGATTGAGCCAGATTGAACCGGTTTGAACCGGTTTGAACTGGATTGAACTGGATTGAGCCGGTTTGAGCCAGATTAAGCCAGATTGGACTGGATTGAGCCGGTTTTTTCAGTGTTTAGTGTTTAGTGTTTATTGTTTAGTGTTTAGTGTTTAGTGTTTAGTGTTTAGTGTTTAGTGTTTAGTGTTTAGTGTTAAGTGTTTAGTGTTTAGTGTTTAGTGTTTAGTGTTTAGTGTTTAGTGTTTAGTGTTTAGTGTTTAGTGTTTAGTGTTTAGTGTTTAGTGTTTAGTGTTTAGTGTTTAGTGTTTAGTGTTTAGTGTTTAGTGTTTAGTGTTTAGTGTTTAGTGTTTAGTGTTTAGTGTTTAGTGTTTAGTGTTTAGTGTTTAGTGTTTAGTGTTTAGTGTTTAGTGTTTAGTGTTTAGTGTTTAGTGTTTAGTGTTTAGTGTTTAGTGTTTAGTGTTTAGTGTTTAGTGTTTAGTGTTTAGTGTTTAGTGTTTAGTGTTTAGTGTTTAGTGTTTAGTGTTTAGTGTTTAGTGTTTAGTGTTTAGTGTTTAGTGTTTAGTGTTTAGTGTTTAGTGTTTAGTGTTTAGTGTTTAGTGTTTAGTGTTTAGTGTTTAGTGTTTAGTGTTTAGTGTTTAGTGTTTAGTGTTTAGTGTTTAGTGTTTAGTGTTTAGTGTTTAGTGTTTAGTGTTTAGTGTTTAGTGTTTAGTGTTTAGTGTTTAGTGTTTAGTGTTTAGTGTTTAGTGTTTAGTGTTTAGTGTTTAGTGTTTAGTGTTTAGTGTTTAGTGTTTAGTGTTTAGTGTTTAGTGTTTAGTGTTTAGTGTTTAGTGTTTAGTGTTTAGTGTTTAGTGTTTAGTGTTTAGTGTTTAGTGTTTAGTGTTTAGTGTTTAGTGTTTAGTGTTTAGTGTTTAGTGTTTAGTGTTTAGTGTTTAGTGTTTAGTGTTTAGTGTTTAGTGTTTAGTGTTTAGTGTTTAGTGTTTAGTGTTTAGTGTTTAGTGTTTAGTGTTTAGTGTTTAGTGTTTAGTGTTTAGTGTTTAGTGTTTAGTGTTTAGTGTTTAGTGTTTAGTGTTTAGTGTTTAGTGTTTAGTGTTTAGTGTTTAGTGTTTAGTGTTTAGTGTTTAGTGTTTAGTGTTTAGTGTTTAGTGTTTAGTGTTTAGAGTTTAGTGTTTAGAGTTTAGTGTTTAGTGTTTAGTGTTTAGTGTTTAGTGTTTAGTGTTTAGTGTTTAGTGTTTAGTGTTTAGTGTTTAGTGTTTAGTGTTTAGTGTTTAGTGTTTAGTGTTTAGTGTTTAGTGTTTAGTGTTTAGTGTTTAGTGTTTAGTGTTTAGTGTTTAGTGTTTAGTGTTTAGTGTTTAGTGTTTAGTGTTTAGTGTTTAGTGTTTAGTGTTTAGTGTTTAGTGTTTAGTGTTTAGTGTTTAGTGTTTAGTGTTTAGTGTTTAGTGTTTAGTGTTTAGTGTTTAGTGTTTAGTGTTTAGTGTTTAGTGTTTAGTGTTTAGTGTTTAGTGTTTAGTGTTTAGTGTTTAGTGTTTAGTGTTTAGTGTTTAGTGTTTAGTGTTTAGTGTTTAGTGTTTAGTGTTTAGTGTTTAGTGTTTAGTGTTTAGTGTTTAGTGTTTAGTGTTTAGTGTTTAGTGTTTAGTGTTTAGTGTTTAGTGTTTAGTGTTTAGTGTTTAGTGTTTAGTGTTTAGTGTTTAGTGTTTAGTGTTTAGTGTTTAGTGTTTAGTGTTTAGTGTTTTAGTGTTTAGTGTTTAGTGTTTAGTGTTTAGTGTTTAGTGTTTAGTGTTTAGTGTTTAGTGTTTAGTGTTTAGTGTTTAGTGTTTAGTGTTTAGTGTTTAGTGTTTAGTGTTTAGTGTTTAGTGTTTAGTGTTTAGTGTTTAGTGTTTAGTGTTTAGTGTTTAGTGTTTAGTGTTTAGTGTTTAGTGTTTAGTGTTTAGTGTTTAGTGTTTAGTGTTTAGTGTTTAGTGTTTAGTGTTTAGTGTTTAGTGTTTAGTGTTTAGTGTTTAGTGTTTAGTGTTTAGTGTTTAGTGTTTAGTGTTTAGTGTTTAGTGTTTAGTGTTTAGTGTTTAGTGTTTAGTGTTTAGTGTTTGGTGTTTGGTGTTTAGTGTTTAGTGTTTAGTGTATAGTGTTTCGTGTTTGGTGTTTGGTGTTTGGTGTTTGGTGTTTAGTGTATAGTGTTTAGTGTTTAGTGTTTAGTGTTTAGTGTATAGTGTATAGTGTATAGTGTTTAGTGTTTAGTGTTTAGCGTTTAGTGTTTAGTGTTTAGTGTTTAGTGTTTAGTGTTTAGTGTTTAGTGTTTAGTGTTTAGTGTTTAGTGTTTAGTGTTTAGTGTTTAGTGTTTAGTGTTTAGTGTTTAGTGTTTAGTGTTTAGTGTTTAGTGTTTAGTGTTTAGTGTTTAGTGTTTAGTGTTTAGTGTTTAGTGTTTAGTGTTTAGTGTTTAGTGTTTAGTGTTTAGTGTTTAGTGTTTAGTGTTTAGTGTTTAGTGTTTAGGGTTTAGTGTTTAGTGTTTAGTGTTTAGTGTTTAGTGTTTAGTGTTTAGTGTTTAGTGTTTAGTGTTTAGTGTTTAGTGTTTAGTGTTTAGTGTTTAGTGTTTAGTGTTTAGTGTTTAGTGTATAGTGTTTAGTGTTTAGTGTTTAGCGTTTAGCGTTTAGTGTTTAGTGTTTAGTGTTTAGTGTTTAGTGTTTAGTGTTTAGTGTTTAGTGTTTAGTGTTTAGTGTTTAGTGTTTAGTGTTTAGTGTTTAGTGTTTAGTGTTTAGTGTTTAGTGTTTAGTGTTTAGTGTTTAGTGTTTAGTGTTTAGTGTTTAGTGTTTAGTGTTTAGTGTTTAGTGTTTAGTGTTTAGTGTTTAGTGTTTAGTGTTTAGTGTTTAGTGTTTAGTGTTTAGTGTTTAGTGTTTAGTGTTTAGTGTTTAGTGTTTAGTGTTTAGTGTTTAGTGTTTAGTGTTTAGTGTTTAGTGTTTAGTGTTTAGTGTTTAGTGTTTAGTGTTTAGTGTTTAGTGTTTAGTGTTTAGTGTTTAGTGTTTAGTGTTTAGTGTTTAGTGTTTAGTGTTTAGTGTTTAGTGTTTAGTGTTTAGTGTTTAGTGTTTAGTGTTTAGTGTTTAGCGTTTAGCGTTTAGCGTTTAGCGTTTAGCGTTTAGCGTTTAGCGTTTAGCGTTTAGCGTTTAGCGTTTAGCGTTTAGCGTTTAGCGTTTAGCGTTTAGCGTTTAGCGTTTAGCGTTTATCGTTTAGCGTTTAGCGTTTAGCGTTTAGCGTTTAGCGTTTAGCGTTTAGCGTTTAGCGTTTAGCGTTTAGCGTTTAGCGTTTAGCGTTTAGCGTTTAGCGTTTAGCGTTTAGCGTTTAGCGTTTAGCGTTTAGCGTTTAGCGTTTAGCGTTTAGCGTTTAGCGTTTAGCGTTTAGCGTTTAGCGTTTAGCGTTTAGCGTTTAGCGTTTAGCGTTTAGCGTTTAGCGTTTAGCGTTTAGCGTTTAGCGTTTAGCGTTTAGCGTTTAGCGTTTAGCGTTTAGCGTTTAGCGTTTAGCGTTTAGCGTTTAGCGTTTAGCGTTTAGCGTTTAGCGTTTAGCGTTTAGCGTTTAGCGTTTAGCGTTTAGCGTTTAGCGTTTAGCGTTTAGCGTTTAGCGTTTAGCGTTTAGCGTTTAGCGTTTAGCGTTTAGCGTTTAGTGTTTAGTGTTTAGTGTTTAGTGTTTAGTGTTTAGTGTTTAGTGTTTAGTGTTTAGTGTTTAGTGTTTAGTGTTTAGTGTTTAGTGTTTAGTGTTTAGTGTTTAGTGTTTAGTGTTTAGTGTTTAGTGTTTAGTGTTTAGTGTTTAGTGTTTAGTGTTTAGTGTTTAGTGTTTAGTGTTTAGTGTTTAGTGTTTAGTGTTTAGTGTTTAGTGTTTAGTGTTTAGTGTTTAGTGTTTAGTGTTTAGTGTTTAGTGTTTAGTGTTTAGTGTTTAGTGTTTAGTGTTTAGTGTTTAGTGTTTAGTGTTTAGTGTTTAGTGTTTAGTGTTTAGTGTTTAGTGTTTAGTGTTTAGTGTTTAGTGTTTAGTGTTTAGTGTTTAGTGTTTAGTGTTTAGTGTTTAGAGTTTAGAGTTTAGTGTTTAGTGTTTAGTGTTTAGAGTTTAGTGTTTAGTGTTTAGTGTTTAGTGTTTAGTGTTTAGTGTTTAGTGTTTAGTGTTTAGTGTTTAGTGTTTAGTGTTTAGTGTTTAGTGTTTAGTGTTTAGTGTTTAGTGTTTAGTGTTTAGTGTTTAGTGTTTAGTGTTTAGTGTTTAGTGTTTAGTGTTTAGTGTTTAGTGTTTAGTGTTTAGTGTTTAGTGTTTAGTGTTTAGTGTTTAGTGTTTAGTGTTTAGTGTTTAGTGTTTAGTGTTTAGTGTTTAGTGTTTAGTGTTTAGTGTTTAGTGTTTAGTGTTTAGTGTTTAGTGTTTCGTGTTTCGTGTTTCGTGTTTCGTGTTTCGTGTTTCCTGTTTCCTGTTTCGTGTTTCGTGTTTCGTGTTAGGTTAGGTTAGGTGTGGCGTGGCGTGGCGTGGCGTGGCGTGGCGTGGCGTGGCGTGGCGTGGCGTGGCGTGGCGTGGCGTGGCGTGGCGTGGCGTGGCGTGGCGTGGCGTGGCGTGGCGTGGCGTGGCGTGGCGTGGCGTGGCGTGGCGTGGCGTGGCGTGGCGTGGCGTGGCGTGGCGTGGCGTGGCGTGGCGTGGCGTGGCGTGGCGTGGCGTGGCGTGGCGTGGCGTGGCGTGGCGTGGCGTGGCGTGGCGTGGCGTGGCGTGGCGTGGCGTGGCGTGGCGTGGCGTGGCGTGGCGTGGCGTGGCGTGGCGTGGCGTGGCGTGGCGTGGCGTGGCGTGGCGTGGCGTGGCGTGGCGTGGCGTGGCGTGGCGTGGCGTGGCGTGGCGTGGCGTGGCGTGGCGTGGCGTGGCGTGGCGTGGCGTGGCGTGGCGTGGCGTGGCGTGGCGTGGCGTGGCGTGGCGTGGCGTGGCGTGGCGTGGCGTGGCGTGGCGTGGCGTGGCGTGGCGTGGCGTGGCGTGGCGTGGCGTGGCGTGGCGTGGCGTGGCGTGGCGTGGCGTGGCGTGGCGTGGCGTGGCGTGGCGTGGCGTGGCGTGGCGTGGCGTGGCGTGGCGTGGCGTGGCGTGGCGTGGCGTGGCGTGGCGTGGCGTGGCGTGGCGTGGCGTGGCGTGGCGTGGCGTGGCGTGGCGTGGCGTGGCGTGGCGTGGCGTGGCGTGGCGTGGCGTGGCGTGGCGTAGATCGTAAGTCGTAATTCATAACTCTAACTCGTTTATCGGGCTTGGCTAGACTTACGTTAGGTTAGGTTAGATTTTTGACGCTTCCGACTTTTGACTCTCCCGACTTTTGACGCTTCCGACGTTTGACGCCTCCGACTTTTGACGCTTCCGACTTCTGACGCTTCAGATTTTTGACGCTTACGACTTTTGACGCTTCCGACTTCTGACGCTTCAGATTTTTGACGCTTCAGATTTTTGACGCTTCCGACTTTTGACGCGTGAGACATTTGACGCTTCCGACTTTTGACTCTCCCGACTTCTGACGCTTCCGACGTTTGACGCCTCCGACTTTTGACGCTTCCGACTTCTGACGCTTCAGATTTTTGACGCTTACGACTTTTGACGCTTCCGACTTCTGACGCTTCCGACTTTTGACGCTTCCGACTTTTGACGGTTTACTTTTGACGTTTCACGCTTGAAGCTTGACTTTTGACGTTTCACTCTTGACGCTTTACGCTTCGACGCTTGAAGCATTGATGCTATGACGCTTGATATTTGACGCTTTGACGCTTGACGCTTTGACGCTTGACCACTGACTGTTAATTTGTTGAAGAATTTTGGCGCATAACAGAGAGTTACATTGAAAGATTTATTCAATCTGAGAAATTTTATATCTATATAAAGAGTTTTCTCTTGTTTCATAACTATGATATTCACTGCACAAATGATATTAATGAATATTTCTCCTGATATAGATAAGACTTTCCAAAATATACCTGGAAGGCAATGTTAATATTCTACGTCTCTTAAAAATTTCTCTCACATCTGCTAGATAGCCCAAGCCCTCATCCACCCTGATTGCACGTCTCTGAAGCTTAAAAGTTCTGTCAGCCTGCGCTGTATGACTCCAAGCAAGCAGACCATAGTTGCATGCAGACTGTACCAATGCATGAAAAACCTGCCGCACTACCGGCCTGTCCACAGATCTACTTAAGTTTTTCAATAAAAAAATGGCCTTTTTTTATTTTTTTGCTGTAATGTCAACATGCTTGTCAAAAACAAGAGCCTGATTGAGGTGAACACCCAAGAACCTCACAGCAGCCCTAATCTCATTATCTGGTATAACACGCATTGCAAAAATCATATTTTCAGTTTTACTGATGTTAAGACTAGGGTTATTGGCAGAAAACCAATCACCTAATCCTGCCACCGCACCCTCCATATCCAACTTTAGATATTGTAGGCTTTTATTTTCACAGAGTGTGGTTGTATCATCAGCAAACAGTATTAATTTACTGTCGACTGAGCTACTCACATCATTTATATATGGGGGACCCATGCTTCACTATGGTTTCCTCTGAAAACTTGCCTCCACTATAAGTGTGTTGAGTTCTATGTTCTAGGTAACTTTCAAAAAACTCAACAGTGATGATTAAGTCCATAATATTTTAATTTTTTAATGAGAATCTGATGTGATATACAGTCAAAAGCCTTGGAAAGGATACAAAATGTGTCACCCCCCTCACAGCCCTCAACTATATACTCCATCATATCTAATATTGCCTTAACAGTGGAATGATCTTTTCTAAACCCAAATTGTGATTTACTAAATAAATTATTGCATTCAAAATAACTTATGTGTTTTTAAGAGATACTCAAGAATTTTTGATACAGCTGGTATTATTGGAATTGGTCTATAATTGTTAACATCATTTGTGTCTCCCTTCTTGAAAACAGGAATAACTTTAGTTTTTTTAAAGCAGGATGGATATATTCCCTATTTTAGACAGTGATTGATTATTTTAGTTACTGGACCAATTATTGTTTCTTTTAATATTTCTAATACTGACACACTTTAACCAAAAATATCCCTACTATGTTTCTTTTTTAAAGAATCTATTCAGTCTCTTACCTCTATGAAAGTAACCTCCCTTAAAGAGAAGCTATCCCCTTGTATTTGAGGTTTCTGACTTTCTAGATACATTTCAGCTGTTTTTGTGGATGCTGGTACACCACTGATAATTTGTTGTGAGATATTTGTGAAAAATGTGGTAAAATCCTAAGCTGTAAGGTTCAAAGATGGCTCACCTTTTCTCAATACTCTGCTGTGTTCATTGACAACCTGCCAGGCTGCTCTAATTTTATTATCAGACTGTTCAATGAATCTTGATGCTGCTGTTTTCTTGGCCTTTTTATTTCCCTCCGGAATTTGGTCCTAAACTGTTGTAGTTGTTCTTTAATGACAGGGTGCCCAAAGTTTTTGTTAAGTTCATCAAGCAAATGCAAATGCTCTCTCATTACAGCCAGCTCATTGTTGAACCAATTTACTTTTTTATTTTGTTTCGAATAATTTTTAACTGGAAATGATATTTCAAAGTTGCCTACTAAAATATCCATAAAAACACTACTCATGCTGTCTGCACACAAATCAGAATCAAGAAAACCCCAATCTGTTTTTTGCATACACTCAAACATATAATTTATACCCCTTTGAGTTATCGGTCTAAAACAGAATGAAATTTTTTCAGTAGGATTCCTATCTATGCACATATCTATAGTGACTGCTCTGTGGTCAGAAAAAATTGGCTGTAAAACACATGATACATAATTCAAAATTCCTCTATAATTTACAAATATATTATCTAAACAATAGTCAGCCCTAGTATTTTCATATACTTCCTGTGTAAATCCAAAAGAATTCACAATATCTAAAAATTGGCAATTTCTTGTTGTTAAAACATTGAAATGTGAATGAAATTCTCCTGTTATCACAGTATACTTAAAATTATGTGACAAAATTTCCAACAGTACATACACTGAATTTAAAAATACATTGAAGTCTCCCCCTGGAGGACGATACACTGCTACCACTACTAAATTGAAAGACTTAACCTCCACTGCTGCAATTTCAAAAGACATCTCTACTGACAGCTTCTCCAGCTGCTCACATCCTGTTGCTATTATACTGTTTTTGACACATATTACTGCTCCACCATGACTGCTTCTTGCAAAACTGAACACCACATAATAACCAGGTATATGGGTTGTATTCAATTCATCGACAAGATTGGTGGACAGTGGCTAACAGTAAGTGAGCATCGTATCAACTCTCAAAAATTTTAAAAAATAGTAGGTATATAATTCTACAACCATTAGATTAGTGATATCAGTTTACTACGAAAATCTAGCGTCAATAGTCATATATTTGCTTGAGCTATGGAGGTAATAAAAGGTAAACAGGGTTAAAAGTTAAGCATTTTCTTTATTTAAATATTATTCCGTTGCAAATACAAAATTTAACATAGAAATATTCACAAAAATATCTTAAAAGTATCTGTGTATGACATTATGAACATGGCAGAGTTGAGTAGAGTTGAGTAGAGTTGAGTAGAGTTGAGTAGAGTTGAGTAGAGTTGAGTAGAGTTGAGTAGAGTTGAGTAGAGTTGAGTAGAGTTGAGTAGAGTTGAGTAGAGTTGAGTAGAGTTGAGTAGAGTTGAGTAGAGTTGAGTAGAGTTGAGTAGAGTTGAGTAGAGTTGAGTAGAGTTGAGTAGAGTTGAGTAGAGTTGAGTAGAGTTGAGTAGAGTTGAGTAGAGTTGAGTAGAGTTGAGTAGAGTTGAGTAGAGCTGAGTAGAGTTGAGTAGAGTTGAGTAGAGTTGAGTAGAGTTGAGTAGAGTTGAGTAGAGTTGAGTAGAGTTGAGTAGAGTTGAGTAGAGTTGAGTAGAGTTGAGTAGAGTTGAGTAGAGTTGAGTAGAGTTGAGTAGAGTTGAGTAGAGTTGAGTAGAGTTGAGTAGAGTTGAGTAGAGTTGAGTAGAGTTGAGTAGAGTTGAGTAGATTGAGTAGAGTAGAGTAGAGTAGAGTAGAGTAGAGTAGAGCTGATTTGAGCCGGATTGAGCAGGATTGAGCCGGTTTGAACTGGATTGAACCGGTTTGAGCCGGTTTGAGCCGGTTTTAACTGGATTGAACCGGTTTGAGCCGGTTTGGGCCGGTTTTAACTGGATTGAACAGGTTCGAACCGGTTAGAACTGGATTGAACTGGATTGAACAGGTTCGAACCGGTTAGAACTGGATTGAACTGGATTGAGCCGGTTTGATCCAGATTGAGCCAGATTGAACCGGTTTGAACCGGTTTGAACTGGATTGAACTGGATTGAGCCGGTTTGAGCCAGATTGAACTGGATTGAACCGGATTGGACTGGATTGAGCCGGTTTTCTCAGTGTTTAGTGTTTAGTGTTTAGTGTTTAGTGTTTAGTGTTTAGTGTTTAGTGTTTAGTGTTTAGTGTTTAGTGTTTAGTGTTTAGTGTTTAGTGTTTAGTGTTTAGTGTTTAGTGTTTAGTGTTTAGTGTTTAGTGTTTAGTGTTTAGTGTTTAGTGTTTAGTGTTTAGTGTTTAGTGTTTAGTGTTTAGTGTTTAGTGTTTAGTGTTTGGTGTTTGGTGTTTGGTGTTTGGTGTTTGGTGTTTGGTGTTTGGTGTTTGGTGTTTGGTGTTTAGTGTATAGTGTTTAGTGTTTAGTGTTTAGTGTTTAGTGTTTAGTGTTTAGTGTTTAGTGTTTAGTGTATAGTGTATAGTGTTTAGTGTTTAGTGTTTAGTGTTTAGTGTTTAGTGTTTAGTGTTTAGTGTTTAGTGTTTAGTGTTTAGTGTTTAGTGTTTAGTGTTTAGTGTTTAGTGTTTAGTGTTTAGTGTTTAGTGTTTAGTGTTTAGTGTTTAGTGTTTAGTGTTTAGTGTTTAGTGTTTAGTGTTTAGTGTTTAGTGTTTAGTGTTTAGTGTTTAGTGTTTAGTGTTTAGTGTATAGTGTTTCGTGTTTGGTGTTTGGTGTTTGGTGTTTAGTGTATAGTGTTTAGTGTTTAGTGTTTAGTGTTTAGTGTTTAGTGTTTAGTGTTTAGTGTTTAGTGTTTAGTGTTTAGTGTTTAGTGTTTAGTGTTTAGTGTTTAGTGTTTAGTGTTTAGTGTTTAGTGTTTAGTGTTTAGTGTTTAGTGTTTAGTGTTTAGTGTTTAGTGTTTAGTGTTTAGTGTTTAGTGTTTAGTGTTTAGTGTTTAGTGTTTAGTGTTTAGTGTTTAGTGTTTAGTGTTTAGTGTTTAGTGTTTAGTGTTTAGTGTTTAGTGTTTAGTGTTTAGTGTTTAGTGTTTAGTGTTTAGTGTTTAGTGTTTAGTGTTTAGTGTTTAGTGTTTAGTGTTTAGTGTTTAGTGTTTAGTGTTTAGTGTTTAGTGTTTAGTGTTTAGTGTTTAGTGTTTAGTGTTTAGTGTTTAGTGTTTAGTGTTTAGTGTTTAGTGTTTAGTGTTTAGTGTTTAGTGTTTAGTGTTTAGTGTTTAGTGTTTAGTGTTTAGTGTTTAGTGTTTAGTGTTTAGTGTTTAGTGTTTAGTGTTTAGTGTTTAGTGTTTAGTGTTTAGTGTTTAGTGTTTAGTGTTTAGTGTTTAGTGTTTAGTGTTTAGTGTTTAGTGTTTAGTGTTTAGTGTTTAGTGTTTAGTGTTTAGTGTTTAGTGTTTAGTGTTTAGTGTTTAGTGTTTAGTGTTTAGTGTTTAGTGTTTAGTGTTTAGTGTTTAGTGTTTAGTGTTTAGTGTTTAGTGTTTAGTGTTTAGTGTTTAGTGTTTAGTGTTTAGTGTTTAGTGTTTAGTGTTTAGTGTTTGTGTTTAGTGTTTAGTGTTAGTGTTTATTGTTTAGTGTTTAGTGTTTAGTGTTTAGTGTTTAGTGTTTAGTGTTTAGTGTTTAGTGTTTAGTGTTTAGTGTTTAGTGTTTAGTGTTTAGTGTTTAGTGTTTAGTGTTTAGTGTTTAGTGTTTAGTGTTTTGTGTGTGTTAGTGTTTAGTGTTTAGTGTTTAGTGTTTAGTGTTTAGTGTTTAGTGTTTAGTGTTTAGTGTTTAGCGTTTAGCGTTTAGCGTTTAGCGTTTAGCGTTTAGCGTTTAGCGTTTAGCGTTTAGCGTTTAGCGTTTAGCGTTTAGCGTTTAGCGTTTAGCGTTTAGCGTTTAGCGTTTAGCGTTTAGCGTTTAGCGTTTAGCGTTTAGCGTTTAGCGTTTAGCGTTTAGCGTTTAGCGTTTAGCGTTTAGCGTTTAGCGTTTAGCGTTTAGCGTTTAGCGTTTAGCGTTTAGCGTTTAGCGTTTAGCGTTTAGCGTTTAGCGTTTAGCGTTTAGCGTTTAGCGTTTAGCGTTTAGCGTTTAGCGTTTAGTGTTTAGTGTTTAGTGTTTAGTGTTTAGTGTTTAGTGTTTAGTGTTTAGTGTTTAGTGTTTAGTGTTTAGTGTTTAGTGTTTAGTGTTTAGTGTTTAGTGTTTAGTGTTTAGTGTTTAGTGTTTAGTGTTTAGTGTTTAGTGTTTAGTGTTTAGTGTTTAGTGTTTAGTGTTTAGTGTTTAGTGTTTAGTGTTTAGTGTTTAGTGTTTAGTGTTTAGTGTTTAGTGTTTAGTGTTTATTGTTTAGTGTTTAGTGTTTAGTGTTTAGCGTTTAGCGTTTAGCGTTTAGCGTTTAGCGTTTAGCGTTTAGCGTTTAGCGTTTAGCGTTTAGCGTTTAGCGTTTAGCGTTTAGCGTTTAGCGTTTAGCGTTTAGCGTTTAGCGTTTAGCGTTTAGCGTTTAGCGTTTAGCGTTTAGCGTTTAGCGTTTAGCGTTTAGCGTTTAGCGTTTAGCGTTTAGCGTTTAGCGTTTAGCGTTTAGCGTTTAGCGTTTAGCGTTTAGCGTTTAGCGTTTAGCGTTTAGCGTTTAGCGTTTAGCGTTTAGCGTTTAGCGTTTAGCGTTTAGCGTTTAGCGTTTAGCGTTTAGCGTTTAGCGTTTAGCGTTTAGCGTTTAGCGTTTAGCGTTTAGCGTTTAGCGTTTAGCGTTTAGCGTTTAGCGTTTAGCGTTTAGCGTTTAGCGTTTAGCGTTTAGCGTTTAGCGTTTAGCGTTTAGCGTTTAGCGTTTAGCGTTTAGCGTTTAGCGTTTAGCGTTTAGCGTTTAGCGTTTAGCGTTTAGCGTTTAGCGTTTAGCGTTTAGCGTTTAGCGTTTAGCGTTTAGCGTTTAGCGTTTAGCGTTTAGCGTTTAGCGTTTAGCGTTTAGCGTTTAGCGTTTAGCGTTTAGCGTTTAGCGTTTAGCGTTTAGCGTTTAGCGTTTAGCGTTTAGCGTTTAGCGTTTAGCGTTTAGCGTTTAGCGTTTAGCGTTTAGCGTTTAGTGTTTAGTGTTTAGTGTTTAGTGTTTAGTGTTTAGTGTTTAGTGTTTAGTGTTTAGTGTTTAGTGTTTAGTGTTTAGTGTTTAGTGTTTAGTGTTTAGTGTTTAGTGTTTAGTGTTTAGTGTTTAGTGTTTAGTGTTTAGTGTTTAGTGTTTAGTGTTTAGTGTTTAGTGTTTAGTGTTTAGTGTTTAGTGTTTAGTGTTTAGTGTTTAGTGTTTAGTGTTTAGTGTTTAGTGTTTAGTGTTTAGTGTTTAGTGTTTAGTGTTTAGTGTTTAGTGTTTAGTGTTTAGTGTTTAGTGTTTAGTGTTTAGTGTTTAGTGTTTAGTGTTTAGTGTTTAGTGTTTAGTGTTTAGTGTTTAGTGTTTAGTGTTTAGTGTTTAGTGTTTAGTGTTTAGTGTTTAGTGTTTAGTGTTTAGTGTTTAGTGTTTAGTGTTTAGTGTTTAGTGTTTAGTGTTTAGTGTTTAGTGTTTAGTGTTTAGTGTTTAGTGTTTAGTGTTTAGTGTTTAGTGTTTAGTGTTTAGTGTTTAGTGTTTAGTGTTTAGTGTTTAGTGTTTAGTGTTTAGTGTTTAGTGTTTAGTGTTTAGTGTTTAGTGTTTAGTGTTTAGTGTTTAGTGTTTAGTGTTTAGTGTTTAGTGTTTAGTGTTTAGTGTTTAGTGTTTAGTGTTTAGTGTTTAGTGTTTAGTGTTTAGTGTTTAGTGTTTAGTGTTTAGTGTTTAGTGTTTAGTGTTTAGTGTTTAGTGTTTAGTGTTTAGTGTTTAGTGTTTAGTGTTTAGTGTTTAGTGTTTAGTGTTTAGTGTTTAGTGTTTAGTGTTTAGTGTTTAGTGTTTAGTGTTTAGTGTTTAGTGTTTAGTGTTTAGTGTTTAGTGTTTAGTGTTTAGTGTTTAGTGTTTAGTGTTTAGTGTTTAGTGTTTAGTGTTTAGTGTTTAGTGTTTAGTGTTTAGTGTTTAGTGTTTAGTGTTTAGTGTTTAGTGTTTAGTGTTTAGTGTTTAGTGTTTAGTGTTTAGTGTTTAGTGTTTAGTGTTTAGTGTTTAGTGTTTAGTGTTTAGTGTTTAGTGTTTAGTGTTTAGTGTTTAGTGTTTAGTGTTTAGTGTTTAGTGTTTAGTGTTTAGTGTTTAGTGTTTAGTGTTTCGTGTTTCGTGTTTCGTGTTTCGTGTTTCGTGTTTCGTGTTTCGTGTTTCCTGTTTCGTGTTTCGTGTTTCGTGTTTCGTGTTAGGTTAGGTTAGGTGTGGCGTGGCGTGGCGTGGCGTGGCGTGGCGTGGCGTGGCGTGGCGTGGCGTGGCGTGGCGTGGCGTGGCGTGGCGTGGCGTGGCGTGGCGTGGCGTGGCGTGGCGTGGCGTGGCGTGGCGTGGCGTGGCGTGGCGTGGCGTGGCGTGGCGTGGCGTGGCGTGGCGTGGCGTGGCGTGGCGTGGCGTGGCGTGGCGTGGCGTGGCGTGGCGTGGCGTGGCGTGGCGTGGCGTGGCGTGGCGTGGCGTGGCGTGGCGTGGCGTGGCGTGGCGTGGCGTGGCGTGGCGTGGCGTGGCGTGGCGTGGCGTGGCGTGGCGTGGCGTGGCGTGGCGTGGCGTGGCGTGGCGTGGCGTGGCGTGGCGTGGCGTGGCGTGGCGTGGCGTGGCGTGGCGTGGCGTGGCGTGGCGTGGCGTGGCGTGGCGTGGCGTGGCGTGGCGTGGCGTGGCGTGGCGTGGCGTGGCGTGGCGTGGCGTGGCGTGGCGTGGCGTAGATCGTAAGTCGTAATTCATAACTCTAACTCGTTTATCGGGCTTGGCTAGACTTACGTTAGGTTAGGTTAGATTTTTGACGCTTCCGACTTTTGACTCTCCCGACTTTTGACGCTTCCGACGTTTGACGCCTCCGACTTTTGACGCTTCCGACTTCTGACGCTTCAGATTTTTGACGCTTACGACTTTTGACGCTTCCGACTTCTGACGCTTCAGATTTTTGACGCTTCCGACTTTTGACGCGTGAGACATTTGACGCTTCCGACTTTTGACTCTCCCGACTTCTGACGCTTCCGACGTTTGACGCCTCCGACTTTTGACGCTTCCGACTTCTGACGCTTCAGATTTTTGACGCTTACGACTTTTGACGCTTCCGACTTCTGACGCTTCAGATTTTTGACGCTTCCGACTTTTGACGCTTCCGACTTTTGACGGTTTACTTTTGACGTTTCACGCTTGAAGCTTGACTTTTGACGTTTCACTCTTGACGCTTTACGCTTCGACGCTTGAAGCATTGATGCTATGACGCTTGATATTTGACGCTTTGACGCTTGACGCTTTGACGCTTGACCACTGACTGTTAATTTGTTGAAGAATTTTGGCGCTTAACAGAGAGTTACATTGAAAGATTTATTCAATCTGAGAAATTTTATATCTATATAAAGAGTTTTGTCTTGTTTCATAACTATGATATTCACTGCACAAATGATATTAATGAATATTCCTCCTGATATAGATAAGACTTTCCAAAATATACCTGGAAGGCAATGTTAATATTCTACGTCTCTTAAAAATTTCTCTCACATCTGCTAGATAGCCCAAGCCCTCATCCACCCTGATTGCACGTCTCTGAAGCTTAAAAGTTCTGTCAGCCTGCGCTGTATGACTCCAAGCAAGCAGACCATAGTTGCATGCAGACTGTACCAATGCATGAAAAACCTGCCGCACTAACGGCCTGTCCACAGATCTACTTAAGTTTTTCAATAAAAAAATGGCCTTTTTTTATTTTTTTTGCTGTAATGTCAACATGCTTGTCAAAAACAAGAGCCTGATTGAGGTGAACACCCAAGAACCTCACAGCAGCCCTAATCTCATTATCTGGTATAACACGCATTGCAAAAATCATATTTTCAGTTTTACTGATGTTAAGACTAGGGTTATTGGCAGAAAACCAATCACCTAATCCTGCCACCGCACCCTCCATATCCAACTTTAGATATTGTAGGCTTTTATTTTCACAGAGTGTGGTTGTATCATCAGCAAACAGTATTAATTTACTGTCGACTGAGCTACTCACATCATTTATATAGATAATAAAGAGCAGCGGTCCCAGAATTGACCCCTGTGGGACCCATGCTTCACTATGGTTTCCTCTGAAAACTTGCCTCCACTATAAGTGTGTTGAGTTCTATGTTCTAGGTAACTTTCAAAAAATTCAACAGTGATGATTAAGTCCATAATATTTTAATTTCCTAATGAGAAGCTGATGTGATATACAGTCAAAAGCCTTGGAAAGGATACAAAATGTGGCACCCCCCTCAAAGCCCTCAACTATATACTCCATCATATCTAATATTGCCTTAACAGTGGAATGATCTTTTCTAAACCCAAATTGTGATTTACTAAATAAATTATTGCATTCAAAATAACTTATGTGTTTTTAAGAGATACTCAAGAATTTTTGATACAGCTGGTATTATTGGAATTGGTCTATAATTGTTAACATCATTTGTGTCTCCCTTCTTGAAAACAGGAATAAATTTAGTTTTTTAAAGCAGGATGGATATATTCCCTATTTTAGACAGTGATTGATTATTTTAGTTACTGGACCAATTATTGTTTCTTTTAATATTTCTAATACTGACACACTTTAACCAAAAATATCCCTACTATGTTTCTTTTTTAAAGAATCTATTCAGTCTCTTACCTCTATGAAAGTAACCTCCCTTAAAGAGAAGCTATCCCCTGGTATTTGAGGTTTCTGACTTTCTAGATACATTTCAGCTGTTTTTGTGGATGCTGGTACACCACTGATAATTTGTTGTGAGATATTTGTGAAAAATGTGGTAAAATCGTAAGCTGTAAGGTTCAAAGATGGCTCACCTTTTCTCAATACTCTGCTGTGTTCATTGACAACCTGCCAGGCTGCTCTAATTTTATTATCAGACTGTTCAATGAATCTTGATGCTGCTGTTTTCTTGGCCTTTTTTATTTCCCTACGGAATTTGGTCCTAAACTGTTGTAGTTGTTCTTTAATGACAGGGTGCCCAAAGTTTTTGTTAAGTTCATCAAGCAAATGCAAATGCTCTCTCATTACAGCCAGCTCATTGTTGAACCAATTTACTTTTTTATTTTGTTTCGAATAATTTTTAACTGGAAATGATATTTCAAAGTTGCCTACTAAAATATCCATAAAAACACTACTCATGCTGTCTGCACACAAATCAGAATCAAGAAAACCCCAATCTGTTTTTTGCATACACTCAAACATATAATTTATACCCCTTTGAGTTATCGGTCTAAAACAGAATGAAATTTTTTCAGTAGGATTCCTATCTATGCACATATCTATAGTGACTGCTCTGTGGTCAGAAATAATTGGCTGTAAAACACATGATACATAATTCAAAATTCCTCTATAATTTACAAATATATTATCTAAACAATAGTCAGCCCTAGTATTTTCATATACTTCCTGTGTAAAACCAAAGGAATTCACAATATCTAAAAATTGGCAATTTCTTGTTGTTAAAACATTGAAATGTGAATGAAATTCTCCTGTTATCACAGTATACTTAAAATTAGGTGACAAAATTTCCAACAGTACATACACTGAATTTAAAAATACATTGAAGTCTCACCTGGAGGACGATACACTGCTACCACTACTAAATTGAAAGACTTAACCTCCACTGCTGCAATTTCAAAAGACATCTCTACTGACAGCTTCTCCAGCTGCTCACATCCTGTTGCTATTATACTGTTTTTGACACATATTACTGCTCCACCATGACTGCTTCTTGCAAAACTGAACACCACATAATAACCAGGTATATGGGTTGTATTCAATTCATCGACAAGATTGGTGGACAGTGGCTAACAGTAAGTGAGCATCGTATCAACTCTCAAAAATTTTAAAAAATAGTAGGTATATAATTCTACAACCATTAGATTAGTGATATCAGTTTACTACGAAAATCTAGCGTCAATAGTCATATATTTGCTTGAGCTATGGAGGTAATAAAAGGTAAACAGGGTTAAAAGCATTTTCTTTATTTAAATATTATTCCGTTGCAAATACAAAATTTAACATAGAAATATTCACAAAAATATCTTAAAAGTATCTGTGTATGACATTATGAACATGGCAGAGTTGAGTAGAGTTGAGTAGAGTTGAGTAGAGTTGAGTAGAGTTGAGTAGAGTTGAGTAGAGTTGAGTAGAGTTGAGTAGAGTTGAGTAGAGTTGAGTAGAGTTGAGTAGAGTTGAGTAGAGTTGATTAGAGTTGAGTAGAGTTGAGTAGAGTTGAGTAGAGTTGAGTAGAGTTGAGTAGAGTTGAGTAGAGTTGAGTAGAGTTGAGTAGAGTTGAGTAGAGTTGAGTAGAGTTGAGTAGAGTTGAGTAGAGTTGAGTAGAGTTGAGTAGAGTTGAGTAGAGTTGAGTAGAGTTGAGTAGAGTTGAGTAGAGTTGAGTAGAGTTGAGTAGAGTTGAGTAGAGTTGAGTAGAGTTGAGTAGAGTTGAGTAGAGTTGAGTAGAGTTGAGTAGAGTTGAGTAGAGTTGAGTAGAGTTGAGTAGAGTTGAGTAGAGTTGAGTAGAGTTGAGTAGAGTTGAGTAGAGTTGAATAGAGTTGAGTAGAGTTGAGTAGAGTTGAGTAGAGTTGAGTAGAGTTGAGTAGAGTTGAGTAGAGTTGAGTAGAGTTGAGTAGAGTTGAGTAGAGTTGAGTAGAGTTGAGTAGAGTTGAGTAGAGTTGAGTAGAGTTGAGTAGAGTTGAGTAGAGTTGAGTAGAGTTGAGTAGAGTTGAGTAGAGTTGAGTAGAGTTGAGTAGAGTTGAGTAGAGTTGAGTAGAGTTGAGTAGAGTTGAGTAGAGTTGAGTAGAGTTGAGTAGAGTTGAGTAGAGGTGAGTAGAGTTGAGTAGAGTTGAGTAGAGTTGAGTAGAGTTGAGTAGAGTTGAGTAGAGTTGAGTAGAGTTGAGTAGAGTTGAGTAGAGTTAAGTAGAGTTGAGTAGAGTTGAGTAGAGTTGAGTAGAGTCGAGTCGAGTAGAGTTGAGTAGAGTAGAGTAGAGTAGAGTTGATTTGAGCCGGATTGAGCAGGATTGTGCCGGTTTGAACTGGATTGAACCGGTTTGAGCCGGTTTTAACTGGATTGAACAGGTTCGAACCGGTTAGAACTGGATTGAACAGGATTGAGCCGGTTTGATCCAGATTGAGCCAGATTGAACCGGTTTGAACCGGTTTGAACTGGATTGAACTGGATTGAGCCGGTTTGAGCCAGATTAAGCCAGATTGGACTGGATTGAGCCGGTTTTTTCAGTGTTTAGTGTTTAGTGTTTAGTGTTTATTGTTTAGTGTTTAGTGTTTAGTGTTTAGTGTTTAGTGTTTAGTGTTTAGTGTTTAGTGTTTAGTGTTTAGTGTTTAGTGTTTAGTGTTTAGTGTTTAGTGTTTAGTGTTTAGTGTTTAGTGTTTAGTGTTTAGTGTTTAGTGTTTAGTGTTTAGTGTTTAGTGTTTAGTGTTTAGTGTTTAGTGTTTAGTGTTTAGTGTTTAGTGTTTAGTGTTTAGTGTTTAGTGTTTAGTGTTTAGTGTTTAGTGTTTAGTGTTTAGTGTTTAGTGTTTAGTGTTTAGTGTTTAGTGTTTAGTGTTTAGTGTTTAGTGTTTAGTGTTTAGTGTTTAGTGTTTAGTGTTTAGTGTTTAGTGTTTAGTGTTAAGTGTTTAGTGTTTAGTGTTTAGTGTTTAGTGTTTAGTTTTTAGTGTTTAGTGTTTAGTGTTTAGTGTTTAGTGTTTAGTGTTTAGTGTTTAGTGTTTAGTGTTTAGTGTTTAGTGTTTAGTGTTTAGTGTTTAGTGTTTAGTGTTTAGTGTTTAGTGTTTAGTGTTTAGTGTTTAGTGTTTAGTGTTTAGTGTTTAGTGTTTAGTGTTTAGTGTTTAGTGTTTAGTGTTTAGTGTTTAGTGTTTAGTGTTTAGTGTTTAGTGTTTAGTGTTTAGTGTTTAGTGTTTAGTGTTTAGTGTTTAGTGTTTAGTGTTTAGTGTTTAGTGTTTAGTGTTTAGTGTTTAGTGTTTAGTGTTTAGTGTTTAGTGTTTAGTGTTTAGTGTTTAGTGTTTAGTGTTTAGTGTTTAGTGTTTAGTGTTTAGTGTTTAGTGTTTAGTGTTAAGTGTTTAGTGTTTAGTGTTTAGTGTTTAGTGTTTAGTTTTTAGTGTTTAGTGTTTAGTGTTTAGTGTTTAGTGTTTAGTGTTTAGTGTTTAGTGTTTAGTGTTTAGTGTTTAGTGTTTAGTGTTTAGTGTTTAGTGTTTAGTGTTTAGTGTTTAGTGTTTAGTGTTTAGTGTTTAGTGTTTAGTGTTTAGTGTTTAGTGTTTAGTGTTTAGTGTTTAGTGTTTAGTGTTTAGTGTTTAGTGTTTAGTGTTTAGTGTTTAGTGTTTAGTGTTTAGTGTTTAGTGTTTAGTGTTTAGTGTTTAGTGTTTAGTGTTTAGTGTTTAGTGTTTAGTGTTTAGTGTTTAGTGTTTAGTGTTTAGTGTTTAGTGTTTAGTGTTTAGTGTTTAGTGTTTAGTGTTTAGTGTTTAGTGTTTAGTGTTTAGTGTTTAGTGTTTAGTGTTTAGTGTTTAGGGTTTAGTGTTTAGTGTTTAGTGTTTAGTGTTTAGTGTTTAGTGTTTAGTGTTTAGTGTTTAGTGTTTAGTGTTTAGTGTTTAGTGTTTAGTGTTTAGTGTTTAGTGTTTAGTGTTTAGTGTTTAGTGTTTAGTGTTTAGTGTTTAGTGTTTAGTGTTTAGTGTTTAGTGTTTAGTGTTTAGTGTTTAGTGTTTAGTGTTTACTGTTTAGTGTTTAGTGTTTAGTGTTTAGTGTTTAGTGTTTAGTGTTTAGTGTTTAGTGTTTAGTGTTTAGTGTTTAGTGTTTAGTGTTTAGTGTTTAGTGTTTAGTGTTTAGTGTTTAGTGTTTAGTGTTTAGTGTTTAGTGTTTAGTGTTTAGTGTTTAGTGTTTAGTGTTTAGTGTTTAGTGTTTAGTGTTTAGTGTTTAGTGTTTAGTGTTTAGTGTTTAGTGTTTAGTGTTTAGTGTTTAGTGTTTAGTGTTTAGTGTTTAGTGTTTAGTGTTTAGTGTTTAGTGTTTAGTGTTTCGTGTTTCGTGTTTCGTGTTTCGTGTTTCGTGTTTCGTGTTTCATGTTTCGTGTTTCGTGTTTCGTGTTTCGTGTTAGGTTAGGTTAGGTGTGGCGTGGCGTGGCGTGGCGTGGCGTGGCGTGGCGTGGCGTGGCGTGGCGTGGCGTGGCGTGGCGTGGCGTGGCGTGGCGTGGCGTGGCGTGGCGTGGCGTGGCGTGGCGTGGCGTGGCGTGGCGTGGCGTGGCGTGGCGTGGCGTGGCGTGGCGTGGCGTGGCGTGGCGTGGCGTGGCGTGGCGTGGCGTGGCGTGGCGTGGCGTGGCGTGGCGTGGCGTGGCGTGGCGTGGCGTGGCGTGGCGTGGCGTGGCGTGGCGTGGCGTGGCGTGGCGTGGCGTGGCGTGGCGTGGCGTGGCGTGGCGTGGCGTGGCGTGGCGTGGCGTGGCGTGGCGTGGCGTGGCGTGGCGTGGCGTGGCGTGGCGTGGCGTGGCGTGGCGTGGCGTGGCGTGGCGTGGCGTGGCGTGGCGTGGCGTGGCGTGGCGTGGCGTGGCGTGGCGTGGCGTGGCGTGGCGTGGCGTGGCGTGGCGTGGCGTGGCGTGGCGTGGCGTGGCGTGGCGTGGCGTGGCGTGGCGTGGCGTGGCGTGGCGTGGCGTGGCGTGGCGTGGCGTGGCGTGGCGTGGCGTGGCGTGGCGTGGCGTGGCGTGGCGTGGCGTGGCGTGGCGTGGCGTGGCGTGGCGTGGCGTGGCGTGGCGTGGCGTGGCGTGGCGTGGCGTGGCGTGGCGTGGCGTGGCGTAGATCGTAAGTCGTAATTCATAACTCTAACTCGTTTATCGGGCTTGGCTAGACTTACGTTAGGTTAGGTTAGATTTTTGACGCTTCCGACTTTTGACTCTCCCGACTTTTGACGCTTCCGACGTTTGACGCTTCCGACTTTTGACTCTCCCGACTTCTGACGCTTCCGACGTTTGACGCCTCCGACTTTTGATGCTTCCGACTTCTGACGCTTCAGATTTTTGACGCTTCCGACTTTTGACGCTTCCGACTTTTGACGGTTTACTTTTGACGTTTCACGCTTGAAGCTTGACTTTTGACGTTTCACTCTTGACGCTTTACGCTTCGACGCTTGAAGCATTGATGCTATGACGCTTGATATTTGACGCTTTGACGCTTGACGCTTTGACGCTTGACCACTGACTGTTAATTTGTTGAAGAATTTTGGCGCATAACAGAGAGTTACATTGAAAGATTTATTCAATCTGAGAAATTTTATATCTATATAAAGAGTTTTGTCTTGTTTCATAACTATGATATTCACTGCACAAATGATATTAATGAATATTTCTCCTGATATAGATAAGACTTTCCAAAATATACCTGGAAGGCAATGTTAATATTCAACGTCTCTTAAAAATTTCTCTCACATCTGCTAGATAGCCCAAGCCCTCATCCACCCTGATTGCACGTCTCTGAAGCTTAAAAGTTCTGTCAGCCTGCGCTGTATGACTCCAAGCAAGCAGACCATAGTTGCATGCAGACTGTACCAATGCATGAAAAACCTGCCGCACTACCGGCCTGTCCACAGATCTACTTAAGTTTTTCAATAAAAAAATGGCCTTTTTTTATTTTTTTTGCTGTAATGTCAACATGCTTGTCAAAAACAAGAGCCTGATTGAGGTGAACACCCAAGAACCTCACAGCAGCCCTAATCTCATTATCTGGTATAACACGCATTGCAAAAATCATATTTTCAGTTTTACTGATGTTAAGACTAGGGTTATTGGCAGAAAACCAATCACCTAATCCTGCCACCGCACACTCCATATCCAACTTTAGATATTGTAGGCTTTTATTTTCACAGAGTGTGGTTGTATCATCAGCAAACGGTATTAATTTACTGTCGACTGAGCTACTCACATCATTTATATAGATAATAAAGAGCAGCGGTCCCAGAATTGACCCCTGTGGGACCCATGCCTCACTATGGTTTCCTCTGAAAACTTGCCTCCACTATAAGTGTGTTGAGTTCTATGTTCTAGGTAACTTTCAAAAAATTCAACAGTGATGATTAAGTCCATAATATTTTAATTTCTTAATGAGAAGCTGATGTGATATACAGTCAAAAGCCTTGGAAAGGATACAAAATGTGGCACCCCCCTCAAAGCCCTCAACTATATACTCCATCATATCTAATATTGCCTTAACAGTGGAATGATCTTTTCTAAACCCAAATTGTGATTTACTAAATAAATTATTGCATTCAAAATAACTTATGTGTTTTTAAGAGATACTCAAGAATTTTTGATACAGCTGGTATTATTGGAATTGGTCTATAATTGTTAACATCATTTGTGTCTCCCTTCTTGAAAACAGGAATAAATTTAGTTTTTTTAAAGCAGGATGGATATATTCCCTATTTTAGACAGTGATTGATTATTTTAGTTACTGGACCAATTATTGTTTCTTTTAATATTTCTAATACTGACACACTTTAACCAAAAATATCCCTACTATGTTTCTTTTTTAAAGAATCTATTCAGTCTCTTACCTCTATGAAAGTAACCTCCCTTAAAGAGAAGCTATCCCCTGGTATTTGAGGTTTCTGACTTTCTAGATACATTTCAGCTGTTTTTGTGGATGCTGGTACACCACTGATAATTTGTTGTGAGATATTTGTGAAAAATGTGGTAAAATCGTAAGCTGTAAGGTTCAAAGATGGCTCACCTTTTCTCAATACTCTGCTGTGTTCATTGACAACCTGCCAGGCTGCTCTAATTTTATTATCAGACTGTTCAATGAATCTTGATGCTGCTGTTTTCTTGGCCTTTTTTATTTCCCTCCGGAATTTGGTCCTAAACTGTTGTAGTTGTTCTTTAATGACAGGGTGCCCAAAGTTTTTGTTAAGTTCATCAAGCAAATGCAAATGCTCTCTCATTACAGCCAGCTCATTGTTGAACCAATTTATTTTTTTATTTTGTTTCGAATAATTTTTAACTGGAAATGATATTTCAAAGTTGCCTACTAAAATATCCATAAAAACACTACTCATGCTGTCTGCACACAAATCAGAATCAAGAAAACCCCAATCTGTTTTTTGCATACACTCAAACATATAATTTATACCCCTTTGAGTTATCGGTCTAAAACAGAATGAAATTTTTTCAGTAGGATTCCTATCTATGCACATATCTATAGTGACTGCTCTGTGGTCAGAAATAATTGGCTGTAAAACACATGATACATAATTCAAAATTCCTCTATAATTTACAAATATATTATCTAAACAATAGTCAGCCCTAGTATTTTCATATACTTCCTGTGTAAATCCAAAAGAATTCACAATATCTAAAAATTGGCAATTTCTTGTTGTTAAAACATTGAAATGTGAATGAAATTCTCCTGTTATCACAGTATACTTAAAATTATGTGACAAAATTTCCAACAGTACATACACTGAATTTAAAAATACATTGATGTCTCCCCCTGGAGGACGATACACTGCTACCACTACTAAATTGAAAGACTTAACCTCCACTGCTGCAATTTCAAAAGACATCTCTACTGACAGCTTCTCCAGCTGCTCACATCCTGTTGCTATTATACTGTTTTTGACACATATTACTGCTCCACCATGACTGCTTCTTGCAAAACTGAACACCACATAATAACCAGGTATATGGGTTGTATTCAATTCATCGACAAGATTGGTGGACAGTGGCTAACAGTAAGTGAGCATCGTATCAACTCTCAAAAATTTTAAAAAATAGTAGGTATATAATTCTACAACCATTAGATTAGTGATATCAGTTTACTACGAAAATCTAGCGTCAATAGTCATATATTTGCTTGAGCTATGGAGGTAATAAAAGGTAAACAGGGTTAAAAGTTAAGCATTTTCTTTATTTAAATATTATTCCGTTGCAAATACAAAATTTAACATAGAAATATTCACAAAAATATCTTAAAAGTATCTGTGTATGACATTATGAACATGGCAGAGTTGAGTAGAGTTGAGTAGAGTTGAGTAGATTTGAGTAGATTTGAGTAGAGTTGAGTAGAGTTGAGTAGAGTTGAGTAGAGTTGAGTAGAGTTGAGTAGAGTTGAGTAGAGTTGAGTAGAGTTGAGTAGAGTTGAGTAGAGTTGAGTAGATGTGAGTAGAGCTGAGTAGAGCTGAGTAGAGTTGAGTAGAGTTGAGTAGAGTTGAGTAGATTTGAGTAGAGTTGAGTAGAGTTGAGTAGAGTTGAGTAGAGTTGATTAGAGTTGAGTAGAGTTGAGTAGAGTTGAGTAGAGTTGAGTAGAGTTGAGTAGAGTTGAGTAGAGTTGAGTAGAGTTGAGTAGAGTTGAGTAGAGTTGAGTAGAGTTGAGTAGAGTTGAGTAGAGTTGAGTAGAGTTGAGTAGAGTTGAGTAGAGTTGAGTAGAGTTGAGTAGAGTTGAGTAGAGTTGAGTAGAGTTGAGTAGAGTTGAGTAGAGTTGAGTAGAGTTGAGTAGAATTGAGTAGAGTTGAGTAGAGTTGAGTAGAGTTGAGTAAAATTGAGTAGAGTTGAGTAGAGTTGAGTAGAGTTGAGTAGAGTTGAGTAGAGTTGAGTAGAGTTGAGTAGAGTTGAGTAGAGTTGAGTAGAGTTGAGTAGAGTTGAGTAGAGTTGAGTAGAGTTGAGTAGAGTTGAGTAGAGTTGAGTAGAGTTGAGTAGAGTTGAGTAGAGTTGAGTAGAGTTGAGTAGAGTTGAGTAGAGTTGAGTAGAGTTGAGTAGAGTTGAGTAGAGTTGAGTAGAGTTGAGTAGAGTTGAGTAGAGTTGAGTAGAGTTGAGTAGAGTTGAGTAGAGTTGAGTAGAGTTGAGTAGAGTTGAGTAGAGTTGAGTAGAGTTGAGTAGAGTTGAGTAGAGTTGAGTAGAGTTGAGTAGAGTTGAGTAGAGTTGAGTAGAGTTGAGTAGAGTTGAGTAGAGTTGAGTAGAGTTGAGTAGATGTGAGTAGAGCTGAGTAGAGCTGAGTAGAGTTGAGTAGAGTTGAGTAGAGTTGAGTAGAGTTGAGTAGAGTTGAGTAGAGTTGAGTAGAGTTGAGTAGAGTTGAGTAGAGATGAGTAGAGTTGAGTAGAGTTGAGTAGAGTTGAGTAGAGTTGAGTAGAGTTGAGTAGAGTTGAGTAGAGTTGAGTAGAGTTGAGTAGAGTTGAGTAGAGTTGAGTAGAGTTGAGTAGAGTTGAGTAGAGTTGAGTAGAGTTGAGTAGAGTTGAGTAGAGTTGAGTAGAGTTGAGTAGAGTTGAGTAGAGTTGATTAGAGTTGATTAGAGTTGAGTAGAGTTGAGTAGAGTTGAGTAGAGTTGAGTAGAGTTGAGTAGAGTTGAGTAGAGTTGAGTAGAGTTGAGTAGAGTTGAGTAGAGTTGAGTAGAGTTGAGTAGAGTTGAGTAGAGTTGAGTAGAGTTGAGTAGATGTGAGTAGAGCTGAGTAGAGCTGAGTAGAGTTGAGTAGAGTTGAGTAGAGTTGAGTAGAGTTGAGTAGAGTTGAGTAGAGTTGAGTAGAGTTGAGTAGAGTTGAGTAGAGTTGAGTAGAGTTGAGTAGAGATGAGTAGAGTTGAGTAGAGATGAGTAGAGTTGAGTAGAGTTGAGTAGAGTTGAGTAGAGTTGAGTAGAGTTGAGTAGAGTTGAGTAGAGTTGAGTAGAGTTGAGTAGAGTTGAGTAGAGTTGAGTAGAGTTGAGTAGAGTTGAATAGAGTTGAGTAGAGTTGAGTAGAGTTGAGTAGAGTTGAGTAGAGTTGAGTAGAGTTGAGTAGAGTTGAGTAGAGTTGAGTAGAGTTGAGTAGAGTTGAGTAGAGTTGAGTAGAGTTGAGTAGAGTTGAGTAGAGTTGAGTAGAGTTGAGTAGAGTTGAGTAGAGTTGAGTAGAGTTGAGTAGAGTTGAGTAGAGTTGAGTAGAGTTGAGTAGAGTTGAGTAGAGTTGAGTAGAGTTGAGTAGAGTTGAGTAGAGTTGAGTAGAGTTGAGTAGAGTTGAGTAGAGTTAAGTAGAGTTGAGTAGAGTTGAGTAGAGTCGAGTCGAGTAGAGTTGAGTAGAGTAGAGTAGAGTAGAGTTGATTTGAGCCGGATTGAGCAGGATTGTGCCGGTTTGAACTGGATTGAACCGGTTTGAGCCGGTTTTAACTGGATTGAACAGGTTCGAACCGGTTAGAACTGGATTGAACAGGATTGAGCCGGTTTGATCCAGATTGAGCCAGATTGAACCGGTTTGAACCGGTTTGAACTGGATTGAACTGGATTGAGCCGGTTTGAGCCAGATTAAGCCAGATTGGACTGGATTGAGCCGGTTTTTTCAGTGTTTAGTGTTTAGTGTTTAGTGTTTATTGTTTAGTGTTTAGTGTTTAGTGTTTAGTGTTTAGTGTTTAGTGTTTAGTGTTTAGTGTTTAGTGTTTAGTGTTTAGTGTTTAGTGTTTAGTGTTTAGTGTTTAGTGTTTAGTGTTTAGTGTTTAGTGGATAGTGTTTAGTGTTTAGTGTTTAGTGTTTAGTGTTTAGTGTTTAGTGTTTAGTGTTTAGTGTTTAGTGTTTAGTGTTTAGTGTTTAGTGTTTAGTGTTTAGTGTTTAGTGTTTAGTGTTTAGTGTTTAGTGTTTAGTGTTTAGTGTTTAGTGTTTAGTGTTTAGTGTTTAGTGTTTAGTGTATAGTGTTTAGTGTTAAGTGTTTAGTGTTTAGTGTTTAGTGTTTAGTGTTTAGTTTTTAGTGTTTAGTGTTTAGTGTTTAGTGTTTAGTGTTTAGTGTTTAGTGTTTAGTGTTTAGTGTTTAGTGTTTAGTGTTTAGTGTTTAGTGTTTAGTGTTTAGTGTTTAGTGTTTAGTGTTTAGTGTTTAGTGTTTAGTGTTTAGTGTTTAGTGTTTAGTGTTTAGTGTTTAGTGTTTAGTGTTTAGTGTTTAGTGTTTAGTGTTTAGTGTTTAGTGTTTAGTGTTTAGTGTTTAGTGTTTAGTGTTTAGTGTTTAGTGTTTAGTGTTTAGTGTTTAGTGTTTAGTGTTTAGTGTTTAGTGTTTAGTGTTTAGTGTTTAGTGTTTAGTGTTTAGTGTTTAGTGTTTAGTGTTTAGTGTTTAGTGTTTAGTGTTTAGTGTTTAGTGTTTAGTGTTTAGTGTTTAGTGTTTAGTGTTTAGTGTTTAGTGTTTAGTGTTTAGTGTTTAGTGTTTAGTGTTTAGTGTTTAGTGTTTAGTGTTTAGTGTTTAGTGTTTAGTGTTTAGTGTTTAGTGTTTAGTGTTTAGTGTTTAGTGTTTAGTGTTTAGTGTTTAGTGTTTAGTGTTTAGTGTTTAGTGTTTAGTGTTTAGTGTTTAGTGTTTAGTGTTTAGTGTTTAGTGTTTAGTGTTTAGTGTTTAGTGTTTAGTGTTTAGTGTTTAGTGTTTAGTGTTTAGTGTTTAGTGTTTAGTGTTTAGTGTTTAGTGTTTAGTGTTTAGTGTTTAGTGTTTAGTGTTTAGTGTTTAGTGTTTAGTGTTTAGTGTTTAGTGTTTAGTGTTTAGTGTTTAGTGTTTAGTGTTTAGTGTTTAGTGTTTAGTGTTTAGTGTTTAGTGTTTAGTGTTTAGTGTTTAGTGTTTAGTGTTTAGTGTTTAGTGTTTAGTGTTTAGTGTTTAGTGTTTAGTGTTTAGTGTTTAGTGTTTAGTGTTTAGTGTTTAGTGTTTAGTGTTTAGTGTTTAGTGTTTAGTGTTTAGTGTTTAGTGTTTAGTGTTTAGTGTTTAGTGTTTAGTGTTTAGTGTTTAGTGTTTAGTGTTTAGTGTTTAGTGTTTAGTGTTTAGTGTTTAGTGTTTAGTGTTTAGTGTTTAGTGTTTAGTGTTTAGTGTTTAGTGTTTAGTGTTTAGTGTTTAGTGTTTAGTGTTTAGTGTTTAGTGTTTAGTGTTTAGTGTTTAGTGTTTAGTGTTTAGTGTTTAGTGTTTAGTGTTTAGTGTTTAGTGTTTAGTGTTTAGTGTTTAGTGTTTAGTGTTTAGTGTTTAGTGTTTAGTGTTTAGTGTTTAGTGTTTAGTGTTTAGTGTTTAGTGTTTAGTGTTTAGTGTTTAGTGTTTAGTGTTTAGTGTTTAGTGTTTAGTGTTTAGTGTTTAGTGTTTAGTGTTTAGTGTTTAGTGTTTAGTGTTTAGTGTTTAGTGTTTAGTGTTTAGTGTTTAGTGTTTAGTGTTTAGTGTTTAGTGTTTAGTGTTTAGTGTTTAGTGTTTAGTGTTTAGTGTTTAGTGTTTAGTGTTTAGTGTTTAGTGTTTAGTGTTTAGTGTTTAGTGTTTAGTGTTTAGTGTTTAGTGTTTAGTGTTTAGTGTTTAGTGTTTAGTGTTTAGTGTTTAGTGTTTAGTGTTTAGTGTTTAGTGTTTAGTGTTTAGTGTTTAGTGTTTAGTGTTTAGTGTTTAGTGTTTAGTGTTTAGTGTTTAGTGTTTAGTGTTTAGTGTTTAGTGTTTAGTGTTTAGTGTTTAGTGTTTAGTGTTTAGTGTTTAGTGTTTAGTGTTTAGTGTTTAGTGTTTAGTGTTTAGTGTTTAGTGTTTAGTGTTTAGTGTTTAGTGTTTAGTGTTTAGTGTTTAGTGTTTAGTGTTTAGTGTTTAGTGTTTAGTGTTTAGTGTTTAGTGTTTAGTGTTTAGTGTTTAGTGTTTAGTGTTTAGTGTTTAGTGTTTAGTGTTTAGTGTTTAGTGTTTAGTGTTTAGTGTTTAGTGTTTAGTGTTTAGTGTTTAGTGTTTAGTGTTTAGTGTTTAGTGTTTAGTGTTTAGTGTTTAGTGTTTAGTGTTTAGTGTTTAGTGTTTAGTGTTTAGTGTTTAGTGTTTAGTGTTTAGTGTTTAGTGTTTAGTGTTTAGTGTTTAGTGTTTAGTGTTTAGTGTTTAGTGTTTAGTGTTTAGTGTTTAGTGTTTAGTGTTTAGTGTTTAGTGTTTAGTGTTTAGTGTTTAGTGTTTAGTGTTTAGTGTTTAGTGTTTAGTGTTTAGTGTTTAGTGTTTAGTGTTTAGTGTTTAGTGTTTAGTGTTTAGTGTTTAGTGTTTAGTGTTTAGTGTTTAGTGTTTAGTGTTTAGTGTTTAGTGTTTAGTGTTTAGTGTTTAGTGTTTAGTGTTTAGTGTTTAGTGTTTAGTGTTTAGTGTTTAGTGTTTAGTGTTTCGTGTTTCGTGTTTCGTGTTTCGTGTTTCGTGTTTCGTGTTTCGTGTTTCGTGTTTCGTGTTTCGTGTTTCGTGTTTCATGTTTCGTGTTTCGTGTTTCGTGTTTCGTGTTAGGTTAGGTTAGGTGTGGCGTGGCGTGGCGTGGCGTGGCGTGGCGTGGCGTGGCGTGAGGTGGCGTGGCGTGGCGTGGCGTGGCGTGGCGTGGCGTGGCGTGGCGTGGCGTGGCGTGGCGTGGCGTGGCGTGGCGTGGCGTGGCGTGGCGTGGCGTGGCGTGGCGTGGCGTGGCGTGGCGTGGCGTGGCGTGGCGTGGCGTGGCGTGGCGTGGCGTGGCGTGGCGTGGCGTGGCGTGGCGTGGCGTGGCGTGGCGTGGCGTGGCGTGGCGTGGCGTGGCGTGGCGTGGCGTGGCGTGGCGTGGCGTGGCGTGGCGTGGCGTGGCGTGGCGTGGCGTGGCGTGGCGTGGCGTGGCGTGGCGTGGCGTGGCGTGGCGTGGCGTGGCGTGGCGTGGCGTGGCGTGGCGTGGCGTGGCGTGGCGTGGCGTGGCGTGGCGTGGCGTGGCGTGGCGTGGCGTGGCGTGGCGTGGCGTGGCGTGGCGTGGCGTGGCGTGGCGTGGCGTGGCGTGGCGTGGCGTGGCGTGGCGTGGCGTAGATCGTAAGTCGTAATTCATAACTCTAACTCGTTTATCGGGCTTGGCTAGACTTACGTTAGGTTAGGTTAGATTTTTGACGCTTCCGACTTTTGACTCTCCCGACTTTTGACGCTTCCGACATTTGACGCTTCCGACTTTTGACTCTCCCGACTTCTGACGCTTCCGACGTTTGACGCCTCCGACTTTTGATGCTTCCGACTTCTGACGCTTCAGATTTTTGACGCTTCCGACTTTTGACGCTTCCGACTTTTGACGGTTTACTTTTGACGTTTCACGCTTGAAGCTTGACTTTTGACGTTTCACTCTTGACGCTTTACGCTTCGACGCTTGAAGCATTGATGCTATGACGCTTGATATTTGACGCTTTGACGCTTGACGCTTTGACGCTTGACCACTGACTGTTAATTTGTTGAAGAATTTTGGCGCATAACAGAGAGTTACATTGAAAGATTTATTCAATCTGAGAAATTTTATATCTATATAAAGAGTTTTGTCTTGTTTCATAACTATGATATTCACTGCACAAATGATATTAATGAATATTTCTCCTGATATAGATAAGACTTTCCAAAATATACCTGGAAGGCAATGTTAATATTCAACGTCTCTTAAAAATTTCTCTCACATCTGCTAGATAGCCCAAGCCCTCATCCACCCTGATTGCACGTCTCTGAAGCTTAAAAGTTCTGTCAGCCTGCGCTGTATGACTCCAAGCAAGCAGACCATAGTTGCATGCAGACTGTACCAATGCATGAAAAACCTGCCGCACTACCGGCCTGTCCACAGATCTACTTAAGTTTTTCAATAAAAAAATGGCCTTTTTTTATTTTTTTTGCTGTAATGTCAACATGCTTGTCAAAAACAAGAGCCTGATTGAGGTGAACACCCAAGAACCTCACAGCAGCCCTAATCTCATTATCTGGTATAACACGCATTGCAAAAATCATATTTTCAGTTTTACTGATGTTAAGACTAGGGTTATTGGCAGAAAACCAATCACCTAATCCTGCCACCGCACACTCCATATCCAACTTTAGATATTGTAGGCTTTTATTTTCACAGAGTGTGGTTGTATCATCAGCAAACGGTATTAATTTACTGTCGACTGAGCTACTCACATCATTTATATAGATAATAAAGAGCAGCGGTCCCAGAATTGACCCCTGTGGGACCCATGCCTCACTATGGTTTCCTCTGAAAACTTGCCTCCACTATAAGTGTGTTGAGTTCTATGTTCTAGGTAACTTTCAAAAAATTCAACAGTGATGATTAAGTCCATAATATTTTAATTTCTTAATGAGAAGCTGATGTGATATACAGTCAAAAGCCTTGGAAAGGATACAAAATGTGGCACCCCCCTCAAAGCCCTCAACTATATACTCCATCATATCTAATATTGCCTTAACAGTGGAATGATCTTTTCTAAACCCAAATTGTGATTTACTAAATAAATTATTGCATTCAAAATAACTTATGTGTTTTTAAGAGATACTCAAGAATTTTTGATACAGCTGGTATTATTGGAATTGGTCTATAATTGTTAACATCATTTGTGTCTCCCTTCTTGAAAACAGGAATAAATTTAGTTTTTTTAAAGCAGGATGGATATATTCCCTATTTTAGACAGTGATTGATTATTTTAGTTACTGGACCAATTATTGTTTCTTTTAATATTTCTAATACTGACACACTTTAACCAAAAATATCCCTACTATGTTTCTTTTTTAAAGAATCTATTCAGTCTCTTACCTCTATGAAAGTAACCTCCCTTAAAGAGAAGCTATCCCCTGGTATTTGAGGTTTCTGACTTTCTAGATACATTTCAGCTGTTTTTGTGGATGCTGGTACACCACTGATAATTTGTTGTGAGATATTTGTGAAAAATGTGGTAAAATCGTAAGCTGTAAGGTTCAAAGATGGCTCACCTTTTCTCAATACTCTGCTGTGTTCATTGACAACCTGCCAGGCTGCTCTAATTTTATTATCAGACTGTTCAATGAATCTTGATGCTGCTGTTTTCTTGGCCTTTTTTATTTCCCTCCGGAATTTGGTCCTAAACTGTTGTAGTTGTTCTTTAATGACAGGGTGCCCAAAGTTTTTGTTAAGTTCATCAAGCAAATGCAAATGCTCTCTCATTACAGCCAGCTCATTGTTGAACCAATTTACTTTTTTATTTTGTTTCGAATAATTTTTAACTGGAAATGATATTTCAAAGTTGCCTACTAAAATATCCATAAAAACACTACTCATGCTGTCTGCACACAAATCAGAATCAAGAAAACCCCAATCTGTTTTTTGCATACACTCAAACATATAATTTATACCCCTTTGAGTTATCGGTCTAAAACAGAATGAAATTTTTTCAGTAGGATTCCTATCTATGCACATATCTATAGTGACTGCTCTGTGGTCAGAAATAATTGGCTGTAAAACACATGATACATAATTCAAAATTCCTCTATAATTTACAAATATATTATCTAAACAATAGTCAGCCCTAGTATTTTCATATACTTCCTGTGTAAATCCAAAAAAAAATTCACAATATCTAAAAATTGGCAATTTCTTGTTGTTAAAACATTGAAATGTGAATGAAATTCTCCTGTTATCACAGTATACTTAAAATTATGTGACAAAATTTCCAACAGTACATACACTGAATTTAAAAATACATTGATGTCTCCCCCTGGAGGACGATACACTGCTACCACTACTAAATTGAAAGACTTAACCTCCACTGCTGCAATTTCAAAAGACATCTCTACTGACAGCTTCTCCAGCTGCTCACATCCTGTTGCTATTATACTGTTTTTGACACATATTACTGCTCCACCATGACTGCTTCTTGCAAAACTGAACACCACATAATAACCAGGTATATGGGTTGTATTCAATTCATCGACAAGATTGGTGGACAGTGGCTAACAGTAAGTGAGCATCGTATCAACTCTCAAAAATTTTAAAAAATAGTAGGTATATAATTCTACAACCATTAGATTAGTGATATCAGTTTACTACGAAAATCTAGCGTCAATAGTCATATATTTGCTTGAGCTATGGAGGTAATAAAAGGTAAACAGGGTTAAAAGTTAAGCATTTTCTTTATTTAAATATTATTCCGTTGCAAATACAAAATTTAACATAGAAATATTCACAAAAATATCTTAAAAGTATCTGTGTATGACATTATGAACATGGCAGAGTTGAGTAGAGTTGAGTAGAGTTGAGTAGATTTGAGTAGATTTGAGTAGAGTTGAGTAGAGTTGAGTAGAGTTGAGTAGAGTTGAGTAGAGTTGAGTAGAGTTGAGTAGAGTTGAGTAGAGTTGAGTAGAGTTGAGTAGAGTTGAGTAGAGTTGAGTAGATGTGAGTAGAGCTGAGTAGAGCTGAGTAGAGTTGAGTAGAGTTGAGTAGAGTTGAGTAGATTTGAGTAGAGTTGAGTAGAGTTGAGTAGAGTTGAGTAGAGTTGATTAGAGTTGAGTAGAGTTGAGTAGAGTTGAGTAGAGTTGAGTAGAGTTGAGTAGAGTTGAGTAGAGTTGAGTAGAGTTGAGTAGAGTTGAGTAGAGTTGAGTAGAGTTGAGTAGAGTTGAGTAGAGTTGAGTAGAGTTGAGTAGAGTTGAGTAGAGTTGAGTAGAGTTGAGTAGAGTTGAGTAGAGTTGAGTAGAGTTGAGTAGAGTTGAGTAGAATTGAGTAGAGTTGAGTAGAGTTGAGTAGAGTTGAGTAAAATTGAGTAGAGTTGAGTAGAGTTGAGTAGAGTTGAGTAGAGTTGAGTAGAGTTGAGTAGAGTTGAGTAGAGTTGAGTAGAGTTGAGTAGAGTTGAGTAGAGTTGAGTAGAGTTGAGTAGAGTTGAGTAGAGTTGAGTAGAGTTGAGTAGAGTTGAGTAGAGTTGAGTAGAGTTGAGTAGAGTTGAGTAGAGTTGAGTAGAGTTGAGTAGAGTTGAGTAGAGTTGAGTAGAGTTGAGTAGAGTTGAGTAGAGTTGAGTAGAGTTGAGTAGAGTTGAGTAGAGTTGAGTAGAGTTGAGTAGAGTTGAGTAGAGTTGAGTAGAGTTGAGTAGAGTTGAGTAGAGTTGAGTAGAGTTGAGTAGAGTTGAGTAGAGTTGAGTAGAGTTGAGTAGAGTTGAGTAGATGTGAGTAGAGCTGAGTAGAGCTGAGTAGAGTTGAGTAGAGTTGAGTAGAGTTGAGTAGAGTTGAGTAGAGTTGAGTAGAGTTGAGTAGAGTTGAGTAGAGTTGAGTAGAGATGAGTAGAGTTGAGTAGAGTTGAGTAGAGTTGAGTAGAGTTGAGTAGAGTTGAGTAGAGTTGAGTAGAGTTGAGTATAGTTGAGTAGAGTTGAGTAGAGTTGAGTAGAGTTGAGTAGAGTTGAGTAGAGTTGAGTAGAGTTGATTAGAGTTGATTAGAGTTGAGTAGAGTTGAGTAGAGTTGAGTAGAGTTGAGTAGAGTTGAGTAGAGTTGAGTAGAGTTGAGTAGAGTTGAGTAGAGTTGAGTAGAGTTGAGTAGAGTTGAGTAGAGTTGAGTAGAGTTGAGTAGAGTTGAGTAGAGTTGAGTAGAGTTGAGTAGAGTTGAGTAGAGTTGAGTAGAGTTGAGTAGAGTTGAGTAGAGTTGAGTAGAGTTGAGTAGAGTTGAGTAGAGTTGAGTAGAGTTGAGTAGATGTGAGTAGAGCTGAGTAGAGCTGAGTAGAGTTGAGTAGAGTTGAGTAGAGTTGAGTAGAGTTGAGTAGAGTTGAGTAGAGTTGAGTAGAGTTGAGTAGAGTTGAGTAGAGTTGAGTAGAGATGAGTAGAGTTGAGTAGAGTTGAGTAGAGTTGAGTAGAGTTGAGTAGAGTTGAGTAGAGTTGAGTAGAGTTGAGTAGAGTTGAGTAGAGTTGAGTAGAGTTGAGTAGAGTTGATTAGAGTTGATTAGAGTTGAGTAGAGTTGAGTAGAGTTGAGTAGAGTTGAGTAGAGTTGAGTAGAGTTGAGTAGAGTTGAGTAGAGTTGAGTAGAGTTGAGTAGAGTTGAGTAGAGTTGAGTAGAGTTGAGTAGAGTTGAGTAGAGTTGAGTAGAGTTGAGTAGAGTTGAGTAGAGTTGAGTAGAGTTGAGTAGAGTTGAGTAGAGTTGAGTAGAGTTGAGTAGAGTTGAGTAGAGTTGAGTAGAGTTGAGTAGAGTTGAGTAGAGTTGAGTAGAGTAGAGTAGAGTAGAGTAGAGTAGAGTAGAGTAGAGCTGATTTGAGCCGGATTGAGCAGGATTGAGCCGGTTTGAACTGGATTGAACCGGTTTGAGCCGGTTTGAGCCGGTTTTAACTGGATTGAACCGGTTTGAGCCGGTTTGAGCCGGTTTTAACTGGATTGAACAGGTTCGAACCGGTTAGAACTGGATTGAACTGGATTGAACAGGTTCGAACCGGTTAGAACTGGATTGAACTGGATTGAGCCGGTTTGATCCAGATTGAGCCAGATTGAACCGGTTTGAACTGGATTGAACTGGATTGAGCCGGTTTGAGCCAGATTAAGCCAGATTGAACTGGATTGAACCGGATTGGACTGGATTGAGCCGGTTTTTTCAGTGTTTAGTGTTTAGTGTTTAGTGTTTAGTGTTTAGTGTTTAGTGTTTAGTGTTTAGTGTTTAGTGTTTAGTGTTTAGTGTTTAGTGTTTAGTGTTTAGTGTTTAGTGTTTAGTGTTTAGTGTTTAGTGTTTAGTGTTTAGTGTTTAGTGTTTAGTGTTTAGTGTTTAGTGTTTAGTGTTTGGTGTTTGGTGTTTGGTGTTTGGTGTTTGGTGTTTGGTGTTTAGTGTATAGTGTTTAGTGTTTAGTGTTTAGTGTTTAGTGTTTAGTGTTTAGTGTTTAGTGTTTAGTGTATAGTGTTTAGTGTTTAGTGTATAGTGTATAGTGTTTAGTGTTTAGTGTATAGTGTATAGTGTATAGTGTTTAGTGTTTAGTGTTTAGTGTTTAGTGTTTAGTGTTTAGTGTTTAGTGTTTAGTGTTTAGTGTTTAGTGTTTAGTGTTTAGTGTTTAGTGTTTAGTGTTTAGTGTTTAGTGTTTAGTGTTTAGTGTTTAGTGTTTAGTGTTTAGTGTTTAGTGTTTAGTGTTTAGTGTTTAGTGTTTAGTGTTTAGTGTTTAGTGTTTAGTGTTTAGTGTTTAGTGTTTAGTGTTTAGTGTTTAGTGTTTAGTGTTTAGTGTTTAGTGTTTAGTGTTTAGTGTTTAGTGTTTAGTGTTTAGTGTTTAGTGTTTAGTGTTTAGTGTTTAGTGTTTAGTGTTTAGTGTTTAGTGTTTAGTGTTTAGTGTTTAGTGTTTAGTGTTTAGTGTTTAGTGTTTAGTGTTTAGTGTTTAGTGTTTAGTGTTTAGTGTTTAGTGTTTAGTGTTTAGTGTTTAGTGTTTAGTGTTTAGTGTTTAGTGTTTAGTGTTTAGTGTTTAGTGTTTAGTGTTTAGTGTTTAGTGTTTAGTGTTTAGTGTTTAGTGTTTAGTGTTTAGTGTTTAGTGTTTAGTGTTTAGTGTTTAGTGTTTAGTGTTTAGTGTTTTAGTGTTTAGTGTTTAGTGTTTAGTGTTTAGTGTTTAGTGTATAGTGTATAGTGTTTAGTGTTTAGTGTTTAGTGTTTAGTGTTTAGTGTTTAGTGTTTAGTGTTTAGTGTTTAGTGTTTAGTGTTTAGTGTTTAGTGTTTAGTGTTTAGTGTTTAGTGTTTAGTGTTTAGTGTTTAGTGTTTAGTGTTTAGTGGTTTAGTGTTTAGTGTTTAGTGTTTAGTGTTTAGTGTTTAGTGTTTAGTGTTTAGTGTTTAGTGTTTAGTGTTTAGTGTTTTAGTGTTTAGTGTTTAGTGTTTAGTGTTTAGTGTTTAGTGTTTAGTGTTTAGTGTTTAGTGTTTAGTGTTTAGTGTTTAGTGTTTAGTGTTTAGTGTTTAGTGTTTAGTGTTTAGTGTTTAGTGTTTAGTGTGTTTAGTGTTTAGTGTTTAGTGTTTAGTGTTTAGTGTTTAGTGTTTAGTGTTTAGTGTTTAGTGTTTAGTGTTTAGTGTTTAGTGTTTAGTGTTTAGTGTTTAGTGTTTAGTGTTTAGTGTTTAGTGTTTAGTGTTTAGTGTTTAGTGTTTAGTGTTTAGTGTTTAGTGTTTAGTGTTTAGTGTTAGTGTTAGTGTTTAGTGTTTAGTGTTTAGTGTTTAGTGTTTAGTGTTTAGTGTTTAGTGTTTAGTGTTTAGTGTTTTAGTGTTTAGTGTTTAGTGTTTAGTGTTTAGTGTTTAGTGTTTAGTGTTTAGTGTTTAGTGTTTAGTGTTTAGTGTTTAGTGTTTAGTGTTTAGTGTTTAGTGTTTAGTGTTAGTGTTTAGTGTTTAGTGTTTAGTGTTTAGTGTTTAGTGTTTAGTGTTTAGTGTTTAGTGTTTAGTGTTTAGTGTTTAGTGTTTAGTGTTTAGTGTTTAGTGTTTAGTGTTTAGTGTTTAGTGTTTAGTGTTTAGTGTTTAGTGTTTAGTGTTTAGTGTTTAGTGTTTAGTGTTTAGTGTTTAGTGTTTAGTGTTTAGTGTTTAGTGTTTAGTGTTTAGTGTTTAGTGTTTAGTGTTTAGTGTTTAGTGTTTAGTGTTTTAGTGTTTAGTGTTTAGTGTTTAGTGTTTAGTGTTTAGTGTTTAGTGTTTAGTGTTTAGTGTTTAGTGTTTAGTGTTTAGTGTTTAGTGTTTAGTGTTTAGTGTTTAGTGTTTAGTGTTTAGTGTTTAGTGTTTAGTGTTTAGTGTTTTAGTGTTTAGTGTTTAGTGTTTAGTGTTTAGTGTTTAGTGTTTAGTGTTTAGTGTTTAGTGTTTAGTGTTTAGTGTTTAGTGTTTAGTGTTTAGTGTTTAGTGTTTAGTGTTTAGTGTTTAGTGTTTAGTGTTTAGTGTTTAGTGTTTAGTGTTTAGTGTTTAGTGTTAGTGTTTAGTGTTTAGTGTTTAGTGTTTAGTGTTTAGTGTTTAGTGTTTAGTGTTTAGTGTTTAGTGTTTAGTGTTTAGTGTTTAGTGTTTAGTGTTTAGTGTTTAGTGTTTAGTGTTTAGTGTTTAGTGTTTAGTGTTTAGTGTTTAGTGTTTAGTGTTTAGTGTTTAGTGTTTAGTGTTTAGTGTTTAGTGTTTGGTGTTTGGTGTTTGGTGTTTAGTGTATAGTGTTTAGTGTTTGGTGTTTGGTGTTTGGTGTTTGGTGTTTAGTGTATAGTGTTTAGTGTTTAGTGTTTAGTGTTTAGTGTTTAGTGTATAGTGTATAGTGTATAGTGTTTAGTGTTTAGTGTTTAGCGTTTAGTGTTTAGTGTTTAGTGTTTGTGTTTAGTGTTTAGTGTTTAGCGTTTAGTGTTTAGTGTTTAGTGTTTAGTGTTTAGTGTTTAGTGTTTAGTGTTTAGTGTTTAGTGTTTAGTGTTTAGTGTTTAGTGTTTAGTGTTTAGTGTTTAGTGTTTAGTGTTTAGTGTTTAGTGTTTAGTGTTTAGTGTTTAGTGTTTAGTGTTTAGTGTTTAGTGTTTAGTGTTTAGTGTTTAGTGTTTAGTGTTTAGTGTTTAGTGTTTAGTGTTTAGTGTTTAGTGTTTAGTGTTTAGTGTTTAGTGTTTAGTGTTTAGTGTTTAGTGTTTAGTGTTTAGTGTTTAGTGTTTAGTGTTTAGTGTTTAGTGTTTAGTGTTTAGTGTTTAGTGTTTAGTGTTTAGTGTTTAGTGTTTAGTGTTTAGTGTTTAGTGTTTAGTGTTTAGTGTTTAGTGTTTAGTGTTTAGTGTTTAGTGTTTAGTGTTTAGTGTTTAGTGTTTAGTGTTTAGTGTTTAGTGTTTAGTGTTTAGTGTTTAGTGTTTAGTGTTTAGTGTTTAGTGTTTAGTGTTTAGTGTTTAGTGTTTAGTGTTTAGTGTTTAGTGTTTAGTGTTTAGTGTTTAGTGTTTAGTGTTTAGTGTTTAGTGTTTAGTGTTTAGTGTTTAGTGTTTAGTGTTTAGTGTTTAGTGTTTAGTGTTTAGTGTTTAGTGTTTAGTGTTTAGTGTTTAGTGTTTAGTGTTTAGTGTTTAGTGTTTAGTGTTTAGTGTTTAGTGTTTAGTGTTTAGTGTTTAGTGTTTAGTGTTTAGTGTTTAGTGTTTAGTGTTTAGTGTTTAGTGTTTAGTGTTTAGTGTTTAGTGTTTAGTGTTTAGTGTTTAGTGTTTAGCGTTTAGCGTTTAGCGTTTAGCGTTTAGCGTTTAGCGTTTAGCGTTTAGCGTTTAGCGTTTAGCGTTTAGCGTTTAGCGTTTAGCGTTTAGCGTTTAGCGTTTAGCGTTTAGCGTTTAGCGTTTAGCGTTTAGCGTTTAGCGTTTAGCGTTTAGCGTTTAGCGTTTAGCGTTTAGCGTTTAGCGTTTAGCGTTTAGCGTTTAGCGTTTAGCGTTTAGCGTTTAGCGTTTAGCGTTTAGCGTTTAGCGTTTAGCGTTTAGCGTTTAGCGTTTAGCGTTTAGCGTTTAGCGTTTAGCGTTTAGCGTTTAGCGTTTAGCGTTTAGCGTTTAGCGTTTAGCGTTTAGCGTTTAGCGTTTAGCGTTTAGCGTTTAGCGTTTAGCGTTTAGCGTTTAGCGTTTAGCGTTTAGCGTTTAGCGTTTAGCGTTTAGCGTTTAGCGTTTAGCGTTTAGCGTTTAGCGTTTAGCGTTTAGCGTTTAGCGTTTAGCGATTAGCGTTTAGCGTTTAGCGTTTAGCGTTTAGCGTTTAGCGTTTAGCGTTTAGCGTTTAGCGTTTAGCGTTTAGCGTTTAGCGTTTAGCGTTTAGCGTTTAGCGTTTAGCGTTTAGCGTTTAGCGTTTAGCGTTTAGCGTTTAGCGTTTAGCGTTTAGCGTTTAGCGTTTAGTGTTTAGTGTTTAGTGTTTAGTGTTTAGTGTTTAGTGTTTAGTGTTTAGTGTTTAGTGTTTAGTGTTTAGTGTTTAGTGTTTAGTGTTTAGTGTTTAGTGTTTAGTGTTTAGTGTTTAGTGTTTAGTGTTTAGTGTTTAGTGTTTAGTGTTTAGTGTTTAGTGTTTAGTGTTTAGTGTTTAGTGTTTAGTGTTTAGTGTTTAGTGTTTAGTGTTTAGTGTTTAGTGTTTAGTGTTTAGTGTTTAGTGTTTAGTGTTTAGTGTTTAGTGTTTAGTGTTTAGTGTTTAGTGTTTAGTGTTTAGTGTTTAGTGTTTAGTGTTTAGTGTTTAGTGTTTAGTGTTTAGTGTTTCGTGTTTCGTGTTTAGTGTTTAGTGTTTAGTGTTTAGTGTTTAGTGTTTCGTGTTTCGTGTTTAGTGTTCAGTGTTTAGTGTTTAGTGTTTAGTGTTTCGTGTTTCGTGTTTCGTGTTTCGTGTTTCGTGTTTCCTGTTTCCTGTTTCGTGTTTCGTGTTTCGTGTTAGGTTAGGTTAGGTGTGGCGTGGCGTGGCGTGGCGTGGCGTGGCGTGGCGTGGCGTGGCGTGGCGTGGCGTGGCGTGGCGTGGCGTGGCGTGGCGTGGCGTGGCGTGGCGTGGCGTGGCGTGGCGTGGCGTGGCGTGGCGTGGCGTGGCGTGGCGTGGCGTGGCGTGGCGTGGCGTGGCGTGGCGTGGCGTGGCGTGGCGTGGCGTGGCGTGGCGTGGCGTGGCGTGGCGTGGCGTGGCGTGGCGTGGCGTGGCGTGGCGTGGCGTGGCGTGGCGTGGCGTGGCGTGGCGTGGCGTGGCGTGGCGTGGCGTGGCGTGGCGTGGCGTGGCGTGGCGTGGCGTGGCGTGGCGTGGCGTGGCGTGGCGTGGCGTGGCGTGGCGTGGCGTGGCGTGGCGTGGCGTGGCGTGGCGTGGCGTGGCGTGGCGTGGCGTGGCGTGGCGTGGCGTGGCGTGGCGTGGCGTGGCGTGGCGTGGCGTGGCGTGGCGTGGCGTGGCGTGGCGTGGCGTGGCGTGGCGTGGCGTGGCGTGGCGTGGCGTGGCGTGGCGTGGCGTGGCGTGGCGTGGCGTGGCGTGGCGTGGCGTGGCGTGGCGTGGCGTGGCGTGGCGTGGCGTGGCGTGGCGTAGATCGTAAGTCGTAATACATAACTCTAACTCGTTTATCGGGCTTGGCTAGACTTACGTTAGGTTAGGTTAGATTTTTGACGCTTCCGACTTTTGACTCTCCCGACTTTTGACGCTTCCGACGTTTGACGCCTCCGACTTTTGACGCTTCCGACTTCTGACGCTTCAGATTTTTGACGCTTACGACTTTTGACGCTTCCGACTTCTGACGCTTCAGATTTTTGACGCTTCAGATTTTTGACGCTTCCGACTTTTGACGCGTGAGACATTTGACGCTTCCGACTTTTGACTCTCCCGACTTCTGACGCTTCCGACGTTTGACGCCTCCGACTTTTGACGCTTCCGACTTCTGACGCTTCAGATTTTTGACGCTTACGACTTTTGACGCTTCCGACTTCTGACGCTTCAGATTTTTGACGCTTCCGACTTTTGACGCTTCCGACTTTTGACGGTTTACTTTTGACGTTTCACGCTTGAAGCTTGACTTTTGACGTTTCACTCTTGACGCTTTACGCTTCGACGCTTGAAGCATTGATGCTATGACGCTTGATATTTGACGCTTTGACGCTTGACGCTTTGACGCTTGACCACTGACTGTTAATTTGTTGAAGAATTTTGGCGCATAACAGAGAGTTACATTGAAAGATTTATTCAATCTGAGAAATTTTATATCTATATAAAGAGTTTTCTCTTGTTTCATAACTATGATATTCACTGCACAAATGATATTAATGAATATTTCTCCTGATATAGATAAGACTTTCCAAAATATACCTGGAAGGCAATGTTAATATTCTACGTCTCTTAAAAATTTCTCTCACATCTGCTAGATAGCCCAAGCCCTCATCCACCCTGATTGCACGTCTCTGAAGCTTAAAAGTTCTGTCAGCCTGCGCTGTATGACTCCAAGCAAGCAGACCATAGTTGCATGCAGACTGTACCAATGCATGAAAAACCTGCCGCACTACCGGCCTGTCCACAGATCTACTTAAGTTTTTCAATAAAAAAATGGCCTTTTTTTATTTTTTTGCTGTAATGTCAACATGCTTGTCAAAAACAAGAGCCTGATTGAGGTGAACACCCAAGAACCTCACAGCAGCCCTAATCTCATTATCTGGTATAACACGCATTGCAAAAATCATATTTTCAGTTTTACTGATGTTAAGACTAGGGTTATTGGCAGAAAACCAATCACCTAATCCTGCCACCGCACCCTCCATATCCAACTTTAGATATTGTAGGCTTTTATTTTCACAGAGTGTGGTTGTATCATCAGCAAACAGTATTAATTTACTGTCGACTGAGCTACTCACATCATTTATATAGATAATAAAGAGCAGCGGTCCCAGAATTGACCCCTGTGGGACCCATGCTTCACTATGGTTTCCTCTGAAAACTTGCCTCCACTATAAGTGTGTTGAGTTCTATGTTCTAGGTAACTTTCAAAAAACTCAACAGTGATGATTAAGTCCATGATATTTTAATTTTTTAATGAGAATCTGATGTGATATACAGTCAAAAGCCTTGGAAAGGATACAAAATGTGTCACCCCCCTCACAGCCCTCAACTATATACTCCATCATATCTAATATTGCCTTAACAGTGGAATGATCTTTTCTAAACCCAAATTGTGATTTACTAAATAAATTATTGCATTCAAAATAACTTATGTGTTTTTAAGAGATACTCAAGAATTTTTTATACAGCTGGTATTATTGGAATTGGTCTATAATTGTTAACATCATTTGTGTCTCCCTTCTTGAAAACAGGAATAACTTTAGTTTTTTTAAAGCAGGATGGATATATTCCCTATTTTAGACAGTGATTGATTATTTTAGTTACTGGACCAATTATTGTTTCTTTTAATATTTCTAATACTGACACACTTTAACCAAAAATATCCCTACTATGTTTCTTTTTTAAAGAATCTATTCAGTCTCTTACCTCTATGAAAGTAACCTCCCTTAAAGAGAAGCTATCCCCTTGTATTTGAGGTTTCTGACTTTCTAGATACATTTCAGCTGTTTTTGTGGATGCTGGTATCCAGTTGAGTAGAGTTGAGTAGAGTTGAGTAGAGTTGAGTAGAGTTGAGTAGAGTTGAGTAGAGTTGAGTAGAGTTGAGTAGAGTTGAGTAGAGTTGAGTAGAGTTGAGTAGAGTTGAGTAGAGTTCAGTAGAGTTGAGTAGAGTTGAGTAGAGTTGAGTAGAGTTCAGTAGAGTTGAGTAGAGTTGAGTAGAGTTGAGTAGAGTTGAGTAGAGTTGAGTAGAGTTGAGTAGAGTTGAGTAGAGTTGAGTAGAGTTGAGTAGAGTTGAGTAGAGTTGAGTAGAGTTGAGTAGAGTTGAGTAGAGTTGAGTAGAGTTGAGTAGAGTTGAGTAGAGTTGAGTAGAGTTGAGTAGAGTTGAGTAGAGTTGAGTAGAGTTGAGTAGAGTTGAGTAGAGTTGAGTAGAGTTGAGTAGAGTTGAGTAGAGTTGAGTGGAGTTGAGTAGAGTTGAGTAGAGTTGAGTAGAGTTGAGTAGAGTTGAGTAGAGTTGAGTAGAGTTGAGTAGAGTTGAGTAGAGTTGAGTAGAGTTGAGTAGAGTTGAGTAGAGTTGAGTAGAGTTGAGTAGAGTTGAGTAGAGTTGAGTAGAGTTGAGTAGAGTTGAGTAGAGTTGAGTAGAGTTGAGTAGAGTTGAGTAGAGTTGAGTAGAGTTGAGTAGAGTTGAGTAGAGTTGAGTAGAGTTGAGTAGAGTTGAGTAGAGTTGAGTAGAGTAGAGTTGAGTAGAGTTGAGTAGAGTTGAGTAGAGTTGAGTAGAGTTGAGTAGAGTTGAGTAGAGTTGAGTAGAGTTGAGTAGAGTTGAGTAGAGTTGAGTAGAGTTGAGTAGAGTTGAGTAGAGTTGAGTAGAGTTGAGTAGAGTTGAGTAGAGTTGAGTAGAGTTGAGTAGAGTTGAGTAGAGTTGAGTAGAGTTGAGTAGAGTTGAGTAGAGTTGAGTAGAGTTGAGTAGAGTTGAGTAGAGTTGAGTAGAGTTGAGTAGAGTTGAGTAGAGTTGAGTAGAGTTGAGTAGAGTTGAGTAGAGTTGAGTAGAGTTGAGTAGAGTTGAGTAGAGTTGAGTAGAGTTGAGTAGAGTTGAGTAGAGTTGAGTAGAGTTGAGTAGAGTTGAGTAGAGTTGAGTAGAGTTGAGTAGAGTCGAGTAGAGTTGAGTAGAGTAGAGTAGAGTAGAGTAGAGTAGAGTAGAGTAGAGTAGACTAGAGTCGAGTATAGTTGATTTGAGCCGGATTGAGCAGGATTGAGCCGGTTTGAACTGGATTGAACCGGTTTGAGCCGGTTTGAGCCGGTTTTAACTGGATTGAACAGGTTCGAACCGGTTAGAACTGGATTGAACTGGATTGAGCCGGTTTGATCCAGATTGAGCCAGATTGAACCGGTTTGAACCGGTTTGAACTGGATTGAACTGGATTGAGCCGCTTTGAGCCAGATTAAGCCAGATTGAACTGGATTGAACCGGATTGGACTGGATTGAGCCGGTTTTTTCAGTGTTTAGTGTTTAGTGTTTAGTGTTTAGTGTTTAGTGTTTAGTGTTTAGTGTTTAGTGTTTAGTGTTTAGTGTTTAGTGTTTAGTGTTTAGTGTTTAGTGTTTAGTGTTTAGTGTTTAGTGTTTAGTGTTTAGTGTTTAGTGTTTAGTGTTTAGTGTTTAGTGTTTAGTGTTTAGTGTTTAGTGTTTAGTGTTTAGTGTTTAGTGTTTAGTGTTTAGTGTTTAGTGTTTAGTGTTTAGTGTTTAGTGTTTAGTGTTTAGTGTTTAGTGTTTAGTGTTTAGTGTTTAGTGTTTAGTGTTTAGTGTTTAGTGTTTAGTGTTTAGTGTTTAGTGTTTAGTGTTTAGTGTTTAGTGTTTAGTGTTTAGTGTTTAGTGTTTAGTGTTTAGTGTTTAGTGTTTAGTGTTTAGTGTTTAGTGTTTAGTGTTTAGTGTTTAGTGTTTAGTGTTTAGTGTTTAGTGTTTAGTGTTTAGTGTTTAGTGTTTAGTGTTTAGTGTTTAGTGTTTAGTGTTTAGTGTTTAGTGTTTAGTGTTTAGTGTTTAGTGTTTAGTGTTTAGTGTTTAGTGTTTAGTGTTTAGTGTTTAGTGTTTAGTGTTTAGTGTTTAGTGTTTAGTGTTTAGTGTTTAGTGTTTAGTGTTTAGTGTTTAGTGTTTAGTGTTTAGTGTTTAGTGTTTAGTGTTTAGTGTTTAGTGTTTAGTGTTTAGTGTTTAGTGTTTAGTGTTTAGTGTTTAGTGTTTAGTGTTTAGTGTTTAGTGTTTAGTGTTTAGTGTTTAGTGTTTAGTGTTTAGTGTTTAGTGTTTAGTGTTTAGTGTTTAGTGTTTAGTGTTTAGTGTTTAGTGTTTAGTGTTTAGTGTTTAGTGTTTAGTGTTTAGTGTTTAGTGTTTAGTGTTTAGTGTTTAGTGTTTAGTGTTTAGTGTTTAGTGTTTAGTGTTTAGTGTTTAGTGTTTAGTGTTTAGTGTTTAGTGTTTAGTGTTTAGTGTTTAGTGTTTAGTGTTTAGTGTTTAGTGTTTAGTGTTTAGTGTTTAGTGTTTAGTGTTTAGTGTTTAGTGTTTAGTGTTTAGTGTTTAGTGTTTAGTGTTTAGTGTTTAGTGTTTAGTGTTTAGTGTTTAGTGTTTAGTGTTTAGTGTTTAGTGTTTAGTGTTTAGTGTTTAGTGTTTAGTGTTTAGTGTTTAGTGTTTAGTGTTTAGTGTTTAGTGTTTAGTGTTTAGTGTTTAGTGTTTAGTGTTTAGTGTTTAGTGTTTAGTGTTTAGTGTTTAGTGTTTGGTGTTTGGTGTTTAGTGTTTAGTGTATAGTGTTTCGTGTTTGGTCTTTGGTGTTTGGTGTTTGGTGTTTAGTGTATAGTGTTTAGTGTTTAGTGTTTAGTGTTTAGTGTATAGTGTATAGTGTATAGTGTTTAGTGTTTAGTGTTTAGCGTTTAGTGTTTAGTGTTTAGTGTTTAGTGTTTAGTGTTTAGTGTTTAGCGTTTAGTGTTTAGTGTTTAGTGTTTAGTGTTTAGTGTTTAGTGTTTAGTGTTTAGTGTTTAGTGTTTAGTGTTTAGTGTTTAGTGTTTAGTGTTTAGTGTTTAGTGTTTAGTGTTTAGTGTTTAGTGTTTAGTGTTTAGTGTTTAGTGTTTAGTGTTTAGTGTTTAGTGTTTAGTGTTTAGTGTTTAGTGTTTAGTGTTTAGTGTTTAGTGTTTAGTGTTTAGTGTTTAGTGTTTAGTGTTTAGTGTTTAGTGTTTAGTGTTTAGTGTTTAGTGTTTAGTGTTTAGTGTTTAGTGTTTAGTGTTTAGTGTTTAGTGTTTAGTGTTTAGTGTTTAGTGTTTAGTGTTTAGTGTTTAGTGTTTAGTGTTTAGTGTTTAGTGTTTAGTGTTTAGTGTTTAGTGTTTAGTGTTTAGTGTTTAGTGTTTAGTGTTTAGTGTTTAGTGTTTAGTGTTTAGTGTTTAGTGTTTAGTGTTTAGTGTTTAGTGTTTAGTGTTTAGTGTTTAGTGTTTAGTGTTTAGTGTTTAGTGTTTAGTGTTTAGTGTTTAGTGTTTAGTGTTTAGTGTTTAGTGTTTAGTGTTTAGTGTTTAGTGTTTAGTGTTTAGTGTTTAGTGTTTAGTGTTTAGTGTTTAGTGTTTAGTGTTTAGTGTTTAGTGTTTAGTGTTTAGTGTTTAGTGTTTAGTGTTTAGTGTTTAGTGTTTAGTGTTTAGTGTTTAGTGTTTAGTGTTTAGTGTTTAGTGTTTAGTGTTTAGTGTTTAGTGTTTAGTGTTTAGTGTTTAGTGTTTAGTGTTTAGTGTTTAGTGTTTAGTGTTTAGTGTTTAGTGTTTAGTGTTTAGTGTTTAGTGTTTAGTGTTTAGTGTTTAGTGTTTAGTGTTTAGCGTTTAGCGTTTAGCGTTTAGCGTTTAGCGTTTAGCGTTTAGCGTTTAGCGTTTAGCGTTTAGCGTTTAGCGTTTAGCGTTTAGCGTTTAGCGTTTAGCGTTTAGCGTTTAGCGTTTAGCGTTTAGCGTTTAGCGTTTAGCGTTTAGCGTTTAGCGTTTAGCGTTTAGCGTTTAGCGTTTAGCGTTTAGCGTTTAGCGTTTAGCGTTTAGCGTTTAGCGTTTAGCGTTTAGCGTTTAGCGTTTAGCGTTTAGCGTTTAGCGTTTAGCGTTTAGCGTTTAGCGTTTAGCGTTTAGCGTTTAGCGTTTAGCGTTTAGCGTTTAGCGTTTAGCGTTTAGCGTTTAGCGTTTAGCGTTTAGCGTTTAGCGTTTAGCGTTTAGCGTTTAGCGTTTAGCGTTTAGCGTTTAGCGTTTAGCGTTTAGCGTTTAGCGTTTAGCGTTTAGCGTTTAGCGTTTAGCGTTTAGCGTTTAGCGTTTAGCGTTTAGCGTTTAGCGTTTAGCGTTTAGCGTTTAGCGTTTAGCGTTTAGCGTTTAGCGTTTAGCGTTTAGCGTTTAGCGTTTAGCGTTTAGCGTTTAGCGTTTAGCGTTTAGCGTTTAGCGTTTAGCGTTTAGCGTTTAGCGTTTAGCGTTTAGCGTTTAGCGTTTAGCGTTTAGCGTTTAGCGTTTAGCGTTTAGCGTTTAGCGTTTAGCGTTTAGCGTTTAGCGTTTAGCGTTTAGCGTTTAGCGTTTAGCGTTTAGTGTTTAGTGTTTAGTGTTTAGTGTTTAGTGTTTAGTGTTTAGTGTTTAGTGTTTAGTGTTTAGTGTTTAGTGTTTAGTGTTTAGTGTTTAGTGTTTAGTGTTTAGTGTTTAGTGTTTAGTGTTTAGTGTTTAGTGTTTAGTGTTTAGTGTTTAGTGTTTAGTGTTTAGTGTTTAGTGTTTAGTGTTTAGTTGTTTAGTGTTTAGTGTTTAGTGTTTAGTGTTTAGTGTTTAGTGTTTAGTGTTTAGTGTTTAGTGTTTAGTGTTTAGTGTTTAGTGTTTAGTGTTTAGTGTTTAGTGTTTAGTGTTTAGTGTTTAGTGTTTAGTGTTTAGTGTTTAGTGTTTAGTGTTTAGAGTTTAGTGTTTAGTGTTTAGTGTTTAGTGTTTAGTGTTTAGTGTTTAGTGTTTAGTGTTTAGTGTTTAGTGTTTAGTGTTTAGAGTTTAGTGTTTAGTGTTTAGTGTTTAGTGTTTAGTGTTTAGTGTTTAGTGTTTAGTGTTTAGTGTTTAGTGTTTAGTGTTTAGTGTTTAGTGTTTAGTGTTTAGTGTTTAGTGTTTAGTGTTTAGTGTTTAGTGTTTAGTGTTTAGTGTTTAGTGTTTAGTGTTTAGTGTTTAGTGTTTAGTGTTTAGTGTTTAGTGTTTAGTGTTTAGTGTTTAGTGTTTAGTGTTTAGTGTTTAGTGTTTAGTGTTAGTGTTTAGTGTTTAGTGTTTAGTGTTTAGTGTTTAGTGTTTAGTGTTTAGTGTTTAGTGTTTAGTGTTTAGTGTTTAGTGTTTAGTGTTTAGTGTTTAGTGTTTAGTGTTTAGTGTTTAGTGTTTAGTGTTTCGTGTTTCGTGTTTAGTGTTTAGTGTTTAGTGTTTAGTGTTTAGTGTTTAGTGTTTCGTGTTTCGTGTTTAGTGTTCAGTGTTTAGTGTTTAGTGTTTAGTGTTTCGTGTTTCGTGTTTCGTGTTTCGTGTTTCGTGTTTCCTGTTTCCTGTTTCGTGTTTCGTGTTTCGTGTTAGGTTAGGTTAGGTGTGGCGTGGCGTGGCGTGGCGTGGCGTGGCGTGGCGTGGCGTGGCGTGGCGTGGCGTGGCGTGGCGTGGCGTGGCGTGGCGTGGCGTGGCGTGGCGTGGCGTGGCGTGGCGTGGCGTGGCGTGGCGTGGCGTGCGTGGCGTGGCGTGGCGTGGCGTGGCGTGGCGTGGCGTGGCGTGGCGTGGCGTGGCGTGGCGTGGCGTGGCGTGGCGTGGCGTGGCGTGGCGTGGCGTGGCGTGGCGTGGCGTGGCGTGGCGTGGCGTGGCGTGGCGTGGCGTGGCGTGGCGTGGCGTGGCGTGGCGTGGCGTGGCGTGGCGTGGCGTGGCGTGGCGTGGCGTGGCGTGGCGTGGCGTGGCGTGGCGTGGCGTGGCGTGGCGTGGCGTGGCGTGCGTGGCGTGGCGTGGCGTGGCGTGGCGTGGCGTGGCGTGGCGTGGCGTGGCGTGGCGTGGCGTGCGTGGCGTGGCGTGGCGTGGCGTGGCGTGGCGTGGCGTGGCGTGGCGTGGCGTGGCGTGGCGTGGCGTGGCGTGGCGTGGCGTAGATCGTAAGTCGTAATTCATAACTCTAACTCGTTTATCGGGCTTGGCTAGACTTACGTTAGGTTAGGTTAGATTTTTGACGCTTCCGACTTTTGACTCTCCCGACTTTTGACGCTTCCGACGTTTGACGCCTCCGACTTTTGACGCTTCCGACTTCTGACGCTTCAGATTTTTGACGCTTACGACTTTTGACGCTTCCGACTTCTGACGCTTCAGATTTTTGACGCTTCAGATTTTGACGCTTCCGACTTTTTGACGCGTGAGACATTTGACGCTTCCGACTTTTGACTCTCCCGACTTCTGACGCTTCCGACGTTTGACGCCTCCGACTTTTGACGCTTCCGACTTCTGACGCTTCAGATTTTTGACGCTTACGACTTTTGACGCTTCCGACTTCTGACGCTTCAGATTTTTGACGCTTCCGACTTTTGACGCTTCCGACTTTTGACGGTTTACTTTTGACGTTTCACGCTTGAAGCTTGACTTTTGACGTTTCACTCTTGACGCTTTACGCTTCGACGCTTGAAGCATTGATGCTATGACGCTTGATATTTGACGCTTTGACGCTTGACGCTTTGACGCTTGACCACTGACTGTTAATTTGTTGAAGAATTTTGGCGCATAACAGAGAGTTACATTGAAAGATTTATTCAATCTGAGAAATTTTATATCTATATAAAGAGTTTTCTCTTGTTTCATAACTATGATATTCACTGCACAAATGATATTAATGAATATTTCTCCTGATATAGATAAGACTTTCCAAAATATACCTGGAAGGCAATGTTAATATTCTACGTCTCTTAAAAATTTCTCTCACATCTGCTAGATAGCCCAAGCCCTCATCCACCCTGATTGCACGTCTCTGAAGCTTAAAAGTTCTGTCAGCCTGCGCTGTATGACTCCAAGCAAGCAGACCATAGTTGCATGCAGACTGTACCAATGCATGAAAAACCTGCCGCACTACCGGCCTGTCCACAGATCTACTTAAGTTTTTCAATAAAAAAATGGCCTTTTTTTATTTTTTTGCTGTAATGTCAACATGCTTGTCAAAAACAAGAGCCTGATTGAGGTGAACACCCAAGAACCTCACAGCAGCCCTAATCTCATTATCTGGTATAACACGCATTGCAAAAATCATATTTTCAGTTTTACTGATGTTAAGACTAGGGTTATTGGCAGAAAACCAATCACCTAATCCTGCCACCGCACCCTCCATATCCAACTTTAGATATTGTAGGCTTTTATTTTCACAGAGTGTGGTTGTATCATCAGCAAACAGTATTAATTTACTGTCGACTGAGCTACTCACATCATTTATATAGATAATAAAGAGCAGCGGTCCCAGAATTGACCCCTGTGGGACCCATGCTTCACTATGGTTTCCTCTGAAAACTTGCCTCCACTATAAGTGTGTTGAGTTCTATGTTCTAGGTAACTTTCAAAAAACTCAACAGTGATGATTAAGTCCATGATATTTTAATTTTTTAATGAGAATCTGATGTGATATACAGTCAAAAGCCTTGGAAAGGATACAAAATGTGTCACCCCCCTCACAGCCCTCAACTATATACTCCATCATATCTAATATTGCCTTAACAGTGGAATGATCTTTTCTAAACCCAAATTGTGATTTACTAAATAAATTATTGCATTCAAAATAACTTATGTGTTTTTAAGAGATACTCAAGAATTTTTTATACAGCTGGTATTATTGGAATTGGTCTATAATTGTTAACATCATTTGTGTCTCCCTTCTTGAAAACAGGAATAACTTTAGTTTTTTTAAAGCAGGATGGATATATTCCCTATTTTAGACAGTGATTGATTATTTTAGTTACTGGACCAATTATTGTTTCTTTTAATATTTCTAATACTGACACACTTTAACCAAAAATATCCCTACTATGTTTCTTTTTTAAAGAATCTATTCAGTCTCTTACCTCTATGAAAGTAACCTCCCTTAAAGAGAAGCTATCCCCTTGTATTTGAGGTTTCTGACTTCTAGATACATTTCAGCTGTTTTTGTGGATGCTGGTATCCAGTTGAGTAGAGTTGAGTAGAGTTGAGTAGAGTTGAGTAGAGTTGAGTAGAGTTGAGTAGAGTTGAGTAGAGTTGAGTAGAGTTGAGTAGAGTTGAGTAGAGTTGAGTAGAGTTGAGTAGAGTTCAGTAGAGTTGAGTAGAGTTGAGTAGAGTTGAGTAGAGTTCAGTAGAGTTGAGTAGAGTTGAGTAGAGTTGAGTAGAGTTGAGTAGAGTTGAGTAGAGTTGAGTAGAGTTGAGTAGAGTTGAGTAGAGTTGAGTAGAGTTGAGTAGAGTTGAGTAGAGTTGAGTAGAGTTGAGTAGAGTTGAGTAGAGTTGAGTAGAGTTGAGTAGAGTTGAGTAGAGTTGAGTAGAGTTGAGTAGAGTTGAGTAGAGTTGAGTAGAGTTGAGTAGAGTTGAGTAGAGTTGAGTAGAGTTGAGTAGAGTTGAGTAGAGTTGAGTGGAGTTGAGTAGAGTTGAGTAGAGTTGAGTAGAGTTGAGTAGAGTTGAGTAGAGTTGAGTAGAGTTGAGTAGAGTTGAGTAGAGTTGAGTAGAGTTGAGTAGAGTTGAGTAGAGTTGAGTAGAGTTGAGTAGAGTTGAGTAGAGTTGAGTAGAGTTGAGTAGAGTTGAGTAGAGTTGAGTAGAGTTGAGTAGAGTTGAGTAGAGTTGAGTAGAGTTGAGTAGAGTTGAGTAGAGTTGAGTAGAGTTGAGTAGAGTTGAGTAGAGTTGAGTAGAGTAGAGTTGAGTAGAGTTGAGTAGAGTTGAGTAGAGTTGAGTAGAGTTGAGTAGAGTTGAGTAGAGTTGAGTAGAGTTGAGTAGAGTTGAGTAGAGTTGAGTAGAGTTGAGTAGAGTTGAGTAGAGTTGAGTAGAGTTGAGTAGAGTTGAGTAGAGTTGAGTAGAGTTGAGTAGAGTTGAGTAGAGTTGAGTAGAGTTGAGTAGAGTTGAGTAGAGTTGAGTAGAGTTGAGTAGAGTTGAGTAGAGTTGAGTAGAGTTGAGTAGAGTTGAGTAGAGTTGAGTAGAGTTGAGTAGAGTTGAGTAGAGTTGAGTAGAGTTGAGTAGAGTTGAGTAGAGTTGAGTAGAGTTGAGTAGAGTTGAGTAGAGTTGAGTAGAGTTGAGTAGAGTTGAGTAGAGTTGAGTAGAGTTGAGTAGAGTTGAGTAGAGTTGAGTAGAGTCGAGTAGAGTTGAGTAGAGTAGAGTAGAGTAGAGTAGAGTAGAGTAGAGTAGAGTAGACTAGAGTCGAGTATAGTTGATTTGAGCCGGATTGAGCAGGATTGAGCCGGTTTGAACTGGATTGAACCGGTTTGAGCCGGTTTGAGCCGGTTTTAACTGGATTGAACAGGTTCGAACCGGTTAGAACTGGATTGAACTGGATTGAGCCGGTTTGATCCAGATTGAGCCAGATTGAACCGGTTTGAACCGGTTTGAACTGGATTGAACTGGATTGAGCCGCTTTGAGCCAGATTAAGCCAGATTGAACTGGATTGAACCGGATTGGACTGGATTGAGCCGGTTTTTTCAGTGTTTAGTGTTTAGTGTTTAGTGTTTAGTGTTTAGTGTTTAGTGTTTAGTGTTTAGTGTTTAGTGTTTAGTGTTTAGTGTTTAGTGTTTAGTGTTTAGTGTTTAGTGTTTAGTGTTTAGTGTTTAGTGTTTAGTGTTTAGTGTTTAGTGTTTAGTGTTTAGTGTTTAGTGTTTAGTGTTTAGTGTTTAGTGTTTAGTGTTTAGTGTTTAGTGTTTAGTGTTTAGTGTTTAGTGTTTAGTGTTTAGTGTTTAGTGTTTAGTGTTTAGTGTTTAGTGTTTAGTGTTTAGTGTTTAGTGTTTAGTGTTTAGTGTTTAGTGTTTTAGTGTTTAGTGTTTAGTGTTTAGTGTTTAGTGTTTAGTGTTTAGTGTTTAGTGTTTAGTGTTTAGTGTTTAGTGTTTAGTGTTTAGTGTTTAGTGTTTAGTGTTTAGTGTTTAGTGTTTAGTGTTTAGTGTTTAGTGTTTAGTGTTTAGTGTTTAGTGTTTAGTGTTTAGTGTTTAGTGTTTAGTGTTTAGTGTTTAGTGTTTAGTGTTTAGTGTTTAGTGTTTAGTGTTTAGTGTTTAGTGTTTAGTGTTTAGTGTTTAGTGTTTAGTGTTTAGTGTTTAGTGTTTAGTGTTTAGTGTTTAGTGTTTAGTGTTTAGTGTTTAGTGTTTAGTGTTTAGTGTTTAGTGTTTAGTGTTTAGTGTTTAGTGTTTAGTGTTTAGTGTTTAGTGTTTAGTGTTTAGTGTTTAGTGTTTAGTGTTTAGTGTTTAGTGTTTAGTGTTTAGTGTTTAGTGTTTAGTGTTTAGTGTTTAGTGTTTAGTGTTTAGTGTTTAGTGTTTAGTGTTTAGTGTTTAGTGTTTAGTGTTTAGTGTTTAGTGTTTAGTGTTTAGTGTTTAGTGTTTAGTGTTTAGTGTTTAGTGTTTAGTGTTTAGTGTTTAGTGTTTAGTGTTTAGTGTTTAGTGTTTAGTGTTTAGTGTTTAGTGTTTAGTGTTTAGTGTTTAGTGTTTAGTGTTTAGTGTTTAGTGTTTAGTGTTTAGTGTTTAGTGTTTAGTGTTTAGTGTTTAGTGTTTAGTGTTTAGTGTTTAGTGTTTAGTGTTTAGTGTTTAGTGTTTAGTGTTTAGTGTTTAGTGTTTAGTGTTTAGTGTTTAGTGTTTAGTGTTTAGTGTTTAGTGTTTAGTGTTTAGTGTTTAGTGTTTAGTGTTTAGTGTTTAGTGTTTAGTGTTTAGTGTTTAGTGTTTAGTGTTTAGTGTTTAGTGTTTAGTGTTTAGTGTTTAGTGTTTAGTGTTTAGTGTTTAGTGTTTAGTGTTTAGTGTTTAGTGTTTAGTGTTTAGTGTTTAGTGTTTAGTGTTTAGTGTTTAGTGTTTAGTGTTTAGTGTTTAGTGTTTAGTGTTTAGTGGTTTAGTGTTTAGTGTTTAGTGTTTAGTGTTTAGTGTTTAGTGTTTAGTGTTTAGTGTTTAGTGTTTAGTGTTTAGTGTTTAGTGTTTAGTGTTTAGTGTTTAGTGTTTAGTGTTTAGTGTTTAGTGTTTAGTGTTTAGTGTTTAGTGTTTAGTGTTTAGTGTTTAGTGTTTAGTGTTTAGTGTTTAGTGTTTAGTGTTTAGTGTTTAGTGTTTAGTGTTTAGTGTTTAGTGTTTAGTGTTTAGTGTTTAGTGTTTAGTGTTTAGTGTTTAGTGTTTAGTGTTTAGTGTTTAGTGTTTAGTGTTTAGTGTTTAGTGTTTAGTGTTTAGTGTTTAGTGTTTAGTGTTTAGTGTTTAGTGTTTAGTGTTTAGTGTTTAGTGTTTAGTGTTTAGTGTTTAGTGTTTAGTGTTTAGTGTTTAGTGTTTAGTGTTTAGTGTTTAGTGTTTAGTGTTTAGTGTTTAGTGTTTAGTGTTTAGTGTTTAGTGTTTAGTGTTTAGTGTTTAGTGTTTAGTGTTTAGTGTTTAGTGTTTAGTGTTTAGTGTTTAGTGTTAGTGTTTAGTGTTTAGTGTTTAGTGTTTAGTGTTTAGTGTTTAGTGTTTAGTGTTTAGTGTTTAGTGTTTAGTGTTAGTGTTTAGTGTTTAGTGTTTAGTGTTTAGTGTTTAGTGTTTAGTGTTTAGTGTTTAGTGTTTAGTGTTTAGTGTTTAGTGTTTAGTGTTTAGTGTTTAGTGTTTAGTGTTTAGTGTTTAGTGTTTAGTGTTTAGTGTTTAGTGTTTAGTGTTTAGTGTTTAGTGTTTAGTGTTTAGTGTTTAGTGTTTAGTGTTTAGTGTTTAGTGTTTAGTGTTTAGTGTTTAGTGTTTAGTGTTTAGTGTTTAGTGTTAGTGTTTAGTGTTTAGTGTTTAGTGTTTAGTGTTTAGTGTTTAGTGTTTAGTGTTTAGTGTTTAGTGTTTAGTGTTTAGTGTTTAGTGTTTAGTGTTTAGTGTTTAGTGTTTAGTGTTTAGTGTTGTTAGTGTTTAGTGTTTAGTGTTTAGTGTTTAGTGTTTAGTGTTTAGTGTTTAGTGTTTAGTGTTTAGTGTTTAGTGTTTAGTGTTTAGTGTTTAGTGTTTAGTGTTTAGTGTTTAGTGTTTAGTGTTTAGTGTTTAGTGTTTAGTGTTTAGTGTTTAGTGTTTAGTGTTTAGTGTTTAGTGTTTAGTGTTTAGTGTTTAGTGTTTAGTGTTTAGTGTTTAGTGTTTAGTGTTTAGTGTTTAGTGTTTAGTGTTTAGTGTTTAGTGTTTAGTGTTTAGTGTTTAGTGTTTAGTGTTTAGTGTTTAGTGTTTTAGTGTTTAGTGTTTAGTGTTTAGTGTTTAGTGTTTAGTGTTTAGTGTTTAGTGTTTAGTGTTTAGTGTTTAGTGTTTAGTGTTTAGTGTTTAGTGTTTAGTGTTTAGTGTTTAGTGTTTAGTGTTTAGTGTTTAGTGTTTAGTGTTTAGTGTTTAGTGTTTAGTGTTTAGTGTTTAGTGTTTAGTGTTTAGTGTTTAGTGTTTAGTGTTTAGTGTTTAGTGTTTAGTGTTTAGTGTTTAGTGTTTAGTGTTTAGTGTTTAGTGTTTAGTGTTTAGTGTTTAGTGTTTAGTGTTTAGTGTTTAGTGTTTAGTGTTTAGTGTTTAGTGTTTAGTGTTTAGTGTTTAGTGTTTAGTGTTTAGTGTTTAGTGTTTAGTGTTTAGTGTTTAGTGTTTAGTGTTTAGTGTTTAGTGTTTAGTGTTTAGTGTTTAGTGTTTAGTGTTTAGTGTTTAGTGTTTAGTGTTTAGTGTTTAGTGTTTAGTGTTTAGTGTTTAGTGTTTAGTGTTTAGTGTTTAGTGTTAGTGTTTAGTGTTTAGTGTTTAGTGTTTAGTGTTTAGTGTTTAGTGTTTAGTGTTTAGTGTTTAGTGTTAGGTTTAGTGTTTAGTGTTTAGTGTTTGTGTTTAGTGTTTAGTGTTTAGTGTTTAGTGTTTAGTGTTTAGTGTTTAGTGTTTAGTGTTTAGTGTTTAGTGTTTAGTGTTTAGTGTTAGTGTTTAGTGTTTAGTGTTTAGTGTTTTAGTGTTTAGTGTTTGTGTTAGTGTTTAGTGTTTAGTGTTTAGTGTTTAGTGTTTAGTGTTTAGTGTTTAGTGTTTAGTGTTTAGTGTTTAGTGTTTAGTGTTTAGTGTTTAGTGTTTAGTGTTTAGTGTTTAGTGTTTAGTGTTTAGTGTTTAGTGTTTGTGTTTAGTGTTTAGTGTTTAGTGTTTAGTGTTTAGTGTTTAGTGTTTAGTGTTTAGTGTTTAGTGTTTAGTGTTTAGTGTTAGTGTTTAGTGTTTAGTGTTTAGTGTGTTGTGTTAGTGTTAGTGTTTAGTGTTTAGTGTTTAGTGTTTAGTGTTTAGTGTTTAGTGTTTAGTGTTTAGTGTTTAGTGTTTAGTGTTTAGGGTTTAGTGTTAGTGTTTAGTGTTTAGTGTTTAGTGTTTAGTGTTTAGTGTTTAGTGTTTAGTGTTTAGTGTTTAGTGTTTAGTGTTTAGTGTTTAGTGTTTAGTGTTTGTGTTAGTGTTTAGTGTTTAGTGTTTAGTGTTTAGTGTTTAGTGTTAGTGTTTAGTGTTTAGTGTTTAGTGTTTAGTGTTTAGTGTGTAGTGTTTAGTGTTTAGTGTTTAGTGTTTAGTGTTAGTGTTTAGTGTGTAGTGTTTAGTGTTTAGTGTTTAGTGTTTTGTGTTTAGTGTTTAGTGTTTAGTGTTAGTGTTTAGTGTTTAGTGTTTAGTGTTTAGTGTTTAGTGTTTGTGTTTAGTGTTTAGTGTTAGTGTTTAGTGTTTAGTGTTTAGTGTTTAGTGTTTAGTGTTTAGTGTTTAGTGTTTAGTGTTTAGTGTTTAGTGTTTAGTGTTTAGTGTAGTGTTTAGTGTTTAGTGTTTTGTGTTAGTGTTTAGTGTTTGTGTTTAGTGTTTAGTGTTTAGTGTTTAGTGTTTAGTGTTTAGTGTTTAGTGTTTAGTGTTTAGTGTTAGTGTTTAGTGTTAGTGTTAGTGTTTAGTGTGTGTTTAGTGTTTAGTGTTTAGTGTTTAGTGTTTAGTGTTTAGTGTTTAGTGTTAGTGTTTAGTGTTTAGTGTTTAGTGTTTAGTGTTAGTGTTTAGTGTTTAGTGTTTAGTGTTTAGTGTTAGTGTTTTGTGTTTAGTGTTTAGTGTTTAGTGTTTAGTGTTTAGTGTTTAGTGTTTAGTGTTTAGTGTTTAGTGTTTTGTGTTTAGTGTTTAGTGTTTAGTGTTTAGTGTTTAGTGTTTAGTGTTTAGTGTTTAGTGTTTGGTGTTAGTGTTTTGTGTTTAGTGTTTAGTGTTTAGTGTTTAGTGTTTAGTGTTTAGTGTTTAGTGTTTAGTGTTAGTGTTTAGTGTTTAGTGTTTAGTGTTTAGTGTTTAGTGTTTAGTGTTAGTGTTTAGTGTTTAGTGTTTAGTGTTTAGTGTTTAGTGTTTAGTGTTTAGTGTTTAGTGTTTAGTGTTTAGTGTTAGTGTTTAGTGTTTAGTGTTTAGTGTTTAGTGTTTAGTGTTAGTGTTTAGTGTTTAGTGTTTAGTGTTAGGTTTAGTGTTTAGTGTTTAGTGTTTAGTGTTTAGTGTTTAGTGTTAGTGTTTAGTGTTTAGTGTTTAGTGTTTAGTGTTTAGTGTTTAGTGTTTAGTGTTTAGTGTTAGTGTTTAGTGTTTAGTGTTAGTGTTTAGTGTTTAGTGTTAGTGTTTAGTGTTTAGTGGTTAGTGTTTAGTGTTTAGTGTTTAGTGTTTAGTGTTTAGTGTTTAGTGTTTAGTGTTTAGTGTTTGTGTTTAGTGTTTAGTGTTTAGTGTTAGTGTTTAGTGTTAGTGTTTAGTGTTTAGTGTTTTGTGTTTAGTGTTTAGTGTTTTGTGTTTAGTGTTTAGTGTTTAGTGTTTAGTGTTTAGTGTTTAGTGTTTAGTGTTTAGTGTTTAGTGTTTAGTGTTTAGTGTTTAGTGTTTAGTGTTTAGTGTTAGTGTTTAGTGTTTAGTGTTTAGTGTTTAGTGTTTAGTGTTAGTGTTAGTGTTAGTGTTTAGTGTTTAGTGTTTAGTGTTTAGTGTTTAGTGTTTAGTGGTTTGTGTTTAGTGTTTAGTGTTTAGTGTTTGTGTTTAGTGTTTTGTGTTTAGTGTTTAGTGTGTTTAGTGTTTAGTGTTTAGTGTTTAGTGTGTGTTAGTGTTTGTGTTTAGTGTTTAGTGTTTGTGTTTAGTGTTTAGTGTTTAGTGTGGTTTTGTGTTTAGTGTTTGTGTTTAGTGTTTAGTGTTTAGTGTTTAGTGTTTAGTGTTTAGTGTTTAGTGTTTAGTGTTTAGTGTTTAGTGTTTAGTGTTTAGTGTTTAGTGTTTAGTGTTTAGTGTTTAGTGTTTAGTGTTTAGTGTTTAGTGTTTAGTGTTTAGTGTTTAGTGTTAGTGTTTAGTGTTTAGTGTTTGGTTAGTGTTTAGTGTTTAGTGTTTAGTGTTTAGTGTTTAGTGTTTAGTGTTTAGTGTTTAGTGTTTAGTGTTTAGTGTTTAGTGTTAGTGTTTAGTGTTTAGTGTTTAGTGTTTAGTGTTTAGTGTTAGTGTTTAGTGTTTAGTGTTTAGTGTTTAGTGTTTAGTGTTTAGTGTTTAGTGTTTAGTGTTTAGTGTTTAGTGTTTAGTGTTAGTGTTTAGTGTTTAGTGTTTAGTGTTTAGTGTTTAGTGTTTAGTGTTTAGTGTTTAGTGTTTAGTGTTTAGTGTTTAGTGTTTAGTGTTTAGTGTTTAGTGTTTAGTGTTTAGTGTTTAGTGTTTAGTGTTTAGTGTTTAGTGTTTAGTGTTTAGTGTTTAGTGTTTAGTGTTTAGTGTTTAGTGTTTAGTGTTTAGTGTTTAGTGTTTAGTGTTTAGTGTTTAGTGTTTAGTGTTTAGTGTTTAGTGTTTAGTGTTTAGTGTTTAGTGTTTAGTGTTTAGTGTTTAGTGTTTTAGTGTTTAGTGTTTAGTGTTTAGTGTTTAGTGTTTAGTGTTTAGTGTTTAGTGTTTAGTGTTTAGTGTTTAGTGTTTAGTGTTTAGTGTTTAGTGTTTAGTGTTTAGTGTTTAGTGTTTTAGTGTTTAGTGTTTAGTGTTTAGTGTTTAGTGTTTAGTGTTTAGTGTTTAGTGTTTAGTGTTTAGTGTTTAGTGTTTAGTGTTTAGTGTTTAGTGTTTAGTGTTTAGTGTTTAGTGTTTAGTGTTTAGTGTTTAGTGTTTAGTGTTTAGTGTTTAGTGTTTAGTGTTAGTGTTTAGTGTTTAGTGTTTAGTGTTTAGTGTTTAGTGTTTAGTGTTTAGTGTTTAGTGTTTAGTGTTTAGTGTTTAGTGTTTAGTGTTTAGTGTTTAGTGTTTAGTGTTTAGTGTTTAGTGTTTAGTGTTTAGTGTTTAGTGTTTAGTGTTTAGTGTTTAGTGTTTAGTTAGTGTTTAGTGTTTAGTGTTTAGTGTTTAGTGTTTCGTGTTTCGTGTTTCGTGTTTCGTGTTTCGTGTTTCGTGTTTCGTGTTTCGTGTTTCGTGTTTCGTGTTTCGTGTTTCATGTTTCGTGTTTCGTGTTTCGTGTTTCGTGTTAGGTTAGGTTAGGTGTGGCGTGGCGTGGCGTGGCGTGGCGTGAGGTGGCGTGGCGTGGCGTGGCGTGGCGTGGCGTGGCGTGGCGTGGCGTGGCGTGGCGTGGCGTGGCGTGGCGTGGCGTGGCGTGGCGTGGCGTGGCGTGGCGTGGCGTGGCGTGGCGTGGCGTGGCGTGGCGTGGCGTGGCGTGGCGTGGCGTGGCGTGGCGTGGCGTGGCGTGGCGTGGCGTGGCGTGGCGTGGCGTGGCGTGGCGTGGCGTGGCGTGGCGTGGCGTGGCGTGGCGTGGCGTGGCGTGGCGTGGCGTGGCGTGGCGTGGCGTGGCGTGGCGTGGCGTGGCGTGGCGTGGCGTGGCGTGGCGTGGCGTGGCGTGGCGTGGCGTGGCGTGGCGTGGCGTGGCGTGGCGTGGCGTGGCGTGGCGTGGCGTGGCGTGGCGTGGCGTGGCGTGGCGTGGCGTGGCGTGGCGTGGCGTGGCGTGGCGTGGCGTGGCGTGGCGTGGCGTGGCGTGGCGTGGCGTGGCGTGGCGTGGCGTGGCGTGGCGTGGCGTGGCGTGGCGTGGCGTGGCGTGGCGTGGCGTGGCGTGGCGTGGCGTGGCGTAGATCGTAAGTCGTAATTCATAACTCTAACTCGTTTATCGGGCTTGGCTAGACTTACGTTAGGTTAGGTTAGATTTTTGACGCTTCCGACTTTTGACTCTCCCGACTTTTGACGCTTCCGACATTTGACGCTTCCGACTTTTGACTCTCCCGACTTCTGACGCTTCCGACGTTTGACGCCTCCGACTTTTGATGCTTCCGACTTCTGACGCTTCAGATTTTTGACGCTTCCGACTTTTGACGCTTCCGACTTTTGACGGTTTACTTTTGACGTTTCACGCTTGAAGCTTGACTTTTGACGTTTCACTCTTGACGCTTTACGCTTCGACGCTTGAAGCATTGATGCTATGACGCTTGATATTTGACGCTTTGACGCTTGACGCTTTGACGCTTGACCACTGACTGTTAATTTGTTGAAGAATTTTGGCGCATAACAGAGAGTTACATTGAAAGATTTATTCAATCTGAGAAATTTTATATCTATATAAAGAGTTTTGTCTTGTTTCATAACTATGATATTCACTGCACAAATGATATTAATGAATATTTCTCCTGATATAGATAAGACTTTCCAAAATATACCTGGAAGGCAATGTTAATATTCAACGTCTCTTAAAAATTTCTCTCACATCTGCTAGATAGCCCAAGCCCTCATCCACCCTGATTGCACGTCTCTGAAGCTTAAAAGTTCTGTCAGCCTGCGCTGTATGACTCCAAGCAAGCAGACCATAGTTGCATGCAGACTGTACCAATGCATGAAAAACCTGCCGCACTACCGGCCTGTCCACAGATCTACTTAAGTTTTTCAATAAAAAAATGGCCTTTTTTTATTTTTTTTGCTGTAATGTCAACATGCTTGTCAAAAACAAGAGCCTGATTGAGGTGAACACCCAAGAACCTCACAGCAGCCCTAATCTCATTATCTGGTATAACACGCATTGCAAAAATCATATTTTCAGTTTTACTGATGTTAAGACTAGGGTTATTGGCAGAAAACCAATCACCTAATCCTGCCACCGCACACTCCATATCCAACTTTAGATATTGTAGGCTTTTATTTTCACAGAGTGTGGTTGTATCATCAGCAAACGGTATTAATTTACTGTCGACTGAGCTACTCACATCATTTATATAGATAATAAAGAGCAGCGGTCCCAGAATTGACCCCTGTGGGACCCATGCCTCACTATGGTTTCCTCTGAAAACTTGCCTCCACTATAAGTGTGTTGAGTTCTATGTTCTAGGTAACTTTCAAAAAATTCAACAGTGATGATTAAGTCCATAATATTTTAATTTCTTAATGAGAAGCTGATGTGATATACAGTCAAAAGCCTTGGAAAGGATACAAAATGTGGCACCCCCCTCAAAGCCCTCAACTATATACTCCATCATATCTAATATTGCCTTAACAGTGGAATGATCTTTTCTAAACCCAAATTGTGATTTACTAAATAAATTATTGCATTCAAAATAACTTATGTGTTTTTAAGAGATACTCAAGAATTTTTGATACAGCTGGTATTATTGGAATTGGTCTATAATTGTTAACATCATTTGTGTCTCCCTTCTTGAAAACAGGAATAAATTTAGTTTTTTTAAAGCAGGATGGATATATTCCCTATTTTAGACAGTGATTGATTATTTTAGTTACTGGACCAATTATTGTTTCTTTTAATATTTCTAATACTGACACACTTTAACCAAAAATATCCCTACTATGTTTCTTTTTTAAAGAATCTATTCAGTCTCTTACCTCTATGAAAGTAACCTCCCTTAAAGAGAAGCTATCCCCTGGTATTTGAGGTTTCTGACTTTCTAGATACATTTCAGCTGTTTTTGTGGATGCTGGTACACCACTGATAATTTGTTGTGAGATATTTGTGAAAAATGTGGTAAAATCGTAAGCTGTAAGGTTCAAAGATGGCTCACCTTTTCTCAATACTCTGCTGTGTTCATTGACAACCTGCCAGGCTGCTCTAATTTTATTATCAGACTGTTCAATGAATCTTGATGCTGCTGTTTTCTTGGCCTTTTTTATTTCCCTCCGGAATTTGGTCCTAAACTGTTGTAGTTGTTCTTTAATGACAGGGTGCCCAAAGTTTTTGTTAAGTTCATCAAGCAAATGCAAATGCTCTCTCATTACAGCCAGCTCATTGTTGAACCAATTTACTTTTTTATTTTGTTTCGAATAATTTTTAACTGGAAATGATATTTCAAAGTTGCCTACTAAAATATCCATAAAAACACTACTCATGCTGTCTGCACACAAATCAGAATCAAGAAAACCCCAATCTGTTTTTTGCATACACTCAAACATATAATTTATACCCCTTTGAGTTATCGGTCTAAAACAGAATGAAATTTTTTCAGTAGGATTCCTATCTATGCACATATCTATAGTGACTGCTCTGTGGTCAGAAATAATTGGCTGTAAAACACATGATACATAATTCAAAATTCCTCTATAATTTACAAATATATTATCTAAACAATAGTCAGCCCTAGTATTTTCATATACTTCCTGTGTAAATCCAAAAAAAAATTCACAATATCTAAAAATTGGCAATTTCTTGTTGTTAAAACATTGAAATGTGAATGAAATTCTCCTGTTATCACAGTATACTTAAAATTATGTGACAAAATTTCCAACAGTACATACACTGAATTTAAAAATACATTGATGTCTCCCCCTGGAGGACGATACACTGCTACCACTACTAAATTGAAAGACTTAACCTCCACTGCTGCAATTTCAAAAGACATCTCTACTGACAGCTTCTCCAGCTGCTCACATCCTGTTGCTATTATACTGTTTTTGACACATATTACTGCTCCACCATGACTGCTTCTTGCAAAACTGAACACCACATAATAACCAGGTATATGGGTTGTATTCAATTCATCGACAAGATTGGTGGACAGTGGCTAACAGTAAGTGAGCATCGTATCAACTCTCAAAAATTTTAAAAAATAGTAGGTATATAATTCTACAACCATTAGATTAGTGATATCAGTTTACTACGAAAATCTAGCGTCAATAGTCATATATTTGCTTGAGCTATGGAGGTAATAAAAGGTAAACAGGGTTAAAAGTTAAGCATTTTCTTTATTTAAATATTATTCCGTTGCAAATACAAAATTTAACATAGAAATATTCACAAAAATATCTTAAAAGTATCTGTGTATGACATTATGAACATGGCAGAGTTGAGTAGAGTTGAGTAGAGTTGAGTAGATTTGAGTAGATTTGAGTAGAGTTGAGTAGAGTTGAGTAGAGTTGAGTAGAGTTGAGTAGAGTTGAGTAGAGTTGAGTAGAGTTGAGTAGAGTTGAGTAGAGTTGAGTAGAGTTGAGTAGAGTTGAGTAGAGTTGAGTAGATGTGAGTAGAGCTGAGTAGAGCTGAGTAGAGTTGAGTAGAGTTGAGTAGAGTTGAGTAGATTTGAGTAGAGTTGAGTAGAGTTGAGTAGAGTTGAGTAGAGTTGATTAGAGTTGAGTAGAGTTGAGTAGAGTTGAGTAGAGTTGAGTAGAGTTGAGTAGAGTTGAGTAGAGTTGAGTAGAGTTGAGTAGAGTTGAGTAGACTTGAGTAGAGTTGAGTAGAGTTGAGTAGAGTTGAGTAGAGTTGAGTAGAGTTGAGTAGAGTTGAGTAGAGTTGAGTAGAGTTGAGTAGAGTTGAGTAGAGTTGAGTAGAGTTGAGTAGAGTTGAGTAGAATTGAGTAGAGTTGAGTAGAGTTGAGTAGAGTTGAGTAAAATTGAGTAGAGTTGAGTAGAGTTGAGTAGAGTTGAGTAGAGTTGAGTAGAGTTGAGTAGAGTTGAGTAGAGTTGAGTAGAGTTGAGTAGAGTTGAGTAGAGTTGAGTAGAGTTGAGTAGAGTTGAGTAGAGTTGAGTAGAGTTGAGTAGAGTTGAGTAGAGTTGAGTAGAGTTGAGTAGAGTTGAGTAGAGTTGAGTAGAGTTGAGTAGAGTTGAGTAGAGTTGAGTAGAGTTGAGTAGAGTTGAGTAGAGTTGAGTAGAGTTGAGTAGAGTTGAGTAGAGTTGAGTAGAGTTGAGTAGAGTTGAGTAGAGTTGAGTAGAGTTGAGTAGAGTTGAGTAGAGTTGAGTAGAGTTGAGTAGAGTTGAGTAGAGTTGAGTAGAGTTGAGTAGAGTTGAGTAGATGTGAGTAGAGCTGAGTAGAGCTGAGTAGAGTTGAGTAGAGTTGAGTAGAGTTGAGTAGAGTTGAGTAGAGTTGAGTAGAGTTGAGTAGAGTTGAGTAGAGTTGAGTAGAGATGAGTAGAGTTGAGTAGAGTTGAGTAGAGTTGAGTAGAGTTGAGTAGAGTTGAGTAGAGTTGAGTAGAGTTGAGTATAGTTGAGTAGAGTTGAGTAGAGTTGAGTAGAGTTGAGTAGAGTTGAGTAGAGTTGAGTAGAGTTGAGTAGAGTTGATTAGAGTTGATTAGAGTTGAGTAAAGTTGAGTAGAGTTGAGTAGAGTTGAGTAGAGTTGAGTAGAGTTGAGTAGAGTTGAGTAGAGTTGAGTAGAGTTGAGTAGAGTTGAGTAGAGTTGAGTAGAGTTGAGTAGAGTTGAGTAGAGTTGAGTAGAGTTGAGTAGAGTTGAGTAGAGTTGAGTAGAGTTGAGTAGAGTTGAGTAGAGTTGAGTAGAGTTGAGTAGAGTTGAGTAGATGTGAGTAGAGCTGAGTAGAGCTGAGTAGAGTTGAGTAGAGTTGAGTAGAGTTGAGTAGAGTTGAGTAGAGTTGAGTAGAGTTGAGTAGAGTTGAGTAGAGTTGAGTAGAGTTGAGTAGAGATGAGTAGAGTTGAGTAGAGTTGAGTAGAGTTGAGTAGAGTTGAGTAGAGTTGAGTAGAGTTGAGTAGAGTTGAGTAGAGTTGAGTAGAGTTGAGTAGAGTTGATTAGAGTTGATTAGAGTTGAGTAGAGTTGAGTAGAGTTGAGTAGAGTTGAGTAGAGTTGAGTAGAGTTGAGTAGAGTTGAGTAGAGTTGAGTAGAGTTGAGTAGAGTTGAGTAGAGTTGAGTAGAGTTGAGTAGAGTTGAGTAGAGTTGAGTAGAGTTGAGTAGAGTTGAGTAGAGTTGAGTAGAGTTGAGTAGAGTTGAGTAGAGTTGAGTAGAGTTGAGTAGAGTTGAGTAGAGTTGAGTAGAGTTGAGTAGAGTTGAGTAGAGTTGAGTAGAGTTGAGTAGAGTAGAGTAGAGTAGAGTAGAGTAGAGTAGAGTAGAGCTGATTTGAGCCGGATTGAGCAGGATTGAGCCGGTTTGAACTGGATTGAACCGGTTTGAGCCGGTTTGAGCCGGTTTTAACTGGATTGAACCGGTTTGAGCCGGTTTGAGCCGGTTTTAACTGGATTGAACAGGTTCGAACCGGTTAGAACTGGATTGAACTGGATTGAACAGGTTCGAACCGGTTAGAACTGGATTGAACTGGATTGAGCCGGTTTGATCCAGATTGAGCCAGATTGAACCGGTTTGAACTGGATTGAACTGGATTGAGCCGGTTTGAGCCAGATTAAGCCAGATTGAACTGGATTGAACCGGATTGGACTGGATTGAGCCGGTTTTTTCAGTGTTTAGTGTTTAGTGTTTAGTGTTTAGTGTTTAGTGTTTAGTGTTTAGTGTTTAGTGTTTAGTGTTTAGTGTTTAGTGTTTAGTGTTTAGTGTTTAGTGTTTAGTGTTTAGTGTTTAGTGTTTAGTGTTTAGTGTTTAGTGTTTAGTGTTTAGTGTTTAGTGTTTGGTGTTTGGTGTTTGGTGTTTGGTGTTTGGTGTTTGGTGTTTAGTGTATAGTGTTTAGTGTTTAGTGTTTAGTGTTTAGTGTTTAGTGTTTAGTGTTTAGTGTTTAGTGTATAGTGTTTAGTGTTTAGTGTATAGTGTATAGTGTTTAGTGTTTAGTGTATAGTGTATAGTGTTTAGTGTTTAGTGTTTAGTGTTTAGTGTTTAGTGTTTAGTGTTTAGTGTTTAGTGTTTAGTGTTTAGTGTTTAGTGTTTAGTGTTTAGTGTTTAGTGTTTAGTGTTTAGTGTTTAGTGTTTAGTGTTTAGTGTTTAGTGTTTAGTGTTTAGTGTTTAGTGTTTAGTGTTTAGTGTTTAGTGTTTAGTGTTTAGTGTTTAGTGTTTAGTGTTTAGTGTTTAGTGTTTAGTGTTTAGTGTTTAGTGTTTAGTGTTTAGTGTTTAGTGTTTAGTGTTTAGTGTTTAGTGTTTAGTGTTTAGTGTTTAGTGTTTAGTGTTTAGTGTTTAGTGTTTAGTGTTTAGTGTTTAGTGTTTAGTGTTTAGTGTTTAGTGTTTAGTGTTTAGTGTTTAGTGTTTAGTGTTTAGTGTTTAGTGTTTAGTGTTTAGTGTTTAGTGTTTAGTGTTTAGTGTTTAGTGTTTAGTGTTTAGTGTTTAGTGTTTAGTGTTTAGTGTTTAGTGTTTAGTGTTTAGTGTTTAGTGTTTAGTGTTTAGTGTTTAGTGTTTAGTGTTTAGTGTTTAGTGTTTAGTGTTTAGTGTTTAGTGTATAGTGTTTAGTGTTTAGTGTTTAGTGTTTAGTGTTTAGTGTTTAGTGTTTAGTGTTTAGTGTTTAGTGTTTAGTGTTTAGTGTTTAGTGTTTAGTGTTTAGTGTTTAGTGTTTAGTGTTTAGTGTTTAGTGTTTAGTGTTTAGTGTTTAGTGTTTAGTGTTTAGTGTTTAGTGTTTAGTGTTTAGTGTTTAGTGTTTAGTGTTTAGTGTTTAGTGTTTAGTGTTTAGTGTTTAGTGTTTAGTGTTTAGTGTTTAGTGTTTAGTGTTTAGTGTTTAGTGTTTAGTGTTTAGTGTTTAGTGTTTAGTGTTTAGTGTTTAGTGTTTAGTGTTTAGTGTTTAGTGTTTAGTGTTTAGTGTTTAGTGTTTAGTGTTTAGTGTTTAGTGTTTAGTGTTTAGTGTTTAGTGTTTAGTGTTTAGTGTTTAGTGTTTAGTGTTTAGTGTTTAGTGTTTAGTGTTTAGTGTTTAGTGTTTAGTGTTTAGTGTTTAGTGTTTAGTGTTTAGTGTTTAGTGTTTAGTGTTTAGTGTTTAGTGTTTAGTGTTTAGTGTTTAGTGTTTAGTGTTTAGTGTTTAGTGTTTAGTGTTTAGTGTTTAGTGTTTAGTGTTTAGTGTTTAGTGTTTAGTGTTTAGTGTTTAGTGTTTAGTGTTTAGTGTTTAGTGTTTAGTGTTTAGTGTTTAGTGTTTAGTGTTTAGTGTTTAGTGTTTAGTGTTTAGTGTTTAGTGTTTAGTGTTTAGTGTTTAGTGTTTAGTGTTTAGTGTTTAGTGTTTAGTGTTTAGTGTTTAGTGTTTAGTGTTTAGTGTTTAGTGTTTAGTGTTTAGTGTTTAGTGTTTAGTGTTTAGTGTTTAGTGTTTAGTGTTTAGTGTTTAGTGTTTAGTGTTTAGTGTTTAGTGTTTAGTGTTTAGTGTTTAGTGTTTAGTGTTTAGTGTTTAGTGTTTAGTGTTTAGTGTTTAGTGTTTAGTGTTTAGTGTTTAGTGTTTAGTGTTTAGTGTTTAGTGTTTAGTGTTTAGTGTTTAGTGTTTAGTGTTTAGTGTTTAGTGTTTAGTGTTTAGTGTTTAGTGTTTAGTGTTTAGTGTTTAGTGTTTAGTGTTTAGTGTTTAGTGTTTAGTGTTTAGTGTTTAGTGTTTAGTGTTTAGTGTTTAGTGTTTAGTGTTTAGTGTTTAGTGTTTAGTGTTTAGTGTTTAGTGTTTAGTGTTTAGTGTTTAGTGTTTAGTGTTTAGTGTTTAGTGTTTAGTGTTTAGTGTTTAGTGTTTAGTGTTTAGTGTTTAGTGTTTAGTGTTTAGTGTTTAGTGTTTAGTGTTTAGTGTTTAGTGTTTAGTGTTTAGTGTTTAGTGTTTAGTGTTTAGTGTTTAGTGTTTAGTGTTTAGTGTTTAGTGTTTAGTGTTTAGTGTTTAGTGTTTAGTGTTTAGTGTTTAGTGTTTAGTGTTTAGTGTTTAGTGTTTAGTGTTTAGTGTTTAGTGTTTAGTGTTTAGTGTTTAGTGTTTAGTGTTTAGTGTTTAGTGTTTAGTGTTTAGTGTTTAGTGTTTAGTGTTTAGTGTTTAGTGTTTAGTGTTTAGTGTTTAGTGTTTAGTGTTTAGTGTTTAGTGTTTAGTGTTTAGTGTTTAGTGTTTAGTGTTTAGTGTTTAGTGTTTAGTGTTTAGTGTTTAGTGTTTAGTGTTTAGTGTTTAGTGTTTAGTGTTTAGTGTTTAGTGTTTAGTGTTTAGTGTTTAGTGTTTAGTGTTTAGTGTTTAGTGTTTAGTGTTTAGTGTTTAGTGTTTAGTGTTTAGTGTTTAGTGTTTAGTGTTTAGTGTTTAGTGTTTAGCGTTTAGCGTTTAGCGTTTAGCGTTTAGCGTTTAGCGTTTAGCGTTTAGCGTTTAGCGTTTAGCGTTTAGCGTTTAGCGTTTAGCGTTTAGCGTTTAGCGTTTAGCGTTTAGCGTTTAGCGTTTAGCGTTTAGCGTTTAGCGTTTAGCGTTTAGCGTTTAGCGTTTAGCGTTTAGCGTTTAGCGTTTAGCGTTTAGCGTTTAGCGTTTAGCGTTTAGCGTTTAGCGTTTAGCGTTTAGCGTTTAGCGTTTAGCGTTTAGCGTTTAGCGTTTAGCGTTTAGCGTTTAGCGTTTAGCGTTTAGCGTTTAGCGTTTAGCGTTTAGCGTTTAGCGTTTAGCGTTTAGCGTTTAGCGTTTAGCGTTTAGCGTTTAGCGTTTAGCGTTTAGCGTTTAGCGTTTAGCGTTTAGCGTTTAGCGTTTAGCGTTTAGCGTTTAGCGTTTAGCGTTTAGCGTTTAGCGTTTAGCGTTTAGCGTTTAGCGTTTAGCGTTTAGCGTTTAGCGTTTAGCGTTTAGCGTTTAGCGTTTAGCGTTTAGCGTTTAGCGTTTAGCGTTTAGCGTTTAGCGTTTAGCGTTTAGCGTTTAGCGTTTAGCGTTTAGCGTTTAGCGTTTAGCGTTTAGCGTTTAGCGTTTAGCGTTTAGCGTTTAGCGTTTAGCGTTTAGCGTTTAGCGTTTAGCGTTTAGCGTTTAGCGTTTAGCGTTTAGCGTTTAGCGTTTAGCGTTTAGCGTTTAGCGTTTAGCGTTTAGCGTTTAGTGTTTAGTGTTTAGTGTTTAGTGTTTAGTGTTTAGTGTTTAGTGTTTAGTGTTTAGTGTTTAGTGTTTAGTGTTTAGTGTTTAGTGTTTAGTGTTTAGTGTTTAGTGTTTAGTGTTTAGTGTTTAGTGTTTAGTGTTTAGTGTTTAGTGTTTAGTGTTTAGTGTTTAGTGTTTAGTGTTTAGTGTTTAGTGTTTAGTGTTTAGTGTTTAGTGTTTAGTGTTTAGTGTTTAGTGTTTAGTGTTTAGTGTTTAGTGTTTAGTGTTTAGTGTTTAGTGTTTAGTGTTTAGTGTTTAGTGTTTAGTGTTTAGTGTTTAGTGTTTAGTGTTTAGTGTTTAGTGTTTAGTGTTTAGTGTTTAGTGTTTAGTGTTTAGTGTTTAGTGTTTAGTGTTTAGTGTTTAGTGTTTAGTGTTTAGTGTTTAGAGTTTAGTGTTTAGTGTTTAGAGTTTAGTGTTTAGTGTTTAGTGTTTAGTGTTTAGTGTTTAGTGTTTAGTGTTTAGTGTTTAGTGTTTAGTGTTTAGTGTTTAGTGTTTAGTGTTTAGTGTTTAGTGTTTAGTGTTTAGTGTTTAGTGTTTAGTGTTTAGTGTTTAGTGTTTAGTGTTTAGTGTTTAGTGTTTAGTGTTTAGTGTTTAGTGTTTAGTGTTTAGTGTTTAGTGTTTAGTGTTTAGTGTTTAGTGTTTAGTGTTTAGTGTTTAGTGTTTAGTGTTTAGTGTTTAGTGTTTAGTGTTTAGTGTTTAGTGTTTAGTGTTTAGTGTTTAGTGTTTAGTGTTTAGTGTTTAGTGTTTAGTGTTTAGTGTTTAGTGTTTAGTGTTTAGTGTTTAGTGTTTAGTGTTTAGTGTTTAGTGTTTAGTGTTTAGTGTTTCGTGTTTCGTGTTTAGTGTTCAGTGTTTAGTGTTTAGTGTTTAGTGTTTCGTGTTTCGTGTTTCGTGTTTCGTGTTTCGTGTTTCCTGTTTCCTGTTTCGTGTTTCGTGTTTCGTGTTAGGTTAGGTTAGGTGTGGCGTGGCGTGGCGTGGCGTGGCGTGGCGTGGCGTGGCGTGGCGTGGCGTGGCGTGGCGTGGCGTGGCGTGGCGTGGCGTGGCGTGGCGTGGCGTGGCGTGGCGTGGCGTGGCGTGGCGTGGCGTGGCGTGGCGTGGCGTGGCGTGGCGTGGCGTGGCGTGGCGTGGCGTGGCGTGGCGTGGCGTGGCGTGGCGTGGCGTGGCGTGGCGTGGCGTGGCGTGGCGTGGCGTGGCGTGGCGTGGCGTGGCGTGGCGTGGCGTGGCGTGGCGTGGCGTGGCGTGGCGTGGCGTGGCGTGGCGTGGCGTGGCGTGGCGTGGCGTGGCGTGGCGTGGCGTGGCGTGGCGTGGCGTGGCGTGGCGTGGCGTGGCGTGGCGTGGCGTGGCGTGGCGTGGCGTGGCGTGGCGTGGCGTGGCGTGGCGTGGCGTGGCGTGGCGTGGCGTGGCGTGGCGTGGCGTGGCGTGGCGTGGCGTGGCGTGGCGTGGCGTGGCGTGGCGTGGCGTGGCGTGGCGTGGCGTGGCGTGGCGTGGCGTGGCGTGGCGTGGCGTGGCGTGGCGTGGCGTGGCGTGGCGTGGCGTGGCGTGGCGTGGCGTGGCGTGGCGTGGCGTGGCGTAGATCGTAAGTCGTAATTCATAACTCTAACTCGTTTATCGGGCTTGGCTAGACTTACGTTAGGTTAGGTTAGATTTTTGACGCTTCCGACTTTTGACTCTCCCGACTTTTGACGCTTCCGACGTTTGACGCCTCCGACTTTTGACGCTTCCGACTTCTGACGCTTCAGATTTTTGACGCTTACGACTTTTGACGCTTCCGACTTCTGACGCTTCAGATTTTTGACGCTTCAGATTTTTGACGCTTCCGACTTTTGACGCGTGAGACATTTGACGCTTCCGACTTTTGACTCTCCCGACTTCTGACGCTTCCGACGTTTGACGCCTCCGACTTTTGACGCTTCCGACTTCTGACGCTTCAGATTTTTGACGCTTACGACTTTTGACGCTTCCGACTTCTGACGCTTCAGATTTTTGACGCTTCCGACTTTTGACGCTTCCGACTTTTGACGGTTTACTTTTGACGTTTCACGCTTGAAGCTTGACTTTTGACGTTTCACTCTTGACGCTTTACGCTTCGACGCTTGAAGCATTGATGCTATGACGCTTGATATTTGACGCTTTGACGCTTGACGCTTTGACGCTTGACCACTGACTGTTAATTTGTTGAAGAATTTTGGCGCATAACAGAGAGTTACATTGAAAGATTTATTCAATCTGAGAAATTTTATATCTATATAAAGAGTTTTCTCTTGTTTCATAACTATGATATTCACTGCACAAATGATATTAATGAATATTTCTCCTGATATAGATAAGACTTTCCAAAATATACCTGGAAGGCAATGTTAATATTCTACGTCTCTTAAAAATTTCTCTCACATCTGCTAGATAGCCCAAGCCCTCATCCACCCTGATTGCACGTCTCTGAAGCTTAAAAGTTCTGTCAGCCTGCGCTGTATGACTCCAAGCAAGCAGACCATAGTTGCATGCAGACTGTACCAATGCATGAAAAACCTGCCGCACTACCGGCCTGTCCACAGATCTACTTAAGTTTTTCAATAAAAAAATGGCCTTTTTTTATTTTTTTGCTGTAATGTCAACATGCTTGTCAAAAACAAGAGCCTGATTGAGGTGAACACCCAAGAACCTCACAGCAGCCCTAATCTCATTATCTGGTATAACACGCATTGCAAAAATCATATTTTCAGTTTTACTGATGTTAAGACTAGGGTTATTGGCAGAAAACCAATCACCTAATCCTGCCACCGCACCCTCCATATCCAACTTTAGATATTGTAGGCTTTTATTTTCACAGAGTGTGGTTGTATCATCAGCAAACAGTATTAATTTACTGTCGACTGAGCTACTCACATCATTTATATAGATAATAAAGAGCAGCGGTCCCAGAATTGACCCCTGTGGGACCCATGCTTCACTATGGTTTCCTCTGAAAACTTGCCTCCACTATAAGTGTGTTGAGTTCTATGTTCTAGGTAACTTTCAAAAAACTCAACAGTGATGATTAAGTCCATGATATTTTAATTTTTTAATGAGAATCTGATGTGATATACAGTCAAAAGCCTTGGAAAGGATACAAAATGTGTCACCCCCCTCACAGCCCTCAACTATATACTCCATCATATCTAATATTGCCTTAACAGTGGAATGATCTTTTCTAAACCCAAATTGTGATTTACTAAATAAATTATTGCATTCAAAATAACTTATGTGTTTTTAAGAGATACTCAAGAATTTTTTATACAGCTGGTATTATTGGAATTGGTCTATAATTGTTAACATCATTTGTGTCTCCCTTCTTGAAAACAGGAATAACTTTAGTTTTTTTAAAGCAGGATGGATATATTCCCTATTTTAGACAGTGATTGATTATTTTAGTTACTGGACCAATTATTGTTTCTTTTAATATTTCTAATACTGACACACTTTAACCAAAAATATCCCTACTATGTTTCTTTTTTAAAGAATCTATTCAGTCTCTTACCTCTATGAAAGTAACCTCCCTTAAAGAGAAGCTATCCCCTTGTATTTGAGGTTTCTGACTTTCTAGATACATTTCAGCTGTTTTTGTGGATGCTGGTATCCAGTTGAGTAGAGTTGAGTAGAGTTGAGTAGAGTTGAGTAGAGTTGAGTAGAGTTGAGTAGAGTTGAGTAGAGTTGAGTAGAGTTGAGTAGAGTTGAGTAGAGTTGAGTAGAGTTGAGTAGAGTTGAGTAGAGTTCAGTAGAGTTGAGTAGAGTTGAGTAGAGTTGAGTAGAGTTCAGTAGAGTTGAGTAGAGTTGAGTAGAGTTGAGTAGAGTTGAGTAGAGTTGAGTAGAGTTGAGTAGAGTTGAGTAGAGTTGAGTAGAGTTGAGTAGAGTTGAGTAGAGTTGAGTAGAGTTGAGTAGAGTTGAGTAGAGTTGAGTAGAGTTGAGTAGAGTTGAGTAGAGTTGAGTAGAGTTGAGTAGAGTTGAGTAGAGTTGAGTAGAGTTGAGTAGAGTTGAGTAGAGTTGAGTAGAGTTGAGTAGAGTTGAGTAGAGTTGAGTGGAGTTGAGTAGAGTTGAGTAGAGTTGAGTAGAGTTGAGTAGAGTTGAGTAGAGTTGAGTAGAGTTGAGTAGAGTTGAGTAGAGTTGAGTAGAGTTGAGTAGAGTTGAGTAGAGTTGAGTAGAGTTGAGTAGAGTTGAGTAGAGTTGAGTAGAGTTGAGTAGAGTTGAGTAGAGTTGAGTAGAGTTGAGTAGAGTTGAGTAGAGTTGAGTAGAGTTGAGTAGAGTTGAGTAGAGTTGAGTAGAGTTGAGTAGAGTTGAGTAGAGTTGAGTAGAGTTGAGTAGAGTAGAGTTGAGTAGAGTTGAGTAGAGTTGAGTAGAGTTGAGTAGAGTTGAGTAGAGTTGAGTAGAGTTGAGTAGAGTTGAGTAGAGTTGAGTAGAGTTGAGTAGAGTTGAGTAGAGTTGAGTAGAGTTGAGTAGAGTTGAGTAGAGTTGAGTAGAGTTGAGTAGAGTTGAGTAGAGTTGAGTAGAGTTGAGTAGAGTTGAGTAGAGTTGAGTAGAGTTGAGTAGAGTTGAGTAGAGTTGAGTAGAGTTGAGTAGAGTTGAGTAGAGTTGAGTAGAGTTGAGTAGAGTTGAGTAGAGTTGAGTAGAGTTGAGTAGAGTTGAGTAGAGTTGAGTAGAGTTGAGTAGAGTTGAGTAGAGTTGAGTAGAGTTGAGTAGAGTTGAGTAGAGTTGAGTAGAGTTGAGTAGAGTTGAGTAGAGTTGAGTAGAGTTGAGTAGAGTCGAGGAGTAGAGTAGAGTAGAGTAGAGTAGAGTAGAGTAGAGTAGAGTAGACTAGAGTCGAGTATAGTTGATTTGAGCCGGATTGAGCAGGATTGAGCCGGTTTGAACTGGATTGAACCGGTTTGAGCCGGTTTGAGCCGGTTTTAACTGGATTGAACAGGTTCGAACCGGTTAGAACTGGATTGAACTGGATTGAGCCGGTTTGATCCAGATTGAGCCAGATTGAACCGGTTTGAACCGGTTTGAACTGGATTGAACTGGATTGAGCCGCTTTGAGCCAGATTAAGCCAGATTGAACTGGATTGAACCGGATTGGACTGGATTGAGCCGGTTTTTTCAGTGTTTAGTGTTTAGTGTTTAGTGTTTAGTGTTTAGTGTTTAGTGTTTAGTGTTTAGTGTTTAGTGTTTAGTGTTTAGTGTTTAGTGTTTAGTGTTTAGTGTTTAGTGTTTAGTGTTTAGTGTTTAGTGTTTAGTGTTTAGTGTTTAGTGTTTAGTGTTTAGTGTTTAGTGTTTAGTGTTTAGTGTTTAGTGTTTAGTGTTTAGTGTTTAGTGTTTAGTGTTTAGTGTTTAGTGTTTAGTGTTTAGTGTTTAGTGTTTAGTGTTTAGTGTTTAGTGTTTAGTGTTTAGTGTTTAGTGTTTAGTGTTTAGTGTTTAGTGTTTAGTGTTTAGTGTTTAGTGTTTAGTGTTTAGTGTTTAGTGTTTAGTGTTTAGTGTTTAGTGTTTAGTGTTTAGTGTTTAGTGTTTAGTGTTTAGTGTTTAGTGTTTAGTGTTTAGTGTTTAGTGTTTAGTGTTTAGTGTTTAGTGTTTAGTGTTTAGTGTTTAGTGTTTAGTGTTTAGTGTTTAGTGTTTAGTTTTAGTGTTTAGTGTTTAGTGTTTAGTGTTTAGTGTTTAGTGTTTAGTGTTTAGTGTTTAGTGTTTAGTGTTTAGTGTTTAGTGTTTAGTGTTTAGTGTTTAGTGTTTAGTGTTTAGTGTTTAGTGTTTAGTGTTTAGTGTTTAGTGTTTAGTGTTTAGTGTTTAGTGTTTAGTGTTTAGTGTTTAGTGTTTAGTGTTTAGTGTTTAGTGTTTAGTGTTTAGTGTTTAGTGTTTAGTGTTTAGTGTTTAGTGTTTAGTGTTTAGTGTTTAGTGTTTAGTGTTTAGTGTTTAGTGTTTAGTGTTTAGTGTTTAGTGTTTAGTGTTTAGTGTTTAGTGTTTAGTGTTTAGTGTTTAGTGTTTAGTGTTTAGTGTTTAGTGTTTAGTGTTTAGTGTTTAGTGTTTAGTGTTTAGTGTTTAGTGTTTAGTGTTTAGTGTTTAGTGTTTAGTGTTTAGTGTTTAGTGTTTAGTGTTTAGTGTTTAGTGTTTAGTGTTTAGTGTTTAGTGTTTAGTGTTTAGTGTTTAGTGTTTAGTGTTTAGTGTTTAGTGTTTAGTGTTTAGTGTTTAGTGTTTAGTGTTTAGTGTTTAGTGTTTAGTGTTTAGTGTTTAGTGTTTAGTGTTTAGTGTTTGGTGTTTGGTGTTTAGTGTTTAGTGTATAGTGTTTCGTGTTTGGTGTTTGGTGTTTGGTGTTTGGTGTTTAGTGTATAGTGTTTAGTGTTTAGTGTTTAGTGTTTAGTGTATAGTGTATAGTGTATAGTGTTTAGTGTTTAGTGTTTAGCGTTTAGTGTTTAGTGTTTAGTGTTTAGTGTTTAGTGTTTAGTGTTTAGCGTTTAGTGTTTAGTGTTTAGTGTTTAGTGTTTAGTGTTTAGTGTTTAGTGTTTAGTGTTTAGTGTTTAGTGTTTAGTGTTTAGTGTTTAGTGTTTAGTGTTTAGTGTTTAGTGTTTAGTGTTTAGTGTTTAGTGTTTAGTGTTTAGTGTTTAGTGTTTAGTGTTTAGTGTTTAGTGTTTAGTGTTTAGTGTTTAGTGTTTAGTGTTTAGTGTTTAGTGTTTAGTGTTTAGTGTTTAGTGTTTAGTGTTTAGTGTTTAGTGTTTAGTGTTTAGTGTTTAGTGTTTAGTGTTTAGTGTTTAGTGTTTAGTGTTTAGTGTTTAGTGTTTAGTGTTTAGTGTTTAGTGTTTAGTGTTTAGTGTTTAGTGTTTAGTGTTTAGTGTTTAGTGTTTAGTGTTTAGTGTTTAGTGTTTAGTGTTTAGTGTTTAGTGTTTAGTGTTTAGTGTTTAGTGTTTAGTGTTTAGTGTTTAGTGTTTAGTGTTTAGTGTTTAGTGTTTAGTGTTTAGTGTTTAGTGTTTAGTGTTTAGTGTTTAGTGTTTAGTGTTTAGTGTTTAGTGTTTAGTGTTTAGTGTTTAGTGTTTAGTGTTTAGTGTTTAGTGTTTAGTGTTTAGTGTTTAGTGTTTAGTGTTTAGTGTTTAGTGTTTAGTGTTTAGTGTTTAGTGTTTAGTGTTTAGTGTTTAGTGTTTAGTGTTTAGTGTTTAGTGTTTAGTGTTTAGTGTTTAGTGTTTAGTGTTTAGTGTTTAGTGTTTAGTGTTTAGTGTTTAGTGTTTAGTGTTTAGTGTTTAGTGTTTAGTGTTTAGTGTTTAGTGTTTAGTGTTTAGTGTTTAGTGTTTAGTGTTTAGCGTTTAGCGTTTAGCGTTTAGCGTTTAGCGTTTAGCGTTTAGCGTTTAGCGTTTAGCGTTTAGCGTTTAGCGTTTAGCGTTTAGCGTTTAGCGTTTAGCGTTTAGCGTTTAGCGTTTAGCGTTTAGCGTTTAGCGTTTAGCGTTTAGCGTTTAGCGTTTAGCGTTTAGCGTTTAGCGTTTAGCGTTTAGCGTTTAGCGTTTAGCGTTTATCGTTTAGCGTTTAGCGTTTAGCGTTTAGCGTTTAGCGTTTAGCGTTTAGCGTTTAGCGTTTAGCGTTTAGCGTTTAGCGTTTAGCGTTTAGCGTTTAGCGTTTAGCGTTTAGCGTTTAGCGTTTAGCGTTTAGCGTTTAGCGTTTAGCGTTTAGCGTTTAGCGTTTAGCGTTTAGCGTTTAGCGTTTAGCGTTTAGCGTTTAGCGTTTAGCGTTTAGCGTTTAGCGTTTAGCGTTTAGCGTTTAGCGTTTAGCGTTTAGCGTTTAGCGTTTAGCGTTTAGCGTTTAGCGTTTAGCGTTTAGCGTTTAGCGTTTAGCGTTTAGCGTTTAGCGTTTAGCGTTTAGCGTTTAGCGTTTAGCGTTTAGCGTTTAGCGTTTAGCGTTTAGCGTTTAGCGTTTAGCGTTTAGCGTTTAGCGTTTAGCGTTTAGCGTTTAGTGTTTAGTGTTTAGTGTTTAGTGTTTAGTGTTTAGTGTTTAGTGTTTAGTGTTTAGTGTTTAGTGTTTAGTGTTTAGTGTTTAGTGTTTAGTGTTTAGTGTTTAGTGTTTAGTGTTTAGTGTTTAGTGTTTAGTGTTTAGTGTTTAGTGTTTAGTGTTTAGTGTTTAGTGTTTAGTGTTTAGTGTTTAGTGTTTAGTGTTTAGTGTTTAGTGTTTAGTGTTTAGTGTTTAGTGTTTAGTGTTTAGTGTTTAGTGTTTAGTGTTTAGTGTTTAGTGTTTAGTGTTTAGTGTTTAGTGTTTAGTGTTTAGTGTTTAGTGTTTAGTGTTTAGTGTTTAGTGTTTAGTGTTTAGTGTTTAGTGTTTAGTGTTTAGTGTTTAGTGTTTAGTGTTTAGTGTTTAGTGTTTAGTGTTTAGTGTTTAGTGTTTAGTGTTTAGTGTTTAGTGTTTAGAGTTTAGAGTTTAGTGTTTAGTGTTTAGAGTTTAGTGTTTAGTGTTTAGTGTTTAGTGTTTAGTGTTTAGTGTTTAGTGTTTAGTGTTTAGTGTTTAGTGTTTAGTGTTTAGTGTTTAGTGTTTAGTGTTTAGTGTTTAGTGTTTAGTGTTTAGTGTTTAGTGTTTAGTGTTTAGTGTTTAGTGTTTAGTGTTTAGTGTTTAGTGTTTAGTGTTTAGTGTTTAGTGTTTAGTGTTTAGTGTTTAGTGTTTAGTGTTTAGTGTTTAGTGTTTAGTGTTTAGTGTTTAGTGTTTAGTGTTTAGTGTTTAGTGTTTAGTGTTTAGTGTTTAGTGTTTAGTGTTTAGTGTTTAGTGTTTAGTGTTTAGTGTTTAGTGTTTAGTGTTTAGTGTTTAGTGTTTAGTGTTTAGTGTTTAGTGTTTAGTGTTTAGTGTTTAGTGTTTAGTGTTTAGTGTTTAGTGTTTAGTGTTTAGTGTTTCGTGTTTCGTGTTTAGTGTTCAGTGTTTAGTGTTTAGTGTTTAGTGTTTCGTGTTTCGTGTTTCGTGTTTCGTGTTTCGTGTTTCCTGTTTCCTGTTTCGTGTTTCGTGTTTCGTGTTAGGTTAGGTTAGGTGTGGCGTGGCGTGGCGTGGCGTGGCGTGGCGTGGCGTGGCGTGGCGTGGCGTGGCGTGGCGTGGCGTGGCGTGGCGTGGCGTGGCGTGGCGTGGCGTGGCGTGGCGTGGCGTGGCGTGGCGTGGCGTGGCGTGGCGTGGCGTGGCGTGGCGTGGCGTGGCGTGGCGTGGCGTGGCGTGGCGTGGCGTGGCGTGGCGTGGCGTGGCGTGGCGTGGCGTGGCGTGGCGTGGCGTGGCGTGGCGTGGCGTGGCGTGGCGTGGCGTGGCGTGGCGTGGCGTGGCGTGGCGTGGCGTGGCGTGGCGTGGCGTGGCGTGGCGTGGCGTGGCGTGGCGTGGCGTGGCGTGGCGTGGCGTGGCGTGGCGTGGCGTGGCGTGGCGTGGCGTGGCGTGGCGTGGCGTGGCGTGGCGTGGCGTGGCGTGGCGTGGCGTGGCGTGGCGTGGCGTGGCGTGGCGTGGCGTGGCGTGGCGTGGCGTGGCGTGGCGTGGCGTGGCGTGGCGTAGATCGTAAGTCGTAATTCATAACTCTAACTCGTTTATCGGGCTTGGCTAGACTTACGTTAGGTTAGGTTAGATTTTTGACGCTTCCGACTTTTGACTCTCCCGACTTTTGACGCTTCCGACGTTTGACGCCTCCGACTTTTGACGCTTCCGACTTCTGACGCTTCAGATTTTTGACGCTTACGACTTTTGACGCTTCCGACTTCTGACGCTTCAGATTTTTGACGCTTCAGATTTTTGACGCTTCCGACTTTTGACGCGTGAGACATTTGACGCTTCCGACTTTTGACTCTCCCGACTTCTGACGCTTCCGACGTTTGACGCCTCCGACTTTTGACGCTTCCGACTTCTGACGCTTCAGATTTTTGACGCTTACGACTTTTGACGCTTCCGACTTCTGACGCTTCAGATTTTTGACGCTTCCGACTTTTGACGCTTCCGACTTTTGACGGTTTACTTTTGACGTTTCACGCTTGAAGCTTGACTTTTGACGTTTCACTCTTGACGCTTTACGCTTCGACGCTTGAAGCATTGATGCTATGACGCTTGATATTTGACGCTTTGACGCTTGACGCTTTGACGCTTGACCACTGACTGTTAATTTGTTGAAGAATTTTGGCGCATAACAGAGAGTTACATTGAAAGATTTATTCAATCTGAGAAATTTTATATCTATATAAAGAGTTTTCTCTTGTTTCATAACTATGATATTCACTGCACAAATGATATTAATGAATATTTCTCCTGATATAGATAAGACTTTCCAAAATATACCTGGAAGGCAATGTTAATATTCTACGTCTCTTAAAAATTTCTCTCACATCTGCTAGATAGCCCAAGCCCTCATCCACCCTGATTGCACGTCTCTGAAGCTTAAAAGTTCTGTCAGCCTGCGCTGTATGACTCCAAGCAAGCAGACCATAGTTGCATGCAGACTGTACCAATGCATGAAAAACCTGCCGCACTACCGGCCTGTCCACAGATCTACTTAAGTTTTTCAATAAAAAAATGGCCTTTTTTTATTTTTTTGCTGTAATGTCAACATGCTTGTCAAAAACAAGAGCCTGATTGAGGTGAACACCCAAGAACCTCACAGCAGCCCTAATCTCATTATCTGGTATAACACGCATTGCAAAAATCATATTTTCAGTTTTACTGATGTTAAGACTAGGGTTATTGGCAGAAAACCAATCACCTAATCCTGCCACCGCACCCTCCATATCCAACTTTAGATATTGTAGGCTTTTATTTTCACAGAGTGTGGTTGTATCATCAGCAAACAGTATTAATTTACTGTCGACTGAGCTACTCACATCATTTATATAGATAATAAAGAGCAGCGGTCCCAGAATTGACCCCTGTGGGACCCATGCTTCACTATGGTTTCCTCTGAAAACTTGCCTCCACTATAAGTGTGTTGAGTTCTATGTTCTAGGTAACTTTCAAAAAACTCAACAGTGATGATTAAGTCCATGATATTTTAATTTTTTAATGAGAATCTGATGTGATATACAGTCAAAAGCCTTGGAAAGGATACAAAATGTGTCACCCCCCTCACAGCCCTCAACTATATACTCCATCATATCTAATATTGCCTTAACAGTGGAATGATCTTTTCTAAACCCAAATTGTGATTTACTAAATAAATTATTGCATTCAAAATAACTTATGTGTTTTTAAGAGATACTCAAGAATTTTTTATACAGCTGGTATTATTGGAATTGGTCTATAATTGTTAACATCATTTGTGTCTCCCTTCTTGAAAACAGGAATAACTTTAGTTTTTTTAAAGCAGGATGGATATATTCCCTATTTTAGACAGTGATTGATTATTTTAGTTACTGGACCAATTATTGTTTCTTTTAATATTTCTAATACTGACACACTTTAACCAAAAATATCCCTACTATGTTTCTTTTTTAAAGAATCTATTCAGTCTCTTACCTCTATGAAAGTAACCTCCCTTAAAGAGAAGCTATCCCCTTGTATTTGAGGTTTCTGACTTTCTAGATACATTTCAGCTGTTTTTGTGGATGCTGGTATCCAGTTGAGTAGAGTTGAGTAGAGTTGAGTAGAGTTGAGTAGAGTTGAGTAGAGTTGAGTAGAGTTGAGTAGAGTTGAGTAGAGTTGAGTAGAGTTGAGTAGAGTTGAGTAGAGTTGAGTAGAGTTCAGTAGAGTTGAGTAGAGTTGAGTAGAGTTGAGTAGAGTTCAGTAGAGTTGAGTAGAGTTGAGTAGAGTTGAGTAGAGTTGAGTAGAGTTGAGTAGAGTTGAGTAGAGTTGAGTAGAGTTGAGTAGAGTTGAGTAGAGTTGAGTAGAGTTGAGTAGAGTTGAGTAGAGTTGAGTAGAGTTGAGTAGAGTTGAGTAGAGTTGAGTAGAGTTGAGTAGAGTTGAGTAGAGTTGAGTAGAGTTGAGTAGAGTTGAGTAGAGTTGAGTAGAGTTGAGTAGAGTTGAGTAGAGTTGAGTAGAGTTGAGTGGAGTTGAGTAGAGTTGAGTAGAGTTGAGTAGAGTTGAGTAGAGTTGAGTAGAGTTGAGTAGAGTTGAGTAGAGTTGAGTAGAGTTGAGTAGAGTTGAGTAGAGTTGAGTAGAGTTGAGTAGAGTTGAGTAGAGTTGAGTAGAGTTGAGTAGAGTTGAGTAGAGTTGAGTAGAGTTGAGTAGAGTTGAGTAGAGTTGAGTAGAGTTGAGTAGAGTTGAGTAGAGTTGAGTAGAGTTGAGTAGAGTTGAGTAGAGTTGAGTAGAGTTGAGTAGAGTTGAGTAGAGTTGAGTAGAGTTGAGTAGAGTTGAGTAGAGTTGAGTAGAGTTGAGTAGAGTTGAGTTGAGTAGAGTTGAGTAGAGTTGAGTAGAGTTGAGTAGAGTTGAGTAGAGTTGAGTAGAGTTGAGTAGAGTTGAGTAGAGTTGAGTAGAGTTGAGTAGAGTTGAGTAGAGTTGAGTAGAGTTGAGTAGAGTTGAGTAGAGTTGAGTAGAGTTGAGTAGAGTTGAGTAGAGTTGAGTAGAGTTGAGTAGAGTTGAGTAGAGTTGAGTAGAGTTGAGTAGAGTTGAGTAGAGTTGAGTAGAGTTGAGTAGAGTTGAGTAGAGTTGAGTAGAGTTGAGTAGAGTTGAGTAGAGTTGAGTAGAGTTGAGTAGAGTTGAGTAGAGTTGAGTAGAGTTGAGTAGAGTTGAGTAGAGTTGAGTAGAGTTGAGTAGAGTTGAGTAGAGTTGAGTAGAGTTGAGTAGAGTTGAGTAGAGTTGAGTAGAGTTGAGTAGAGTTGAGTAGAGTTGAGTAGAGTTGAGTAGAGTTGAGTAGAGTTGAGTAGAGTTGAGTAGAGTCGAGTAGAGTCGAGTAGAGTTGAGTAGAGTAGAGTAGAGTAGAGTAGAGTAGAGTAGACTAGAGTCGAGTATAGTTGATTTGAGCCGGATTGAGCAGGATTGAGCCGGTTTGAACTGGATTGAACCGGTTTGAGCCGGTTTGAGCCGGTTTTAACTGGATTGAACAGGTTCGAACCGGTTAGAACTGGATTGAACTGGATTGAGCCGGTTTGATCCAGATTGAGCCAGATTGAACCGGTTTGAACCGGTTTGAACTGGATTGAACTGGATTGAGCCGCTTTGAGCCAGATTAAGCCAGATTGAACTGGATTGAACCGGATTGGACTGGATTGAGCCGGTTTTTTCAGTGTTTAGTGTTTAGTGTTTAGTGTTTAGTGTTTAGTGTTTAGTGTTTAGTGTTTAGTGTTTAGTGTTTAGTGTTTAGTGTTTAGTGTTTAGTGTTTAGTGTTTAGTGTTTAGTGTTTAGTGTTTAGTGTTTAGTGTTTAGTGTTTAGTGTTTAGTGTTTAGTGTTTAGTGTTTAGTGTTTAGTGTTTAGTGTTTAGTGTTTAGTGTTTAGTGTTTAGTGTTTAGTGTTTAGTGTTTAGTGTTTAGTGTTTAGTGTTTAGTGTTTAGTGTTTAGTGTTTAGTGTTTAGTGTTTAGTGTTTAGTGTTTAGTGTTTAGTGTTTAGTGTTTAGTGTTTAGTGTTTAGTGTTTAGTGTTTAGTGTTTAGTGTTTAGTGTTTAGTGTTTAGTGTTTAGTGTTTAGTGTTTAGTGTTTAGTGTTTAGTGTTTAGTGTTTAGTGTTTAGTGTTTAGTGTTTAGTGTTTAGTGTTTAGTGTTTAGTGTTTAGTGTTTAGTGTTTAGTGTTTAGTGTTTAGTGTTTAGTGTTTAGTGTTTAGTGTTTAGTGTTTAGTGTTTAGTGTTTAGTGTTTAGTGTTTAGTGTTTAGTGTTTAGTGTTTAGTGTTTAGTGTTTAGTGTTTAGTGTTTAGTGTTTAGTGTTTAGTGTTTAGTGTTTAGTGTTTAGTGTTTAGTGTTTGGTGTTTGGTGTTTAGTGTTTAGTGTATAGTGTTTCGTGTTTGGTGTTTGGTGTTTGGTGTTTGGTGTTTAGTGTATAGTGTTTAGTGTTTAGTGTTTAGTGTTTAGTGTATAGTGTATAGTGTATAGTGTTTAGTGTTTAGTGTTTAGCGTTTAGTGTTTAGTGTTTAGTGTTTAGTGTTTAGTGTTTAGTGTTTAGCGTTTAGTGTTTAGTGTTTAGTGTTTAGTGTTTAGTGTTTAGTGTTTAGTGTTTAGTGTTTAGTGTTTAGTGTTTAGTGTTTAGTGTTTAGTGTTTAGTGTTTAGTGTTTAGTGTTTAGTGTTTAGTGTTTAGTGTTTAGTGTTTAGTGTTTAGTGTTTAGTGTTTAGTGTTTAGTGTTTAGTGTTTAGTGTTTAGTGTTTAGTGTTTAGTGTTTAGTGTTTAGTGTTTAGTGTTTAGTGTTTAGTGTTTAGTGTTTAGTGTTTAGTGTTTAGTGTTTAGTGTTTAGTGTTTAGTGTTTAGTGTTTAGTGTTTAGTGTTTAGTGTTTAGTGTTTAGTGTTTAGTGTTTAGTGTTTAGTGTTTAGTGTTTAGTGTTTAGTGTTTAGTGTTTAGTGTTTAGTGTTTAGTGTTTAGTGTTTAGTGTTTAGTGTTTAGTGTTTAGTGTTTAGTGTTTAGTGTTTAGTGTTTAGTGTTTAGTGTTTAGTGTTTAGTGTTTAGTGTTTAGTGTTTAGTGTTTAGTGTTTAGTGTTTAGTGTTTAGTGTTTAGTGTTTAGTGTTTAGTGTTTAGTGTTTAGTGTTTAGTGTTTAGTGTTTAGTGTTTAGTGTTTAGTGTTTAGTGTTTAGTGTTTAGTGTTTAGTGTTTAGTGTTTAGTGTTTAGTGTTTAGTGTTTAGTGTTTAGTGTTTAGTGTTTAGTGTTTAGTGTTTAGTGTTTAGTGTTTAGTGTTTAGTGTTTAGTGTTTAGTGTTTAGTGTTTAGTGTTTAGTGTTTAGCGTTTAGCGTTTAGCGTTTAGCGTTTAGCGTTTAGCGTTTAGCGTTTAGCGTTTAGCGTTTAGCGTTTAGCGTTTAGCGTTTAGCGTTTAGCGTTTAGCGTTTAGCGTTTAGTGTTTAGTGTTTAGTGTTTAGTGTTTAGTGTTTAGTGTTTAGTGTTTAGTGTTTAGTGTTTAGTGTTTAGTGTTTAGTGTTTAGTGTTTAGTGTTTAGTGTTTAGTGTTTAGTGTTTAGTGTTTAGTGTTTAGCGTTTAGTGTTTAGCGTTTAGCGTTTAGCGTTTAGCGTTTAGCGTTTAGCGTTTAGCGTTTAGCGTTTAGCGTTTAGCGTTTAGCGTTTAGCGTTTAGCGTTTAGCGTTTAGCGTTTAGCGTTTAGCGTTTAGCGTTTAGCGTTTAGCGTTTAGCGTTTAGCGTTTAGCGTTTAGCGTTTAGCGTTTAGCGTTTAGCGTTTAGCGTTTAGCGTTTAGCGTTTAGCGTTTAGCGTTTAGCGTTTAGCGTTTAGCGTTTAGCGTTTAGCGTTTAGCGTTTAGCGTTTAGCGTTTAGCGTTTAGCGTTTAGCGTTTAGCGTTTAGCGTTTAGCGTTTAGCGTTTAGCGTTTAGCGTTTAGCGTTTAGCGTTTAGCGTTTAGCGTTTAGCGTTTAGCGTTTAGCGTTTAGCGTTTAGCGTTTAGCGTTTAGCGTTTAGCGTTTAGCGTTTAGCGTTTAGCGTTTAGCGTTTAGCGTTTAGCGTTTAGCGTTTAGCGTTTAGCGTTTAGCGTTTAGCGTTTAGTGTTTAGTGTTTAGTGTTTAGTGTTTAGTGTTTAGTGTTTAGTGTTTAGTGTTTAGTGTTTAGTGTTTAGTGTTTAGTGTTTAGTGTTTAGTGTTTAGTGTTTAGTGTTTAGTGTTTAGTGTTTAGTGTTTAGTGTTTAGTGTTTAGTGTTTAGTGTTTAGTGTTTAGTGTTTAGTGTTTAGTGTTTAGTGTTTAGTGTTTAGTGTTTAGTGTTTAGTGTTTAGTGTTTAGTGTTTAGTGTTTAGTGTTTAGTGTTTAGTGTTTAGTGTTTAGTGTTTAGTGTTTAGTGTTTAGTGTTTAGTGTTTAGTGTTTAGTGTTTAGTGTTTAGTGTTTAGTGTTTAGTGTTTAGTGTTTAGTGTTTAGTGTTTAGTGTTTAGTGTTTAGTGTTTAGTGTTTAGTGTTTAGTGTTTAGTGTTTAGTGTTTAGTGTTTAGTGTTTAGTGTTTAGTGTTTAGTGTTTAGAGTTTAGAGTTTAGTGTTTAGTGTTTAGAGTTTAGTGTTTAGTGTTTAGTGTTTAGTGTTTAGTGTTTAGTGTTTAGTGTTTAGTGTTTAGTGTTTAGTGTTTAGTGTTTAGTGTTTAGTGTTTAGTGTTTAGTGTTTAGTGTTTAGTGTTTAGTGTTTAGTGTTTAGTGTTTAGTGTTTAGTGTTTAGTGTTTCGTGTTTCGTGTTTAGTGTTCAGTGTTTAGTGTTTAGTGTTTAGTGTTTCGTGTTTCGTGTTTCGTGTTTCGTGTTTCGTGTTTCCTGTTTCCTGTTTCGTGTTTCGTGTTTCGTGTTAGGTTAGGTTAGGTGTGGCGTGGCGTGGCGTGGCGTGGCGTGGCGTGGCGTGGCGTGGCGTGGCGTGGCGTGGCGTGGCGTGGCGTGGCGTGGCGTGGCGTGGCGTGGCGTGGCGTGGCGTGGCGTGGCGTGGCGTGGCGTGGCGTGGCGTGGCGTGGCGTGGCGTGGCGTGGCGTGGCGTGGCGTGGCGTGGCGTGGCGTGGCGTGGCGTGGCGTGGCGTGGCGTGGCGTGGCGTGGCGTGGCGTGGCGTGGCGTGGCGTGGCGTGGCGTGGCGTGGCGTGGCGTGGCGTGGCGTGGCGTGGCGTGGCGTGGCGTGGCGTGGCGTGGCGTGGCGTGGCGTGGCGTGGCGTGGCGTGGCGTGGCGTGGCGTGGCGTAGATCGTAAGTCGTAATTCATAACTCTAACTCGTTTATCGGGCTTGGCTAGACTTACGTTAGGTTAGGTTAGATTTTTGACGCTTCCGACTTTTGACTCTCCCGACTTTTGACGCTTCCGACGTTTGACGCCTCCGACTTTTGACGCTTCCGACTTCTGACGCTTCAGATTTTTGACGCTTACGACTTTTGACGCTTCCGACTTCTGACGCTTCAGATTTTTGACGCTTCAGATTTTTGACGCTTCCGACTTTTGACGCGTGAGACATTTGACGCTTCCGACTTTTGACTCTCCCGACTTCTGACGCTTCCGACGTTTGACGCCTCCGACTTTTGACGCTTCCGACTTCTGACGCTTCAGATTTTTGACGCTTACGACTTTTGACGCTTCCGACTTCTGACGCTTCAGATTTTTGACGCTTCCGACTTTTGACGCTTCCGACTTTTGACGGTTTACTTTTGACGTTTCACGCTTGAAGCTTGACTTTTGACGTTTCACTCTTGACGCTTTACGCTTCGACGCTTGAAGCATTGATGCTATGACGCTTGATATTTGACGCTTTGACGCTTGACGCTTTGACGCTTGACCACTGACTGTTAATTTGTTGAAGAATTTTGGCGCATAACAGAGAGTTACATTGAAAGATTTATTCAATCTGAGAAATTTTATATCTATATAAAGAGTTTTCTCTTGTTTCATAACTATGATATTCACTGCACAAATGATATTAATGAATATTTCTCCTGATATAGATAAGACTTTCCAAAATATACCTGGAAGGCAATGTTAATATTCTACGTCTCTTAAAAATTTCTCTCACATCTGCTAGATAGCCCAAGCCCTCATCCACCCTGATTGCACGTCTCTGAAGCTTAGAAGTTCTGTCAGCCTGCGCTGTATGACTCCAAGCAAGCAGACCATAGTTGCATGCAGACTGTACCAATGCATGAAAAACCTGCCGCACTACCGGCCTGTCCACAGATCTACTTAAGTTTTTCAATAAAAAAATGGCCTTTTTTTATTTTTTTGCTGTAATGTCAACATGCTTGTCAAAAACAAGAGCCTGATTGAGGTGAACACCCAAGAACCTCACAGCAGCCCTAATCTCATTATCTGGTATAACACGCATTGCAAAAATCATATTTTCAGTTTTACTGATGTTAAGACTAGGGTTATTGGCAGAAAACCAATCACCTAATCCTGCCACCGCACCCTCCATATCCAACTTTAGATATTGTAGGCTTTTATTTTCACAGAGTGTGGTTGTATCATCAGCAAACAGTATTAATTTACTGTCGACTGAGCTACTCACATCATTTATATAGATAATAAAGAGCAGCGGTCCCAGAATTGACCCCTGTGGGACCCATGCTTCACTATGGTTTCCTCTGAAAACTTGCCTCCACTATAAGTGTGTTGAGTTCTATGTTCTAGGTAACTTTCAAAAAACTCAACAGTGATGATTAAGTCCATGATATTTTAATTTTTTAATGAGAATCTGATGTGATATACAGTCAAAAGCCTTGGAAAGGATACAAAATGTGTCACCCCCCTCACAGCCCTCAACTATATACTCCATCATATCTAATATTGCCTTAACAGTGGAATGATCTTTTCTAAACCCAAATTGTGATTTACTAAATAAATTATTGCATTCAAAATAACTTATGTGTTTTTAAGAGATACTCAAGAATTTTTTATACAGCTGGTATTATTGGAATTGGTCTATAATTGTTAACATCATTTGTGTCTCCCTTCTTGAAAACAGGAATAACTTTAGTTTTTTTAAAGCAGGATGGATATATTCCCTATTTTAGACAGTGATTGATTATTTTAGTTACTGGACCAATTATTGTTTCTTTTAATATTTCTAATACTGACACACTTTAACCAAAAATATCCCTACTATGTTTCTTTTTTAAAGAATCTATTCAGTCTCTTACCTCTATGAAAGTAACCTCCCTTAAAGAGAAGCTATCCCCTTGTATTTGAGGTTTCTGACTTTCTAGATACATTTCAGCTGTTTTTGTGGATGCTGGTATCCAGTTGAGTAGAGTTGAGTAGAGTTGAGTAGAGTTGAGTAGAGTTGAGTAGAGTTGAGTAGAGTTGAGTAGAGTTGAGTAGAGTTGAGTAGAGTTGAGTAGAGTTGAGTAGAGTTGAGTAGAGTTCAGTAGAGTTGAGTAGAGTTGAGTAGAGTTGAGTAGAGTTCAGTAGAGTTGAGTAGAGTTGAGTAGAGTTGAGTAGAGTTGAGTAGAGTTGAGTAGAGTTGAGTAGAGTTGAGTAGAGTTGAGTAGAGTTGAGTAGAGTTGAGTAGAGTTGAGTAGAGTTGAGTAGAGTTGAGTAGAGTTGAGTAGAGTTGAGTAGAGTTGAGTAGAGTTGAGTAGAGTTGAGTAGAGTTGAGTAGAGTTGAGTAGAGTTGAGTAGAGTTGAGTAGAGTTGAGTAGAGTTGAGTAGAGTTGAGTAGAGTTGAGTGGAGTTGAGTAGAGTTGAGTAGAGTTGAGTAGAGTTGAGTAGAGTTGAGTAGAGTTGAGTAGAGTTGAGTAGAGTTGAGTAGAGTTGAGTAGAGTTGAGTAGAGTTGAGTAGAGTTGAGTAGAGTTGAGTAGAGTTGAGTAGAGTTGAGTAGAGTTGAGTAGAGTTGAGTAGAGTTGAGTAGAGTTGAGTAGAGTTGAGTAGAGTTGAGTAGAGTTGAGTAGAGTTGAGTAGAGTTGAGTAGAGTTGAGTAGAGTTGAGTAGAGTTGAGTAGAGTAGAGTTGAGTAGAGTTGAGTAGAGTTGAGTAGAGTTGAGTAGAGTTGAGTAGAGTTGAGTAGAGTTGAGTAGAGTTGAGTAGAGTTGAGTAGAGTTGAGTAGAGTTGAGTAGAGTTGAGTAGAGTTGAGTAGAGTTGAGTAGAGTTGAGTAGAGTTGAGTAGAGTTGAGTAGAGTTGAGTAGAGTTGAGTAGAGTTGAGTAGAGTTGAGTAGAGTTGAGTAGAGTTGAGTAGAGTTGAGTAGAGTTGAGTAGAGTTGAGTAGAGTTGAGTAGAGTTGAGTAGAGTTGAGTAGAGTTGAGTAGAGTTGAGTAGAGTTGAGTAGAGTTGAGTAGAGTTGAGTAGAGTTGAGTAGAGTTGAGTAGAGTTGAGTAGAGTTGAGTAGAGTTGAGTAGAGTTGAGTAGAGTTGAGTAGAGTTGAGTAGAGTTGAGTAGAGTTGAGTAGAGTTGAGTAGAGTCGAGTAGAGTTGAGTAGAGTAGAGTAGAGTAGAGTAGAGTAGAGTAGAGTAGAGTAGACTAGAGTCGAGTATAGTTGATTTGAGCCGGATTGAGCAGGATTGAGCCGGTTTGAACTGGATTGAACCGGTTTGAGCCGGTTTGAGCCGGTTTTAACTGGATTGAACAGGTTCGAACCGGTTAGAACTGGATTGAACTGGATTGAGCCGGTTTGATCCAGATTGAGCCAGATTGAACCGGTTTGAACCGGTTTGAACTGGATTGAACTGGATTGAGCCGCTTTGAGCCAGATTAAGCCAGATTGAACTGGATTGAACCGGATTGGACTGGATTGAGCCGGTTTTTTCAGTGTTTAGTGTTTAGTGTTTAGTGTTTAGTGTTTAGTGTTTAGTGTTTAGTGTTTAGTGTTTAGTGTTTAGTGTTTAGTGTTTAGTGTTTAGTGTTTAGTGTTTAGTGTTTAGTGTTTAGTGTTTAGTGTTTAGTGTTTAGTGTTTAGTGTTTAGTGTTTAGTGTTTAGTGTTTAGTGTTTAGTGTTTAGTGTTTAGTGTTTAGTGTTTAGTGTTTAGTGTTTAGTGTTTAGTGTTTAGTGTTTAGTGTTTAGTGTTTAGTGTTTAGTGTTTAGTGTTTAGTGTTTAGTGTTTAGTGTTTAGTGTTTAGTGTTTAGTGTTTAGTGTTTAGTGTTTAGTGTTTAGTGTTTAGTGTTTAGTGTTTAGTGTTTAGTGTTTAGTGTTTAGTGTTTAGTGTTTAGTGTTTAGTGTTTAGTGTTTAGTGTTTAGTGTTTAGTGTTTAGTGTTTAGTGTTTAGTGTTTAGTGTTTAGTGTTTAGTGTTTAGTGTTTAGTGTTTAGTGTTTAGTGTTTAGTGTTTAGTGTTTAGTGTTTAGTGTTTAGTGTTTAGTGTTTAGTGTTTAGTGTTTAGTGTTTAGTGTTTAGTGTTTAGTGTTTAGTGTTTAGTGTTTAGTGTTTAGTGTTTAGTGTTTAGTGTTTAGTGTTTAGTGTTTAGTGTTTAGTGTTTAGTGTTTAGTGTTTAGTGTTTAGTGTTTAGTGTTTAGTGTTTAGTGTTTAGTGTTTAGTGTTTAGTGTTTAGTGTTTAGTGTTTAGTGTTTAGTGTTTAGTGTTTAGTGTTTAGTGTTTAGTGTTTAGTGTTTAGTGTTTAGTGTTTAGTGTTTAGTGTTTAGTGTTTAGTGTTTAGTGTTTAGTGTTTAGTGTTTAGTGTTTAGTGTTTAGTGTTTAGTGTTTAGTGTTTAGTGTTTAGTGTTTAGTGTTTAGTGTTTAGTGTTTAGTGTTTAGTGTTTAGTGTTTAGTGTTTAGTGTTTAGTGTTTAGTGTTTAGTGTTTAGTGTTTAGTGTTTAGTGTTTAGTGTTTAGTGTTTAGTGTTTAGTGTTTAGTGTTTAGTGTTTAGTGTTTAGTGTTTAGTGTTTAGTGTTTAGTGTTTAGTGTTTAGTGTTTAGTGTTTAGTGTTTAGTGTTTAGTGTTTAGTGTTTAGTGTTTAGTGTTTAGTGTTTAGTGTTTAGTGTTTAGTGTTTAGTGTTTAGTGTTTAGTGTTTAGTGTTTAGTGTTTAGTGTTTAGTGTTTAGTGTTTAGTGTTTAGTGTTTAGTGTTTAGTGTTTAGTGTTTAGTGTTTAGTGTTTAGTGTTTAGTGTTTAGTGTTTAGTGTTTAGTGTTTAGTGTTTAGTGTTTAGTGTTTAGTGTTTAGTGTTTAGTGTTTAGTGTTTAGTGTTTAGTGTTTAGTGTTTAGTGTTTAGTGTTTAGTGTTTAGTGTTTAGTGTTTAGTGTTTAGTGTTTAGTGTTTAGTGTTTAGTGTTTAGTGTTTAGTGTTTAGTGTTTAGTGTTTAGTGTTTAGTGTTTAGTGTTTAGTGTTTAGTGTTTAGTGTTTAGTGTTTAGTGTTTAGTGTTTAGTGTTTAGTGTTTAGTGTTTAGTGTTTAGTGTTTAGTGTTTAGTGTTTAGTGTTTAGTGTTTAGTGTTTAGTGTTTAGTGTTTAGTGTTTAGTGTTTAGTGTTTAGTGTTTAGTGTTTAGTGTTTAGTGTTTAGTGTTTAGTGTTTAGTGTTTAGTGTTTAGTGTTTAGTGTTTAGTGTTTAGTGTTTAGTGTTTAGTGTTTAGTGTTTAGTGTTTAGTGTTTAGTGTTTAGTGTTTAGTGTTTAGTGTTTAGTGTTTAGTGTTTAGTGTTTAGTGTTTAGTGTTTAGTGTTTAGTGTTTAGTGTTTAGTGTTTAGTGTTTAGTGTTTAGTGTTTAGTGTTTAGTGTTTAGTGTTTAGTGTTTAGTGTTTAGTGTTTAGTGTTTAGTGTTTAGTGTTTAGTGTTTAGTGTTTAGTGTTTAGTGTTTAGTGTTTAGTGTTTAGTGTTTAGTGTTTAGTGTTTAGTGTTTAGTGTTTAGTGTTTAGTGTTTAGTGTTTAGTGTTTAGTGTTTAGTGTTTAGTGTTTAGTGTTTAGTGTTTAGTGTTTAGTGTTTAGTGTTTAGTGTTTAGTGTTTAGTGTTTAGTGTTTAGTGTTTAGTGTTTAGTGTTTAGTGTTTAGTGTTTAGTGTTTAGTGTTTAGTGTTTAGTGTTTAGTGTTTAGTGTTTAGTGTTTAGTGTTTAGTGTTTAGTGTTTAGTGTTTAGTGTTTAGTGTTTAGTGTTTAGTGTTTAGTGTTTAGTGTTTAGTGTTTAGTGTTTAGTGTTTAGTGTTTAGTGTTTAGTGTTTAGTGTTTAGTGTTTAGTGTTTAGTGTTTAGTGTTTAGTGTTTAGTGTTTAGTGTTTAGTGTTTAGTGTTTAGTGTTTAGTGTTTAGTGTTTAGTGTTTAGTGTTTAGTGTTTAGTGTTTAGTGTTTAGTGTTTAGTGTTTAGTGTTTAGTGTTTAGTGTTTAGTGTTTAGTGTTTAGTGTTTAGTGTTTAGTGTTTAGTGTTTAGTGTTTAGTGTTTAGTGTTTAGTGTTTAGTGTTTAGTGTTTAGTGTTTAGTGTTTAGTGTTTAGTGTTTAGTGTTTAGTGTTTAGTGTTTAGTGTTTAGTGTTTAGTGTTTAGTGTTTAGTGTTTAGTGTTTAGTGTTTAGTGTTTAGTGTTTAGTGTTTAGTGTTTAGTGTTTAGTGTTTAGTGTTTAGTGTTTAGTGTTTAGTGTTTAGTGTTTAGTGTTTAGTGTTTAGTGTTTAGTGTTTAGTGTTTAGTGTTTAGTGTTTAGTGTTTAGTGTTTAGTGTTTAGTGTTTAGTGTTTAGTGTTTAGTGTTTAGTGTTTAGTGTTTAGTGTTTAGTGTTTAGTGTTTAGTGTTTAGTGTTTAGTGTTTAGTGTTTAGTGTTTAGTGTTTAGTGTTTAGTGTTTAGTGTTTAGTGTTTAGTGTTTAGTGTTTAGTGTTTAGTGTTTAGTGTTTAGTGTTTAGTGTTTAGTGTTTAGTGTTTAGTGTTTAGTGTTTAGTGTTTAGTGTTTAGTGTTTAGTGTTTAGTGTTTAGTGTTTAGTGTTTAGTGTTTAGTGTTTAGTGTTTAGTGTTTAGTGTTTAGTGTTTAGTGTTTAGTGTTTAGTGTATAGTGTTTCGTGTTTGGTGTTTGGTGTTTGGTGTTTGGTGTTTAGTGTATAGTGTTTAGTGTTTAGTGTTTAGTGTTTAGTGTTTAGTGTTTAGTGTTTAGTGTTTAGTGTTTAGTGTTTAGTGTTTAGTGTTTAGTGTTTAGTGTTTAGTGTTTAGTGTTTAGTGTTTAGTGTTTAGTGTTTAGTGTTTAGTGTTTAGTGTTTAGTGTTTAGTGTTTAGTGTTTAGTGTTTAGTGTTTAGTGTTTAGTGTTTAGTGTTTAGTGTTTAGTGTTTAGTGTTTAGTGTTTAGTGTTTAGTGTTTAGTGTTTAGTGTTTAGTGTTTAGTGTTTAGTGTTTAGTGTTTAGTGTTTAGTGTTTAGTGTTTAGTGTTTAGTGTTTAGTGTTTAGTGTTTAGTGTTTAGTGTTTAGTGTTTAGTGTTTAGTGTTTAGTGTTTAGTGTTTAGTGTTTAGTGTTTAGTGTTTAGTGTTTAGTGTTTAGTGTTTAGTGTTTAGTGTTTAGTGTTTAGTGTTTAGTGTTTAGTGTTTAGTGTTTAGTGTTTAGTGTTTAGTGTTTAGTGTTTAGTGTTTAGTGTTTAGTGTTTAGTGTTTAGTGTTTAGTGTTTAGTGTTTAGTGTTTAGTGTTTAGTGTTTAGTGTTTAGTGTTTAGTGTTTAGTGTTTAGTGTTTAGTGTTTAGTGTTTAGTGTTTAGTGTTTAGTGTTTAGTGTTTAGTGTTTAGTGTTTAGTGTTTAGTGTTTAGTGTTTAGTGTTTAGTGTTTAGTGTTTAGTGTTTAGTGTTTAGTGTTTAGTGTTTAGTGTTTAGTGTTTAGTGTTTAGTGTTTAGTGTTTAGTGTTTAGTGTTTAGTGTTTAGTGTTTAGTGTTTAGTGTTTAGTGTTTAGTGTTTAGTGTTTAGTGTTTAGTGTTTAGTGTTTAGTGTTTAGTGTTTAGTGTTTAGTGTTTAGTGTTTAGTGTTTAGTGTTTAGTGTTTAGTGTTTAGTGTTTAGTGTTTAGTGTTTAGTGTTTAGTGTTTAGTGTTTAGTGTTTAGTGTTTAGTGTTTAGTGTTTAGTGTTTAGTGTGTAGTGTTTAGTGTTTAGTGTTTAGTGTTTAGTGTTTAGTGTTTAGTGTTTAGTGTTTAGTGTTTAGTGTGTAGTGTTTAGTGTTTAGTGTTTAGTGTTTAGTGTTTAGTGTTTAGTGTTTAGTGTTTAGTGTTTAGTGTTTAGTGTTTAGTGTTTAGTGTTTAGTGTTTAGTGTTTAGTGTTTAGTGTTTAGTGTTTAGTGTTTAGTGTTTAGTGTTTAGTGTTTAGTGTTTAGTGTTTAGTGTTTAGTGTTTAGTGTTTAGTGTTTAGTGTTTAGTGTTTAGTGTTTAGTGTTTAGTGTTTAGTGTTTAGTGTTTAGTGAGTTATTCCTGTTTTCAAGAAGGGAGACACAAATGATGTTAACAATTATAGACCAATTCCAATAATAACAGCTGTATCAAAACTTCTTGAGTATCTCTTAAAAAGACATGTTATTTTGAATGCAATAATTTATTTAGTAAATCACAATTTGGGTTTAGAAAAGATCATTCCACTGTTAAGGCAATATTAGATATGATGGAGTGTATAGTTGAGGGCTTTGAGGGGGGTGCCACATTTTGTATCTTTTCCAAGGCTTTTGATTGTATATCACATCAGATCCTCATTGAAAAATTAAAATATTATGGACTTAATCATCACTGTTGAATTTTTCGAAAGTTACCTAGAACATAGAACTCAACACACTTATAGTGGAGGCAAGTTTTCAGAGGAGACCATAGTCAAGCATGTGGCAAGACACGAGTTCCTTGTTATTGGTAATGAATTACAAGCTACGATACATAAGTTATGAGTTGCGGGTTATGACTAGCGAGTTATAAGCTGCGATTTACGAGTTACGAGTTACGAGCTTCGAGTTACGAGTTTCGAGTTGCGAGTAACGATATACGAGTTACGAATTACGACTTACGATCTACGAGATACTAGTTACCAGTTGCGAGATACAAGATGTAAGTTCCCACGCATCGTAACGAGTTACGAGCGACGAGACACAAGATACGATTTCCAGATAATCAGTAATGAGTTACGAGCCACTAGATACAAGATGCGAGTTCCGAGTGATAATTAACGAGTTACGAGCTACAACATACGAGCTCCGAGTTATCGGTTACGCGTTACGAGTTCTGAGTTTCGCGTCATGAGATACAGGATGCGAGCTTCCACCTATCAGTAACGAGTTACGAACTACAAGATCTAGGATACGAGTTCGAGGTTATCGTCATTGATTTACAAGATCCGAGATCAAGATTTGAGTTCCGAGTTATCGGTAACGCGTTACGAGTTTCAATTTCTGAGTTACGCGTCACGAGGTACAAGTTGCGAGTTAACTTTTATAGGTAACGATTTACGAGATTTGAGAGGAAAAAGATACGTGTTCCTTGTTATTGGTAATGGGTTACAAGATACGATACACACAATACGAGTTCCAAGTTATGGGTAGGGAGTTATAAGCTGCGATTTACGAGTTACGAGTTTCGAGTTGCGAGTTGCGATATACGAGGTACTAGTTACGAGTTACGAGATACAGGATGCCAGTTCCCACTTATCGTAGCGACTTACGATCTACGAGAAACAAGATACGAGTTCCGAGTTATGGGCAACGAGTTACGGGTTACGAGTTACGAGTTACAAGGTAAGCGATACAAGATACGAGCTCCGAGTTATCGGTAACGCGTTACGAGTTCCAATTCCTGAGTTACGCGTCACGAAGTACAAGTTGCGAGTTAACCTTTATAGGTAACGATTTACGAGATTTCAGAGGAAAAAGATACGTGTTCCTTGTTATTGGTAAAAGGTTACAAGCTATGAGACACAAGATACGAGTTCCAGGTAATCAGTAATGAGTTAAGAGCTACTAGATACAAGATACGAATTCCGAGTTACGGGTAACTAGTTACGAGTTACAAGATACGAGCTCCGACTTATTGGTAACGCGATACTAGTTCCGAGTTCTGGGTTTCGCTTCATGAGATACAAGATGCGAGTTTCCACGTATCGGTAACGATTTATGAGCTACGAGAGGCAAGACACGAGTTCCTTGTTATTGGTAATGGGTTACAATCTACGATAGACAAGATACTATTTCCGTGTTATGAATAGCGAGTTATACGCTGCGATTTACGAGTTATGAGTTACGAATTACGACTTACGATATACGAGGTACTAGTTACGAGCTACAAGAAACAAGATACGAGTTCCAGGTAAACAGTAATGAGTTACGAGCTACTAAATAAAAGTTACGAGTTCCGAGTTATGGGTAACGAGTTCCGAGGTACAAGATACGAGCTCCGAGTTATCGGTAACGCGTTACTAGTTCCGAGTTCTGAGTTACACGTTACGAGATACAAGATGCGAGTTCCCACTTACTGGTAACGAGTTACTATCTTCAAGATCTAGGATACAAGCTCCAGGTTATCGGCAACGATTTGCGAGATCCGATATAGAAGATACCAGATCCGAGTAATGGGTAACGAGTTACGAGTTTCGAGTTACAAGGTAAGAGATACAAGGTACAAGCTCAGAGTTATAGGTAACGCGTTACGAGTTCCAAGTTCTGAGTTACGCGTCACGAGATACAAGTTGCGGGTTCCCACTTATCGGTAACGATTCACGAGCTACGAGAGGCCAGATACGAGCTCCTTGTTATTGGTAATGGGTTACAAGCTACGATACACAAGAAACGAGTTCCGGGTTATGAGTAGCAAGGTTTAAGCTGCGATTTACGAGTTACGATTTGCGAGTTACGAGTTTCGAGCTGCGAGTTGCGAGTTGCGAGTAACGATATACGAGTTACGAATTACGACTTACGATCTACGAGGTACTAGTTACGAGTTGCGAGATACAATATGTAAGTTCCCACGCATCGTTACGAGTTACGAGCCAATAGACACAAGATACGATTTCCAGGTGTTCATTAATGAGTTACGAGCCACTAGATACAAGATGCGAGTTCCGAGTGATAATTAACGAGTTACGAGTTACAAGATACGAGCTCCGAGTTATCGGTTACGCGTTACGAGTTCTGAGTTTCGCGTCATGAGATACAAGATGCTTGTTTCCACCTATCGGTAACGAGTTACCAACTATTAGATCTAGGATACGGGTCGAGGTTATCGTCATTGATTTACAAGATCCGAGATCAAGATTCGAGTTCCGAGTTATGGGCAACGAGTTACGGGTTACGAGTTACGAATTACAAGGTAAGTGATACAAGATACGAGTTCCGAGTTATCGGTAGCACTTTCGAGTTCCGAGTCCCGAGTTACGCGTCACGAGATGCAAGATACGAGTTATAGGTAATCGGTAATGGATTAAAAGTTACGATATATAAGTTACCAGTTCCGAGTTATGGGTAACGAGTTACGAGTTACGAGTTACACGTTACAAGGTACGAGCTCCGAATTATCGGTAACGCTTTACGGGTTCCGAGTTCTGAGTTACACGTCACGAGATACAAGATGCGAGTTCCCACTTATTGGTAACGGGTTACGATCTCCAAGATCTAGGATACGAGTTCCTTGTTATTGGTAATGGGTTACAAGCTACGATACACAAGCTACGAGTTCTGGGTTATGAGTAGCGAGTTATAAGTTTTACGGGTTACGAGCTACGAGTTTCGAGTTGCGAGTTACGATATACGAGTTACGATTTACGAATTACAACTTACGACCCACGAGGTACTAGTTACGAGTTACTAGATACAAAATGCGGGTTCCCACTTATCGTAACGCGTTACAAGCTACGAGATACAAGATACGAGTTCCAAGATAAAAGTAAAGAGTTACGAGATACAAGATGCAAGCTCCGAGTTATCGGTTACGCGTTACGAGTTCCGAGTTCTGAGTTTCCCGTCATGAGATACAAGATGCGATTTCCCACCTATCGGTAACGACTTACGAACTACTAGATCAAAGATACGAGTTCGGGGTTATCGTCATTGATTTACAAGATCCGAGATCAAGATTCGAGTTCCGAGTTATGGGCAACGAGTTACGGTTTACGAGTTACGAGTTACAAGGTAAGTGATACAAGATACGAGTTCCGAGTTATCGGTAAAGCTTTCGAGTTCCGAGTTCTGAGTTACACGTCACGAGATACAAGATGCAAGTTTCCACTTATTGGTAACGACTTACGATCTTCAAGAACTAGGATACGAGTTCTAGGTTATAGGTATAGATTTGCGAGATCCGAGATAGAAGATACGATTTGCGATTAATGGGTAACGAGTTACGAGTTACAATGTAAGAGATACAAGATACAAGCTCCCAGTTATCGGTAACGCGTTAAGAGTTCCAAGTTCTGAGTTACGCGTCACGAGATACAAGTTGCAAGTTCCCACTTATCGGTAACGAGTTACGATCTTCAAGATCTAGGATACGAGTTCCAGGTTATCGGCAATGATTTGCGAGATACGAGATAGAAGATACGAGTTCCGAGTAATGGGTAACGAGTTATGAGTTACGAGTTACGTGTTACAATGCAAGAGATACGAGCTCCGAATTATCGGTAACGCATTACGAGTTCCAAGTCCTGAGTTACGCGTCACAAGATACAAGTTGCGAGTTAATACTTATCGGTAACGATTTACGAGCTAGAAGAGGCAAGATACTAGTTCCTTGTAATTGGTAATGGGTTACAAGCTACGATACACAAGATACGAGTTCCAGGTTATGAGTAGCGAGTTATAAGCTGCGATATACGAGTTACGAGTTACGAATTACGACTTACGATCTACCAGGCATTAGATACAAGTTACGAGATACAAGATGCGAGTTACCCCTTATCGGTAACGATTTACGAGCTACGATAAGCAAGATACGAGTTCCTTGTTATTGGTAATGAATTACAAGTTACGATACACAAGTTACGAGTTTCGAATTTCGAGTTACGAGTTTCGAGTTGCGAGTTGCGATATACGAGTTACGAGTTACGAATTACGACTCACGATCTACGAGGTACTAGTTACGAGTTACGAGTTACAGGATTCGAGTTCCCACTTATCGTAACGAGTTACGAGCTACGAGACACAATATATGAGTTCCAGGTAATCAGTAACGAGTTACAAGCTACTACATACAAGATACGAGTTCCGAGTTATGGGTAACGAGTTACGAGTTACAAGACACGAGCTCCGAGTTATCGGTTACGCGTTACGAGTCCGAGTTCTTAGTTTCGCGTCATGAGATACAAGATGCGAGCTTCCATCTATCGGTAACGAGTTACGAACTACTAGATCTAGGATACGAGTTCGAGGTTATCGACATTGATTTACAGATCCGAGATCAAGATTCGAGTTCCGAGTTATGGGCAACGAGTTACGAGTTACGAGTTACAAGGTAAGTGATACAAAATACAAGCTCAGAGTTATCGGTAACGCGTTACGAGTTCCAAGTTCTGAGCTACGCGTCACGAGATACAAGTTGCGAGTTCCAACTTATCGGTAACGATTTACTAGCAACGAGAGGTAAGATACGAGATCCTTGTTATTGGTAATGAATTACAAGCTAAGATACACAAGATACGAGTTCCGGGTTATGGGTAGCGAGTTACGAGTTTCGAGTTATGAGTTACGAGTTACAAGGTAAGAGATACGAGCTCCGAGTTATCGGTAACAAGTTACGAGTTCCGAGCCCTGAGTTACGCGTCACGACATACAAGTTGCGAGTTCCCACTTATTGGTAATGATTTACGAGCTACGAGAGGCAAGATACGAGTTCCTTGTTATTGGTAATGGGTTACACGCTACGATACACAAGATACGAGTTCCGGGTTATAAGTGGCGAGTTATAAGATGCGATTTACGAGTACGAGTTACGAGTTCCAAGTTGCGAGTAACGATATATGAGTTACGAGTTACGAACTGAGACTTACGATCTACGAGGTACTAGTTACGAATTACAAGATACAAGATGAGAGTTCCCTCTTGCCGTAACGAGTTACGAGCTACGAGACACAAGATTCGAGTTCCAGGTAATCAGTAATGAGTTACGAGCTACTAGATACAAGATACCAGTTCCGAGTTATGGGTAACGAGTTACGAGTTACAAGATACAAGCTCCGAGCTATCGGTTACGCGTTACGAGTTGAGAGTTCTGAGTTTCGCGTCATGAGATACAAGATGCGAGTTTCCACATATCGGTAACCAGTTACGAACTACTAGATCTGGGATACGAGTTCGGGGTTATCGTCATTGATTCACAAGATCCGAGATCAAGATTCGAGTTCCGGGTTACAATTTACAAGGTAAGTGATACAAGATACGAGCTGCCAGTTATCGGTAACACTTTCGAGTCCCGAGTCCTGAGTAACGCGTCACGAGATACAAGATGCGAGTTCCCATTTATCGGAAACGATTCACGAGCTACGAGATGCAAGATACGAGTTCCAGGTTATCGGTAATAGATTACAAGTTACGATATATAAGTTACGAGTTCCAAGTTATGGGTACCGAGCTCCGAGTTATCGGTAACGCGTTACTAGTTCCGAGATCTGAGTTACACGTCACGAGATACAAGATGCGTGTTACCACTTATTGGTAACGAGTTACGATCTTCAAGACCTAGGATACGAGTTCCAGGTTATCGGCAATGATTTGCGAGATCCGAGATAGAAGATACGAGTTCTGAGTAATGGGTAACGAGTTACGAGTTACGAGTTACGAGTTACGAGTTACGAGTTACGAGTTACGAGTTACGAGTTACGAGTTACGAGTTACGAGTTACGAGTTACGAGTTACGAGTTACGAGTTACGAGTTACGAGTTACGAGTTACGAGTTACGAGTTACGAGTTACGAGTTACGAGTTACGAGTTACGAGTTACGAGTTACGAGTTACGAGTTACGAGTTACGAGTTACGAGTTACGAGTTACGAGTTACGAGTTACGAGTTACGAGTTACGAGTTACGAGTTACGAGTTACGAGTTACGAGTTACGAGTTACGAGTTACGAGTTACGAGTTACGAGTTACGAGTTACGAGTTACGAGTTACGAGTTACGAGTTACGAGTTACGAGTTACGAGTTACGAGTTACGAGTTACGAGTTACGAGTTACGAGTTACGAGTTACGAGTTACGAGTTACGAGTTACGAGTTACGAGTTACGAGTTACGAGTTACGAGTTACGAGTTACGAGTTACGAGTTACGAGTTACGAGTTACGAGTTACGAGTTACGAGTTACGAGTTACGAGTTACGAGTTACGAGTTAGGTGTTACGAGTTACGAGTTACAAGGTAAGAGATACAAGATACAATCTCCGAGTTATCGGTAACGCGTTACTAGTTCCATGTTCTGAGTTACGCGTCACGAGATACAAGTTGCGAGTTCCCACTTATCGGTAACGATTCAAGAGCTACGATAGGCCAGATACGAGTTCCAGGTTATCGGTAATGGATTACAAGTTACGATATATAAGTTACGAGTTCCAAGTTATAGGTACCGAGTTACGAGTTACGAGTTACAAGATACGAGCTCCGAGTTATCGGTAACGCGTTACTAGTTCCGAGATCTGAGTTACACGTCACGAGATACAAGATGCGTGTTCCCACTTATTGGTAACGAGTTACGATCTTCAGATCCAGGATACGAGTTCCAGGTTATCGGCAATGATTTGCGAGATCCGAGATAGAAGATACGAGTTCCGAGTAATGGATAACGAGTTACGAGTTACGAGTTACGAGTTACGAGTTACGAGTTACGAGTTACGAGTTACGAGTTACGAGTTACGAGTTACGAGTTACGAGTTACGAGTTACGAGTTACGAGTTACGAGTTACGAGTTACGAGTTACGAGTTACGAGTTACGAGTTACGAGTTACGAGTTACGAGTTACAACGTAAGAGATACAAGATACAATCTCCGAGTTATCGGTAACGCGTTACTAGTTCCAAGTTCTGAGTTACGCGTCACGAGATACAAGTTGCGAGTTCCGACTTATCGGTAACGATTCACGAGCTACGATAGGCCAGATACGAGTTCCTTGTTATTGGTAATGGGTTACAAGCTACGATACATAAAATACGAGTTCCGGGTTATGAGTAGCGAGTTATAAGATGCGATTCACGAGTTACGAGTTACTAGATTCGAGTTACGAGTTGCGAGTAACGATATACGAGTTGCGAGTTACGAATTACGACTTACAATCTACGAGGTACTAGTTACAAGTTACGAGATACAAGATGCGAGTTCCAGGTAATCAGTAATGAGTTACGAGCCACTAGATACAAGATGTGCGTTCCGAGTTATAAGTAACGAGTTACGAGTTACAAGATACGAGCTCCGAGTTATAGGTTACGCTTTACGAGTTCCGAGTTCTGAGTTTCACGTCATGAGATACAAGATGCGAGTCTCCACCTGTCGGTAACGAGTCACGAACTACTAGATCTAGGATACGAGTTCGAGGTTATCGTCATTGATTTACAAGATCCGAGATTAAGATTCGAGTTCCGAGCTATAGGCAACGAGTAACGGGTTACGAGTTACGAGTTACAAGGTACGTGATACAAGATACGAGCTCCGAGTTATCGGTAACACTTTCGAGTTCCAAGTCCTGAGTTACGCGTCACGAGATACAAGATACGAGTTCCAGGTTATCGGTAATGGATTACAAGTTACGATATATAAGATACGAGCTTCGAGTTATCGGTAACGCGTTACGAGTTCCTAGTTCTGAGCTACGCGTCACGAGATACAAGTTACGAGTTCCCACTTATTGGTAACGAGTTACGATCTTGAAGATCTAGGATACGAGTTCCAGGTTATCGGCAATGATTTGCGAGATCCGAGATAGAAGATACGAGTTCCGAGTAATGGGTAACAAGTTATGAGTTACGAGTTACGTGTTACAATGTAAGAGATACAAAATACGAGCTCCGAGTTATCGGTAACGCGTTACGAGCTCCAAGTTCTGAGTTACGCGTCACGAGATGCAAGTTACGAGCTACTACATACAAGATACGAGTTCCGAGTTATGGGTAACGAGTTACGAGTTACAAGACACGAGCTCCGAGTTATCGGTTACGCGTTACGAGTCCGAGTTCTTAGTTTCGCGTCATGAGATACAAGATGCGAGCTTCCATCTATCGGTAACGAGTTACGAACTACTAGATCTAGGATACGAGTTCGAGGTTATCGACATTGATTTACAGATCCGAGATCAAGATTCGAGTTCCGAGTTATGGGCAACGAGTTACGAGTTACGAGTTACAAGGTAAGTGATACAAAATACAAGCTCAGAGTTATCGGTAACGCGTTACGAGTTCCAAGTTCTGAGCTACGCGTCACGAGATACAAGTTGCGAGTTCCAACTTATCGGTAACGATTTACTAGCAACGAGAGGTAAGATACGAGATCCTTGTTATTGGTAATGAATTACAAGCTAAGATACACAAGATACGAGTTCCGGGTTATGGGTAGCGAGTTACGAGTTTCGAGTTATGAGTTACGAGTTACAAGGTAAGAGATACGAGCTCCGAGTTATCGGTAACAAGTTACGAGTTCCGAGCCCTGAGTTACGCGTCACGACATACAAGTTGCGAGTTCCCACTTATTGGTAATGATTTACGAGCTACGAGAGGCAAGATACGAGTTCCTTGTTATTGGTAATGGGTTACACGCTACGATACACAAGATACGAGTTCCGGGTTATAAGTGGCGAGTTATAAGATGCGATTTACGAGTACGAGTTACGAGTTCCAAGTTGCGAGTAACGATATATGAGTTACGAGTTACGAACTGAGACTTACGATCTACGAGGTACTAGTTACGAATTACAAGATACAAGATGAGAGTTCCCTCTTGCCGTAACGAGTTACGAGCTACGAGACACAAGATTCGAGTTCCAGGTAATCAGTAATGAGTTACGAGCTACTAGATACAAGATACCAGTTCCGAGTTATGGGTAACGAGTTACGAGTTACAAGATACAAGCTCCGAGCTATCGGTTACGCGTTACGAGTTGAGAGTTCTGAGTTTCGCGTCATGAGATACAAGATGCGAGTTTCCACATATCGGTAACCAGTTACGAACTACTAGATCTGGGATACGAGTTCGGGGTTATCGTCATTGATTCACAAGATCCGAGATCAAGATTCGAGTTCCGGGTTACAATTTACAAGGTAAGTGATACAAGATACGAGCTGCCAGTTATCGGTAACACTTTCGAGTCCCGAGTCCTGAGTAACGCGTCACGAGATACAAGATGCGAGTTCCCATTTATCGGAAACGATTCACGAGCTACGAGATGCAAGATACGAGTTCCAGGTTATCGGTAATAGATTACAAGTTACGATATATAAGTTACGAGTTCCAAGTTATGGGTACCGAGCTCCGAGTTATCGGTAACGCGTTACTAGTTCCGAGATCTGAGTTACACGTCACGAGATACAAGATGCGTGTTACCACTTATTGGTAACGAGTTACGATCTTCAAGACCTAGGATACGAGTTCCAGGTTATCGGCAATGATTTGCGAGATCCGAGATAGAAGATACGAGTTCTGAGTAATGGGTAACGAGTTACGAGTTACGAGTTACGAGTTACGAGTTACGAGTTACGAGTTACGAGTTACGAGTTACGAGTTACGAGTTACGAGTTACGAGTTACGAGTTACGAGTTACGAGTTACGAGTTACGAGTTACGAGTTACGAGTTACGAGTTACGAGTTACGAGTTACGAGTTACGAGTTACGAGTTACGAGTTACGAGTTACGAGTTACGAGTTACGAGTTACGAGTTACGAGTTACGAGTTACGAGTTACGAGTTACGAGTTACGAGTTACGAGTTACGAGTTACGAGTTACGAGTTACGAGTTACGAGTTACGAGTTACGAGTTACGAGTTACGAGTTACGAGTTACGAGTTACGAGTTACGAGTTACGAGTTACGAGTTACGAGTTACGAGTTACGAGTTACGAGTTACGAGTTACGAGTTACGAGTTACGAGTTACGAGTTACGAGTTACGAGTTACGAGTTACGAGTTACGAGTTACGAGTTACGAGTTACGAGTTACGAGTTACGAGTTACGAGTTACGAGTTACGAGTTACGAGTTACGAGTTACGAGTTACGAGTTACGAGTTACGAGTTATGAGTTACGAGTTACGAGTTACGAGTTACGAGTTACGAGTTACGAGTTACCAGTTACGAGTTACGAGTTAAGAGTTACGAGTTACGAGTTACAAGGTAAGAGATACAACATACAATGTCCGAGTTATCGGTAACGCGTTACTAGTTCCAACTTCTGAGTTACGCGTCACGAGATACAAGTTGCGAGTTACCACTTATCGGTAACGATTCACGAGCTACGAGAGGCCAGATACGAGTTCCTTGTTATTGGTAATGGGTTACAAGCTACGATACACAAGATACGAGTTCCGGGTTATGAGTAGCGAGTTATAAGATGCGATTTACGAGTTACGAGTTACGAGCTTCGAGTTACGAGTTGCGAGTTGCGATATACGAGTTACGAGTTACGAATTACGACTTACGATCTACGAGGTACTAATTACGAGTTACGAGTTACAAGATGCGAGTTCCCACTTATCGTAACGACTTACGAGCTACGAGACACAATATATGAGTTCCAGGTAATCAGTAATGTGTTACGAGCTACTACATACAAAATACGAGTTCCGAGTTATGGGTAACGAGTTACGAGATACAAGATACGAGCTCCGAGTTATCGGTTACGCGTTACGAGTCCCGAGTTCTTAGTTTCGCTTCATGAGATACAAGATGCGAGCTTCCATCTATCGGTAACGAGTTACGAACTACTAGATCTAGGATACGAGTTCGAGGTTATCGACATTGATTTACAAGATCCGAGATCAAGATTCGAGTTCCGAGTTATGGGCAACGAGTTACGGGTTACGAGTTACGAGTTACAAGGTAAGTGATACAAGATACGAGCTCCGAGTTATCGGTAACGCGTTACTAGTTCCGAGATCTGAGTTACACGTCACGAGATACAAGATGCGTGATCCCACTTATTGGTAACGAGTTACGATCTTCAAGATCTAGGATACGAGTTCCAGGTTATCGGCAATGATTTGCGAGATCCGAGATAGAAGATACGAGTTCCGAGTAATGGGTAACGAGTTACGAGTTACGAGTTACAAGGTAAGAGATACAAGATACAATCTCCGAGTTATCGGTAACGCGTTACTAGTTCCGAGTTCTGAGTTACACGTCACGAGACACAAGATGCGAGTTCCCACTTATTGGTAACGATTTACGAGCTACGAGAGGCAAGATACAAGTTCCTTGTTATTGGTAATGAGTTACAAGCTACGATACACAAGATACGAGTTCCGGGTTATGAGTAGCGAGTTATAAGCTGCGAGTTACGAGTTACGAGTTTCTAGTTTCGAGTTGCGAGTTACGATATACGAGTTACGAGTTACCGATTAAGACTTACGATCTACGAGGCACTAGTTACGAATTACCAGATAGAAGATCGGAGTTCCCACTTGTCGTAACGAGTTACGAGCTACGAGACACAAGATACGAGTTCCGAGTTATGGGTAACGAGTTACGAGTTACAAGATCCAAGCTCCGAGCTATCGGTTACGCGTTACGAGTTCAGAGTTCTGAGTTTCGCGTCATGAGATACAAGATGAGAGTTTCCACCTATCGGTAACGAGTTACGAACTACTAGATCTAGAATACGAGTTCGAGGTTATCGTCATTGATTTACAGGATTCGAGATCAATATTCGAGTTTCGAGCTATAGGCAACGAGTAACGGGTTACGAGTTACGAGTTACAAGGTACGTGATATAAGATACGAGCTCCGAGTTATCGGTAACACTTTCGAGTTCCGAATCCTGAGTTACGCGTCACGAGATGCAAGATGCGAGTTCCCAATTATCGGTAACGATTTATGAGCTACGAGATTCAAGATACGAGTTCCAGGTTATCGGTAATGTTTAGTGTTTAGTGTTTAGTGTTTAGTGTTTAGTGTTTAGTGTTTAGTGTTTAGTGTTTAGTGTTTAGTGTTTAGTGTTTAGTGTTTAGTGTTTAGTGTTTAGTGTTTAGTGTTTAGTGTTTAGTGTTTAGTGTTTAGTGTTTAGTGTTTAGTGTTTAGTGTTTAGTGTTTAGTGTTTAGTGTTTAGTGTTTAGTGTTTAGTGTTTAGTGTTTAGTGTTTAGTGTTTAGTGTTTAGTGTTTAGTGTTTAGTGTTTAGTGTTTAGTGTTTAGTGTTTAGTGTTTAGTGTTTAGTGTTTAGTGTTTAGTGTTTAGTGTTTAGTGTTTAGTGTTTAGTGTTTAGTGTTTAATGTTTAGTGTTTAGTGTTTAGTGTTTAGTGTTTAGTGTTTAGTGTTTAACCCATAACTCGGAACTCGTAACTTGTATTTAGTAGCTCGTAACTCATTACTGATAACCTGGAACTCGTAGCTCGTAACTTGTTTCGATAAGTGGGAACACGCATCTAGTATCTCGTAACTCGTAACTAGTACCTCGTAGATCGTAAGTCGTAATTCGTAACTCGTGTATCGTAACTCGCAACTCGAAACTCGTAACTCGTAAATCGAAGCTTATAGCTCGCTACTCATAACCCGGAACTCGTATCTTGTGTATCGTAGCTTGTAATCCATTAGCAATAATAAGGAACTCGTATCTTGCCTCTCGTAGCTCGTAAATCGTTACCGATAAGTAGGAACTCGCATCTTGTATCTCGTGACGCGTAACTCGGGACTCGGAACTCGAAAGTGCTACCGATAACTCGGAGCTCGTATCTTGATCTCGGATCTTGTAAATTAATGACGATAACCTCGAACCCGTATCTTAGATCTAATAGTTTGTAACTCGTTACCGATAGGTGGAAACACGCATCTTGTATCTCATGACGCGTAACTCAGAACACAAAACTCGTAACGCGTAACAGATAACTTGGAGCTCGTATCTTGTAACTCGTAACTCGTTACCCATGACTCGGAACTCGTATCTTGTATCTAGTAGCTCGTAAATCATTACCGATTACCTGGAACTCGTATCTTGTGTCTTGTAGCTCGTAAATCGTTACCGATAAATGGGAACTCGCATCTTGTATCTTGGGACGCGTAGCTCAGGACTCGGACTCGAAAGTGTTACCTATAAATCGGAGCTCGTATGTTGTATCACTTACCTTGTAACTCGTAACTCGTACCTCGTGGATCGTAAGTCGTAATTCGTAACTCGCAACTCGAAACTCGTAACTCGAAACTCGCAACTCGAAACTCGTAACTCGAAACTCGTAACTCGTAACTCGTAAATCGCAGCTTATAACTCGCTACTTATTACCCGGAACTTGTATCTTGTGTATCGTAGCTTGTAATCCATTAGCAATAATAAGGAACTCGTATCTTACCTCTCGTAGCTCGTAAATCGTTACCGATAAGTGGGAACTCGCAACTTGTATCTCGTGACGCGTAACTCAGAACTTGGAGCTCGTAACGCGTTACCGATAACTCGGAGCTCGTATTTTGTATCTCTTACATTGTAACACGTAACTCGTAACTCATAACTTGTTACCCATTACTCGGAACTCGTATCTTCTATCTCGGATCTCGCAAATCATTGCCGATAACCTGGAACTCGTATCCTAGATCTTCAAGATCGTAACTCGTTACCAATAAGTGGGAACTCGTAACTTGTATCTCGTGACGCGTAGCTCAGAACTAGGAACTCGTAACGCGTTACCGATAACTCGAAGCTCGTATCTTATATATCGTAACTTGTAATCCATTACCGATAACCTGGAACTCGTATCTTGTATCTCGTGACGCGTAACTCAGGACTTGGAACTCGAAAGTGTTACCGATAACTCGGAGCTCGTATCTTGTATCACGTACCTTGTAACTCGTAACTCGTAACCCGTTACTCGTTGCCTATAGCTCGGAACTCGAATCTTAATCTCGGATCTTGTAAATCAATGACGATAACCTCGAACTCGTATCCTAGATCTAGTAGTTCGTGACTCGTTACCGACAGGTGGAGACTCGCATCTTGTATCTCATGACGTGAAACTCAGAACTCGGAACTCGTAAAGCGTAACCTATAACTCGGAGCTCGTATCTTGTAACTCGTAACTCGTTACTTATAACTCGGAACGCACATCTTGTATCTAGTGGCTCGTAACTCATTACTGATTACCTGGAACTCGCATCTTGTATCTCGTAACTTGTAACTAGTACCTCGTAGATTGTAAGTCGTAATTCGTAACTCGCAACTCGTATATCGTTACTCGCAACTCGTAACTCGAATCTAGTAACTCGTAACTCGTGAATCGCATCTTATAACTCGCTACTCATAACCCGGAACTCGTATTTTATGTATCGTAGCTTGTAACCCATTACCAATAACAAGGAACTCGTATCTGGCCTATCGTAGCTCGTGAATCGTTACCGATAAGTCGGAACTCGCAACTTGTATCTCGTGACGCGTAACTCAGAACTTGGAACTAGTAACGCGTTACCGATAACTCGGAGATTGTATCTTGTATCTCTTACGTTGTAACTCGTAACTCGTAACTCGTAACTCGTAACTCGTAACTCGTAACTCGTAACTCGTAACTCGTAACTCGTAACTCGTAACTCGTAACTCGTAACTCGTAACTCGTAACTCGTAACTCGTAACTCGTAACTCGTAACTCGTAACTCGTAACTCGTAACTCGTAACTCGTAACTCGTTATCCATTACTCGGAACTCGTATCTTCTATCTCGGATCTCGCAAATCATTGCCGATAACCTGGAACTCGTATCCTGGATCTGAAGATCGTAACTCGTTACCAATAAGTGGGAACACGCATCTTGTATCTCGTGACGTGTAACTCAGATCTCGGAACTAGTAACGCGTTACCGATAACTCGGAGCTCGTATCTTGTAACTCGTAACTCGTAACTCGGTACCTATAACTTGGAACTCGTAACTTATATATCGTAACTTGTAATCCATTACCGATAACCTGGAACTCGTATCTGGCCTATCGTAGCTCTTGAATCGTTACCGATAAGTGGGAACTCGCAACTTGTATCTCGTGACGCGTAACTCAGAACATGGAACTAGTAACGCGTTACCGATAACTCGGAGATTGTATCTTGTATCTCTTACCTTGTAACTCGTAACTCGTAACACCTAACTCGTAACTCGTAACTCGTAACTCGTAACTCGTAACTCGTAACTCGTAACTCGTAACTCGTAACTCGTAACTCGTAACTCGTAACTCGTAACTCGTAACTCGTAACTCGTAACTCGTAACTCGTAACTCGTAACTCGTAACTCGTAACTCGTAACTCGTAACTCGTAACTCGTAACTCGTAACTCGTTATCCATTACTCGGAACTCGTATCCTTCTATCTCGGATCTCGCAAATCATTGCTGATAACCTGGAACACGTATCCTGGATCTGAAGATCGTAACTCATTACCAATAAGTGGGAACACGCATCTTGTATCTCGTGACGTGTAACTCAGATCTCGGAACTAGTAACGCGTTACCCATAACTCGGAGCTCGTATCTTGTAACTCGTAACTCGTAACTCGGTACCCATAACTTGGAACTCGTAACTTATATATCGTAACTTGTAATCCATTACCGATAACCTGGAACTCGTATCTTGCATCTCGTAGCTCGTGAATCGTTACCGATAAATGGGAACGCGCATCTTGTATCTCGTGACGCGTAACTCAGGACTCGGAACTCGAAACTGTTACCGATAACTCGGAGCTCGTATCTTGTATCTCTTGCATTGTAACACGTAACTCGTAACTCATAACTCGTTACCCATTTCTCGGAACTCGTATCTTCTATCTCGGATCTCGCAAATCATTGCCGAAAACCTGGAACTCGTATCCTAGATCTTGAAGATCGTAACTCGTTACCAATAAGTGGAAATTCACATCTTGTATCTCGTGACGTGTAACTCAGAACTCGGAACTCTTAACGCGTTACCGATAACTCGGAGCTCGTATCTTGTAACTCGTAACTCGTTACCAATAGCTCGGAACTCGTACCTTGTATCTAGTAGCTCGTAACTCATTACTGATTACCTGGAACTCGTTTCTTGTGTCTGGTAGCTTGTAACCCATTACAAATAACAAGGAACTCGTATCTTGCCTCTCGTAGCTCATAAATCGTTACCAATAAGTGGGAACTCGCATCTTGTATCTCGTAACTCGTAACTAGTACCTCGTAGATCGTAAGTCGTAATTCGTAATTCGAAACTCGTATATCGTAATTCGCAACTCGAAACTCGTAACTGGAAACTGGAATCTCGTTACTCGTAAATCGCAGCTTATAACCCGCTACTTATAACCCGGTACTCGTATCTTGTGTCTGGTAGCTTGTAACCCATTACCAATAACAAGGAACTCGTATCTTGCCTCTCGTAGCTCGTAAATTGTTACCAATAAGTGGGAACTCGCAACTTGTACCGATAACTCGGAGCTCGTATCTTGTATCTCTTACATTGTAACTCGTAACTCGTAACCCGTAACTCGTTGCCCATAATCGGGAACCTGAATCTTGATCTCGGACCTTGTGAATCAATGACGATATCCTCGAACTCCTATCCTAGAACTTGTAGTTCGTAACTAGTTACCTATAGGTGGAAACTCGCATCTTTTATCTCTTGACGCGAAACTCAGAACTCGGAAGTCGTATCGCGTAACTGATAACTCGGAGCTCGTATCTTGTAACTCGTAACTCGTTACCAATAGCTCGGAACTCGTACCTTGTATCTAGTAGCTCGTAACTCATTACTGATTACCTGGAACTCGTTTCTTGTGTCTGGTAGCTTGTAACCCATTACAAATAACAAGGAACTCGTATCTTGCCTCTCGTAGCTCATAAATCGTTACCAATAAGTGGGAACTCGCATCTTGTATCTCGTAACTCGTAACTAGTACCTCGTAGATCGTAAGTCGTAATTCGTAATTCGAAACTCGTATATCGTAATTCGCAACTCGAAACTCGTAACTGGAAACTGGAATCTCGTTACTCGTAAATCGCAGCTTATAACCCGCTACTTATAACCCGGTACTCGTATCTTGTGTCTGGTAGCTTGTAACCCATTACCGATAACCTGGAACTCGTATCTAGCATCTCGTAGCTCGTAAATCGTTACCGATAAATGGGAACTCGCATCTTGTATCTCGTAGCTCGTAACTCGTTACGATAAGTGGGAACTCGCATCTTGTATCTCGTAACTCGCAACTAGTACCTCGTAGATCGTAAGTCGTAAATCGCAACTAGAAACTCGTAACTCGAAACTAGTAACTCAAAACTCGTTACTCGTAAATCGCAGCCTATAACTCGCTACTCATAACCCGGAACTCGTATCTTGTGTATCGTAGCTTGTAACCCATTACCAATAACAAGGAACTCGTATCTGGCCTCTCGTAGCTCGTAAATCGTTACCGATAAATGCGAACTCGCATCTTGTATCTCGCAGCTCGTAAATCGTTACCGATAAATGGGAACTCGCATCTTGTATCTCGTTGCTCGTAACTCGTTACGATAAGTGGGAACTCGCACCTTGTATCTCGTAACTCGTAACTAGTACCTGGTATATCGTAATTCGCAACTCGAAACTCGTAACTCGTAGCTCGTAACTCGTAAATCGCAGCTTATCACTCGCTACTCAAAACCCGGATCTCGTATCTTGTGTATCGTAGCTTGTAACCCATTACCAATAACAAGAATCACGTATCTTGCCTCTCGTAGCTGGTTAATCGTTACCGATAACTGGGAACTGGCAACTTGTATCTCGCGACGCGTAACTCAGAACTTGTAACTCGTAACGCGTTACCGATAACTCGCAGCGTGTCTCTTGTATCTCTTACCTTGTAACTCGTAACTCGTTACTCATTACTCGGAACTCGTATCTTCTATCTCGGATCTCGCAAATCATTGCAGATAACCTGGAACTCGTATCCTATATCTTGAAGATCGTAACTCGTTACCAATAAGTGGGAACTCGCAACTTGTATCTCGTGACGCGGTAACTCGTTACGATAAGTGGGAACTCGCACCTTGTATCTCGTAACTCGTAACTAGTACCTCGTAGGTCGTAAGTCGTAATTCGTAACTCTCAACTCGTATATCACAGCTCATAACTCGCTACTCATAACCTGGAACTCGTATCTTGTGTATCGTAGCTTGTAACCCTTTACCAATTCCAAGGAACTAGTATCTTGCCTCTTCCAGCTCGTAAATCGTTACCGATAAGTGTTAACTCGCAACTTGTATCTTGTGACCCGTAACTCAGAACTTGTAACTCGTAACGCGTTACCGATAACTCGCAGCGTGTCTCTTGTATCTCTTACCTTGTAACTCGTAACTCGTTACTCATTACTCGGAACTCGTATCTTCTATCTCGGATCTCGCAAATCATTGCCGATAACCTGAAACTCGTACCCTAGATCTTGAAGATCGTAACTCGTTACCAATAAGTGGGAACTCGTATCTTATATCTCGTGACGCGTAACTCAGGACTCGGAACTCGTAACGCGTAACCGATAACTCGGAGCTCGTATCTTGTAAATCGTAACTCGTTACCCATAACCCGGAGCTCGTATGTTGTATCTAGTAGCTCGTAACTCATTACCGATTACCTGGAACTCGTATCTTGTGTCTCGTAGTTCGTAACTCGTTACGATAGGTGGGAACTCGCATCTTGTATCTCGTAACTCGTAACTAGTACCTCGTAGATCGTAAGTCGTAATTCGTAATTCGAAACTCGTATATCGTAATTCGCAACTCTAAACTCGTAACTTGAAACTGGTATCTCGTAACTCGTAAATCGCAGCTTATAACCCGCTACTCATAACCCGGTACTCGTATCTTGTGTATCATAGCTTGTAACCCATTACCAATAACAAGAAACTCGTATCTTGCCTCTCGTAGCTCGTAAATCGTTACCGATAAGTGGAAACTCGCAACTTGTATCTCGTGACGCGTAACTCAGAACTTGGAACTCGTAACGCGTTACCGATAACTCGGAGCTTGTATCTTGTATCACTTACCTTGTAACTCGTAACTCGTACCTCGTGGATCCTAAGTCGTAATTCGTAACTCGAAACTCGTAACTCGAAACTCTAACTCGTTACTCGTAAATCGCAGCTTATAACTCGCTACTTATAACCCGGAACTCGTATCTAGCATCTCGTAGCTCGTAAATCGTTACCGATAAATGGGAACTCGCATCTTGTATCTCGTAGCTCGTAACTCGTTACGATAAGTGGGAACTCGCATCTTGTATCTCGTAACTCGCAACTAGTACCTCGTAGATCGTAAGTCGTAAATCGCAACTAGAAACTCGTAACTCGAAACTAGTAACTCAAAACTCGTTACTCGTAAATCGCAGCCTATAACTCGCTACTCATAACCCGGAACTCGTATCTTGTGTATCGTAGCTTGTAACCCATTACCAATAACAAGGAACTCGTATCTGGCCTCTCGCAGCTCGTAAATCGTTACCGATAAATGCGAACTCGCATCTTGTATCTCGCAGCTCGTAAATCGTTACCGATAAGTGGGAACTCGCATCTTGTATCTCGTAACTCGTAAATAGTACCTCGTAGATCGTAAGTCGTAATTTGTAAATCGAAACTCGTATATCGTAACTCGCAACTCGCAACTCGCAACTCGCAACTCGCAACTCGAAACTCGTAACTCGTAACTCGTAACTCGTAACTCGTAACTCGTAACTCGTAACTCGTAACTCGTAACTCGAAACTCGTAACTCGTAACTCGTAACTCGTAACTCGTAAATCGCGGCTTATAACTCGCTATTCATAACCCAGAACTCGTATCCTGTGTATCGTAGCTTGTAACTCATTACCAATAACAAGGAACTCGTGTCTTGCCTCTCGTAGCTCGTAAATCGTTACCGATAGGTGGTAACTCCCATCTTGTATATCATGAAGCGAAACCCAGAAATCGGAACTAGTATCGCGTTACCGATAAGTCGGAGCTCGTATCTTCTATCTCGCAAATCATTGCCGATAACCTCGAACTCATATCCTAGATCTAGTAGTTCGTAACTCGTTACCGATAGGTGGAAACTCGCATCTTGTATCTCGTGACGCGTAACTCAGGACTCGGAACTCGAAAGTGTTACCGACATCTCGGAGCTCGTATCTTGTAAGTCGTAACTCGTTACCCGTCACTCGTAACTTGTATCTAGTAGCTCGTAACTCATTACTGATTACCTGGAACTCATATCTTGTGTCTCGTAGCTCGTAACTCGTTACGATAAGTGGGAACTCGCATCTTGTATCTCGTAACTCGTAACTAGTACCTCGTACATCGTAAGTTGTAATTCATAATTCGAAACTCGTATATCGTAATTCGCAACTCGAAACTCGTAACTGGAAACTGGTATCTCGTAACTCGTAAGTCGCAGCTTATAACCCGGTACTCATAACCCGGTACTCGTATCTTGTGTTACATAGCTTGTAACCCATTACCAATAACAAAGAACTCGTATCTTGCCTCTCGTAGCTCGTAAATCGTTACCGACAAGTGGGAACTCGCAACTTGTATCTCGTGACGCGTAACTCAGAACTTGGAACTCGTAACGCGTTACCGATAACTCGGAGCTTGTATCTCTTACCTTGTAACACGTAACCCCCTTACCCGGAACTCGTATCTTCTATCTCGGATCTCGCAAATCATTACCGATAACCTGGAACTCGTATACTAGATCTTGAAGATAGTAACTCGTTACCAGTAAGTGGGAACTCGCATCTTGTATCTCGTAACGCGTAACTCAGAACTCGGAACTAGTAACGCGTTACCGATAACTCGGAGCTCGTATCTTGTATCACTTACCTTGTAACTCGTACCTTGTGGATCGTAAGTCGTAATTCGTAACTCGCAACACGAAACTCGTAACTCGAAGCTCGTAACTTGTAACTCGTAACTCGTAACTCGTGAATCGCATCTTATAACTCGCTACTCATAACCCGGAACTCGTATCTTGTGTATCGTAACTTGTAACCCATTACCAATAACAAGGAACTCGTATCTTGCCTCTCGTAGCTCGTAAATCGTTACCAATAAGTGGGAACTCGCAACTTGTGTCTCGTACGTACGTATATCGTAACTCGCAAAACGCAAATCGCAACTCGTAACTCGTAACTCGTAACTCGTAACTCGTAACTCGTAACTCGTAACTCGTAACTTGTAACTCGTAACTCGTAACTCGTAACTCGTAACTCGTAACTCGTAACTCGTAACTCGTAACTCGTAACTCGTAACTCGTAACTCGTAACTCGTAACTCGTTACTCGTAAATCGCGGCTTATAACTCGCTACTCATAACCCGGAACTCGTATCCTGTGTATCGTAGCTTGTAACCCATTACCAATAACAAGGAACTCATGTCTTGCCTCTCGTAGCTCGTAAATCGTCACCGATAGGTGGAAACTCGCATCTTGTATCTCATGAAGCGAAACTTAGAAATCGGAACTAGTATCGCGTTACCGATAAGTCGGAGCTCGTATCTTGTAACTCGTAACTCGGAACTCGTATCTTGTATCTAGTAGCTCTTAACCCATTACTGATTACTTGGAACCCGTATCTTGTGTCTCCTAGCTTGTAACCTTTTACCAATAACAAAGAACTCGTGTTTTGCCTCTCGTAGCTCGTAAATCGTCACCGATAGGTGGAAACTCGCATCTTGTATATCATGAAGCGAATCCCAGAAATCGGAACTAGTATTGCGTTACCGATAAGTCGGAGCTCGTATCTTGTAACTCGTAACTCGTTACCCGTAACTCGGAACTCGTATCTTGTATCTAGTAGCTCTTAACACATTACTGATTACCTGGAACTCGTATCTTGTGTCTCGTAGCTTGTAACCTTTTACCAATAACAAGGAACACGTATCTTTTTCCTCTCGTATCTCGTAAATCGTTACCAATAAGTGGGAACTCGCAACTTGTATCTCGTGACGCGTAGCTCAGAACTAGGAACTCGTAACGCGTTTCCGATAACTCGGAGCTCATATCTTATATATCGTAACTTGAAATCCATTACCGATAACCTGGAACACGTATCTTGCATCTCTTAGCTCGTAAACCGTTACCGTTAAATGGGATCTCGTATCTTGTATCACGTGACGCGTAACTCAGGACTCGGAACTCGAAAGCGTTACCAATAACTCGGAGCTCGTATCTTGTATCACTTACCTTGTAACTAGTAACCCGTAACTCGTTGCTCATAACTCGGAACTCGAGTCTTGATCTCGGAGCTTGTAAATCAATGTCGATAACCTCGAACTCGTATCCTAGATCTAGTAGTTCGTAACTCGTTACCGATTGGTGGAATCTCGCATCTTGTATCACATGAAGCGAAACTCAGAACTCGGGACTCGTAACGCGTAACCGATGACTCGGAGCTCGTATCTTGTACCTCGTAACTCGTTACCCATAACTCGGAACTCGTAACTTGTATTTAGTAGCTCGTTACTCATTACTAATTACCTGGAACTCGTATCTTGTGTCTCGTCTCTCGTAACTCGTTACGATAAGTGGGAACTCGCATCTTGTATCTCGTGACGTGTAACTCAGAACTCGGAACTCATAACTCGTAAATCGCAGCTTATAGCTCGCTATTCATAACACGGAAATCGTATCTTGTCTATCGTAGATTGTAACCCATTACCAATAACAAGGAACTCGTATCTTGCCTCTCGTAGCTCGTAAATCGTTACCAATAAGTGGGAACTCGCATCGTGACGCGTAACTCGGGACTCGGAACTCGAAACGCGTAACACATAACTTGGAGCTCGTATCTTGTAACTCGTAACTAGTTACCCATGACTCGGAACTCATATCTTGTATCTAGTAGCTCGTAAATCATTACTGATTACCTGGAACTCGTATCTTGTGTCTCGTAGCTCGTAAGTCGCTACGATTAGTGGGAACTCGCATCCTGTATCTGGTAACTCGTAACTAGTACCTCGTATATCGTAACTCGCAACTCGAAACTCGTAACTCGTAACTCGTAACTCGTAACTCGTAACTCGTAACTCGTAACTCGTAACTCGTAACTCGTAACTCGTAACTCGTAACTCGTAACTCGTAACTCGTAACTCGTAACTCGTAACTCGTAACTCGTAACTCGTAACTCGTAACTCGTAACTCGTAACTCGTAACTCGTAACTCGTAACTCGTAACTCGTAACTCGTAACTCGTAACTCGTAACTCGTAACTCGTAACTCGTAACTCGTAACTCGTAACTCGTAAATCGCAGCTTATAACTCGCTACTCATAACCCGGATCTCGTATCTTGTGTATCGTAGCTTGTAACCCATTACGAATAACAAGGAACTCGTATCTTGCCTCTCGCAGCTCGTAAATCGTTACCGATAAGTGGGAACTCGCAACTTGTATCTCGCGACGCGTAACTCAGAACTTGGAACTCGTAACGCTTTACCGATAACTCGGAGTCTGTATCTTGTAACTCGTAACTCGTAACTCTTTACTCATAACTCGGAACTGGTATCTTGTATCTAGTAGCTCGTAACTCATTACTGATTACCTGGAACTCGTATCTTGTGTCTCGTAGCTCGTAACTCGTTACGACAAGTGGGAACTCTCATCTTGTATCTCGTAATTCGTACCTCGTAGGTCGTAAGTCTTAATCCGTAACTCGTAACTCGTATATCGTAACTCGCAACTCGAAACTAGAACCTTGTAACTCGTAAATCGCAGCTTATAATTCGCTACTCATAACTTGGAACTCGTATCCTATGTATCGTAGCTTGTAACCCATGACCAATAACAAGGAACTCGTATCTTGCCTCTCGTAGCTTGTAAATCGTTACCAATAAGTGGGAACTCGCAACTTGTATCTCGTGACGCGTAGCTCATAACTAGGAACTCGTAACGCGTTACCGATAACTCGGAGCTCGTATCCTATATATCGTAACTTGAAATCCATTACCGATAACCTGGAACTCGTAACTTATATATCGTAACTTGTAATCCATTACCGATAACCTGGAACCTGGAATAGTTCCCGATAAGTGAAAACTCGCATCTTGTATCTCGTAACTCGTAACTAATACCTCGTAAATCGTAAGTCGTAATTCGTAACTCATAACTCATAACTCGTAAATCGCAGCTTATAACTCGCTATTCATACCACGGAAATCGTGTCTTGTCTATCGTAGATTGTAACCCATTACCAATAACAAGGAACTCGTATCTTGCCTCTCGTAGCTCGTAAATCGTTACCAATGAGTGGCAACTTGCATCTTGTATCTCGTGACGTGTAACTCAAAACTCGGAACTAGTAACGCGTTACCGATAACTCGGGGCTCGTATCTTGTAACTCGTAACTCGTTACCCATAACTCGGGACTTGTATCTTGTATCTAGTAGCTCGTAACTCGTTAACGATAGGTGGAAACTCGCATCTTGTATCTCATGATGCGAAACTCATAACTCAGAACTCGGAATGCGTAACCGATAACTCGGAGCTCGTATCTTGTAACTCGTACCCATAACTCTGAACTCGTATATTGCCTCTCATAGCTCGTAGATCGTTACCGATAGATGGGAACTCGCATCTTGTATCTCGTGACGCATAACTCAGGACTCGGAACTCAAAAGTGTTACCGATAACTCGCAGCTCGTATCTTGTAACAAATACCTTGTAAATCGTAACCCGTAACTCGTTGCCCATAACTCGGATTTCGAATCTTGATCTCGGATCTTGTAAGTCAATGACGATAACCTCGAACTCGTATCCTAGATCTAGTAGTTCGTAATTCGTTACCGATAGGTGGAAACTCGCATCTTGTATCTCATGACTCGAAACTCAGAACTCTGAACTCGTAACGCGTAACCGATAGCTCGAAGCTTGTATCTTGTAACTCGTAACTCGTTACCCATAACTCGGAACTGGTATCTTGTATCTAGTAGCTCGTAACTCATTACTGATTACCTGGAACTCGTATCTTGTGTCTCGTAGCTCGTAACTCGTTACGACAAGTGGGAACTCTCATCTTGTATCTCGTAATTCGTAACTAGTACCTCGTAGATCGTAAGTCTTAATCCGGAACTCGTAACTCGTATATCGTAACTCGCAACTCGAAACTAGAAAATTCGTAACTCGTAAATCGCAGCTTGTAACTCGCTACTCATAACCCGGAACTCGTATCTTGTGTATCGTAGCTTGTAACCCATTACCAATAACAAGGAACTCGTATCTTGCCTCTCGTAGCTCGTAAATCGTTACCGATAAATGGGAACTCGCATCTTGTATCTCGTGAGGCGTAACTCGAAAGTTTTATCGATAACTCGGAGCTCGTATCTTGTATCACTTACCTTGCAACTCGTAACTCGTAACCCGTAACTCGTTGCCCATAACTTGGAACTCGAATCTTGATCTCGGATCTTGTAAATCAATTACGATAACCTCGAACTCGTATCCTAGATCTAGTAGTTCGTAACTCGTTAACGATAAGTGGAAACTCGCATCTTGTATCTCATGCTGAGAAACTCAGAACTCGGAACTCGGAACGCGTAACCGATAACTCGGAGCTCGTATCTTGTAGCTCGTCACTCGTTACCCATAAATCGGAACTCGTATATTGCCTCTCATAGCTCGTAGATCGTTACCGATAAATGGGAATTCGCAGCTTGTGTCTCGTGACGCGTAACTCAGGACTCGGAACTCGAAAGTGTTACCGATAACTCGCAGTTCGTATCTTGTAACACTTACCTTGTAAATCGTAACCCGTAACTCGTTGCCCATAACTCGGATCTTGATCTCGGATCTTGTATATCAATGACGATAACCTTGAACTCGTATCCTAGATCTAGTAGTTCGTAACTCGTTACCGATAGGTGGAAACTCGCATCTTGTATCTCATGACGCGAAAGTCAGAACTCTGAACTCGTAACGCGTAACCGATAGCTCGAAGCTTGTATCGTGTAACTCGTAACTCGTTACCCATAATTCGGAACTGGTATCTTGTATCTAGTAGCTCGTAACTCATTACTGATTACCTGGAACTCGTATCTTGTGTCTCGTAGCTCGTAACACGTTACGACAAGTGTGAACTCTCATCTTGTATCTCGTAATTCGTAACTAGTACCTCGTAGATCGTAAGTCTTATCCGTAACTCGTAACTCGTAAATCGCATCTTATAACTCGCTACTCATAACCCAGAACTCGTATCTTGTGTATCGTAGCTTGTAACCCATTACCAATAACAAGGAGCTCGTATCTGGCCTCTCGTAGCTCGTAAATCGTTACCGATAAATGGGAACTCGCAACTTGTATCTCGTAACGGGTAACTCAGAACTTGGAACTAGTAACGCGTTACCGATAACTCGGAGATTGTATCTTGTATCTCTTACCTTGTAACTCGTAAATCGTAACTCGTAACTAGTAACTCGTAACTCGTAACTCGTAACTCGTAACTCGTAACTCGTAACTCGTAACTCGTAACTCGTAACTCGTAACTCGTAACTCGTAACTCGTAACTCGTAACTCGTAAATCGCAGCTTATAGGTCGCTACTCATAACCCGGATCTCGTATCTTGTGTATCGTAGCTTGTAACCCATTACCAATAACAAGGAACTCGTATCTTGCCTCTCGTAGCTCGTAAATCGTTACCGATAAGTGGGAACTCGCAACTTGTATCTCGCGACGCGTAACTCAGAACTCGGAACTCGTAACGCGTTACCGATAACTCGGAGCTTGTCTTTTGTATCTCTTACCTTGTAACTCGTAACTCGTTACCCATTACTCGGAACTCGTATCTTCTGTCTCGGATCTCGCAAATCATTGCCGATAACTTGGAACTCGTATCCTATATAACTCGGAACTGGTATCTTGTATCTAGAGGCTCGTAACTCATTACTGATAACCTGGAACTCGTATCTTGTGTCTCGTAGCTCGTAACTCGTTACGACAAGTGGGAACTCTCATCTTGTATCTCGTAATTCGTAACTAGTACCTCGTAGATCGTAAGTCTTAATTCGTAACTCGAAACTAGAAACACGTAACTCGTAAATCGCAGCTTATAACTCGCTACTCATAACCCGGAACTCGTATCTTGTGTATCGTAGCTAGTAACCCATTAGCAATAACAAGGAACTCGTATCTTGCCTCTCGTAGCTCGTAAATCGTTACCGATAAGTGGGAACTCGCAGCTTGTATCTCGCGACGCGTAACTCAGAACTCGGAACTCGTAACGCGTTACCGATAACTCGGAGCTTGTCTTTTGTATCTCTTACCTTGTAACTCGTAACTCGTTACCCATTACTCGGAACTCGTATCTTCTGTCTCGGATCTCGCAAATCATTGCCGATAACTTGGAACTCGTATCCTATATAACTCGGAACTGGTATCTTGAATCTAGAGGCTCGTAACTCATTACTGATTACCTGGAACTCGTATCTTGCCTCTCGTAGCTCGTAAATCGTTACCGATAAATGGGAACTCGCATCTTGTATCTCGTGACGCGTAACTCGAAAGTTTTATCGATAACTCGGAGCTCGTATCTTGTATCACTTACCTTGTAAATTGTAACCTGTAACTCGTTGCCCATAACTCGGAACTCGAATCTTGATCTCGGATCTTGTAAATCAATTACGATAACCTCAATCTCGTATCCTAGATCTAGTAGTTCGTAACTCGTTAACGATAGGTGGAAACTCGCATCTTGTATCTCATGAAGCGAAACTCAGAACTCGGAACTCGGAACGCGTAACCGATAACTCGGAGCTCGTATCTTGTAACTCGTAACTCGTAGCTAGTACCTCGTAGATCGTAAGTCGTAATTCGTAACTCGTAACTCGTAGATCGTTACCGATAAATGGGAACTCGCATCTTGTATCTCGTGACGCGTAACTCAGGACTCGGATCTCGAAAGTGTTACCGATAACTCGCAGCTCGTACCTTGTATCACTTACCTTGTAAATTGTAACCCGTAACTCGTTGCCCATAACTCGGAACTTGAATCTTGATCTCGGATCTTGTAAATCAATGACGATAACCTAGAATTCGTATCCTAGATCTAGTAGTTCGTAACTCGTTACCGATCAGTGGGAACTCGCAACTTGTATCTCGTGACCCGTAACTCAGAACTTGGAACTCGTAACGCGTTACCGATAACTCGGAGCTTGTATCTTGTATCTCTTACCTTGTAACTCGTAACTCGTAACTTGTAACTCGTTACCCTTTACTCGGAACACGTACCTTCTATCCGGGATCTCGAAAATACACTGCCGATAACCTGGAACTCGTATCCTAGATCTTGAAGATCGTAACTCGTTACCAATAAGTGGGAACACGCATCTTGTATCTCGTGACGTGTAACTCAGATCTCGTAACTAGTAACGCGTAACCGATAACTCGGAGCACGCATCTTGTAATTCGTAACTTGTTACCCATAACTCGGAACTCACATCTTATATATCGTAACTTGTAACCCATTACCGATAACCTGGAACTCGTATCTTGCATCTCGTAGCTCGTAAATCGTTACCGATAAATGGGAACTCGCATCTTTTATCTCGTGACGCGTAACTCGGGACTCGGAACTCGTTGCCCGTAACTCGGAACTCGAACCCTGTTCTTGGATCTTGTAAATGAATGACGATAACCTCGAACTCGTATCCTAGATCTAATAGTTTGTAACTCATTACCGATCTTGTATCTAGTAGCTCTTAACTCATTACTGATTAACTGGAAGTCGTATCTTGTGTCTCGTAGCTTGTAACCTTTTACCAATAACAAGGAACACGTATCTTTGACCTCTCGTATCTAGTAAATCGTTACCGATAAATGTTAACTCGCAACTTGTACCTCGTGAGGCTTAACTCAGGACTTGGAACTCGTAAGGCGTTACCGATAACTCGGAGCTAGTATCTTGTATCGCTTACCTTGTAACTCGTAACTCGTAACCCGTTACTCGTTCCCCATAACTCGGAACTCGCATCCTGTATCTCGTAACTCCTAACTAGTACCTCGTATTTCGTAACTCGCAACTCGAAACTCGTAACTCGAAACTCGTAATTCGAGACTCGTAACTCGAAACTCGTAAATCGCAGCTTATAACTCGCTACTCATAACCCGGAACTCGTATCTTGCCTCTCGTAGCTCGTAAATCGTTACCAATAAGTGGGAACTCGCAACTTGTATCTCGTGACGCGTAGCTCAGAACTAGGAACTCGTAACGCGTTACCCATTACTCGGAACTCGTATCTTCTATCTCGGATCTCGCAAATCATTGCCGATAACCTAGAACTCGTATCCTAGATCTTGAAGATAGTAACTCGTTACCAGTAAGTGGGAACTCGCATCTTGTATCTCGTAACGTGTAACTCAGAACTCGGAACTAGTAACGCGTTACCGATAACTCGGAGCTCGTATCTTGTATCACTTACCTTGTAACTCGTAACTCGTACCTCGTGGATCGTAAGTCGTAATTCGTAACTCGCAACTCGAAACTCGTAACTCGAAGCTCGTAACTTGTAACTCGTAACTCGTAACTCGTGAATCGCATCTTATAACTCGCTACTCATAACCCGGAACTCGTATTTTGTGTATCGTAACTTGTAACCCATTACCAATAACAAGGAACTCGTATCTTGCCTCTCGTAGCTCGTAAATCGTTACCAATAAGTGGGAACTCGCAACTTGTATCTCGTGACGCGTAACTCAGAACTAGTATCTCGTAACTTGTTAACGATAACTCGGAGCTCGTATCTCTTACCATGTAACTCGTAACTCATGACTCGTTACCCATTACTCGGAACTCGTATCTTCTATCTCGAATCTCGCAAATCATTGCCGATAACCTGGAACTTTTATCCTAGATCTTTTAAAGATCTTAACTCGTTATCAATAAGTGGGAACTCGCATCTTGTATCTCGTGACGCGTAACTCAGGACTCGGAACTCGAAAGTGTTACCGATAACTCGCAGCTCGTATCTTGTATCACTTACCTTGTAAATTGTAACCCGTAACTCGTTGCCCATAACTCGGAACTCGAATCTTGATCTCGGATCTTGTAGGTCAATGACGATAACCTCGAATTCGTATCCTAGATCTAGTAGTTCGTAACTCGTTACCTATATGTGGAAACTCGCATCTTTTATCTCATAACGCGAAACTCAGAACTCGGAACTCGTAACGCGTAACCGATAACTCGGAGCTCGTATCTTGTAATTCGTAACTCGTTACTTATAACTCTGAACTCGTATCTTATATATCGTAACTTGTAATCCATTACCCATAACCTGAAACTCGTATCTTGCATCTCGTAGCTCGTAAATCGTTACCGATAAATGGGAACTCGCAACTTGTATCTCGTGACGCGTAACTCAGAACTTGAAACTCGTAACGCGCTACCGATAGCTCGGAGCTCGTATCTTGTAATTCGTAACTCGTTACCCATTACTCGGAACTCGTATCATGTATTTAGCAGCTCGTAACTCATTACTGATTACCTGAAACTAGTATCTTGTGTCTCGTATCTCGTAACTCGTTACGATCAGTGGGAACTCGCATCTTGTGTCTCGTAACTCGTAACTAGTACCTCGTAGATCGTAAGTCGTAATTCGTAACTCGTAACCCTCACCTCGCAACCCGAAACTCGTAACTCGTTATTCAAAACTCGTAACTCGAAGCTCGTACCTCGAAACTCGTAGCTCGAAACTCGTAACTCGTAACTCGTAACTCGAAACTCGTAACTCGTAACTCGTAACTCGTAACTCGTAACTCGTAACTCGTAACTCGTAACTCGTAACTCGTAACTCGTAACTCGTAACTCGTAACTCGTAACTCGTAACTCGTAACTCGTAACTCGTAACTCGTAACTCGAAACTCGTAACTCGTAAATTGCAGCTTATAACTCGCTACTTATAACCCTGAACACGTATCGTGTATATCGTAGCTTGTAACCCATTACCAATAATAAGGAACTCCTATCTTGCCTCTCGTAGCTCGTAAATCGTTTCCGATAAGTGGAAACTCGTTACTTATATTTTGTGACGCGTAATTCAGAACTTGGAACTTGTAACTCGTTACCGATAACTTGGAGCTTGTATCTAGTATCTCTTACCTTGTAACTCGTAGCTCGTAACTCGTAACGATAAGTAGGCACTCGCATCATGTATCTCGCGACGCGTAACTTAGAACTCGGAACTCGTAACGCGTTACCGATAGCTCGGAGCTCGTATCTTACAACTAGTAGCTTGTAAATCATTACTGATTAGCTAGAACTCGTATCTTGTGCCACGTAGCTCGTAACTTGTAACGACAACTGAGAACTCGTATCTTGTATCTCGTAACTAGTAACTAGTACCTCGTAGGTCATAAGTCGTAATTCGTAGCTCGTAACTCGTATACCGTTACACGCAACTCGAAACTCGTAACTTGTAACTCGTAAATCGCAGCTTAAAACTCGCGACTCATTACCCGGAACTCGTATCTTGTGTATCGTAGCATGTAACCCATTACCAATAACAAGGAACTCGTATCTTGCCTCGCGTAACTCGTAACTCGTTACCCATATATCGGAACTCGTATCTTATATATCGTAACTTGTAATCCATTACCGATAACCTGGACCTCGTATCTTGCATCTCGTAGCTCGTAAATCGTTACCGATAAATGGGAGCTCGCATCTTGTATCTCGTGACGCGTAACTCGGGACTCGGAACTCGAAAGTGTTACCGATAACTCGGAGCTCGTATCCTGTATCACTCACTTTGTAATTCGTAACTCGTAACCCGTAACTCGTTGCCCGTAACTCGGAACTCGAACCCTGTTCTCGGATCTTGTAAATGAATGACGATAACCTCGATCTTGTATCCTAGATCTAATAGTTTGTAACTCATTACCGATAGGTGGAAACTCGCATCTTGTATCTCATGACGCGTAACTCAGAACTCGAAACTCGTAACGCGTAACAGATAACTCGGAGCTAGTATCTTGTAACTTGTAACTCGTTACACATTACTCGGAACTTGTATCTTACATCTCGTAGCTCGTAAATCGTTACCGATAAATGGGAACTCGCATCTTGTATCTCGTGACGCATAACTCGGGATTCGGAACTCGAAAGTGTTACCGATAACTCGGAGCTCGTATCCTGTATCACTTACTTTGTAATTCGTAACTCGTAACCCGTAACTCGGAACTTGTATCTTGTATCTTGTATCTAGTAGCTCGTAACTCGTTACCGATAGGTGGAAACTCGCATCTTGTGTCTCATGACGGGAAACTCAGAACTCGGAACTCGTAACGCGTAATCGATAACTCGGAGCTCGTATCTTGTAACTCGTAACTCGTTACCCAGAACTCGGAACTGGTATCTTGTATCTAGTAGCTCGTAACTCATTACTGATTACCTGGAACTCGTATCTTGTGTCTCGTAGCTCGTAACTCGTCACGACAAGTGGGAGCTCTCATCTTGTATCTCGTAATTCGTAACTAGTACCTCGTAGATCGTAAGTCTTAATTCGTAACTCGAAAATAGAAACTCGTAACTCGTAACTCGTAAATCGCAGCTTATAACTCGCTACTCATAACCCGGAACTCGTATCTTGTGTATCGTAGCTTGTAACCCATTACCAATAACAAGGAACTCGTATCTTGCCTCTCGTAGCTCGTAAATCGTTACCAATAAGTGGGAACTCGCAACTTGTATCTCGTGACGCGTAGCTCAGAACTAGGAACTCGTAACGCGTTTCCGATAACTCGGAGCTCATATCCTATATATCGTAACTTGAAATCCATTACCGATAACCTGGAACACGTATCTTGCATCTCTTAGCTCGTAAACCGTTACCGTTAAATGGGATCTCGTATCTTGAATCACGTGACGCGTAACTCAGGACTCGGAACTCGAAAGTGTTACCGACAACTCGGAGCTCGTATCTTGTAACTCTTAACTCGTTACCCATACCTCTGAACTCGTATCTTGTATGTAGTAGCTCTTAACTCGTTACTGATTACCTGGAACTCATATATTGTGTCTCGTAGCTCGTAACTCGTTACGATAAGTGGGAACTCGCATCTTGTAACTCGTAACTAGTACCTCGTAGATCGTAAGTGGTAATTCGTAACTCGTATATCGCAACTCGCAGCTCGCAACTCGAAACTCGTAACCCGTAACTCGAAACTCGTAACTTGAAACTCGTTACCCATTACTCGGAACACGTACCTTCTATCTCGGATCTCGCAAATCACTGCCGATAACCTTCAACTCGTATCCTAGATCATGAAGATCGTAACTCGTTACCAATATGTGGGAACACGCATCTTGTATCTCGTGACGTGTAACTCAGAACTCGGAACTAGTAACGCGTTACCGATAACTCGGAGCCTGTATCTTGTATCTCTTACCTTGTAACTCGTAACTCGTAACTCGGAACTCGTTACCCATAACTCGGAACTCGTATCTTCTATCTCGGATCTCGCAAATCATTGCCCATAACCTGGAACTCGTATCCTAGATCTTGAAGATCGTAACTCGTTACCAATATGTGGGAACACGCATCTTGTATCTCGTGACGTGTAACTCAGAACTCGGAACTAGTCACGCGTTACCTATAACTCGGAGCTCGTATCTTGTAACTCTTAACTTGTAACTCGTTACCCATAACTCGGAACTCGTATCTTGTATCTAGTAGCTCGTAACTCATTACTGATTACCTGGAACTCGTATCTTGTGTCTCGTAGCTCGTAAGTCACTACGATAGGGTGGAACTCGCATCTTGTATCTCGTAACTCGTAACTAGTACCTGGTATATCGTAATGCGCAACTCGAAACTCGTAACTCGTGACTCGTAAATCGCAGCTTATAACTCGCTACTCATAACCCGAATCTCGTATCTTGTGTATCGTAGCTTGTAACCCATTACCAATAACAAGGATTTCGTATCTTGCCTCTCGTAGCTCGTAAATCGTTACCGATAAGTGGGAACTAGCAACTTGTATCTCGCGACGCGTAACTCAGAACTCGGAACTAGTAACGCGTTACCGATAACTCGGAGCTTGTATCTTGTACCTCTTACCTTGTAACTCGTAACTCGTAACTCGTTACCCATTACTCGGAACTCGTATCTTCTATCTCGGATCTCGCAAATCATTACCGATAACCTGGAACTAGTATCTTGCATCTCGTAGCTCGTAACTCGTAAACCGACAGGTGGAAACTCCCATCTTGTATCAAATGACGCAAAACTCAGAACTCGGAACTCGTAACGCGTAACCGATTACTCGGAGCTCCTATCTTGTAAATCGTAACTCGTTACCCATAACTCGGAACTAGTATCTTGTATCTAGTAGCTTGTAACTCATTACTGATAACCTGGAGCTCGTATCTTGTGTCTCGTAGCTCGTAACTTGTTACGATAAGCGGGAACTCGCATCTTGTATCTCGTAACTCGTAACGAGTAACTCGTAGGTCGTAAGTCGTAATTCGTAACTTGTAACTCGTATACCGTAACTTGCAACTCAAAACTCGTATATCGCAGCTTATAACTCGCTACTCATAACCCGGAGCTCGTATCTTGTGTATCGTAGTTTGTAACCCATTACCAATAACAAGGAACTCGTATCTTGCATCTCGTAGCTCGTAAATCGTTACCGATAAATGGGAACTCGTGTCTTGTATCTGTTGACGCGTAACTCAGGACTCGGAACTCGAAAGTGTTACCGATAACCCGAAGCTCGTGTCTTGTATCACTTACCTTGTAACTCGTAACTCGTAACCCGTAACTTGTTGCCCATAACTCGGAACTCGAATCTTGTTCTTGGATCTTGTAAATCAATGACGATAACCTCGAACTCGTATCCTAGATCTAGTAGTTCGTAACTCGTTACCGATATGTGGAAACTCGCATCTTGTATCTCATGGAGCGAAACTCAGAACTCGGGACTCGTAACGCGTAACCGATGACTCGGAGCTCGTATCTTGTAACTCGTAACTCGTTACCCATAACTCGGAACTCGTATCTTGTATCTAGAAGCTCGTAACTCATTGCTGATTATCTGGAACTCCTATCTTGTGTCTCGTAACTCGTTACGATAAGTGGGAACTCACATCTTGTATCTCGAACCTCGTAACCAGAACCTCGTCGATCGTATGTCGTAATTCGTAACTCGTAACTCGTATATCGTAACTCGCAACTTGAATCTCGTAACTCGAAACTAGTAACTCGTAACTCGTAAATCGCAGCTTATGACTCGCTACTCATAACCCGGAACTCGTATCTTGTGTATCGTAGCCTGTAATTCATTACCAATAACAAGGAACTCGTATCTTGCCTCTCGTAGCTTGTAAATCGTTACCGATAAGTGGGAACTCCCAACTTGTACCTCTTTGACGCGTAACTCAGAACTTGGAACGCGTATCTTATATATCGTAATTTGTAATCCATTACCGATAACCTGGAACTCGTATCTTGCATCTCGTAGCACGAGAATCGTTACCGATAAGTGGGAACTCAGATCTTGTATCTCGAAACTCGTAACCAGAACCTCGTCGATGGTATGTCGTAATTCGTAACTCGTAACTCGTAACTCGTATGTCGTAACTCGCAACTTGAATCTCGTAACTCGAAACTAGTAACTCGTAACTCGTAAATCGCAGCTTATAACCCGCTACCCATAACCCGGTACTCGTATCTTGTATATCATAGCTTGTAACCCATTACCAATAACAAGGAACTCGTATCTTGCCTCTCGTAGCTCGTAAATCGTTACCGAAAGGTGGATACTCGCATCTTGTATCTTATGACGCGAAACTCAGAACTTGGAACTCGTAACGCGTAACCGATAGCTCGGAGCTCGTATCTTGTAACTCATAACTCGTTACCCATAACTCGGAACTCGTATCTTGTATCTAGTAGCACCCAACTCATTACTGATTACCTGGAACTCGTATCTTGTGTCTCGTAGCTCGTAACTCGTTACGATCAGTGGGAACTCTCATCTTGTATCTCGTAATTCGTAACTAGTACCTCGTAGATCGTAAGTCGTAATTCATAACTCGTAACTCGTATATCGTAACTCGCAACTCCAAACTAGGAGCTCGTAAATCGTTCTCGTAAATCGCAGCTTATAACTCGCTACTCATAACCCGGAAATCGTATCGTGTATATCGTAGCTTCTAACCCATTACCAATAACAAGGAATTCGTATCTCGCCTCTCATAGCTCGTAAATCGTTACCGATAAGTGGGAACTCGCATCCTATATCTCGTGACGTGTAACACAGAACTCGGAACTAGTAACGCGTTACCGATAATTCAGAGCTCGCATCTTGTATCTCGTAACTCGTAACTAGTACCTCGTAGACCGTAAGTCGTAATTCGTAACTCGTATATCGTTACTCGCAACTTGAAACTCGTAACTCGAAACTCGTAACTCGAAACTCGTAACTCGAAACTCGTAACTTGTAAATCGCATATTATAACTCGCTACTCATAACCCGGAACTCGTATCTTGGTTATCGTAGCATGTAACCCATTACCAATAACAAGGAACTCGTATCTTGCATCTCGTAGCTCGTAAATTGTTACCAATAAGTGAGAACTCGCAACTCGTATCTCGTGACGCGTAACTCAGAACTAGGAAAGCATTACCGATAACTCGGAGCTCGTATCTTATATATCGTAGCTTGAAATCCATTACCGATAACCTGGAACTGGTATCTTGCATCTCGTAGCTCGTAAATCGTTACCGATAAATGAGAAGCCGCATCTTGTATCTCGTGACGCGTAAACCAGGACTCGGAACTCGAAAGTATTACCGATAAAACGGAGCTCGTATCTTGTATCACTTACCTTGTAGCTCGTAACTCGTAACCCATAACTCGTTGCGTATAACTCGGAACTCTAATCTTGATCTCGGATCTTGTAAATCAATGACGATAACCTTGAACTCGTGTCCTAGATCTAGTAGTTCGTAACTCGTTACCGATAGGTGGAAACTCGCAGCATGTGTCTCATGACGCGAAACTGAGAACTCGGAACTCGTAACGCGTAACTGATAGCTCGGAGCTTGTATCTTGTAACTCGTAACTCGTTAACCATAACTCGGAACTCGTATCTTGTATCTAGGAGCTCGTAACTACTGATTACCTGGAACTCCTATCTTGTGTCTCGTAGCTCGTAACTCGTTACGATAGGTGGGAACTCACATCTTGTACCTCGAAGCTCGTAACCAGTACCTCGTCGATCGTAACTCGTAACTCGTATATCGTAACTCGCAACTTGAATCTCGTAACTCGAAACTAGTAACTCGTAACTCGTAAATCGCAGCTTATGACTCGCTACTCATAACCCGGAACTCGTATCTTGTGTATCGTAGCCTGTAATGCATTACCAATAACAAGGAACTCGTATCTGGCCTCTCGTAGCTCGTAAATCGTTACCGATAAGTGGGAACTCGCAACTTGTACCTCTTTGACGCGTAACTCAGAACTTGGAACTCGTAAGGCGTTACCGATAACTCGGAGCTCGTATCTTGTAACTCGTAACTCGTTACCCGTAACTTGGAACTCGTATCTTGTATCTAGTAACTCTTAACTCATTACTGATTACCTGGAACTCGTATTTATGTCTCGTAACTTGTAACCTTTAACCAATAACAAGGAACACGTATCTTTCCTCTTGTAGCTCGTAAATCGTTACCGATACGTGTTAAGTCCCATCTTGTATCTTATGACGCGAAACTTAGAACTTGGAACTCGTAACGCGTAACCGATAACTCGGAGCTCGTATCTTGTATCACTCACCTTGTAACTCGCAACTCGTAACCCGTAACTCGTTGCCCATAACTCGGAACTTGAATCTTGATCTCGGATCTTGTAAATCAATGACGATAACCTGGAACTCGTATCCTAGATCTTGAAGATCGTAACTCGTTACCAATAAGTGGGAACACGCATCTTGTATCTCGTGACGTGTAACTCAGATCTCGTAACTAGTAACGCGTAACCGATAACTCGGAGCACGCATCTTGTAATTCGTAACTTGTTACCCATAACTCGGAACTCACATCTTATATATCGTAACTTGTAACCCATTACCGATAACCTGGATCTCGTATCTTGCATCTCGTAGCTCGTAAATCGTTACCGATAAATGGGAACTCGCATCTTTTATCTCGTGACGCGTAACTCGGGACTCGGAACTCGTTGCCCGTAACTCGGAACTCGAACCCTGTTCTTGGATCTTGTAAATGAATGACGATAACCTCGAACTCGTATCCTAGATCTAATAGTTTGTAACTCATTACCGATCTTGTATCTAGTAGCTCTTAACTCATTACTGATTATCTGGAAGTCGTATCTTGTGTCTCGTAGCTTGTAACCTTTTACCAATAACAAGGAACACGTATCTTTGACCTCTCGTATCTAGTAAATCGTTACCGATAAATGTTAACTCGCAACTTGTACCTCGTGAGGCTTAACTCAGGACTTGGAACTCGTAAGGCGTTACCGATAACTCGGAGCTAGTATCTTGTATCGCTTACCTTGTAACTCGTAACTCGTAACCCGTTACTCGTTGCCCATAACTCGGAACTCGCATCCTGTATCTCGTAACTCCTAACTAGTACCTCGTATTTCGTAACTCGCAACTCGAAACTCGTAACTCGAAACTCGTAATTCGAGACTCGTAACTCGAAACTCGTAAATCGCAGCTTATAACTCGCTACTCATAACCCGGAACTCGTATCTTGCCTCTCGTAGCTCGTAAATCGTTACCAATAAGTGGGAACTCGCAACTTGTATCTCGTGACGCGTAGCTCAGAACTAGGAACTCGTAACGCGTTACCGATAACTCGTAGCTCGTATCTTATATATCGTAACTTGAAATCCATTACCGATAACCTGGAACTCGTATCTTAAATATCGTAACTTGTAATCCATTACCCATAACCTGGAACTCGTATCTTGCGTCTCGTAGCTCGTAAATCGTTACCGATAAGTGGGAACTAGCAACTTGTATCTCGTGACGCGTAACTCAGAACATGGAACTCGTAACGCGTTACCGATAACTGGAAACTTGTATCTTGTATCTCTTACATAGTAACTCGTAACTCGTTACCCATTAATCGGAACTCGTATCTTCTATCTCGGATCTCGCAAATCATTTCCGATAACCTGGATCTCGTATCCTAGTCTTGAAGATCGTAACTCGTTACCAATAAGTGGAAACTTGCATCTTGTATCTCGTGACGTGTAACTCAGAACTCGGAACTCGAATGTTTTACCGATAACTCGGAGCTCATATCTTGTATCACTTACCTAGTAACTCGTAACCCGTAATTCGTTGCCCATAACTCGGCACTCGAATCTTGATCTCGGATCTTGTAAATCAATGACGATAACCCAGAACTCGTATCTTTGATCTAGTAGTTCGTAAGTCGTTACCGATAGGTGGAAAATCGCATCTTATATCTCATGACGCGAAACTCAGAACTCGTAACGCGTAACCGATAACTCGGAGCTTGCATCTCGTATCTCGTTACTCGTTACTTTTATCTCGGAACTCGTATCTTGTATCTAGTAGCCCGTAACTCATTACTGATTACTTGGAACTCGTATCTTGTATCTCGTAGCTCGTAACTCGTTACGATAAGTGGGAACCCGCAACTTGTATCTCGTAACACGTAACTAGTACCTCGTAGGTCGTAAGTCGTAATTCGTAAATCGTAACTCGTATATCGTAACTCGCAACTCGAAACTCGTAGCTCGTAACCCGTAAATCGCAACTTTTGACTCGCTACTCATAACCCAGTGCTCGTAGCTTGTGTATCGTAACTTGTAACCCATTACCAATAACAAGGAACTCGTATCTTGCCTCTCGTAGCTCGTAAATGGTTACCGATAAGTGGGAACTCGCAACTGGTATCTCGTGACGCGTAACTAAGGACATGGAACGCGTAATGCGTTACCGATAACTCGGAGCTTGTATCTTGTATGTCTTACCTTGTAACTCGTAACTACTAAACTTGTAACTCGTTACCCATTACTCGGAAATCGTATCTTTCATCTCGGATCTGGCTAATCATTGCCGATAACCTAGAACTCGTATCCTAGATCTTGAAGATCGTAACTCGTTACCAATAAGTGGGAACTCGCATCCTGTATCTCGTGACGTGTAACTCAGAACTCGGAACTTGTAACGCGTTACCGAAGAATCGGAGCTCGTATCTTGTATCACTTACCTTGTAACTCGTAACTCGTAACCCGTAACTCGTTGCCCATAACTCGGGACTCGAATCTTGATCTCGGATCTTTTAAATCAATGACGATAACTTTGAACTCGTATACTAGATCTAGTAGTTCGTAACTCGTTACCGATAAGTGGAAACTCGCATCTTGTATCTCGTAACTAGTACCTCGTAGATCGTAATTCGTAACTTGTAACTCGTATATCGTAACTCGCAACTTGAAACTCGTAACTCGAAACTCGTTACTCGTAACTCGTGACTCGTAAATCGCAGCTTATAACTCGCTACTCATAACCCAGAACTCGTATCTTGTGTATCGTAGCTTGTAACCCATTACCAATAACAAGAAACTCGTGTCTGGACTCTCGTAGCTCGCGAATCGTTAATGATAAGTGGGAACTCGCAACATGTAACTCGTGACGCGTAACTCAGAACTTGGAACTCGTAACGCGTTACCGATAACTCGGAGCTTGTATCTTGTATCTCTTACCTTGTAAGTCGTAACTCGTAACTCGTTACCTTTAACTCGGAACTCGTATCTTATATATCGTAACTTGTAAACCATTACCGATAGCCTGGAACTCGTATCTTGCATCTCGTAGCTCGTAAATCATTACCGATAAATGGGAACTCGCATCTTGTATCTCGTGACGTGTAACCCAGGACTCGGAACTCGAAGGCGTTACCGACAACTCGGAGCTCGTATCTTGTATCACTTACCTTGTAACTTGTAACTCGTACCTCGTGGATCGTAAGTCGTAATTCGTAACTCGCAACTCGAGACTCGTAACTCGAAGCTCGTAACTCGTAACTCGTAAATCGCAGCTTATAACTCGCTACTCATGACCCGGAACTCGTATCTTGTGTATCCTAGCTTGTGATTCATTACCAATAACAAGGATCTCGTATCTTACCTCTCGTAGCTCGTATATCGTTACCGATAAGTGGGAACTCGCAACTTGTATCTCGTGACTCGTAACTCAGAACTTGGAACTTGTAACGCGTTACCGATAACTCGGAGCTCGTATTTTGTATCTCTTACATTGTAACACGTGACTCGTAACTCATAACTCGTTACCCATCACTCGGAACTCGTATCTTCTATCTCGCATCTCGTAAATCATTACCGATAACCTGGAACTCGTATCCTAGATCTTGAAGATCGTAACTCGTTACCAAGAAGTGGGAACTCGCATCTTGTATCTCGTGACGTGTAACTCAGATCTCGGAACTAGTAACGCGTTACCGATAACTCGGAGCTCGTATTTTGTAACTCGTAACTCGGTACCCATAACTTGGAACTCGTAACTTATATATCGTAACTTGTAATCCATTACCGATAACCTGGAACTCGTATCTTGCATCTCGTAGCTCATGAATCGTTACCGGTAAATGGGAACTCGTATCTTGTATATCGTGACGCGTAACTCGGGACTCGGAACTCGAAAGTGTTACCGATAACTCGGAGCTCGTATCTTGTATCACTTATCTTGTAACTCGTAGCTGGTAACCCGTAACTTGTTGACCATAACTCGGAACTCGAATCTTGATCTCGGATCTTGTAAATCAATGACGATAACCTTGAATTCGTATCCTAGATCTAGTAGTTCGTAACTCGTTACCTATAGGTGGAAACTCGCATCTTTTATCTCATGACCCGAAACTCAGAACTCGGAACTCGTAACGCGTAACCGATAACTCGGAGCTCGTATCTTGTAACTGGTAACTAGTTACCCATAACTCGGAACTCGTATCTTATATATCGTAACTTGTAATCCATTACCGATAACCTGGAACTCGTGTCTTGCATCTCGTAGCTCGTAAATCGTTACCGATAAATGGGAACTCGCAACTTGTATCTCGTGACGCGGTAACTCTTTACGATGAGTGGGAACTCGCACCTTGTATCTCGTAACTCGTAACTAGTACCTCGTAGGTCGTAAGTCGTAATTCGTAACTCGTATATCGCAGCTTATAGCTCGCTACTCATAACCCGGAACTCGTATCTTGTGTATCGTAGCTTGTAACCCTTTACCAATTACAAGGAACTTGTATCTTGCCTCTTCTAGCTCGTAAATCGTTACCGATTTTGTATCTCTTACATTGTAACACGTGACTCGTAACTCATAACTCGTTACCCATTACTCGGAACTCGTATCTTCTATCTTGGATCTCGCAAATTATTGCCGATAACCTGGAACTCGTATCCTAGATCTTGAAGATCGTCACTCGTTACCAATAAGTGGGAACTCACATCTTGTATCTCGTGACGTGTAACTCAGAGCTCGGAACTAGTAACGCGTTACCGATAACTCGGAGCTCGTATCTTGTAACTCGTAACTTGTTACCAATAACTGGGAACTCGTACCTTGTATCTAGTAGCTCGTAACTCATTACTGATTACCTGGACTCGTATCTTGTGTCTGGTAGCTTGTAACCCATTACCAATAACAAGGAACTCGTATCTTGCCTCTCGTAGCTCGTAAATCGCTACCAATAAGTGGGAACTCGCAACTTGTATCTCGTGACGCGTAACTCAGGACTTGGAACTCGTAACGCGTTACCGATAACTCGGAGCTCGTATCTTGTTCCTCGTAACTCGTTACCCGTAACTCGGAACTCGTATGTTGTATCTAGTAGCTCGTAACTCATTACTGATTACCTGGAACTCGTATCTTGTGTCCCGTAGCTCGTAACTTGTTACGATAAGTGGCAACTGGCATCTTGTATCTCGTAAGTCGTAACTAGTACCTCGTAGATCGTAAGTCGTAATTCGTAACTCGTATCTCGTATATCGTAACTCGCAACTTGTAACTCGTAGCTCGAAGCTGGTAACTTTTAACTCGTAAATCGCAGCTTATAACTCGCTACTCATAACCCGGTACTCGTATCTTGTGTATCGTAGCTTGTAACTTATTACCAGTAACAAGCAACTCGTATCTAGCCTCTCGTAGCTCGTAAAATGTTAGCGATCAGTGGGAACTCGCAACTTGTATCTCGTGACCCGTAACTCAGAACTTGGAACTCGTAACGCGTTACCGATAACTCGGAGCTTGTATCTTGTGTCTCTTACCTTGTAACTCGTAACTCGTTACCCATTACTCGGAACACGTAACTTCTATCCTGGATCTCGCAAATCACTGCCGATAACCTGGAACTAATATCCTAGATCATGAAGATCGTAACTCGTTACCAATATGTGGGAAATCGCATCTTGTATCTCGTGACGTGTAACTCAGAACTCGGAACTAGTAACGCGTTACCGATAACTTGGAGCTCGTATCTTGTAACTCGTAACTTGTAACTCGTTACCCATAACTCGGAACTCGTATCTAATATCTAGTAGCTCGTAACTCATTACTGATTATCTGGAACTCGTATCTTGTGTCTCGTAGCTCCTAAGTCGCTACGATAAGTGGGAACTCGCATCCTGTATCTCGTAACTCGTAACTAGTACCTCGTATATCTTAACTCGCTACTCGAAACTCGTAACTCGAAACTCGTAACTCGTAACTCGTAAATCGCAGCTTATAACTCGCTATTCATAACCCGGATCTCGTATCTTGTGTATCGTAGCTTGTAACCCATTACCAATAACAAGGAAGTCGTATCTTGCCTCTCGTAGCTCGTAAATCGTTACCGATAATTGGGAACCCGCAACGTGTATCTCGCGACGCGTAACTCAGAATTTGGAACTCGTAACGCGTTACCGATAAGTCGGAGCTTGACTCTTGTATCTCTTACCTTGTAACTCGTAAGTCGTTACCCATTACTCGGAACTCGTATCTTCTATCTCGGATCTCGCAAATCATTGCCGATAACCAGGAACTCGTATCCTATATCTTGAAGATCGTAACTCGTTACCAATAACTGGGAAGTCGCATCTTGTATCTCCTGACGTGTAACTCAGAACTCGGAACTAGTAACGCGTTACCGACAACTCGGAGCTCGTATCTTGTAACTCGTAACTCGTAACTCTTTACTCATAACTCGGAACTGGTATCTTGTATCTAGTAGCTCGTAACTCATTACCGATTACCTGGAACTCGTATCTTGTGTCTCGTAGCTCGTAACTCGTTACGACAAGTAGGAACTCTCATCTTGTATCTCGTGACCCGTAACTCAGAACTTGGAACTCGTAACGCGTTACCGATAACTCGGAGCTTGTATCTTGTGTCTCTTACCTTGTAACTCGTAACTCGTAATTTGTAACTCGTTACCCATTACTCGGAACACGTTACTTCTATCCTCGATCTCGCAAATCACTGCCGATAACCTGGAACTAATATCCTAGATCATGAAGATCGTAACTCGTTACCAATATGTGGGAAATCGCATCTTGTATCTCGTGACGTGTAACTCAGAACTCGGAACTAGTAACGCGTTACCGATAACTCGGAGCTCGTATCTTGTAACTCGTAACTTGTAACTCGTTACCCATAACTGGTATCTAATATCTAGTAGCTCGTAACTCATTACTGATTATCTGGAACTCGTATCTTGTGTCTCGTAGCTCGTAAGTCGCTACGATAATTGGGAACTCACATCCTGTATCTCGTAACTCGTAACTAGTACCTCGTATATCTTAACTCGCAACTCGAAACTCGTAACTCGAAACTTGTAACTCGAAACTCGTAACTCGTAACTCGTAAATCGCAGCTTATAACTCGCTATTCATAACCCGGATCTCGTATCTTGTGTATCGTAGCTTGTAACCTATTACCAATAACAAGGAAGTCGTATCTTGCCTCTCGTAGCTCGTAAATCGTTACCGATAATTGGGAACTCGCAACTTGTATCTCGCGACGCGTAACTCAGAATTTGGAACTCGTAACGCGTTACCGATAACCCGGAGCTCGTATCTTGTATCACTTAGCTTGTAATTCGTAACTCGTAGCCCGTAACTCGTTGCCCATAACTCGGAACTCGAATCTTGATCTCGGATCTTGTAAAACAATGACGATAACCTCGAACCCGTATCCTAGATCTAATTGTTTGTAACTCGTAACCGATAGGTGGAAACACGCATCTTGTATCCCGTGACGCGTAACTCAGAACACGAAACTCGTAACGTGTAACAGATACCATGGACCTCGTATCTTGTAACTCGTAACTCGTTACCCATGACTCGGAACTCGTATCTTGTATCTAGTAGCTCGTAACTTGTACCTCGTACATCGTAAGTCGTAATTCGTAACTGGTAACTCGTATATCGTAACTCGCAACTCGAAACTCGAAACTCGAAACTTGTAACTCGTAACTCGTAACTCGTAAATCGCAGCTCATAACTCGCTACTCATAACCCGGAACTCGTATCTTGTGTATCGTAGCTAGTAACCCATTAGCAACAACAAGGAACTCGTATCTTGCCTCTCGTAGCTCGTAAATCGTTACCGATGAGTGGGAACTCGCATCTTGTATCGCGTGACGTGTTACTTAGAACTCGGAACTTATAACGCGTTACCGATAGCTAGGAGCTCGTATCCTGCAACTAGTAGCTCGTAACTCATTACTGATTAACTAGAACTCGTATCTTGTGCCTCGTAGCTCGTAACTCGTAACGATAAGTGGAAACTCGCATCTTGTATCGCGTGACGTGTAACTTAGAACTCGGAACTCGTAACGCGTTACCGATAACTCGGGGCTCGTATCTTGTAACTAGGTCGTAAGTCGTAATTCGTAACTCGTATCTCATATATCGCAGCTTATAACTCGCTACTCATAACACGGAACTCGTATCCTGTGTATCGTAGCTTGTAACTCATTACCAATAACAAGGAACTCATGTCTTGCCTCTCGTATCTCGTAAATCATTACCGATAGGTGGAAACTCGCATCTTGTATCTCATGAAGCGAAACCCAGAAATCGGAACTAGTATCGCGTTACCGATAAGTCGGAGCTCGTATCTTGTAACTCGTAACTCGTTACTCGTAACTCGGAACTCGTATCTTGTATCTAGTAGCTCTTAACCCATTACTGATTACCTGGAACTCGTATCTTGTGTCTCCTAGCTTGTAACCTTTTACCAATAACAAGGAACACGTATCTTATTCCTCTCGTATCTCGTAAATTGTTACCGATGAGTGTTAACTCGCAGCTTGTACCTCGTGACGCGTAACTCAGGACTTGGAACTCGTAACGCGTTACCGATAACTCGGAGCTCGTATCTTGTATCGCTTACCTTGTAACTCGTAACTCGTAACCCGTAACTCGTTGCCCATAACTCGGAACTCGTATCTTGTATCTAGTAGCTCGTAACTCATTACTGATTACCTGGAACTCGTATCTTGTGTCTCCTAGCTTGTAACCTTTTACCAATAACAAAGTACTCGTGTCTTGCCTCTCGTAGCTCGTAAATCGTTACCGATAAGTCGGAGCTCGTATCTTGTAACTCGTAACTCGTTACCCGTAACTCGGAACTCGTATCTTGTATCTAGTAGCTCTTAACCCATTACTGATTACCTGGAACTCGTATCTTGTGTCTCCTAGCTTGTAACCTTTTACCAATAACAAGGAACACGTATCTTATTCCTCTCGTATCTCGTAAATCGTTACCGATAAGTGTTAACTCGCAGCTTGTACCTCGTGACGCGTAACTCAGGACTTGCAACTCGTAACGCGTTACCGATAACTCGGAGCTTGTCGCGTGTATCTCTTACCTTGTAACTCGTAACTCGTTACCCATTACTCGGAACTCGTATCTTCTGTCACGGATCTCGCAAATCATTGCCGATAACCTGGAACTCGTATCTTACATCTCGTAGCTCGTAAATCGTTACCGATAAATGGGAACTCGCATCTTGTATCTCGTAACGCGTAACTCGAAAGTTTTATCGATAACTCGGAGCTCGTATCTTGTATCACTCACCTTGCAACTCGTAACTCGTAACCCGTATCTCGTTGCCCATAACTCGGAACTCGAATCTTGATCTCGGATCTTGTAAATCAATTACGATAACCTCGAACTCGTATCCTAGATCTAGTAGTTCGTAACTCGTTAACGATAGGTGGAAACTCGCATCTTGTATCTCATGATGCGAAACTCATAACTTGGAACGCGTAACCGATAACTCGGAGCTCGTATCTTGTAACTTGTAACTCGTTACCCATAACTCTGAACTCGTATAGTGCCTCTCATAGCTCGTAGATCGTTACCGATAAACCAGAACTCGCATCTTGTATCTCGTGACGCATAAGTCAGGACTCGGAACTCGAAAGTGTTACCGATAACTCGCAGCTCGTATCTTGTAACACTTACTTTGTAGATCGTAACCCGTAACTCGTTGCCCATAACTCGGATCTCTAATCTTGATCTCGGATCTTGTAAATCAATGACGATAACCTCGAACTCGTATCCTAGATCCAGTAGTTCGTAACTCGTTACCGATAGGTGGAAACTCGCATCTTGTATCTCATGACGCGAAATCCAGAACTCTGATCTCGTAACGCGTAACCCATAACTCGGAACTCGTATCTTGTATCTAGTAGCTCGTTACTCATTACTGATTACCTGGAACTTGTATCTTGTGTCTCGTAGCTCGTGACTCGTTACGATAAGTGGGAACTCGCATCTTGTATTTCGTAACTCGTAAATAGTACCTCGTAGATAGTAAGTCGTAATTCGAAAATCGAAACTCGTATATCGTAACTCGTAACTCGCAACTCGTAACTCGTAACTCGTAACTCGTAACTCGTAACTCGTAACTCGTAACTCGTAACTCGTAACTCGAAACTCGTAACTCGTTACTCGTAAATCGCGGCTTATAACTCGCTACTCATAATCCCGAACTCGTATCCTGTGTATCGTAGCTTGTAACTCATTACCAATAACAAGGAACTCGTGTCTTGCCTGTCGTAGCGCGTAAATCGTTACCGATAGGTGGAAACTCGCATCTTGTATCTCATGAAGCGAAACCCAGAAATCGGAACTAGTATCGTGTTACCGATAAGTCGGAGCTCGTATCTTGTAACCCGTAACTCGTTACCCGTAACTCGGAACTCGTATCTTGTATCTAGTAGCTCTTAACTCATTACTGATTACCTGGAACTCGTATCTTGTGTCTCGTAGCTTGTAGCCTTTTACCAATAACAAGAAACACGTATCTTTTTCCTCTCGTATCTCGTAAATCGTTACGAATAAGCTTTAATTCGCAACTTGTACCTCGTGACGCGTAATTCATGACTTGGAACTCGTAACGCGTTACCGATGGCTCGGAGCTCGTAGCTTGTATCGTTTACCTTGCAACTCGTAACTCGTAACCCGTAACTCGTTGCCGATAACTCTGAACTCGTATCTTGTAACTAGTAGCTCGTAACTCATTACTGGTTACCTGGAACTCGTATCTCGTGTCTCGTAGATCGTAAGTCGCTACGATAAGTGGGAACTCGCAACCTGTATCTCGTAACTCGTAACTAGTACCTCGTATATCGTAACTCGCAGCTCGAAACTCGTAACTCGAAATTCGAAACTCGTAACTCGAAACTCATAACTCGTAACTCGTATATCGCAGCTTATAACTCGCTACTCATAACCCGGATCTCGTATCTTGTGTATCGTAGCTTGTAACCCATTACCAATAACAAGGAACTCGTATCTTGCCTCTCGTAGCTCGTAAATCGTTACCGATAAGTGGGAACTCGCAACTTGTATCTCGTGGCGCGTAGCTAAGAACTAGGAACTAGTAACGCGTTACCGATAACTCGGAGCTCGTATCTTGTGTCTCGTAGTTCGTAACTCATTACAAGTGTAAACTCTCATCTTGTATCTCGTAATTCGTAACTAGTACCTCGTAGATCGTAAGTCTTAATCCGTAACTCGTATATCGTAACTCGCAACTCGAAACTCGTAACTCGTAAATCGCAGCTTATAACTCGCTACTCATAACCCGGAACTCGTATCTTGTGTATCGTAGCTTGTAACCCTTTACCAATAACAAGGATCTCGTATCTTGCCTCTTGTAGCTCGTAAATCGTTACCAATAAGTGGGAACTCGCAACTTGTATCTCGTGACGCGTAGCTCAGAACTAGGAACTCGTAACGCGTTACCGATAACTCGGAGCTCGTATCTTATATATCGTAACTTGAAATCCATTACCGATAACCTGGAACTCGTATCTTATATATCGTAACTTGTAATCCATTACCGATAACCTGGAACTCGTATCTTGCATCTCGTAGCTCGTAAATCGTTACCGATAAATGGGAACTCGCATCTTGTATCTCGTGACGCGTAACTCGAAAGTTTTATCCATAACGCGGAGCTCGTATCATGTATCACTTACCTTGCAACTCGTAATTCGTAAGCCGTTACTCGTTGCCTATAGCTCGGAACTCGAATCTTGATCTCGGATCTTGTAAATCAATCACGATAACCTCGAACTCGTATCCTAGATCTAGTAGTTCGTAACTCGTTACCGACAGGTGGAGACTCGCATCTTGTATATCATGACGTGAAGCTCAGAACTCGGAACTCGTAACGCGTAACCTATAACTCGGAGCTCGTTTCTTGTAACTCGAAACTCGTTACTTATAACTCGGAACGCGCATCTAGTATGTAGTGGCTCGTAACTCATTACTGATTACCTGGAACTCGCATCTTGTATCTCGTAACTCGTAACTAGTACCTCGTAGATTGTAAGTCGTAATTCGTAACTCGTAAATCGTATATCGTTACTCGCAACTCGAAACTAGTAACTCGAAACTCGTAAATCGCATCTTATAACTCGCTACTCATAACCCGGAGCTCGTATCTTGTGTATCGTAGCATGTAACCCATTACCAATAACAAGGAACTCGTATCTGGCGTCTCGTAGCTCGTGAATTGTTACCGATAAGTGGGAACTCGCAACTTGTATCTCGTGACGCGTAACTCAGAACTTGGAACTAGAAACGCGTTACCGATAACTCGGAGATTGTATCTTGTATCTCTTACCTTGTAACTCGTAACTCGTTACCCATTACTCGGAACTCGTATCTTCTATCTCGCAAATCATTGCCGATAACCTCGAACTCATATCCTAGATCTAGTAGTTCGTAACTCGTTACCGATAGGTGGAAACTCGCATCTTGTATCTCGTGACGCGTAACTCAGGACTCGGAACTCGAAAGTGTTACCGACAACTCGGAGCTCGTATCTTGTAAGTCGTAACTCGTTACCCATCACTCGTAACTCGTATCTAGTAGCTCGTAACTCATTACTGATTACCTGGAACTCATATCTTGTGTCTCGTAGCTCGTAACTCGTTACGATAAGTGGGAACTCGCATCTTGTATCTCGTAACTTGTAACTAGTACCTCGTACATCGTAAGTTGTAATTCATAATTCGAAACTCGTATATCGTAATTCGCAACTCGAAACTCGTAACTGGAAACTGGTATCTCGTAACTCGTAAGTCGCAGCTTATAACCCGCTACTCATAACCCGGTACTCGTACCTTGTGTTTCATAGCTTGTAACCCATTACCAATAACAAAGAACTCGTATCTTGCCTCTCGTAGCTCGTAAATCGTTACCGACAAGTGGGAACTCGCAACTTGTATCTCGTGACGCGTAACTCAGAACTTGGAACTCGTAACGCGTTACCGATAACTCGGAGCTTGTATCTCTTACCTTGTAACACGTAACCCCTTACCCGGAACTCGTATCTTCTATCTCGGATCTCGCAAATCATTACCGATAACCTGGAACTCGTATACTAGATCTTGAAGATAGTAACTCGTTACCAGTAAGTGGGAACTCGCATCTTGTATCTCGTAACGTGTAACTCAGAACTCGGAACTAGTAACGCGTTACCGATAACTCGGAGCTCGTATCTTGTATCACTTACCTTGTAACTCGTACCTCGTGGATCGTAAGTCGTAATTCGTAACTCGCAACACGAAACTCGTAACTCGAAGCTCGTAACTTGTAACTCGTAACTCGTAACTCGTGAATCGCATCTTATAACTCGCTACTCATAACCCGGAACTCGTATCTTGTGTATCGTAACTTGTAACCCATTACCAATAACAAGGAACTCGTATCTTGCCTCTCGTACCTATAAGTGGGAACTCGCATCTTGTATCTCGTAACTTGTAACTAATGCCTCGTAGATCGTAAATCGTAATTCGTAACTCGTATATCGTAACTCGCAACTCGAAATTCGTAACTCGAAACTCGAAACTCGTAAGTCGTGTCTAGTAAATCGCAGCTTATAACTCGCTATTCATAACATGGAAATCGTATCTTGTCTATCGTATATTGTAACCCATTACCAATAACAAGGAACTCGTATCTTGCCTCTCGTAGCTCGTAAATCGTTACCAATAAGTGGGAACTCGCATCTTGTATCTCGTGACGCGTAACTCGGGACTCGAAACGCGTAACAGATAACTTGGAGCTCGTATCTTGTAACTCGTAACTCGTTACCCATGATTCGGAACTCGTATCTTGTATCTAGTAGCTCGTAAATCATTACTGATTACCTGGAACTCGTATCTTGTGTCTCGTAGCTCGTAACTAGTACCTCGTACGTCGTAAGTCGTAATTCGTAACTGGTAACTCGTATATCGTAACTCGCAACTCGAAACTCGTAACTCGTAACTCGTAACTCGTAACTCGTAACTCGTAACTCGTAACTCGTAACTCGTAACTCGTAACTCGTAACTCGTAACTCGTAACTCGTAACTCGTAACTCGTAACTCGTAACTCGTAACTCGTAACTCGTAACTCGTAACTCGTAACTCGTAACTCGTAACTCGTAACTCGTAACTCGTAACTCGTAACTCGTAACTCGTAACTCGTAACTCGTAACTCGTAACTCGTAACTCGTAAATCGCAGCTTATAGCTCGCTACTCATAACCCGGAACTCGTATCTTGTGTATCGTAGCTTGTAACCCATAAGCAATAAAAAGGAACTCGTATCTTGCCTCTCGTAGCTCGTAAATCGTTACCGATAAGTGGGAACTCGCATCTTGTATCGCGTGACGTGTAACTTAGAACTCGGAACTCATAACGCGTTACCGATAACTGGGAGCTCGTATCTTGTAACTCATAACTCGTTACCCATAACTCGGAACTTGTATCTTGTATCTAGTAGCTCGTAACTCGTTACCGATAGGTGGAAACTCGCATCTTGTGTCTCATGACGCGAAACTCAGAACTCGGAACTCGTAACGCGTAATCGATAATTCGGAGCTCGTATCTTGTAACTCGTACCTCGTTACCCAGAACTCTGAACTCGTATCTTATATCTAGTAGCTCGTAACTCATTACTGATTACCTGAAACTCGTATCTTGTGTCTCGTAGCTCGTATCTCATTACGATAAGTGGGAACTCGCATCTTGTATCTCGTAACTCGCAACTCGCAACTCGAAACTCGTAACTCGTAACTCGTAACTCGTAACTCGTAACTCGTAACTCGTAACTCGTAACTCGTAACTCGTAACTCGTAACTCGTAACTCGTAACTCGAAACTCGTAACTCGTAACTCGTAACTCGTAAATCGCGGCTTATAACTCGCTATTCATAACCCAGAACTCGTATCCTGTGTATCGTAGCTTGTAACTCATTACCAATAACAAGGAACTCGTGTCTTGCCTCTCGTAGCTCGTAAATCGTTACCGATAGGTGGTAACTCCCATCTTGTATATCATGAAGCGAAACCCAGAAATCGGAACTAGTATCGCGTTACCGATAAGTCGGAGCTCGTATCTTGTAACTCGTAACTCGTTACCCGTAACTCGGAACTCGTATCTTGTATCTAGTAGCTCTTAACCCATTACTGATTACCTGGAACCCGTATCTTGTGTCTCCTAGCTTGTAACCTTTTACCAATAACAAAGAACTCGTGTCTTGCCTCTCGTAGCTCGTAAATCGTTACCGATAGGTGGATACTCGCATCTTGTATATCATGAAGCGAAACCCAGAAATCGGAACTAGTATTGCGTTACCGATAAGTCGGAGCTCGTATCTTGTAACTCGTAACTCGTTACCCGTAACTCGGAACTCGTATCTTGTATCTAGTAGCTCTTAACCCATTACTGATTACCTGGAACTCGTATCTTGTGTCTCCTAGCTTGTAACCTTTTACCAATAACAAGGAACACGTATCTTATTCCTCTCGTATCTCGTAAATCGTTACCGATAAGTGTTAACTCGCAGCTTGTACCTCGTGACGCGTAACTCGGGACTCGGAACTCGAAAGTGCTACCGATAACTCGGAGCTCGTATCTTGTATCACTTAGCTTGTAATTCGTAACTCGTAGCCCGTAACTCGTTGCCCATAACTCGGAACTCGAATCTTGATCTCGGATCTTGTAAATCAATGACGATAACCTCGAACTCGTATCCTAGATCTAATAGTTTGTAACTCGTTACCGATAGGTGGAAACACGCATCTTGTATCCCGTGACGCGTAACTCAGAACACGAAACTCGTAACGCGTAACAGATACCATGGACCTCGTATCTCGTAACTCGTTACCCATGACTCGGAACTCGTATCTTGTATCTAGTAGCTCGTAACTTGTACCTCGTACATCGTAAGTCGTAATTCGTAACTGGTAACTCGTATATCGTAACTCGCAACTCGAAACTCGAAACTCGTAACTCGTAACTCGTAAATCGCAGCTCATAACTCGCTACTCATAACCCGGAACTCGTATCTTGTGTATCGTAGCTAGTAACCCATTAGCAATAACAAGGAACTCGTATCTTGCCTCTCGTAGCTCGTAAATCGTTACCGATGAGTGGGAACTCGCGTAACTCGCATCTTGTATCGCGTGACGTGTTACTTAGAACTCGGAACTTGTAACGCGTTACCGATAGCTAGGAGCTCGTATCCTGCAACTAGTAGCTCGTAACTCATTACTGATTAACTAGAACTCGTATCTTGTGCCTCGTAGCTCGTAACTCGTAACGATAAGTGGGAACTCGCATCTTGTATCGCGTGACGTGTAACTTAGAACTCGGAACTCGTAACGCGTTACCGATAACTCGGGGCTCGTATCTTGTAACTCGTAACTCGTTACCCATAACTCGGGACTTGTATCTTGTATCTAGTAGCACGTAACTCGTTACCGATAGGTGGAAACTCGCATCTTGTGTCTCAGGACGCGAAACTCAGAAATCGGAACTCGTAACGCGTAATCGATAACTCGGAGCTCGTATCTTGTAACTCGTAACTCGTTACCCAGAATTCGGAACTCGTATCTTGTATCTAGTAGCTCGCAACTCATTACTGATTACCTGGAACTTGTATCTTGTGTCTCGTAGCTCGTGACTCGTTACGATAACTCGGAGCTCGTATCTTGTGTCTCGTAGTTCGTAACTCATTACAAATGTAAACTCTCATCTTGTATCTCGTAATTCGTAACTAGTACCTCGTAGATCGTAAGTCTTAATCCGTAACTCGTATATCGTAACTCGCAACTCGAAACTCGTAACTCGTAACTCGTAAATCGCAGCTTATAACTCGCTACTCATAACCCGGAACTCGTATCTTGCCTCTCGTAGCTCGTAAATCGTTACCGATAAGTGGGAACTCGCAACTTGTATCTCGTGACGCGTAGCTCAGAACTAGGAACTCGTAACGCGTTACCGATAACTCGGAGCTCGTATCTTATATATCGTAACTTGAAATCCATTACCGATAACCTGGAACTCGTATCTTATATATCGTAACTTGTAATCCATTACCGATAACCTGGAACTCGTATCTTGCATCTCGTAGCTCGTAAATCGTTACCGATAAACCAGAACTCGCATCTTGTATCTCGTGACGCATAAGTCAGGACTCGGAACTCGAAAGTGTTACCGATAACTCGCAGCTCGTATCTTGTAACACTTACTTTGTAGATCGTAACCCGTAACTCGTTGCCCATAACTCGGATCTCTAATCTTGATCTCGGATCTTGTAAATCAATGACGATAACCTCGAACTCGTATCCTAGATCCAGTAGTTCGTAACTCGTTACCGATAGGTGGAAACTCGCATCTTGTATCTCATGACGCGAAATCCAGAACTCTGATCTCGTAACGCGTAACCCATAACTCGGAACTCGTATCTTGTATCTAGTAGCTCGTTACTCATTACTGATTACCTGGAACTTGTATCTTGTGTCTCGTAGCTCGTGACTCGTTACGATAAGTGGGAACTCGCATCTTGTATTTCGTAACTCGTAAATAGTACCTCGTAGATAGTAAGTCGTAATTCGAAAATCGAAACTCGTATATCGTAACTCGTAACTCGCAACTCGTAACTCGTAACTCGTAACTCGTAACTCGTAACTCGTAACTCGTAACTCGTAACTCGTAACTCGAAACTCGTAACTCGTTACTCGTAAATCGCGGCTTATAACTCGCTACTCATAATCCCGAACTCGTATCCTGTGTATCGTAGCTTGTAACTCATTACCAATAACAAGGAACTCGTGTCTTGCCTGTCGTAGCGCGTAAATCGTTACCGATAGGTGGAAACTCGCATCTTGTATCTCATGAAGCGAAACCCAGAAATCGGAACTAGTATCGTGTTACCGATAAGTCGGAGCTCGTATCTTGTAACCCGTAACTCGTTACCCGTAACTCGGAACTCGTATCTTGTATCTAGTAGCTCTTAACTCATTACTGATTACCTGGAACTCGTATCTTGTGTCTCGTAGCTTGTAGCCTTTTACCAATAACAAGAAACACGTATCTTTTTCCTCTCGTATCTCGTAAATCGTTACGAATAAGCTTTAATTCGCAACTTGTACCTCGTGACGCGTAATTCATGACTTGGAACTCGTAACGCGTTACCGATGGCTCGGAGCTCGTAGCTTGTATCGTTTACCTTGCAACTCGTAACTCGTAACCCGTAACTCGTTGCCGATAACTCTGAACTCGTATCTTGTAACTAGTAGCTCGTAACTCATTACTGGTTACCTGGAACTCGTATCTCGTGTCTCGTAGATCGTAAGTCGCTACGATAAGTGGGAACTCGCAACCTGTATCTCGTAACTCGTAACTAGTACCTCGTATATCGTAACTCGCAGCTCGAAACTCGTAACTCGAAATTCGAAACTCGTAACTCGAAACTCATAACTCGTAACTCGTATATCGCAGCTTATAACTCGCTACTCATAACCCGGATCTCGTATCTTGTGTATCGTAGCTTGTAACCCATTACCAATAACAAGGAACTCGTATCTTGCCTCTCGTAGCTCGTAAATCGTTACCGATAAGTGGGAACTCGCAACTTGTATCTCGTGGCGCGTAGCTAAGAACTAGGAACTAGTAACGCGTTACCGATAACTCGGAGCTCGTATCTTGTGTCTCGTAGTTCGTAACTCATTACAAGTGTAAACTCTCATCTTGTATCTCGTAATTCGTAACTAGTACCTCGTAGATCGTAAGTCTTAATCCGTAACTCGTATATCGTAACTCGCAACTCGAAACTCGTAACTCGTAAATCGCAGCTTATAACTCGCTACTCATAACCCGGAACTCGTATCTTGTGTATCGTAGCTTGTAACCCTTTACCAATAACAAGGATCTCGTATCTTGCCTCTTGTAGCTCGTAAATCGTTACCAATAAGTGGGAACTCGCAACTTGTATCTCGTGACGCGTAGCTCAGAACTAGGAACTCGTAACGCGTTACCGATAACTCGGAGCTCGTATCTTATATATCGTAACTTGAAATCCATTACCGATAACCTGGAACTCGTATCTTATATATCGTAACTTGTAATCCATTACCGATAACCTGGAACTCGTATCTTGCATCTCGTAGCTCGTAAATCGTTACCGATAAATGGGAACTCGCATCTTGTATCTCGTGACGCGTAACTCGAAAGTTTTATCCATAACGCGGAGCTCGTATCATGTATCACTTACCTTGCAACTCGTAATTCGTAAGCCGTTACTCGTTGCCTATAGCTCGGAACTCGAATCTTGATCTCGGATCTTGTAAATCAATCACGATAACCTCGAACTCGTATCCTAGATCTAGTAGTTCGTAACTCGTTACCGACAGGTGGAGACTCGCATCTTGTATATCATGACGTGAAGCTCAGAACTCGGAACTCGTAACGCGTAACCTATAACTCGGAGCTCGTTTCTTGTAACTCGAAACTCGTTACTTATAACTCGGAACGCGCATCTAGTATGTAGTGGCTCGTAACTCATTACTGATTACCTGGAACTCGCATCTTGTATCTCGTAACTCGTAACTAGTACCTCGTAGATTGTAAGTCGTAATTCGTAACTCGTAAATCGTATATCGTTACTCGCAACTCGAAACTAGTAACTCGAAACTCGTAAATCGCATCTTATAACTCGCTACTCATAACCCGGAGCTCGTATCTTGTGTATCGTAGCATGTAACCCATTACCAATAACAAGGAACTCGTATCTGGCGTCTCGTAGCTCGTGAATTGTTACCGATAAGTGGGAACTCGCAACTTGTATCTCGTGACGCGTAACTCAGAACTTGGAACTAGAAACGCGTTACCGATAACTCGGAGATTGTATCTTGTATCTCTTACCTTGTAACTCGTAACTCGTTACCCATTACTCGGAACTCGTATCTTCTATCTCGCAAATCATTGCCGATAACCTCGAACTCATATCCTAGATCTAGTAGTTCGTAACTCGTTACCGATAGGTGGAAACTCGCATCTTGTATCTCGTGACGCGTAACTCAGGACTCGGAACTCGAAAGTGTTACCGACAACTCGGAGCTCGTATCTTGTAAGTCGTAACTCGTTACCCATCACTCGTAACTCGTATCTAGTAGCTCGTAACTCATTACTGATTACCTGGAACTCATATCTTGTGTCTCGTAGCTCGTAACTCGTTACGATAAGTGGGAACTCGCATCTTGTATCTCGTAACTTGTAACTAGTACCTCGTACATCGTAAGTTGTAATTCATAATTCGAAACTCGTATATCGTAATTCGCAACTCGAAACTCGTAACTGGAAACTGGTATCTCGTAACTCGTAAGTCGCAGCTTATAACCCGCTACTCATAACCCGGTACTCGTACCTTGTGTTTCATAGCTTGTAACCCATTACCAATAACAAAGAACTCGTATCTTGCCTCTCGTAGCTCGTAAATCGTTACCGACAAGTGGGAACTCGCAACTTGTATCTCGTGACGCGTAACTCAGAACTTGGAACTCGTAACGCGTTACCGATAACTCGGAGCTTGTATCTCTTACCTTGTAACACGTAACCCCTTACCCGGAACTCGTATCTTCTATCTCGGATCTCGCAAATCATTACCGATAACCTGGAACTCGTATACTAGATCTTGAAGATAGTAACTCGTTACCAGTAAGTGGGAACTCGCATCTTGTATCTCGTAACGTGTAACTCAGAACTCGGAACTAGTAACGCGTTACCGATAACTCGGAGCTCGTATCTTGTATCACTTACCTTGTAACTCGTACCTCGTGGATCGTAAGTCGTAATTCGTAACTCGCAACACGAAACTCGTAACTCGAAGCTCGTAACTTGTAACTCGTAACTCGTAACTCGTGAATCGCATCTTATAACTCGCTACTCATAACCCGGAACTCGTATCTTGTGTATCGTAACTTGTAACCCATTACCAATAACAAGGAACTCGTATCTTGCCTCTCGTACCTATAAGTGGGAACTCGCATCTTGTATCTCGTAACTTGTAACTAATGCCTCGTAGATCGTAAATCGTAATTCGTAACTCGTATATCGTAGCTCGCAACTCGAAATTCGTAACTCGAAACTCGAAACTCGTAAGTCGTGTCTAGTAAATCGCAGCTTATAACTCGCTATTCATAACATGGAAATCGTATCTTGTCTATCGTATATTGTAACCCATTACCAATAACAAGGAACTCGTATCTTGCCTCTCGTAGCTCGTAAATCGTTACCAATAAGTGGGAACTCGCATCTTGTATCTCGTGACGCGTAACTCGGGACTCGAAACGCGTAACAGATAACTTGGAGCTCGTATCTTGTAACTCGTAACTCGTTACCCATGATTCGGAACTCGTATCTTGTATCTAGTAGCTCGTAAATCATTACTGATTACCTGGAACTCGTATCTTGTGTCTCGTAGCTCGTAACTAGTACCTCGTACGTCGTAAGTCGTAATTCGTAACTGGTAACTCGTATATCGTAACTCGCAACTCGAAACTCGTAACTCGTAACTCGTAACTCGTAACTCGTAACTCGTAACTCGTAACTCGTAACTCGTAACTCGTAACTCGTAACTCGTAACTCGTAACTCGTAACTCGTAACTCGTAACTCGTAACTCGTAACTCGTAACTCGTAACTCGTAACTCGTAACTCGTAACTCGTAACTCGTAACTCGTAACTCGTAACTCGTAACTCGTAACTCGTAACTCGTAACTCGTAACTCGTAACTCGTAACTCGTAACTCGTAACTCGTAAATCGCAGCTTATAGCTCGCTACTCATAACCCGGAACTCGTATCTTGTGTATCGTAGCTTGTAACCCATAAGCAATAAAAAGGAACTCGTATCTTGCCTCTCGTAGCTCGTAAATCGTTACCGATAAGTGGGAACTCGCATCTTGTATCGCGTGACGTGTAACTTAGAACTCGGAACTCATAACGCGTTACCGATAACTGGGAGCTCGTATCTTGTAACTCATAACTCGTTACCCATAACTCGGAACTTGTATCTTGTATCTAGTAGCTCGTAACTCGTTACCGATAGGTGGAAACTCGCATCTTGTGTCTCATGACGCGAAACTCAGAACTCGGAACTCGTAACGCGTAATCGATAATTCGGAGCTCGTATCTTGTAACTCGTACCTCGTTACCCAGAACTCTGAACTCGTATCTTATATCTAGTAGCTCGTAACTCATTACTGATTACCTGAAACTCGTATCTTGTGTCTCGTAGCTCGTATCTCATTACGATAAGTGGGAACTCGCATCTTGTATCTCGTAACTCGCAACTCGCAACTCGAAACTCGTAACTCGTAACTCGTAACTCGTAACTCGTAACTCGTAACTCGTAACTCGTAACTCGTAACTCGTAACTCGTAACTCGTAACTCGTAACTCGTAACTCGTAACTCGTAACTCGAAACTCGTAACTCGTAACTCGTAACTCGTAAATCGCGGCTTATAACTCGCTATTCATAACCCAGAACTCGTATCCTGTGTATCGTAGCTTGTAACTCATTACCAATAACAAGGAACTCGTGTCTTGCCTCTCGTAGCTCGTAAATCGTTACCGATAGGTGGTAACTCCCATCTTGTATATCATGAAGCGAAACCCAGAAATCGGAACTAGTATCGCGTTACCGATAAGTCGGAGCTCGTATCTTGTAACTCGTAACTCGTTACCCGTAACTCGGAACTCGTATCTTGTATCTAGTAGCTCTTAACCCATTACTGATTACCTGGAACCCGTATCTTGTGTCTCCTAGCTTGTAACCTTTTACCAATAACAAAGAACTCGTGTCTTGCCTCTCGTAGCTCGTAAATCGTTACCGATAGGTGGATACTCGCATCTTGTATATCATGAAGCGAAACCCAGAAATCGGAACTAGTATTGCGTTACCGATAAGTCGGAGCTCGTATCTTGTAACTCGTAACTCGTTACCCGTAACTCGGAACTCGTATCTTGTATCTAGTAGCTCTTAACCCATTACTGATTACCTGGAACTCGTATCTTGTGTCTCCTAGCTTGTAACCTTTTACCAATAACAAGGAACACGTATCTTATTCCTCTCGTATCTCGTAAATCGTTACCGATAAGTGTTAACTCGCAGCTTGTACCTCGTGACGCGTAACTCGGGACTCGGAACTCGAAAGTGCTACCGATAACTCGGAGCTCGTATCTTGTATCACTTAGCTTGTAATTCGTAACTCGTAGCCCGTAACTCGTTGCCCATAACTCGGAACTCGAATCTTGATCTCGGATCTTGTAAATCAATGACGATAACCTCGAACTCGTATCCTAGATCTAATAGTTTGTAACTCGTTACCGATAGGTGGAAACACGCATCTTGTATCCCGTGACGCGTAACTCAGAACACGAAACTCGTAACGCGTAACAGATACCATGGACCTCGTATCTCGTAACTCGTTACCCATGACTCGGAACTCGTATCTTGTATCTAGTAGCTCGTAACTTGTACCTCGTACATCGTAAGTCGTAATTCGTAACTGGTAACTCGTATATCGTAACTCGCAACTCGAAACTCGAAACTCGTAACTCGTAACTCGTAAATCGCAGCTCATAACTCGCTACTCATAACCCGGAACTCGTATCTTGTGTATCGTAGCTAGTAACCCATTAGCAATAACAAGGAACTCGTATCTTGCCTCTCGTAGCTCGTAAATCGTTACCGATGAGTGGGAACTCGCGTAACTCGCATCTTGTATCGCGTGACGTGTTACTTAGAACTCGGAACTTGTAACGCGTTACCGATAGCTAGGAGCTCGTATCCTGCAACTAGTAGCTCGTAACTCATTACTGATTAACTAGAACTCGTATCTTGTGCCTCGTAGCTCGTAACTCGTAACGATAAGTGGGAACTCGCATCTTGTATCGCGTGACGTGTAACTTAGAACTCGGAACTCGTAACGCGTTACCGATAACTCGGGGCTCGTATCTTGTAACTCGTAACTCGTTACCCATAACTCGGGACTTGTATCTTGTATCTAGTAGCACGTAACTCGTTACCGATAGGTGGAAACTCGCATCTTGTGTCTCAGGACGCGAAACTCAGAAATCGGAACTCGTAACGCGTAATCGATAACTCGGAGCTCGTATCTTGTAACTCGTAACTCGTTACCCAGAATTCGGAACTCGTATCTTGTATCTAGTAGCTCGCAACTCATTACTGATTACCTGGAACTTGTATCTTGTGTCTCGTAGCTCGTGACTCGTTACGATAACTCGGAGCTCGTATCTTGTGTCTCGTAGTTCGTAACTCATTACAAATGTAAACTCTCATCTTGTATCTCGTAATTCGTAACTAGTACCTCGTAGATCGTAAGTCTTAATCCGTAACTCGTATATCGTAACTCGCAACTCGAAACTCGTAACTCGTAACTCGTAAATCGCAGCTTATAACTCGCTACTCATAACCCGGAACTCGTATCTTGCCTCTCGTAGCTCGTAAATCGTTACCGATAAGTGGGAACTCGCAACTTGTATCTCGTGACGCGTAGCTCAGAACTAGGAACTCGTAACGCGTTACCGATAACTCGGAGCTCGTATCTTATATATCGTAACTTGAAATCCATTACCGATAACCTGGAACTCGTATCTTATATATCGTAACTTGTAATCCATTACCGATAACCTGGAACTCGTATCTTGCATCTCGTAGCTCGTAAATCGTTACCGATAAATGGGAACTCGCATCTTGTATCTCGTGACGCGTAACTCGAAAGTTTTATCCATAACGCGGAGCTCGTATCATGTATCACTTACCTTGCAACTCGTAACTCGTAACCCGTTACTCGTTGCCTATAGCTCGGAACTCGAATCTTGATCTCGGATCTTGTAAATCAATCACGATAACCTCGAACTCGTATCCTAGATCTAGTAGTTCGTAACTCGTTACCGACAGGTGGAGACTCGCATCTTGTATATCATGACGTGAAGCTCAGAACTCGGAACTCGTAACGCGTAACCTATAACTTGGAGCTCGTTTCTTGTAACTCGAAACTCGTTACTTATAACTCGGAACGCGCATCTTGTATCTCGTAACTCGTAACTAGTACCTCGTAGATTGTAAGTCGTAATTCGTAACTCGTAAATCGTATATCGTTACTCGCAACTCGAAACTCGTAACTCGAAACTCGTAAATCGCATCTTATAACTTGCAACTCATAGCCCGGAGCTCGTATCTTGTGTATCGTAGCATGTAACCCATTACCAATAACAAGGAACTCGTATCTGGCGTCTCGTAGCTCGTGAATTGTTACCGATAAGTGGGAACTCGCAACTTGTATCTCGTGACGCGTAACTCAGAACTTGGAACTAGAAACGCGTTACCGATAACTCGGAGATTGTATCTTGCATCTCTTACCTTGTAACTCGTAACTCGTTACCCATTACTCGGAACTCGTATCTTCTATCTCGCAAATCATTGCCGATAACCTCGAACTCATATCCTAGATCTAGTAGTTCGTAACTCGTTACCGATAGGTGGAAACTCGCATCTTGTATCTCGTGACGCGTAACTCAGGACTCGGAACTCGAAAGTGTTACCGACAACTCGGAGCTCGTATCTTGTAAGTCGTAACTCGTTACCCATCACTCGTAACTTGTATCTAGTAGCTCGTAACTCATTACTGATTACCTGGAACTCATATCTTGTGTCTCGTAGCTCGTAACTCGTTACGATGAGTGGGAACTCGCATCTTGTATCTCGTAACTCGTAACTAGTACCTCGTACATCGTAAGTTGTAATTCATAATTCGAAACTCGTATATCGTAATTCGCAACTCGAAACTCGTAACTGGAAACTGGTATCTCGTAACTCGTAAGTCGCAGCTTATAACCCGGTACTCATAACCCGGTACTCGTATCTTGTGTTTCATAGCTTGTAACCCATTACCAATAACAAAGAACTCGTATCTTGCCTCTCGTAGCTCGTAAATCGTTACCGACAAGTGGGAACTCGCAACTTGTATCTCGTGACGCGTAACTCAGAACTTGGAACTCGTAACGCGTTACCGATAACTCGGAGCTTGTATCTCTTACCTTGTAACACGTAACCCCTTACCCGGAACTCGTATCTTCTATCTCGGATCTCGCAAATCATTACCGATAACCTGGAACTCGTATACTAGATCTTGAAGATAGTAACTCGTTACCAGTAAGTGGGAACTCGCATCTTGTATCTCGTAACGTGTAACTCAGAACTCGGAACTAGTAACGCGTTACCGATAACTCGGAGCTCGTATCTTGTATCACTTACCTTGTAACTCGTAACTCGTACCTCGTGGATCGTAAGTCGTAATTCGTAACTCGCAACTCGAAACTCGTAACTCGAAGCTCGTAACTTGTAACTCGTAACTCGTGAATCGCATCTTATAACTCGCTACTCATAACCCGGAACTCGTATTTTGTGTATCGTAACTTGTAACCCATTACCAATAACAAGGAACTCGTATCTTGCCTCTCGTAGCTCGTAAATCGTTACCAATAAGTGGGAACTCGCAACTTGTATCTCGTGACGCGTAACTCAGAACTAGTATCTCGTAACTTGTTAACGATAACTCGGAGCTCGTATCTCTTACCATGTAACTCGTAACTCATGACTCGTTACCCATTACTCGGAACTCGTATCTTCTATCTCGAATCTCGCAAATCATTGCCGATAACCTGGAACTTGTATCCTAGATCTTTTAAAGATCTTAACTCGTTATCAATAAGTGGGAACTCGCATCTTGTATCTCGTGACGCGTAACTCAGGACTCGGAACTCGAAAGTGTTACCGATAACTCGCAGCTCGTATCTTGTATCACTTACCTTGTAAATTGTAACCCGTAACTCGTTGCCCATAACTCGGAACTCGAATCTTGATCTCGGATCTTGTAGGTCAATGACGATAACCTCGAATTCGTATCCTAGATCTAGTAGTTCGTAACTCGTTACCTATATGTGGAAACTCGCATCTTTTATCTCATAACGCGAAACTCAGAACTCGGAACTCGTAACGCGTAACCGATAACTCGGAGCTCGTATCTTGTAATTCGTAACTCGTTACTTATAACTCTGAACTCGTATCTTATATATCGTAACTTGTAATCCATTACCGATAACCTGAAACTCGTATCTTGCATCTCGTAGCTCGTAAATCGTTACCGATAAATGGGAACCCGCAACTTGTATCTCGTGACGCGTAACTCAGAACTTGAAACTTGTAACGCGCTACCGATAGCTCGGAGCTCGTATCTTGTAATTCGTAACTCGTTACCCATTACTCGGAACTCGTATCATGTATTTAGCAGCTCGTAACTCATTACTGATTACCTGAAACTAGTATCTTGTGTCTCGTATCTCGTAACTCGTTACGATCAGTGGGAACTCGCATCTTGTGTCTCGTAACTCGTAACTAGTACCTCGTAGATCGTAAGTCGTAATTCGTAACTCGTAACCCTCACCTCGCAACCCGAAACTCGTAACTCGTTATTCAAAACTCGTAACTCGAAGCTCGTACCTCGAAACTCGTAGCTCGAAACTCGTAACTCGTAACTCGTAACTCGAAACTCGTAACTCGTAACTCGTAACTCATAACTCGTAACTCGTAACTCGTAACTCGTAACTCGTAACTCGTAACTCGAAACTCGTAACTCGTAAATTGCAGCTTATAACTCGCTACTTATAACCCTGAACACGTATCGTGTATATCGTAGCTTGTAACCCATTACCAATAATAAGGAACTCCTATCTTGCCTCTCGTAGCTCGTAAATCGTTTCCGATATGTGGAAACTCGTTACTTATATTTTGTGACGCGTAATTCAGAACTTGGAACTTGTAACTCGTTACCGATAACTTGGAGCTTGTATCTAGTATCTCTTACCTTGTAACTCGTAGCTCGTAACTCGTAACGATAAGTAGGAACTCGCATCATGTATCTCGCGACGCGTAACTTAGAACTCGGAACTCGTAACGCGTTACCGATAGCTCGGAGCTCGTATCTTACAACTAGTAGCTTGTAAATCATTACTGATTAGCTAGAACTCGTATCTTGTGCCACGTAGCTCGTAACTTGTAACGACAACTGAGAACTCGTATCTTGTATCTCGTAACTAGTAACTAGTACCTCGTAGGTCATAAGTCGTAATTCGTAGCTCGTAACTCGTATACCGTTACACGCAACTCGAAACTCGTAACTTGTAACTCGTAAATCGCAGCTTAAGACTCGCGACTCATTACCCGGAACTCGTATCTTTTGTATCGTAGCATGTAACCCATTACCAATAACAAGGAACTCGTATCTTGCCTCGCGTAACTCGTAACTCGTTACCCATATATCGGAACTCGTATCTTATATATCGTAACTTGTAATCCATTACCGATAACCTGGACCTCGTATCTTGCATCTCGTAGCTCGTAAATCGTTACCGATAAATGGGAGCTCGCATCTTGTATCTCGTGACGCGTAACTCGGGACTCGGAACTCGAAAGTGTTACCGATAACTCGGAGCTCGTATCCTGTATCACTCACTTTGTAATTCGTAACTCGTAACCCGTAACTCGTTGCCCGTAACTCGGAACTCGAACCCTGTTCTCGGATCTTGTAAATGAATGACGATAACCTCGATCTTGTATCCTAGATCTAATAGTTTGTAACTCATTACCGATAGGTGGAAACTCGCATCTTGTATCTCATGACGCGTAACTCAGAACTCGAAACTCGTAACGCGTAACAGATAACTCGGAGCTCGTATCTTGTAACTTGTAACTCGTTACACATTACTCGGAACTTGTATCTTACATCTCGTAGCTCGTAAATCGTTACCGATAAATGGGAACTCGCATCTTGTATCTCGTGACGCATAACTCGGGATTCGGAACTCGAAAGTGTTACCGATAACTCGGAGCTCGTATCCTGTATCACTTACTTTGTAATTCGTAACTCGTAACCCGTAACTCGGAACTTGTATCTTGTATCTAGTAGCTCGTAACTCGTTACCGATAGGTGGAAACTCGCATCTTGTGTCTCATGACGCGAAACTCAGAACTCGGAACTCGTAACGCGTAATCGATAACTCGGAGCTCGTATCTTGTAACTCGTAACTCGTTACCCAGAACTCGGAACTCGTATTTTGTATCTAGTAGCTCGTAACTGATTACTGATTACCTGGAACTCGTATCTTGTGTCTCGTAGCTCGTAACTCGTTACGATAAGTGGGAACTCGCATCTTGTATCTCGTAACTCGTAAATAGTACCTTGTAGTCGTAATTCATAACTCATAACTCTTAAATCTCAGCTTATAACTCGCTACTCATAACCCGGAACTCATAACTTGTGTATCGTAGCTTGTAATTCATTACCAATAACAAGGAACTCGTATCTGGCCTCTCGTAGCTCGTAAATTGTTACCAATAAGTGGGAACTCGCATCTTGTATAACGTGACGCTTAACTCGGGACTCGGAACTCGAAAGTGCTACCGAGAACTCTGAGCTCGTATCTTGTATCACTTAACTTGTAATTCGTAACTCGTAACCAGTAACTCGTTACCCATGACTCGGAACTCGTATCTTGTATCTAGTAGCTCGTAAATCATTACTGATTACCTGGAACTCGTATCTTGAGTCTCGTAGCTTGTAACCTTTTACCAATAACAAGGAACATGTATCTTTTTCCTCTCGTATCTCGTAAATCGTTAACGATATGTGTTAACTCGCAACTTGTACCTGGTGACGCTTAACTCAGGACTTGGAACTCGTAACGCTTTACCGATAACTCGGAGCTCGTATCTTGTATCGCTTAACTTCGAACTCGTGACTTGTAACCCGTAACTCGTTGCCCATAGCTCGGAACTCGTATCTTGAATCTAGTAGCTCGTACCTCATTACTGATTACCTAAAACTCGTATACTGTGTCTCGTAGCTCGTAAGTCGCCACGATAAGTGGGAACTCGCATCCTGTATCTCGTAACTCGTAACTAGTACCTCGTATATCGTAACTCGCAACTCGAAACTCGTAACTCGAAACTTGTAACTCGTAACTCGTAAATCGCAGCTTATAGGTCGCTACTCATAACCCGATTCTCGTATTTTGTGTATCGTAGCTTGTAACCCATTACCAATAACAAGGAACTCGTATCTTGCCTCTCGTAGCTCGTAAATCGTTACCGATAAGTGGGAACTCGCACCTTGTATCTCGCGACGCGTAACTCAGAACTCGGAACTCGTAACGCGTTACCGATAACTCGGAGCTTGTCTCTTGTATCTCTTACCTTGTAACTCGTAACTCGTTACCCATTACTCGGAACTCGTATCTTCTGTCTCGGAACTCGCAAATCATTGCCGATAAATGGGAACTCGCATCTTGTATCTCGTAACGCGTAACTCGAAAGTTTTATCGATAACTCGGAGCTCGTATCTTGTATCACTCACCTTGCAACTCGTAACTCGTAACCCGTATCTCGTTGCTCATAACTCGGAACTCGAATCTTGATCTCGGATCTTGTATATCAATTACGATAACCTCGAACTCGTATCCTAGATCTAGTAGTTCGTAACTCGTTAACGATAGGTGGAAACTCGCATCTTGTATCTCATGATGCGAAACTCATAACTCAGAACTTGGAACGCGTAACCGATAACTCGGAGCTCGTATCTTGTAACTTGTAACTCGTTACCCATAACTCTGAACTCGTATAGTGCCTCTCATAGCTCGTAGATTGTTACCGATAAACGGGAACTCGCATCTTGTATCTCGTGACGCATAAGTCAGGACTCGGAACTCGAAAGTGTTACCGATAACTCGCAGCTCGTATCTTGCAACACTTACTTTGTAGATCGTAACCCGTAACTCGTTGCCCATAACTCGGATCTCTAATCTTGATCTCGGATCTTGTAAATCAATGACGATAACCTCGAACTCGTATCCTAGATCCAGTAGTTCGTAACTCGTTACCGATAGGTGGAAACTCGCATCTTGTATCTCATGACGCGAAATCCAGAACTCTGAACTCGTAACGCGTAACCCATAACTCGGAACTCGTATCTTGTATCTAGTAGCTCGTTACTCATTACTGATTACCTGGAACTTGTATCTTGTGTCTCGTAGCTCGTGACTCGTTACGATAAGTGGGAACTCGCATCTTGTATTTCGTAACTCGTAAATAGTACCTCGTAGATAGTAAGTCGTAATTCGTAAATCGAAACTCGTATATCGTAACTCGTAACTCGCAACTAGTAACTCGTAACTCGTAACTCGTAACTCGTAACTCGAAACTCGTAACTCGTTACTCGTAAATCGCGGCTTATAACTCGCTACTCATAATCCCGAACTCGTATCCTGTGTATCGTAGCTTGTAACTCATTACCAATAACAAGGAACTCGTGTCTTGCCTGTCGTAGCGCGTAAATCGTTACCGATAGGTGGAAACTCGCATCTTGTATCTCATGAAGCGAAACCCAGAAATCGGAACTAGTATCGTGTTACCGATAAGTCGGAGCTCGTATCTTGTAACCCGTAACTCGTTACCCGTAACTCGGAACTCGTATCTTGTATCTAGTAGCTCTTAACTCATTACTGATTACCTGGAACTCGTATCTTGTGTCTCGTAGTTTGTAGCCTTTTACCAATAACAAGAAACACGTATCTTTTTCCTCTCGTATCTCGTAAATCGTTACGAATAAGCTTTAATTCGCAACTTGTACCTCGTGACGCGTAATTCATGACTTGGAACTCGTAACGCGTTACCGATGGCTCGGAGCTCGTAGCTTGTATCGTTTACCTTGCAACTCGTAACTCGTAACCCGTAACTCGTTGCCGATAACTCTGAACTCGTATCTTGTAACTAGTAGCTCGTAACTCATTACTGGTTACCTGGAACTCGTATCTTGTGTCTCGTAGATCGTAAGTCGCTACGATAAGTGGGAACTCGCAACCTGTATCTCGTAACTCGTAACTAGTACCTCGTATATCGTAACTCGCAGCTCGAAACTCGTAACTCGAAATTCGAAACTCGTAACTCGAAACTCGTAACTCGTAACTCGTATATCGCAGCTTATAACTCGCTACTCATAACCCGGATCTCGTATCTTGTGTATCGTAGCTTGTAACCCATTACCAATAACAAGGAACTCGTATCTTGCCTCTCGTAGCTCGTAAATCGTTACCGATAAGTGGGAACTCGCAACTTGTATCTCGTGGCGCGTAGCTAAGAACTAGGAACTAGTAACGCGTTACCGATAACTCGGAGCTCGTATCTTGTGTCTCGTAGTTCGTAACTCATTACAAGTGTAAACTCTCATCTTGTATCTCGTAATTCGTAACTAGTACCTCGTAGATCGTAAGTCTTAATCCGTAACTCGTATATCGTAACTCGCAACTCGAAACTCGTAACTCGTAAATCGCAGCTTATAACTCGCTACTCATAACCCGGAACTCGTATCTTGTGTATCGTAGCTTGTAACCCTTCACCAATAACAAGGATCTCGTATCTTGCCTCTTGTAGCTCGTAAATCGTTACCAATAAGTGGGAACTCGCAACTTGTATCTCGTGACGCGTAGCTCAGAACTAGGAACTCGTAACGCGTTACCGATAACTCGGAGCTCGTATCTTATATATCGTAACTTGAAATCCATTACCGATAACCTGGAACTCGTATCTTATATATCGTAACTTGTAATCCATTACCGATAACCTGGAACTCGTATCTTGCATCTCGTAGCTCGTAAATCGTTACCGATAAATGGGAACTCGCATCTTGTATCTCGTGACGCGTAACTCGAAAGTTTTATCCATAACGCGGAGCTCGTATCATGTATCACTTACCTTGCAACTCGTAATTCGTAACCCGTTACTCGTTGCCTATAGCTCGGAACTCGAATCTTGATCTCGGATCTTGTAAATCAATCACGATAACCTCGAACTCGTATCCTAGATCTAGTAGTTCGTAACTCGTTACCGACAGGTGGAGACTCGCATCTTGTATATCATGACGTGAAGCTCAGAACTCGGAACTCGTAACGCGTAACCTATAACTCGGAGCTCGTTTCTTGTAACTCGAAACTCGTTACTTATAACTCGGAACGCGCATCTAGTATCTAGTGGCTCGTAACTCATTACTGATTACCTGGAACTCGCATCTTGTATCTCGTAACTCGTAACTAGTACCTCGTAGATTGTAAGTCGTAATTCGTAACTCGTAAATCGTATATCGTTACTCGCAACTCGAAACTAGTAACTCGAAACTCGTAAATCGCATCTTATAACTCGCTACTCATAACCCGGAGCTCGTATCTTGTGTATCGTAGCATGTAACCCATTACCAATAACAAGGAACTCGTATCTGGCGTCTCGTAGCTCGTGAATTGTTACCGATAAGTGGGAACTCGCAACTTGTATCTCGTGACGCGTAACTCAGAACTTGGAACTAGAAACGCGTTACCGATAACTCGGAGATTGTATCTTGTATCTCTTACCTTGTAACTCGTAACTCGTTACCCATTACTCGGAACTCGTATCTTCTATCTCGCAAATCATTGCCGATAACCTCGAACTCATATCCTAGATCTAGTAGTTCGTAACTCGTTACCGATAGGTGGAAACTCGCATCTTGTATCTCGTGACGCGTAACTCAGGACTCGGAACTCGAAAGTGTTACCGACAACTCGGAGCTCGTATCTTGTAAGTCGTAACTCGTTACCCATCACTCGTAACTCGTATCTAGTAGCTCGTAACTCATTACTGATTACCTGGAACTCATATCTAGTGTCTCGTAGCTCGTAACTCGTTACGATAAGTGGGAACTCGCATCTTGTATCTCGTAACTCGTAACTAGTACCTCGTACATCGTAAGTTGTAATTCATAATTCGAAACTCGTATATCGTAATTCGCAACTCGAAACTCGTAACTGGAAACTGGTATCTCGTAACTCGTAAGTCGCAGCTTATAACCCGCTACTCATAACCCGGTACTCGTACCTTGTGTTTCATAGCTTGTAACCCATTACCAATAACAAAGAACTCGTATCTTGCCTCTCGTAGCTCGTAAATCGTTACCGACAAGTGGGAACTCGCAACTTGTATCTCGTGACGCGTAACTCAGAACTTGGAACTCGTAACGCGTTACCGATAACTCGGAGCTTGTATCTCTTACCTTGTAACACGTAACCCCTTACCCGCAACTCGTATCTTCTATCTCGGATCTCGCAAATCATTACCGATAACCTGGAACTCGTATACTAGATCTTGAAGATAGTAACTCGTTACCAGTAAGTGGGAACTCGCATCTTGTATCTCGTAACGTGTAACTCAGAACTCGGAACTAGTAACGCGTTACCGATAACTCGGAGCTCGTATCTTGTATCACTTACCTTGTAACTCGTACCTCGTTGATCGTAAGTCGTAATTCGTAACTCGCAACACGAAACTCGTAACTCGAAGCTCGTAACTTGTAACTCGTAACTCGTAACTCGTGAATCGCATCTTATAACTCGCTACTCATAACCCGGAACTCGTATCTTGTGTATCGTAACTTGTAACCCATTACCAATAACAAGGAACTCGTATCTTGCCTCTCGTAACTCGTAAATCGTTACCAATAAGTGGGAACTCGCAACTTGTATCTCGTACGTACGTATATCGTAACTCGCAAAACGCAAATCGCAACTCGAAACTCGTAACTCGTAACTCGTAACTCGTAACTTGTAACTCGTAACTCGTAACTCGTAACTCGTAACTCGTAACTCGTAACTCGTAACTCGTAACTCGTAACTCGTAACTCGTAACTCGTAACTCGTAACTCGTAACTCGTAACTCGTAACTCGTAACTCGTAACTCGTAACTCGTAACTCGTAACTCGTAACTCGTAACTCGTTACTCGTAAATCGTGGCTTATAACTCGCTACTCATAACCCGGAACTCGTATCCTGTGTATCGTAGCTTGTAACTCATTACCAATAACAAGGAACTCATGTCTTGCCTCTCGTAGCTCGTAAATCGTCACCGATAGGTGGAAACTCGCATCTTGTATCTCATGAAGCGAAACTTAGAAATCGGAACTAGTATCGCGTTACCGATAAGTCGGAGCTCGTATCTTGTAACTCGTAACTCGTTACCCGTAACTCGGAACTCGTATCTTGTATCTAGTAGCTCTTAACCCATTACTGATTACTTGGAACCCGTATCTTGTGTCTCCTAGCTTGTAACCTTTTACCAATAACAAAGAACTCGTGTCTTGCCTCTCGTAGCTCGTAAATCGTCACCGATAGGTGGAAACTCGCATCTTGTATATCATGAAGCGAATCCCAGAAATCGGAACTAGTATTGCGTTACCGATAAGTCGGAGCTCGTATCTTGTAACTCGTAACTCGTTACCCGTAACTCGGAACTCGTATCTTGTATCTAGTAGCTCTTAACACATTACTGATTACCTGGAACTCGTATCTTGTGTCTCGTAGCTTGTAACCTTTTACCAATAACAAGGAACACGTATCTTTTTCCTCTCGTATCTCGTAAATCGTTACCAGTAAGTGGGAACTCGCAACTTGTATCTCGTGACGCGTAGCTCAGAACTAGGAACTCGTAACGCGTTTCCGATAACTCGGAGCTCATATCTTATATATCGTAACTTGAAATCCATTACCGATAACCTGGAACACGTATCTTGCATCTCTTAGCTCGTAAACCGTTACCGTTAAATGGGATCTCGTATCTTGTATCACGTGACGCGTAACTCAGGACTCGGAACTCGAAAGCGTTACCGACAACTCGGAGCTCGTATCTTGTATCACTTACCTTGTAACTCGTAACTCGTTGATCATAACTCGGAACTCGAGTCTTGATCTCGGATCTTGTAAGTCAATGACGATAACCTAGAATTCGTATCCTAGATCTAGTAGTTCGTAACTCGTTACCTATAGGTGGAAACACGCATCTTTTATCTCATGACGCGAAACTCAGAACTCGGAACTCGTAACGCGTAACCGATAACTCGGAGCTCGTATCTTGTAACTCGTAACTCGTTACCCATAACTCGGAACTCGTATCTTATATATTGTAACTTGTAATCCATTACCGATAACCTGAAACTCGTATCTTGCATCTCGTAGCTCGTAAATCGTTACCGATAAATGGGAACTCGCAACTTGTATCTCGTGACGCGTTACTCAGAACTTGAAACTCGTAACGCGTTACCGATAACTCGGAGCTCGTATCTTGTATTTCTTACCTTGTAACTCGTAACTCGTAACCCGTAACTCGTTGCCCATAACTGGGAACTCGAATCTTGATCTCGGTTCTTGTGAATCAATGACGATATCCTCGAACTCCTATCCTAGATCTAGTAGTTCGTAACTCGTTACCTATAGGTGGAAACTCGCATCTTTTATCTCATGACGTGAAACTAAGAACTCGGAAGTCGTAACGCGTAACCGATAACTCGGAGCTCGTATCTTGTAATTCGTAACTCGTTACCCATAACTCGGAACTCATATCTTATATATCGTAACTTGTAATCCATTCCCGATAACTGGGAACTTGCATCTTGTACCTCGTGACGCGTAACTCGGGACTCGGAACTCGAAAGTGTTACCGATAACTCGAAGCTCGTATCCTGTATCAATTACTTTGTAATTCGTAACTCATAACCCGTAACTCGTTGCCCGTAACTCGGAACTCGAACCCTGTTCTCGGATCTTGTAAATGAATGACGATAACCTTGAACTCGTATCCTAGATCTAATAGTTTGTAACTCATTACCGATAGGTGGAAACTCGCATCTTGTATCTCATGACGCGTAACTCAGAACTCAAAACTCGTAACGCGTAACAGATAACTCAGAGCTCGTATATTGTAAGTTGTAACTCGTTACCCATAACTCGGGACTCGTATCTTGTATCTAGCAGATCGTAACTCATTACTGATTACCTGAAACTCGTATCTTGTGATTCGTATCTCGTAACTCGTTACGATCAGTGGGAAGTCGCATCTTGTGTCTCGTAACTCGTAACTAGTACCTCGTAGATCGTAAGTCGTAATTCGTAACTCGTAACCCGCACCTCGCAACCCGAAACTCGTAACTCGTTATTCGAAACTCGTAACTCGAAGCTCGTAAATCGAACCTCGTAGCTCGTACCTCGTTCCGGGTTATAAGTAGCGAGTTATAAGCTGCAATTTACGAGTTTCAAGTTACGAGTTTCGTGTTACTAGTTTCGAGTTACGAGTTACGAGTTACGAGTTACGAGTTACGATAAGTGGGAACTCGCATCTTGTATCCCGTAACTCGTAACTAGTACCTCGTATGTCGTAAATCGTAATTCGAAACTCATAACTCGTAAATCGCAGCTTATAACTCGCTACTCATAACCTGGAACTCATAACTTGTGTATCGTAGCTTGTAATTCATTACCAATAACAAGGAACTCGTATCTTGCTTCTCGTAGCTCGTAAATCGTTACCTATAAGTGGGAACTCGCATCTTGTATCTCGTAACTTGTAACTAATGCCTCGTAGATCGTAAATCGTAATTCGTAACTCGTATATCGTAACTCGCAACTCGAAATTCGTAACTCGAAACTCGAAACTCGTAAGTCGTGTCTAGTAAATCGCAGCATATAACTCGCTATTCATAACACGGAAATCGTATCTTGTCTATCGTATATTGTAACCCATTACCAATAACAAGGAACTCGTATCTTGCCTCTCGTAGCTCGTAAATCGTTACCAATAAGTGGGAACTCGCATCTTGTATCTCGTGACGCGTAACTCGGGACTCGAAACGCGTAACAGATAACTTGGAGCTCGTATCTTGTAACTCGTAACTCGTTACCCATGATTCGGAACTCGTATCTTGTATCTAGTAGCTCGTAAATCATTACTGATTACCTGGAACTCGTATCTTGTGTCTCGTAGCTCGTAACTAGTACCTCGTACGTCGTAAGTCGTAATTCGTAACTGGTAACTCGTATATCGTAACTCGCAACTCGAAACTCGAAACTCGTAACTCGTAACTCGTAACTCGTAACTCGTAACTCGTAACTCGTAACTCGTAACTCGTAACTCGTAACTCGTAACTCGTAACTCGTAACTCGTAACTCGTAACTCGTAACTCGTAACTCGTAACTCGTAACTCGTAACTCGTAACTCGTAACTCGTAACTCGTAACTCGTAACTCGTAACTCGTAACTCGTAACTCGTAACTCGTAACTCGTAACTCGTAACTCGTAACTCGTAACTCGTAACTCGTAACTCGTAACTCGTAACTCGTAACTCGTAACTCGTAACTCGTAACTCGTAACTCGTAACTCGTAACTCGTAACTCGTAACTCGTAACTCGTAACTCGTAACTCGTAACTCGTAACTCGTAACTCGTAACTCGTAACTCGTAACTCGTAACTCGTAACTCGTAACTCGTAACTCGTAACTCGTAACTCGTAACTCGTAACTCGTAACTCGTAACTCGTAACTCGTAACTCGTAACTCGTAACTCGTAAATCGCAGCTTACAGCTCGCTACTCATAACCCGGAACTCGTATCTTGTGTATCGTAGCTTGTAACCCATAAGCAATAAAAAGGAACTCGTATCTTGCCTCTCGTAGCTCGTAAATCGTTACCGATAAGTGGGAACTCGCATCTTGTATCGCGTGACGTGTAACTTAGAACTCGGAACTCATAACGCGTTACCGATAACTGGGAGCTCGTATCTTGTAACTCGTAACTCGTTACCCATAACTCGGAACTTGTATCTTGTATCTAGTAGCTCGTAACTCGTTACCGATAGGTGGAAACTCGCATCTTGTGTCTCATGACGCGAAACTCGGAACTCGGAACTCGTAACGCGTAATCGATAATTCGGAGCTCGTATCTTGTAACTCGTACCTCGTTACCCAGAACTCGGAACTCGTATCTTATATCTAGTAGCTCGTAACTCATTACTGATTACCTGAAACTCGTATCTTGTGTCTCGTAGCTCGTATCTCATTACGATAAGTGGGAACTCGCATCTTGTATCTCGTAACTCGTAAATAGTACCTCGTAGATCGTAAGTCGTAATTTGTAAATCGAAACTCGTATATCGTAACTCGCAACTCGCAACTCGCAACTCGAAACTCGTAACTCGTAACTCGTAACTCGTAAATCGCGGCTTATAACTCGCTATTCATAACCCAGAACTCGTATCCTGTGTATCGTAGCTTGTAACTCATTACCAATAACAAGGAACTCGTGTCTTGCCTCTCGTAGCTCGTAAATCGTTACCGATAGGTGGTAACTCCCATCTTGTATATCATGAAGCGAAACCCAGAAATCGGAACTAGTATCGCGTTACCGATAAGTCGGAGCTCGTATCTTGTAACTCGTAACTCGTAACTCGTAACTCGTAACTCGTAACTCGTAACTCGTAACTCGTAACTCGTAACTCGTAACTCGTAACTCGTAACTCGTAACTCGTAACTTGTAACTCGTAACTCGTAAATCGCAGCTTACCCGTAACTCGGAACTCGTATCTTGTATCTAGTAGCTCTTAACCCATTACTGATTACCTGGAACCCGTATCTTGTGTCTCCTAGCTTGTAACCTTTTACCAATAACAAAGAACTCGTGTCTTGCCTCTCGTAGCTCGTAAATCGTTACCGATAGGTGGAAACTCGCATCTTGTATATCATGAAGCGAAACCCAGAAATCGGAACTAGTATTGCGTTACCGATAAGTCGGAGCTCGTATCTTGTAACTCGTAACTCGTTACCCGTAACTCGGAACTCGTATCTTGTATCTAGTAGCTCTTAACCCATTACTGATTACCTGGAACTCGTATCTTGTGTCTCCTAGCTTGTAACCTTTTACCAATAACAAGGAACACGTATCTTATTCCTCTCGTATCTCGTAAATCGTTACCGATAAGTGTTAACTCGCAGCTTGTACCTCGTGACGCGTAGCTCAGGACTTGGAACTCGTAACGCGTTACCGATAACTCGGAGCTTGTCGCGTGTATCTCTTACCTTGTAACTCGTAACTCGTTACCCATTACTCGGAACTCGTATCTTCTGTCACGGATCTCGCAAATCATTGCCGATAACCTGGAACTCGTATCTTGCATCTCGTAGCTCGTAAATCGTTACCGATAAATGGGAACTCGCATCTTGTATCTCGTAACTTGTAACTAATGTCTCGTAGATCGTAAGTCGTAATTCGTAACTCGTATATCGCAACTCGCAACTCGAAACTCGTAACTCGAAACTCGCAACTCGTATCTCGTAAATCGCAGCTTATAACTCGCTATTCATAACACGGAAATCGTGTCTTGTCTATCGTAGATTGTAACCCATTACCAATAACAAGGAACTTTTATCTTGCCTCTCGTAGCTCGTAAATCGTTACCAATAAGTAGGAACTCGCATCTTGTATCTCGTGTCGCGTAACTCGGGACTCGGAACTCGAAAGTGCTACCGATAACCCGGAGCTCGTATCTTGTATCACTTAGCTTGTAATTCGTAACTCGTAGCCCGTAACTCGTTGCCCATAACTCGGAACTCGAATCTTGATCTCGGATCTTGTAAAACAATGACGATAACCTCGAACCCGTATCCTAGATCTAATAGTTTGTAACTCGTTACCGATAGGTGGAAACACGCATCTTGTATCCCGTGACGTGTAACTCAGAACACGAAACTCGTAACGCGTAACAGATACCATGGACCTCGTATCTCGTAACTCGTTACCCATGACTCGGAACTCGTATCTTGTATCTAGTAGCTCGTAACTTGTACCTCGTACATCGTAAGTCGTAATTCGTAACTGGTAACTCGTATATCGTAACTCGCAACTCGAAGCTCGAAACTCGTAACTCGTAACTCGTAACTCGTAACTCGTAAATCGCAGCTCATAACTCGCTACTCATAACCCGGAACTCGTATCTTGTGTATCGTAGCTAGTAACCCATTAGCAATAACAAGGAACTCGTATCTTGCCTCTCGTAGCTCGTAAATCGTTACCGATGAGTGGGAACTCGCATCTTGTATCGCGTGACGTGTTACTTAGAACTCGGAACTTGTAACGCGTTACCGATAGCTAGGAGCTCGTATCCTGCAACTAGTAGCTCGTAACTAATTACTGATTAACTAGAACTCGTATCTTGTGCCTCGTAGCTCGTAACTCGTAACGATAAGTGGGAACTCGCATCTTGTATCGCGTGACGTGTAACTTAGAACTCGGAACTCGTAACGCGTTACCGATAACTCGGGGCTCGTATCTTGTAACTCGTAACTCGTCACCCATAACTCGGGACTTGTATCTTGTATCTAGTAGCTCGTAACTCGTTACCGATAGGTGGAAACTCGCATCTTGTGTCTCAGGACGCGAAACTCAGAAATCGGAACTCGTAACGCGTAATCGATAACTCGGAGCTCGTATCTTGTAACTCGTAACTCGTTACTCAGAATTCGGAACTCGTATCTTGTATCTAGTAGCTCGTAACTCATTACTGATTACCTGGAACTTGTATCTTGTGTCTCGTAGCTCGTGACTCGTTACGATAACTGACTCGTTACGATAACTCGGAGCTCGTATCTTGTGTCTCGTAGTTCGTAACTCATTACAAATGTAAACTCTCATCTTGTATCTCGTAATTCGTAACTAGTACCTCGTAGATCGTAAGTCTTAATCCGTAACTCGTATATCGTAACTCGCAACTCGAAACTCGTAACTCGTAACTTGTAAATCGCAGCTTATAACTCGCTACTCATAACCCGGAACTCGTATCTTGCCTCTCGTAGCTCGTAAATCGTTACCGATAAGTGGGAACTCGCAACTTGTATCTCGTGACGCGTAGCTCAGAACTAGGAACTCGTAACGCGTTACCGATAACTCGGAGCTCGTATCTTATATATCGTAACTTGAAATCCATTACCGATAACCTGGAACTCGTATCTTATATATCGTAACTTGTAATCCATTACCGATAACCTGGAACTCGTATCTTGCATATCGTAGCTCGTAAATCGTTACCGATAAATGGGAACTCGCATCTTGTATCTCGTGACGCGTAACTCGAAAGTTTTATCCATAACGCGGAGCTCGTATCATGTATCACTTACCTTGCAACTCGTAACTCGTAACCCGTTACTCGTTGCCTATAGCTCGGAACTCGAATCTTGATCTCGGATCTTGTAAATCAATCACGATAACCTCGAACTCGTATCCTAGATCTAGTAGTTCGTAACTCGTTACCGACAGGTGGAGACTCGCATCTTGTATATCATGACGTGAAGCTCAGAACTCGGAACTCGTAACGCGTAACCTATAACTTGGAGCTCGTTTCTTGTAACTCGAAACTCGTTACTTATAACTCGGAACGCGCATCTTGTATCTCGTAACTCGTAACTAGTACCTCGTAGATTGTAAGTCGTAATTCGTAACTCGTAAATCGTATATCGTTACTCGCAACTCGAAACTCGTAACTCGAAACTCGTAAATCGCATCTTATAACTCGCAACTCATAGCCCGGAGCTCGTATCTTGTGTATCGTAGCATGTAACCCATTACCAATAACAAGGAACTCGTATCTGGCGTCTCGTAGCTCGTGAATTGTTACCGATAAGTGGGAACTCGCAACTTGTATCTCGTGACGCGTAACTCAGAACTTGGAACTAGAAACGCGTTACCGATAACTCGGAGATTGTATCTTGCATCTCTTACCTTGTAACTCGTAACTCGTTACCCATTACTCGGAACTCGTATCTTCTATCTCGCAAATCATTGCCGATAACCTCGAACTCATATCCTAGATCTAGTAGTTCGTAACTCGTTACCGATAGGTGGAAACTCGCATCTTGTATCTCGTGACGCGTAACTCAGGACTCGGAACTCGAAAGTGTTACCGACAACTCGGAGCTCGTATCTTGTAAGTCGTAACTCGTTACCCATCACTCGTAACTTGTATCTAGTAGCTCGTAACTCATTACTGATTACCTGGAACTCATATCTTGTGTCTCGTAGCTCGTAACTCGTTACGATAAGTGGGAACTCGCATCTTGTATCTCGTAACTCGTAACTAGTACCTCGTACATCGTAAGTTGTAATTCATAATTCGAAACTCGTATATCGTAATTCGCAACTCGAAACTCGTAACTGGAAACTGGTATCTCGTAACTCGTAAGTCGCAGCTTATAACCCGGTACTCATAACCCGGTACTCGTATCTTGTGTTTCATAGCTTGTAACCCATTACCAATAACAAAGAACTCGTATCTTGCCTCTCGTAGCTCGTAAATCGTTACCGACAAGTGGGAACTCGCAACTTGTATCTCGTGACGCGTAACTCAGAACTTGGAACTCGTAACGCGTTACCGATAACTCGGAGCTTGTATCTCTTACCTTGTAACACGTAACCCCTTACCCGGAACTCGTATCTTCTATCTCGGATCTCGCAAATCATTAGCGATAACCTGGAACTCGTATACTAGATCTTGAAGATAGTAACTCGTTACCAGTAAGTGGGAACTCGCATCTTGTATCTCGTAACGTGTAACTCAGAACTCGGAACTAGTAACGCGTTACCGATAACTCGGAGCTCGTATCTTGTATCACTTACCTTGTAACTCGTAACTCGTACCTCGTGGATCGTAAGTCGTAATTCGTAACTCGCAACTCGAAACTCGTAACTCGAAGCTCGTAACTTGTAACTCGTAACTCGTAACTCGTGAATCGCATCTTATAACTCGCTACTCATAACCCGGAACTCGTATCTTATGTATCGTAACTTGTAACCCATTACCAATAACAAGGAACTCGTATCTTGCCTCTCGTAGCTCGTAAATCGTTACCAATAAGTGGGAACTCGCAACTTGTATCTCGTGACGCGTAACTCAGAACTAGTATCTCGTAACTTGTTAACGATAACTCGGAGCTCGTATCTCTTACCATGTAACTCGTAACTCATGACTCGTTACCCATTACTCGGAACTCGTATCTTCTATCTCGAATCTCGCAAATCATTGCCGATAACCTGGAACTTGTATCCTAGATCTTAAAGATCTTAACTCGTTATCAATAAGTGGGAACTCGCATCTTGTATCTCGTGACGCGTAACTCAGGACTCGGAACTCGAAAGTGTTACCGATAACTCGCAGCTCGTATCTTGTATCACTTACCTTGTAAATTGTAACCCGTAACTCGTTGCCCATAACTCGGAACTCGAATCTTGATCTCGGATCTTGTAGGTCAATGACGATAACCTCGAATTCGTATCCTAGATCTAGTAGTTCGTAACTCGTTACCTATATGTGGAAACTCGCATCTTTTATCTCATAACGCGAAACTCAGAACTCGGAACTCGTAACGCGTAACCGATAACTCGGAGCTCGTATCTTGTAATTCGTAACTCGTTACTTATAACTCTGAACTCGTATCTTATATATCGTAACTTGTAATCCATTACCGATAACCTGAAACTCGTATCTTGCATCTCGTAGCTCGTAAATCGTTACCGATAAATGGGAACCCGCAACTTGTATCTCGTGACGCGTAACTCAGAACTTGAAACTCGTAACGCGCTACCGATAGCTCGGAGCTCGTATCTTGTAATTCGTAACTCGTTACCCATTACTCGGAACTCGTATCATGTATTTAGCAGCTCGTAACTCATTACTGATTACCTGAAACTAGTATCTTGTGTCTCGTATCTCGTAACTCGTTACGATCAGTGGGAACTCGCATCTTGTGTCTCGTAACTCGTAACTAGTACCTCGTAGATCGTAAGTCGTAATTTGTAACTCGTAACCCTCACCTCGCAACCCGAAACTCGTAACTCGTTATTCAAAACTCGTAACTCGAAGCTCGTACCTCGAAACTCGTAGCTCGAAACTCGTAACTCGTAACTCGTAACTCGTAACTCGTAACTCGTAACTCGAAACTCGTAACTCGTAAATTGCAGCTTATAACTCGCTACTTATAACCCTGAACACGTATCGTGTATATCGTAGCTTGTAACCCATTACCAATAATAAGGAACTCCTATCTTGCCTCTCGTAGCTCGTAAATCGTTTCCGATAAGTGGAAACTCGTTACTTATATTTTGTGACGCGTAATTCAGAACTTGGAACTTGTAACTCGTTACCGATAACTTGGAGCTTGTATCTAGTATCTCTTACCTTGTAACTCGTAGCTCGTAACTCGTAACGATAAGTAGGAACTCGCATCATGTATCTCGCGACGCGTAACTTAGAACTCGGAACTCGTAACGCGTTACCGATAGCTCGGAGCTCGTATCTTACAACTAGTAGCTTGTAAATCATTACTGATTAGCTAGAACTCGTATCTTGTGCCACGTAGCTCGTAACTTGTAACGACAACTGAGAACTCGTATCTTGTATCTCGTAACTAGTAACTAGTACCTCGTAGGTCATAAGTCGTAATTCGTAGCTCGTAACTCGTATACCGTTACACGCAACTCGAAACTCGTAACTTGTAACTCGTAAATCGCAGCTTAAAACTCGCGACTCATTACCCGGAACTCGTATCTTGTGTATCGTAGCATGTAACCCATTACCAATAACAAGGAACTCGTATCTTGCCTCGCGTAACTCGTAACTCGTTACCCATATATCGGAACTCGTATCTTATATATCGTAACTTGTAATCCATTACCGATAACCTGGACCTCGTATCTTGCATCTCGTAGCTCGTAAATCGTTACCGATAAATGGGAGCTCGCATCTTGTATCTCGTGACGCGTAACTCGGGACTCGGAACTCGAAAGTGTTACCGATAACTCGGAGCTCGTATCCTGTATCACTCACTTTGTAATTCGTAACTCGTAACCCGTAACTCGTTGCCCGTAACTCGGAACTCGAACCCTGTTCTCGGATCTTGTAAATGAATGACGATAACCTCGATCTTGTATCCTAGATCTAATAGTTTGTAACTCATTACCGATAGGTGGAAACTCGCATCTTGTATCTCATGACGCGTAACTCAGAACTCGAAACTCGTAACGCGTAACAGATAACTCGGAGCTCGTATCTTGTAACTTGTAACTCGTTACACATTACTCGGAACTTGTATCTTACATCTCGTAGCTCGTAAATCGTTACCGATAAATGGGAACTCGCATCTTGTATCTCGTGACGCATAACTCGGGATTCGGAACTCGAAAGTGTTACCGATAACTCGGAGCTCGTATCCTGTATCCCTTACTTTGTAATTCGTAACTCGTAACCCGTAACTCGGAACTTGTATCTTGTATCTAGTAGCTCGTAACTCGTTACCGATAGGTGGAAACTCGCATCTTGTGTCTCATGACGCGAAACTCAGAACTCGGAACTCGTAACGCGTAATCGATAACTCGGAGCTCGTATCTTGTAACTCGTAACTCGTTACCCAGAACTCGGAACTCGTATTTTGTATCTAGTAGCTCGTAACTGATTACTGATTACCTGGAACTCGTATCTTGTGTCTCGTAGCTCGTAACTCGTTACGATAAGTGGGAACTCGCATCTTGTATCTCGTAACTCGTAAATAGTACCTTGTAGTCGTAATTCATAACTCATAACTCTTAAATCTCAGCTTATAACTCGCTACTCATAACCCGGAACTCATAACTTGTGTATCGTAGCTTGTAATTCATTACCAATAACAAGGAACTCGTATCTGGCCTCTCGTAGCTCGTAAATTGTTACCAATAAGTGGGAACTCGCATCTTGTATAACGTGACGCTTAACTCGGGACTCGGAACTCGAAAGTGCTACCGAGAACTCTGAGCTCGTATCTTGTATCACTTAACTTGTAATTCGTAACTCGTAACCAGTAACTCGTTACCCATGACTCGGAACTCGTATCTTGTATCTAGTAGCTCGTAAATCATTACTGATTACCTGGAACTCGTATCTTGAGTCTCGTAGCTTGTAACCTTTTACCAATAACAAGGAACATGTATCTTTTTCCTCTCGTATCTCGTAAATCGTTAACGATATGTGTTAACTCGCAACTTGTACCTGGTGACGCTTAACTCAGGACTTGGAACTCGTAACGCGTTACCGATAACTCGGAGCTCGTATCTTGTATCGCTTAACTTCGAACTCGTGACTTGTAACCCGTAACTCGTTGCCCATAGCTCGGAACTCGTATCTTGAATCTAGTAGCTCGTACCTCATTACTGATTACCTAAAACTCGTATCATGTGTCTCGTAGCTCGTAAGTCGCCACGATAAGTGGGAACTCGCATCCTGTATCTCGTAACTCGTAACTAGTACCTCGTATATCGTAACTCGCAACTCGAAACTCGTAACTCGAAACTTGTAACTCGTAACTCGTAAATCGCAGCTTATAGGTCGCTACTCATAACCCGATTCTCGTATTTTGTGTATCGTAGCTTGTAACCCATTACCAATAACAAGGAACTCGTATCTTGCCTCTCGTAGCTCGTAAATCGTTACCGATAAGTGGGAACTCGCACCTTGTATCTCGCGACGCGTAACTCAGAACTCGGAACTCGTAACGCGTTACCGATAACTCGGAGCTTGTCTCTTGTATCTCTTACCTTGTAACTCGTAACTCGTTACCCATTACTCGGAACTCGTATCTTCTGTCTCGGAACTCGCAAATCATTGCCGATAACTTGGAACTCGTATCCTATATAACTCGGAACTGGTATCTTGTATCTAGTAGCTCGTAACTCATTACTGATTACCTGGAACTCGTATCTTGTGTCTCGTAGCTCGTAACTCGTTACGACAAGTGGGAGCTCTCATCTTGTATCTCGTAATTCGTAACTAGTACCTCGTAGATCGTAAGTCTTAATTCGTAACTCGAAAATAGAAACTCGTAACTCGTAACTCGTAAATCGCAGCTTATAACTCGCTACTCATAACCCGGAACTCGTATCTTGTGTATCGTAGCTTGTAACCCATTACCAATAACAAGGAACTCGTATCTTGCCTCTCGTAGCTCGTAAATCGTTACCAATAAGTGGGAACTCGCAACTTGTATCTCGTGACGCGTAGCTCAGAACTAGGAACTCGTAACGCGTTTCCGATAACTCGGAGCTCATATCCTATATATCGTAACTTGAAATCCATTACCGATAACCTGGAACACGTATCTTGCATCTCTTAGCTCGTAAACCGTTACCGTTAAATGGGATCTCGTATCTTGTATCACGTGACGCGTAACTCAGGACTCGGAACTCGAAAGTGTTACCGACAACTCGGAGCTCGTATCTTGTATTTCTTACCTTGTAACTCGTAACTCGTAACCCGTAACTCGTTGCCCATAACTGGGAACTCGAATCTTGATCTCGGTTCTTGTAAATCAATGACGATAACCTTGAACTCGTATCCTAGATCTAATAGTTTGTAACTCATTACCGATAGGTGGAAACTCGCATCTTGTATCGCATGACGCGTAACTCAGAACTCAAAACTCGTAACGCGTAACAGATAACTCGGAGCTCGTATATTGTAACTTGTAACTCGTTACCCATGACTCGGGACTCGTACCTTGTATCTAGCAGCTCGTAACTCATTACTGATTACCTGAAACTCGTATCTTGTGTCTCGTATCTCGTAACTCGTTACGATCAGTGGGAAGTCGCATCTTGTGTCTCGTAATTCGTAACTAGTACCTCGTAGATCGTAAGTCGTAATTCGTAACTCGTAACCCGCACCTGGCAACCCGAAACTCGTAACTCTTTATTCGAAACTCGTAACTCGAAGCTCGTAACTCGAAACTCGTAGCTCGAAACTCGTAACTCGTATCTCGTAACTCGAAACTAGTAACACGAAACTCGTAACTTGAAACTTGTAAATTGCAGCTTATAACTCGCTACTTATAACCCGGAACACGTATCTTGTATATCGTAGCTTGTAACCCATTACCAATAATAAGGAACTCGTACTTGCCTCTCGTAGTTCGTAAATCGTTACCGATAAGTGGAAACTCGTTACTTATATCTTGTGACGCTTAATTCAGAACTTGGAACTCGTAACGCGTTACCGATAACTTGGAGCTTGTATCAGGTATCTCTTACCTTGTAACTCGTAGCTCGTAACTCGTAACGATAAGTGGGTTCTCGTAACTCGTATCTCGTGACGCGTAACTCAGAACTTGGAACTCGTAACGCGTTACCGATAACTCGGAGCTCGTCTCTTGTATCTCTTACCTTGTAACTCGTAACTCGTTACTCGTTACCCATTACTCGGAACTCGTATCTTCTATCTCGGATCCCGCAAATCATTGCCGATAACCTGGAACTCGTATCCCAGATCTTGAAGATCGTAACTCGTTATCAATAAGTGGGAACTCGTATCTTGTATCTCGTGACGCGTAACGCAGGACTCGGAACTCGAAGGTGCTACCGACAACTCGGAGCTCGTATCTTGTATTGCTTACCTTGTAACTCGTAACTCGTTACCCGTAACTCGTTGACCATAACTCGGAACTCGAATCTTGATCTCGGATCTTGTAAATCAATGACGACCACCTTGAATTCGTATCCTAGATCTAGTAGTTCGTAACTCGTTACCGATAAGTGGGAACTGACAACTTGTATCTCTTTGACGCGTAACTCAGAACTTGGAACTCGTAACGCGTTACCCATTACCCGGAACTCGTATCTTCTATCTCGGATCTCGCAAATCATTACCGATAACCTGGAACTCGTATGATAGATCTTGAAGATAGTAACTCGTTACCAATAAGTGGGAACTCGCATCTTGTATCTCGTGACGTGTAACTCAGAACTCGGAACTAGTAACGCGTCACCGTTAACTCGGAGCTCGTATCTTGTATCACTTACCTTGTAACTCGTAACTCGTACCTCGTGGATCGTAAGTCGTAAATCGCAGCTTATAACTCGCTTCTCATAACCCGGAGCTCGTATCTTGTGTAGCGTAGCTTGTAATTCATTACCAATAACAAGGATCTCGTATCTTACCTCTCGTAGCTCGTAAATTGTTACCGTTAAGTGGGAACTCGCAACTTGTATCTCGTGACGCGTAACTCAGGACTCGGAACTCGAAAGTGTTACGGGTAACTTGGAGCTCGTATCTTGTATCACTTACCTTGTAACTCGTAACTCGTACCTCGTGGATCGTAAGTCGTAATTCGTAACTCGCAACTCGAAACTCGTAACTTGAAACGCGTAACTCGTAAATCGCAGCTTATAACTCGCTTCTCATAACCCGGAGCTCGTATCTTGTGTAGCGTAGCTTGTAATTCATTACCAATAACAAGGATCTCGTATCTTACCTCTCGTAGCTCGTAAATCGTTACCGTTAAGTGGGAACTCGCATCTTGTATCTCGTGACGTGTAACTCAGAACTCCGAACTAGTAACGCGTTACCGATAACTCGGAGCTCGTATCTTGTAACTCGTAACTCGTTACCAATAACTCGGAACTCGTACCTTGTATCTAGTAGCTCGTAACTCATTACTGATTCCCATTACCAATAACAAGTAACTCGTATCTTGCCTCTCGTAGCTCGTAAATCGTTACCAATAGGTGGGAACTCGCAACTTGTATCTCGTGACGCGTAACTCAGGACCTGGAACTCGTAACGCGTTACCGATAACTCGGACCTTGTATCTTGTATCTCTTACCTTGTAACTCGTAACCCGTTACCCATTACTCGGAACTCGTATCTTTTATCTCGGATCTCGCAAATCATTGCCGATAACCTGGAACTCGTATCCTAGATCTTGAAGATCGTAACTCGTTACTAATAAGTGGGAACTCGTATCTTATATCTCGTGACGCGTAACTCAGGACTCGGAGTTCGTAACGCGTAACCGATAACTCGGAGCTCGTATCTTGTAAATCGTACCTCGTTACCCATAACTCGGAACTCGTATCTTGTATCTAGTAGCTCGTAGCTCATTACTGATTACCTGGAACTTATATCTTGTGTCTCGTAGCTCGTAAATCGTTACCGATAGGTGGAAACTCGCATCTTGTATCGCATGAAGCGAAACCCAGAAATTGGAACTAGTATCGCGTTACCGATAAGTCGGAGCTCGTATCTTGTAACCCGTAACTCGTTACCCGTAACTCGGAACTCGTATCTTGTATCTAGTAGCTCTTAACTCATTATGATTACCTGGAACTCGTATCTTGTGTCTCGTAGCTTGTAGCCTTTTACCAATAACAAGGAACACGTATCTTTTTCCTCTCGTATCTCGTGAATCGTTACGAATAAGCTTTAATTCGCAACTTGTACCTCGTGACGCGTAATTCATGACTTGGAACTCGTAACGCGTTACCGATGACTCGGAGCTCGTATCTTGTATCGTTTACCTTGCAACTCGTAACTCGTAACCCGTAACTCGTTGCCAATAACTCGGAACTCGTATCTTGTAACTAGTAGCTCGTAACTCATTACTGGTTACCTGGAACTCGTATCTTGTGTCTCGTAGCTCGTAAGTCGCTACGATAAGTGGGAACTCGCAACCTGTATCTCGTGGCGCGTAGCTCAGAACTAGGAACTCGTAACGCATTACCGATAACTCGGAGCTCGTATCTTATATATCGTAACTTGAAATCCATTACCGATAACCTGGAAATGGTATCTTATATATCGGAACTTGTAATCCATTACCGATAACCTGGAACTCGTATCTTACATCTTGTAGCTCGTAAATCGTTACCGATAAATGGGAACTCGCATCTTGTATCTTGTGACGCGTAACTCGAAAGTTTTATCGATAACTCGGAGCTCGTATCTTGTATCACTCACCTTGCAACTCGTAACTCGTAACCCGTATCTCGTTGCCCATAACTCGGAACTCGAATTTTGATCTCGGATCTTGTAAATCAATTACGATAACCTCGAACTCGTATCCTAGATCTAGTAGTTCGTAACTCGTTAACGATAGGTGGAAACTCGCATCTTGTATCTCATGATGCGAAACTCATAACTCAGAACTTGGAACGCGTAACCGATAACTCGGAGCTCGTATCTTGTAACTTGTAACTCGTTACCCATAACTCTGAACTCGTATAGTGCCTCTCATAGCTCGTAGATTGTTACCGATAAATGGGAACTCGCATCTTGTATCTCGTGCCGCATAAGGCAGGACTCGGAACTCGAAAGTGTTACCGATAACTCAGAGCTCGTATCTTGTATCACGTACCTTGTAACTCGTAACTCGTTACTTATAACTTGGAACGCGCATCTTGTATCTAGTGGCTCGTAACTCATTACTGATTACCTGGAACTCGCATCTTGTATCTCGTAACTCGTAACTAGTACCTCATGAATTGTAAGTCGTAATTCGTAACTCGTAACTCGTATATCGTTACTCGCAACTCGAAACACGTAACTTGAAACTCGTAACTCGTAAATCGCATCTTATAACTCGCTACTCATAACCCGGAACTCGTATCTTGTGTATCGTAGCTTGTAACCCATTACCAATAACAAGGAACTCGTATCTGGCCTCTCGTAGCTCGTGAATCGTTACCAATAAGTGGGAACTCGCATCCTATATCTCGCGACGTGTAACTCAGAACTCGGAACTAGTAACGCGTTACCGATAATTCGGAGCTCACATCTTGTATCTCGTAACTCGTAACTAGTACCTCGTAGATCGTAAGCCGTAATTAGTAACTCGTAACTCGTATATCGTTACTCGCAACTTGAAACTCGTAACTTGAAACTCGTAACTCGTAAATCGCATCTTATAACTCGCTACTCATAACCCGGAACTCGTATCTTGTGTATCGTAGCTTGTAACCCATTACCAATAACAAGGAACTCGTATCTTGCCTCGCGTAACTCGTAACTCGTTACCCATAGCTCGGAACTAGTATCTGGTAACTCGAATCTCGCAAATCATTGCCAATAGCCTGGAACTCGTATACTAGATCTTGTAGATCGTAACTCGTTACCAATAGGTGGGAACTCTCATCTTGTATATCGTGACGTGTAACTCAGAACTTGGAACTCGTAACGCGTTACCCATAGCTCGGAGCTCGTGTCTCGTAACTCGTAACTTGTACCTCGTAGATCGTAAGCCGTAACTCGCATCTCGAAGCTTGTAACTCGTAAATCACAACTTGTAACGCGCTACCCAGAACGCGGACCTCGTATCTTGTATAACGTAACTTGTAATCTATTACCGGTTACCTGGAACTCGTATCTTGCATCTCGTAGCTCGTAAATCGTTACCGATAAGTGGGAACACGCAACTTGTATCTCGTGACGCGTAACTCAGAACTTGGAACTCTTAACGCGATACCGATAACTCGGAGCTCGTATTTTGTATCTCTTACATTGTAACACGTAACTCGTAACTCATAACTCGTTACCCATTACTCGGAACTCGTATCTTCTATCTCGGATCTCGCAAATCATTGCCGATAACCTAGAACTCGTATCCTAGATCTTGAAGATCGTAACTCGTTACCAATAAGTGGGAACTCGTATCTTGTATATAGTGACGCGTAACTCAGGACTCGGAACTCGAAAGTGTTACCGATAACTCGGAGCTCGTATCTTGTATCACTTATCTTGTAACTCGTAGCTGGTATCCCGTAACTTGTTGACCATAACTCGGAACTCGAAACTTGATCTCGGATCTTGTAAATCAATGACGATAACCTCGAATTCGTATCCTAGATCTAGTAGTTCGTAACTCGTTACCTATAGGTGGAATCTCGCATCTTTTATCTCATGACGCGTAACTCAGGACTTGGAACTCGTAACGCGTTACCGATAACTCGGAGCTCGTATCTTGTAACTCGTAACTCGTTACCAGTAACTCGGAACTCGTACCTTGTATCTTGTATCTCTTACCTTGTAACTGGTAACTCGTAACTCGTTACCCATTACTCGGAACTCGTATCTTCTATCTCGGATCTTGCAAATCATTGCCGAAAACCTGGAACTCGTATCCTAGATCTTGAAGATCGTAACTCGTTACCAATAAGTGAGAACTCTAATCTTATATCTCGTGACGCGTAACTCAGGGCTCGGAACTCGTAACGCGTAACCGATAACTCGGAGCTCGTATATTGTAAATCGTAACTCGTTACCCATAACTCGGAACTCATACCTTGTGTCTCGTAGCTCGTAACTCGTTACGATAAGTGGGAACTTGCATCTTGTATCTCGTAACTCGTAAGTAGTACTCCGTAGATCGTAAGTCGTAATTCGTAATTCGAAACTCGTATATCGTAATTCGCAGCTCGAAACTCGTAACTGGAAGCTGGTATCTTGTAGCTCGTAAATCGCAGCTTATAACCCGCTACTCATAACCCGGTACTCGTTTCTTGTGTATCATAGCTTGTAACCCATTACCAATAACAAGGAACTCGTATCTTGCCTCTCGTAGTGCGTAAATCGATACCGATAAGTGGGAACTCTCAACTCGTATCTCGTGACGCGTAACTCAGAACTTGGAACTCGTAACGCGTTACCGATAACTCGGAGCTTGTATCTTGTATCTCTTACCTTGTAACTCGTAACTCGTAAATCGCAGCTTATAATCCGCTACTTATAACCCGGAACTCGTATCCTGTGTATCTTAGCTTGTAATTTATTACCAATAACAAGGAACTCGTATCTTGCCTCTCGTAGCTCGTAAATCGTTACCGATAAGTGGGAACTCGCAACTTGTATCTCTTTGACGCATAACTCAGAACTTGGAACTCGTAACGCGTTACCCATTACCCGGAACTCGTGTCTTCTATCTCGGATCTCGCAAATCATTACCGATAACCTGGAACTCGTATACTAGATCTTGAATATAGTAACTCGTTACCAATAAGTGGGAACTCGCACCTTGTATCTCGTGACGTGTAACTCAGAACTCGGAACTAGTAACGCTATACCGATAACTCGAAGCCCGTATCTTGTATCACTTACCTTGTAACTCGTAACTCGTACCTCGTGGATCGAAAGTCGTAATTCGTAACTCGCAACTCGAAACTCGTAGCTCGAAACTCGTAACTCGAAACTCGTAACTCGTAACTCGTAACTCGTAACTCGTAAATCGCAGCTTATAACTCGCTTCTCATAACCCGGAGCTCGTATCTTGTATAACGTAACTTGTAATCTATTACCGGTTACCTGGAACTCGTATCTTGCATCTCGTAGCTCGTAAATCGTTACCGTTAAGTAGGAACTCGCAACTTGTATCTCGTGACGCGTAACTCAGGACTCGGAACTCGAAAGTGTTACCAATAACTCGGAGCTCGTATCTTGTATCACTTACCTTGTAACTAGTAACCCGTAACTCGTTGCTCATAACTCGGAACTCGAGTCTTGATCTCGGAGCTTGTAAATCAATGTCGATAACCTCGAACTCGTATCATAGATCTAGTAGTTCGTAACTCGTTACCGATTGGTGGAATCTCGCATCTTGTATCACATGAAGCGAAACTCAGAACTCGTAACGCGTAACCGATGACTCGGAGCTCGTATCTTGTACCTCGTAACTCGTTACCCATAACTCGGAACTCGTAACTTGTATTTAGTAGCTCGTTACTCATTACTAATTACCTGGAACTCGTATCTTGTGTCTCGTCTCTCGTAACTCGTTACGATAAGTGGGAACTCGCATCTTGTATCTCGTGACGTGTAACTCAGAACTCGGAACTCATAACTCGTAAATCGCAGCTTATAGCTCGCTATTCATAACACGGAAATCGTATCTTGTCTATCGTAGATTGTAACCCATTACCAATAACAAGGAACTCGTATCTTGCCTCTCGTAGCTCGTAAATCGTTACCAATAAGTGGGAACTCGCATCGTGACGCGTAACTCGGGACTCGGAACTCGAAACGCGTAACACATAACTTGGAGCTCGTATCTTGTAACTCGTAACTAGTTACCCATGACTCGGAACTCATATCTTGTATCTAGTAGCTCGTAAATCATTACTGATTACCTGGAACTCGTATCTTGTGTCTCGTAGCTCGTAAGTCGCTACGATTAGTGGGAACTCGCATCCTGTATCTCGTAACTCGTAACTAGTACCTCGTATATCGTAACTCGCAACTCGAAACTCGTAACTCGTAACTCGTAACTCGTAACTCGTAACTCGTAACTCGTAACTCGTAACTCGTAACTCGTAACTCGTAACTCGTAACTCGTAACTCGTAACTCGTAACTCGTAACTCGTAACTCGTAACTCGTAACTCGTAACTCGTAACTCGTAACTCGTAACTCGTAACTCGTAACTCGTAACTCGTAACTCGTAACTCGTAACTCGTAACTCGTAACTCGTAACTCGTAACTCGTAACTCGTAACTCGTAACTCGTAACTCGTAACTCGTAACTCGTAACTCGTAACTCGTAACTCGTAACTCGTAACTCGTAACTCGTAACTCGTAACTCGTAACTCGTAACTCGTAACTCGTAACTCGTAACTCGTAACTCGTAACTCGTAACTCGTAACTCGTAACTCGTAACTCGTAACTCGTAACTCGTAACTCGTAAATCGCAGCTTATAACTCGCTACTCATAACCCGGATCTCGTATCTTGTGTATCGTAGCTTGTAACCCATTACGAATAACAAGGAACTCGTATCTTGCCTCTCGCAGCTCGTAAATCGTTACCGATAAGTGGGAACTCGCAACTTGTATCTCGCGACGCGTAACTCAGAACTTGGAACTCGTAACGCGTTACCGATAACTCGGAGTCTGTATCTTGTAACTCGTAACTCGTAACTCTTTACTCATAATTCGGAACTGGTATCTTGTATCTAGTAGCTCGTAACTCATTACTGATTACCTGGAACTCGTATCTTGTGTCTCGTAGCTCGTAACTCGTTACGACAAGTGGGAACTCTCATCTTGTATCTCGTAATTCGTACCTCGTAGGTCGTAAGTCTTAATCCGTAACTCGTAACTCGTATATCGTAACTCGCAACTCGAAACTAGAACCTTGTAACTCGTAAATCGCAGCTTATAATTCGCTACTCATAACTTGGATCTCGTATCCTATGTATCGTAGCTTGTAACCCATGACCAATAACAAGGAACTCGTATCTTGCCTCTCGTAGCTTGTAAATCGTTACCAATAAGTGGGAACTCGCAACTTGTATCTCGTGACGCGTAGCTCATAACTAGGAACTCGTAACGCGTTACCGATAACTCGGAGCTCGTATCCTATATATCGTAACTTGAAATCCATTACCGATAACCTGGGACTCGTAACTTATATATCGTAACTTGTAATCCATTACCGATAACCTGGAACCTGGAATAGTTCCCGATAAGTGAAAACTCGCATCTTGTATCTCGTAACTCGTAACTAATACCTCGTAAATCGTAAGTCGTAATTCGTAACTCATAACTCATAACTCGTAAATCGCAGCTTATAACTCGCTACTCATAACCCGGAACTCATCGTAGCTTGTAATTCATTACCAATAACAAGGAACTCGTATCTTGCTTCTCGTAGCTCGTAAATCGTTATCGATAAGTGGGAACTCGCATCTTGTATCTCGTAACTTGTAACTAATGCCTCTTAGGTCGTAAGTCGTAATTCGTAACTCGTATATCGCAACTCGCAACTCGAAACTCGTAACTCGAAACTCGTAACTCGTATCTCGTAAATCGCAGCTTATAACTCGCTATTCATACCACGGAAATCGTGTCTTGTCTATCGTAGATTGTAACCCATTACCAATAACAAGGAACTCGTATCTTGCCTCTCGTAGCTCGTAAATCGTTACCAATGAGTGGCAACTTGCATCTTGTATCTCGTGACGTGTAACTCAAAACTCGGAACTAGTAACGCGTTACCGATAACTCGGGGCTCGTATCTTGTAACTCGTAACTCGTTACCCATAACTCGGGACTTGTATCTTGTATCTAGTAGCTCGTAACTCGTTAACGATAGGTGGAAACTCGCATCTTGTATCTCATGATGCGAAACTCATAACTCAGAACTCGGAATGCGTAACCGATAACTCGGAGCTCGTATCTTGTAACTCGTACCCATAACTCTGAACTCGTATATTGCCTCTCATAGCTCGTAGATCGTTACCGATAGATGGGAACTCGCATCTTGTATCTCGTGACGCATAACTCAGGACTCGGAACTCAAAAGTGTTACCGATAACTCGCAGCTCGTATCTTGTAACAAATACCTTGTAAATCGTAACCCGTAACTCGTTGCCCATAACTCGGATTTCGAATCTTGATCTCGGATCTTGTAAGTCAATGACGATAACCTCGAACTCGTATCCTAGATCTAGTAGTTCGTAATTCGTTACCGATAGGTGGAAACTCGCATCTTGTATCTCATGACTCGAAACTCAGAACTCTGAACTCGTAACGCGTAACCGATAGCTCGAAGCTTGTATCTTGTAACTCGTAACTCGTTACCCATAACTCGGAACTGGTATCTTGTATCTAGTAGCTCGTAACTCATTACTGATTACCTGGAACTCGTATCTTGTGTCTCGTAGCTCGTAACTCGTTACGACAAGTGGGAACTCTCATCTTGTATCTCGTAATTCGTAACTAGTACCTCGTAGATCGTAAGTCTTAATCCGGAACTCGTAACTCGTAACTCGTAACTCGTAACTCGTAACTCGTAACTCGTAACTCGTAACTCGTAACTCGTAACTCGTAACTCGTAACTCATAACTCGTAACTCGTAACTCGTAACTCGTAACTCGTAACTCGTAACTCGTAACTCGTAACTCGTAACTCGTAACTCGTAACTCGTAACTCGTAACTCGTAACTCGTAACTCGTAACTCGTAACTCGTAACTCGTAACTCGTAACTCGTAACTCGTAACTCGTAACTCGTAACTCGTAACTCGTAACTCGTAACTCGTAACTCGTAACTCGTAACTCGTAACTCGTAACTCGTAACTCGTAACTCGTAACTCGTAACTCGTAACTCGTAACTCGTAACTCGTAACTCGTAACTCGTAACTCGTAACTCGTAACTCGTAACTCGTAACTCGTAACTCGTAACTCGTAACTCGTAACTCGTAACTCGTAACTCGTAACTCGTAACTCGTAACTCGTAACTCGTAACTCGTAACTCGTAACTCGTAACTCGTAACTCGTAACTCGTAACTCGTAACTCGTAACTCGTAACTCGTAACTCGTAACTCGTAAATCGCAGCTTATAGCTCGCTACTCATAACCCGGAACTCGTATCTTGTGTATCGTAGCTTGTAACCCATAAGCAATAAAAAGGAACTCGTATCTTGCCTCTCGTAGCTCGTAAATCGTTACCGATAAGTGGGAACTCGCATCTTGTATCGCGTGACGTGTAACTTAGAACTTGGAACTCATAACGCGTTACCGATAACTGGGAGCTCGTATCTTGTAACTCGTAACTCGTTACCCATAACTCGGAACTTGTATCTTGTATCTAGTAGCTCGTAACTCGTTACCGATAGGTGGAAACTCGCATCTTGTGTCTCATGACGCGAAACTCAGAACTCGGAACTCGTAACGCGTAATCGATAATTCGGAGCTCGTATCTTGTAACTCGTACCTCGTTACCCAGAACTCTGAACTCGTATCTTATATCTAGTAGCTCGTAACTCATTACTGATTACCTGAAACTCGTATCTTGTGTCTCGTAGCTCGTATCTCATTACGATAAGTGGGAACTCGCATCTTGTATCTCGTAACTCGTAAATAGTACCTCGTAGATCGTAAGTCGTAATCTGTAAATCGAAACTCGTATATCGTAACTCGCAACTTGCAACTCGCAACTCGAAACTCGTAACTCGTAACTCGTAACTCGTAACTCGTAACTCGTAACTCGTAACTCGTAACTCGTAACTCGAAACTCGTAACTCGTAACTCGTAACTCGTAAATCGCGGCTTATAACTCGCTATTCATAACCCAGAACTCGTATCCTGTGTATCGTAGCTTGTAACTCATTACCAATAACAAGGAACTCGTGTCTTGCCTCTCGTAGCTCGTAAATCGTTACCGATAGGTGGTAACTCCCATCTTGTATATCATGAAGCGAAACCCAGAAATCGGAACTAGTATCGCGTTACCGATAAGTCGGAGCTCGTATCTTGTAACTCGTAACTCGTTACCCATAACTCGGAACTCGTATCTTGTATCTAGTAGCTCTTAACCCATTACTGATTACCTGGAACCCGTATCTTGTGTCTCCTAGCTTGTAACCTTTTACCAATAACAAAGAACTCGTGTCTTGCCTCTCGTAGCTCGTAAATCGTTACCGATAGGTGGAAACTCGCATCTTGTATATCATGAAGCGAAACCCAGAAATCGGAACTAGTATTGCGTTACCGATAAGTCGGAGCTCGTATCTTGTAACTCGTAACTCGTTACCCGTAACTCGGAACTCGTATCTTGTATCTAGTAGCTCTTAACCCATTACTGATTACCTGGAACTCGTATCTTGTGTCTCCTAGCTTATAACCTTTTACCAATAACAAGGAACACGTATCTTATTCCTCTCGTATCTCGTAAATCGTTACCGATAAGTGTTAACTCGCAGCTTGTACCTCGTGACGCGTAACTCGGGACTCGGAACTCGAAAGTGCTACCGATAACCCGGAGCTCGTATCTTGTATCACTTAGCTTGTAATTCGTAACTCGTAGCCCGTAACTCGTTGCCCATAACTCGGAACTCGAATCTTGATCTCGGATCTTGTAAATCAATGACGATAACCTCGAACTCGTATCCTAGATCTAATAGTTTGTAACTCGTTACCGATAGGTGGAAACACGCATCTTGTATCCCGTGACGCGTAACTCAGAACACGAAACTCGTAACGCGTAACAGATACCATGGACCTCGTATCTCGTAACTCGTTACCCATGACTCGGAACTCGTATCTTGTATCTAGTAGCTCGTAACTTGTACCTCGTACATCGTAAGTCGTAATTCGTAACTGGTAACTCGTATATCGTAACTCGCAACTCGAAACTCGAAACTCGTAACTCGTAACTCGTAACTCGTAAATCGCAGCTCATAACTCGCTACTCATAACCCGGAACTCGTATCTTGTGTATCGTAGCTAGTAACCCATTAGCAATAACAAGGAACTCGTATCTTGCCTCTCGTAGCTCGTAAATCGTTACCGATGAGTGGGAACTCGCATCTTGTATCGCGTGACGTGTTACTTAGAACTCGGAACTTGTAACGCGTTACCGATAGCTAGGAGCTCGTATCCTGCAACTAGTAGCTCGTAACTCATTACTGATTAACTAGAACTCGTATCTTGTGCCTCGTAGCTCGTAACTCGTAACGATAAGTGGGAACTCGCATCTTGTATCGCGTGACGTGTAACTTAGAACTCGGAACTCGTAACGCGTTACCGATAACTCGGGGCTCGTATCTTGTAACTCGTAACTCGTTACCCATAACTCGGGACTTGTATCTTGTATCTAGTAGCTCGTAACTCGTTACCGATAGGTGGAAACTCGCATCTTGTGTCTCAGGACGCGAAACTCAGAAATCGGAACTCGTAACGCGTAATCGATAACTCGGAGCTCGTATCTTGTAACTCGTAACTCGTTACCCAGAATTCGGAACTCGTATCTTGTATCTAGTAGCTCGTAACTCATTACTGATTACCTGGAACTTGTATCTTGTGTCTCGTAGCTCGTGACTCGTTACGATAACTCGGAGCTCGTATCTTGTGTCTCGTAGTTCGTAACTCATTACAAATGTAAACTCTCATCTTGTATCTCGTAATTCGTAACTAGTACCTCGTAGATCGTAAGTCTTAATCCGTAACTCGTATATCGTAACTCGCAACTCGAAACTCGTAACTCGTAACTCGTAAATCGCAGCTTATAACTCGCTACTCATAACCCGGAACTCGTATCTTGCCTCTCGTAGCTCGTAAATCGTTACCGATAAGTGGGAACTCGCAACTTGTATCTCGTGACGCGTAGCTCAGAACTAGGAACTCGTAACGCGTTACCGATAACTCGGAGCTCGTATCTTATATATCGTAACTTGAAATCCATTACCGATAACCTGGAACTCGTATCTTATATATCGTAACTTGTAATCCATTACCGATAACCTGGAACTCGTATCTTGCATCTCGTAGCTCGTAAATCGTTACCGATAAATGGGAACTCGCATCTTGTATCTCGTGACGCGTAACTCGAAAGTTTTATCCATAACGCGGAGCTCGTATCATGTATCACTTACCTTGCAACTCGTAACTCGTAACCCGTTACTCGTTGCCTATAGCTCGGAACTCGAATCTTGATCTCGGATCTTGTAAATCAATCACGATAACCTCGAACTCGTATCCTAGATCTAGTAGTTCGTAACTCGTTACCGACAGGTGGAGACTCGCATCTTGTATATCATGACGTGAAGCTCAGAACTCGGAACTCGTAACGCGTAACCTATAACTTGGAGCTCGTTTCTTGTAACTCGAAACTCGTTACTTATAACTCGGAACGCGCATCTTGTATCTCGTAACTCGTAACTAGTACCTCGTAGATTGTAAGTCGTAATTCGTAACTCGTAAATCGTATATCGTTACTCGCAACTCGAAACTCGTAACTCGAAACTCGTAAATCGCATCTTATAACTCGCAACTCATAGCCCGGAGCTCGTATCTTGTGTATCGTAGCATGTAACCCATTACCAATAACAAGGAACTCGTATCTGGCGTCTCGTAGCTCGTGAATTGTTACCGATAAGTGGGAACTCGCAACTTGTATCTCGTGACGCGTAACTCAGAACTTGGAACTAGAAACGCGTTACCGATAACTCGGAGATTGTATCTTGCATCTCTTACCTTGTAACTCGTAACTCGTTACCCATTACTCGGAACTCGTATCTTCTATCTCGCAAATCATTGCCGATAACCTCGAACTCATATCCTAGATCTAGTAGTTCGTAACTCGTTACCGATAGGTGGAAACTCGCATCTTGTATCTCGTGACGCGTAACTCAGGACTCGGAACTCGAAAGTGTTACCGACAACTCGGAGCTCGTATCTTGTAAGTCGTAACTCGTTACCCATCACTCGTAACTTGTATCTAGTAGCTCGTAACTCATTACTGATTACCTGGAACTCATATCTTGTGTCTCGTAGCTCGTAACTCGTAACGATAAGTGGGAACTCGCATCTTGTATCTCGTAACTCGTAACTAGTACCTCGTACATCGTAAGTTGTAATTCATAATTCGAAACTCGTATATCGTAATTCGCAACTCGAAACTCGTAACTGGAAACTGGTATCTCGTAACTCGTAAGTCGCAGCTTATAACCCGGTACTCATAACCCGGTACTCGTATCTTGTGTTTCATAGCTTGTAACCCATTACCAATAACAAAGAACTCGTATCTTGCCTCTCGTAGCTCGTAAATCGTTACCGACAAGTGGGAACTCGCAACTTGTATCTCGTGACGCGTAACTCAGAACTTGGAACTCGTAACGCGTTACCGATAACTCGGAGCTTGTATCTCTTACCTTGTAACACGTAACCCCTTACCCGGAACTCGTATCTTCTATCTCGGATCTCGCAAATCATTACCGATAACCTGGAACTCGTATACTAGATCTTGAAGATAGTAACTCGTTACCAGTAAGTGGGAACTCGCATCTTGTATCTCGTAACGTGTAACTCAGAACTCGGAACTAGTAACGCGTTACCGATAACTCGGAGCTCGTATCTTGTATCACTTACCTTGTAACTCGTAACTCGTACCTCGTGGATCGTAAGTCGTAATTCGTAACTCGCAACTCGAAACTCGTAACTCGAAGCTCGTAACTTGTAACTCGTAACTCGTAACTCGTGAATCGCATCTTATAACTCGCTACTCATAACCCGGAACTCGTATTTTGTGTATCGTAACTTGTAACCCATTACCAATAACAAGGAACTCGTATCTTGCCTCTCGTAGCTCGTAAATCGTTACCAATAAGTGGGAACTCGCAACTTGTATCTCGTGACGCGTAACTCAGAACTAGTATCTCGTAACTTGTTAACGATAACTCGGAGCTCGTATCTCTTACCATGTAACTCGTAACTCATGACTCTTTACCCATTACTCCGAACTCGTATCTTCTATCTCGAATCTCGCAAATCATTGCCGATAACCTGGAACTTGTATCCTAGATCTTTTAAAGATCTTAACTCGTTATCAATAAGTGGGAACTCGCATCTTGTATCTCGTGACGCGTAACTCAGGACTCGGAACTCGAAAGTGTTACCGATAACTCGCAGCTCGTATCTTGTATCACTTACCTTGTAAATTGTAACCCGTAACTCGTTGCCCATAACTCGGAACTCGAATCTTGATCTCGGATCTTGTAGGTCAATGACGATAACCTCGAATTCGTATCCTAGATCTAGTAGTTCGTAACTCGTTACCTATATGTGGAAACTCGCATCTTTTATCTCATAACGCGAAACTCAGAACTCGGAACTCGTAACGCGTAACCGATAACTCGGAGCTCGTATCTTGTAATTCGTAACTCGTTACTTATAACTCTGAACTCGTATCTTATATATCGTAACTTGTAATCCATTACCGATAACCTGAAACTCGTATCTTGCATCTCGTAGCTCGTAAATCGTTACCGATAAATGGGAACCCGCAACTTGTATCTCGTGACGCGTAACTCAGAACTTGAAACTCGTAACGCGCTACCGATAGCTCGGAGCTCGTATCTTGTAATTCGTAACTCGTTACCCATTACTCGGAACTCGTATCATGTATTTAGCAGCTCGTAACTCATTACTGATTACCTGAAACTAGTATCTTGTGTCTCGTATCTCGTAACTCGTTACGATCAGTGGGAACTCGCATCTTGTGTCTCGTAACTCGTAACTAGTACCTCGTAGATCGTAAGTCGTAATTCGTAACTCGTAACCCTCACCTCGCAACCCGAAACTCGTAACTCGTTATTCAAAACTCGTAACTCGAAGCTCGTACCTCGAAACTCGTAGCTCGAAACTCGTAACTCGTAACTCGTAACTCGAAACTCGTAACTCGTAACTCGTAACTCGTAACTCGTAACTCGTAACTCGTAACTCGTAACTCGTAACTCGTAACTCGTAACTCGTAACTCGAAACTCGTAACTCGTAAATTGCAGCTTATAACTCGCTACTTATAACCCTGAACACGTATCGTGTATATCGTAGCTTGTAACCCATTACCAATAATAAGGAACTCCTATCTTGCCTCTCGTAGCTCGTAAATCGTTTCCGATAAGTGGAAACTCGTTACTTATATTTTGTGACGCGTAATTCAGAACTTGGAACTTGTAACTCGTTACCGATAACTTGGAGCTTGTATCTAGTATCTCTTACCTTGTAACTCGTAGCTCGTAACTCGTAACGATAAGTAGGAACTCGCATCATGTATCTCGCGACGCGTAACTTAGAACTCGGAACTCGTAACGCGTTACCGATAGCTCGGAGCTCGTATCTTACAACTAGTAGCTTGTAAATCATTACTGATTAGCTAGAACTCGTATCTTGTGCCACGTAGCTCGTAACTTGTAACGACAACTGAGAACTCGTATCTTGTATCTCGTAACTAGTAACTAGTACCTCGTAGGTCATAAGTCGTAATTCGTAGCTCGTAACTCGTATACCGTTACACGCAACTCGAAACTCGTAACTTGTAACTCGTAAATCGCAGCTTAAAACTCGCGACTCATTACCCGGAACTCGTATCTTGTGTATCGTAGCATGTAACCCATTACCAATAACAAGGAACTCGTATCTTGCCTCGCGTAACTCGTAACTCGTTACCCATATATCGGAACTCGTATCTTATATATCGTAACTTGTAATCCATTACCGATAACCTGGACCTCGTATCTTGCATCTCGTAGCTCGTAAATCGTTACCGATAAATGGGAGCTCGCATCTTGTATCTCGTGACGCGTAACTCGGGACTCGGAACTCGAAAGTGTTACCGATAACTCGGAGCTCGTATCCTGTATCACTCACTTTGTAATTCGTAACTCGTAACCCGTAACTTGTTGCCCGTAACTCGGAACTCGAACCCTGTTCTCGGATCTTGTAAATGAATGACGATAACCTCGATCTTGTATCCTAGATCTAATAGTTTGTAACTCATTACCGATAGGTGGAAACTCGCATCTTGTATCTCATGACGCGTAACTCAGAACTCGAAACTCGTAACGCGTAACAGATAACTCGGAGCTAGTATCTTGTAACTTGTAACTCGTTACACATTACTCGGAACTTGTATCTTACATCTCGTAGCTCGTAAATCGTTACCGATAAATGGGAACTCGCATCTTGTATCTCGTGACGCATAACTCGGGATTCGGAACTCGAAAGTGTTACCGATAACTCGGAGCTCGTATCCTGTATCACTTACTTTGTAATTCGTAACTCGTAACCCGTAACTCGGAACTTGTATCTTGTATCTAGTAGCTCGTAACTCGTTACCGATAGGTGGAAACTCGCATCTTGTGTCTCATGACGCGAAACTCAGAACTCGGAACTCGTAACGCGTAATCGATAACTCGGAGCTCGTATCTTGTAACTCGTAACTCGTTACCCAGAACTCGGAACTCGTATTTTGTATCTAGTAGCTCGTAACTGATTACTGATTACCTGGAACTCGTATCTTGTGTCTCGTAGCTCGTAACTCGTTACGATAAGTGGGAACTCGCATCTTGTATCTCGTAACTCGTAAATAGTACCTTGTCGTCGTAATTCATAAATCATAACTCTTAAATCTCAGCTTATAACTCGCTACTCATAACCCGGAACTCATAACTTGTGTATCGTAGCTTGTAATTCATTACCAATAACAAGGAACTCGTATCTGGCCTCTCGTAGCTCGTAAATTGTTACCAATAAGTGGGAACTCGCATCTTGTATAACGTGACGCTTAACTCGGGACTCGGAACTCGAAAGTACTACCGAGAACTCTGAGCTCGTATCTTGTATCACTTAACTTGTAATTCGTAACTCGTAACCAGTAACTCGTTACCCATGACTCGGAACTCGTATCTTGTATCTAGTAGCTCGTAAATCATTACTGATTACCTGGAACTCGTATCTTGAGTCTCGTAGCTTGTAACCTTTTACCAATAACAAGGAACATGTATCTTTTTCCTCTCGTATCTCGTAAATCGTTAACGATATGTGTTAACTCGCAACTTGTACCTGGTGACGCTTAACTCAGGACTTGGAACTCGTAACGCTTTACCGATAACTCGGAGCTCGTATCTTGTTTCGCTTAACTTCGAACTCGTGACTTGTAACCCGTAACTCGTTGCCCATAGCTCGGAACTCGTATCTTGAATCTAGTAGCTCGTACCTCATTACTGATTACCTAAAACTCGTATCATGTGTCTCGTAGCTCGTAAGTCGCCACGATAAGTGGGAACTCGCATCCTGTATCTCGTAATTCGTAACTAGTACCTCGTAGATCGTAAGTCTTAATTCGTAACTCGAAAATAGAAACTCGTAACTCGTAACTCGTAAATCGCAGCTTATAACTCGCTACTCATAACCCGGAACTCGTATCTTGTGTATCGTAGCTTGTAACCCATTACCAATAACAAGGAACTCGTATCTTGCCTCTCGTAGCTCGTAAATCGTTACCAATAAGTGTGAACTCGCAACTTGTATCTCGTGACGCGTAGCTCAGAACTTGGAACTCGTAACGCGTTACCGATAACTTGGAGCTTGTATCAGGTATCTCTTACCTTGTGACTCGTAGCTCGTAACTCGTAACGATAAGTGGGTTCTCGTAACTCGTATCTCGTGACGCGTAACTCAGAACTTGGAACTCGTAACGCGTTACCGATAACTCGGAGCTCGTCTCTTGTATCTCTTACCCTGTAACTCGTAACTCGTTACTCGTTACCCATTACTCGGAACTCGTATCTTCTATCTCGGATCCCGCAAATCATTGCCGATAACCTGGAACTCGTATCCCAGATCTTGAAGATCGTAACTCGTTATCAATAAGTGGGAACTCGTATCTTGTATCTCGTGACGCGTAACTCAGGACTCGGAACTCGAAGGTGCTACCGACAACTCGGAGCTCGTATCTTGTATTGCTTACCTTGTAACTCGTAACTCGTTACCCGTAACTCGTTGACCATAACTCGGAACTCGAATCTTGATCTCGGATCTTGTAAATCAATGACGACCACCTTGAATTCGTATCCTAGATCTAGTAGTTCGTAACTCGTTACCGATAAGTGGGAACTGACAACTTGTATCTCTTTGACGCGTAACTCAGAACTTGGAACTCGTAACGCGTTACCCATTACCCGGAACTCGTATCTTCTATCTCGGATCTCGCAAATCATTACCGATAACCTGGAACTCGTATGATAGATCTTGAAGATAGTAACTCGTTACCAATAAGTGGGAACTCGCATCTTGTATCTCGTGACGTGTAACTCAGAACTCGGAACTAGTAACGCGTCACCGTTAACTCGGAGCTCGTATCTTGTATCACTTACCTTGTAACTCGTAACTCGTACCTCGTGGATCGTAAGTCGTAAATCGCAGCTTATAACTCGCTTCTCATAACCCGGAGCTCGTATCTTGTGTAGCGTAGCTTGTAATTCATTACCAATAACAAGGATCTCGTATCTTACCTCTCGTAGCTCGTAAATTGTTACCGTTAAGTGGGTAACTCGCAACTTGTATCTCGTGACGCGTAACTCAGGACTCGGAACTCGAAAGTGTTACGGGTAACTTGGAGCTCGTATCTTGTATCACTTACCTTGTAACTCGTAACTCGTACCTCGTGGATCGTAAGTCGTAATTCGTAACTCGCAACTCGAAACTCGTAACTTGAAACGCGTAACTCGTAAATCGCAGCTTATAACTCGCTTCTCATAACCCGGAGCTCGTATCTTGTGTAGCGTAGCTTGTAATTCATTACCAATAACAAGGATCTCGTATCTTACCTCTCGTAGCTCGTAAATCGTTACCGTTAAGTGGGAACTCGCATCTTGTATCTCGTGACGTGTAACTCAGAACTCCGAACTAGTAACGCGTAACCGATAACTCGTAGCTCGTATCTTGTAACCCGTAACTCGTTACCCGTAACTCGGAACTCGTATCTTGTATCTAGTAGCTCTTAACTCATTACTGATTACCTGGAACTCGTATCTTGTGTCTCGTAGCTTGTAGCCTTTTACCAATAACAAGGAACACGTATCTTTTTCCTCTCGTATCTCGTAAATCGTTACGAATAAGCTTTAATTCGCAACTTGTACCTCGTGACGCGTAATTCATGACTTGGAACTCGTAACGCGTTACCGATGACTCGGAGCTCGTATCTTGTATCGTTTACCTTGCAACTCGTAACTCGTAACCCGTAACTCATTGCCAATAACTCGGAACTCGTATCTTGTAACTAGTAGCTCGTAACTCATTACTGGTTACCTGGAACTCGTATCTTGTGTCTCGTAGCTCGTAAGTCGCTACGATAAGTGGGAACTCGCAACCTGTATCTCGTGGCGCGTAGCTCAGAACTAGGAACTCGTAACGCGTTACCGATAACTCGGAGCTCGTATCTTGTAACTCGTAACTCGTTACCAGTAACTCGGAACTCGTACCTTGTATCTTGTATCTCTTACCTTGTAACTGGTAACTCGTAACTCGTTACCCATTACTCGGAACTCGTATCTTCTATCTCGGATCTTGCAAATCATTGCCGAAAACCTGGAACTCGTATTCTAGATCTTGAAGATCGTAACTCGTTACCAATAAGTGAGAACTCTTATCTTATATCTCGTGACGCGTAACTCAGGGCTCGGAACTCGTAACGCGTAACCGATAACTCGGAGCTCGTATATTGTAAATCGTAACTCGTTACCCATAACTCGGAACTCATATCTTGTGTCTCGTAGCTCGTAACTCGTTACGATAAGTGGGAACTTGCATCTTGTATCTCGAACTCGTAAGTAGTACTCCGTAGATCGTAAGTCGTAATTCGTAATTCGAAACTCGTATATCGTAATTCGCAGCTCGAAACTCGTAACTGGAAGCTGGTATCTTGTAGCTCGTAAATCGCAGCTTATAACCCGCTACTCATAACCCGGTACTCGTTTCTTGTGTATCATAGCTTGTAACCCATTACCAATAACAAGGAACTCGTATCTTGCCTCTCGTAGTGCGTAAATCGATACCGATAAGTGGGAACTCTCAACTCGTATCTCGTGACGCGTCACTCAGAACTTGGAACTCGTAACGCGTTACCGATAACTCGGAGCTTGTATCTTGTATCTCTTACCTTGTAACTCGTAACTCGTAAATCGCAGCTTATAATCCGCTACTTATAACCCGGAACTCGTATCCTGTGTATCTTAGCTTGTGATTTATTACCAATAACAAGGAACTCGTATCTTGCCTCTCGTAGCTCGTAAATCGTTACCGATAAGTGGGAACTCGCAACTTGTATCTCTTTGACGCGTAACTCAGAACTTGGAACTCGTAACGCGTTACCCATTACCCGGAACTCGTGTCTTCTATCTCGGATCTCGCAAATCATTACCGATAACCTGGAACTCGTATACTAGATCTTGAATATAGTAACTCGTTACCAATAAGTGGGAACTCGCACCTTGTATCTCGTGACGTGTAACTCAGAACTCGGAACTAGTAACGCTATACCGATAACTCGAAGCCCGTATCTTGTATCACTTACCTTGTAACTCGTAACTCGTACCTCGTGGATCGAAAGTCGTAATTCGTAACTCGCAACTCGAAACTCGTAGCTCGAAACTCGTAACTCGAAACTCGTAACTCGTAACTCGTAACTCGTAACTCGTAAATCGCAGCTTATAACTCGCTTCTCATAACCCGGAGCTCGTATCTTGTGAAGCGTAGCTTGTAATTCATTACCAATAACAAGGATCTCGTATCTTACCTCTCGTAGCTCGTAAATCGTTACCGTTAAGTAGGAACTCGCAACTTGTATCTCGTGACGCGTAACTCAGGACTCGGAACTCGAAAGTGTTACCAATAACTCGGAGCTCGTATCTTGTATCACTTACCTTGTAACTAGTAACCCGTAACTCGTTGCTCATAACTCGGAACTCGAGTCTTGATCTCGGAGCTTGTAAATCAATGTCGATAACCTCGAACTCGTATCCTAGATCTAGTAGTTCGTAACTCGTTACCGATTGGTGGAATCTCGCATCTTGTATCACATGAAGCGAAACTCAGAACTCGGGACTCGTAACGCGTAACCGATGACTCGGAGCTCGTATCTTGTACCTCGTAACTCGTTACCCATAACTCGGAACTCGTAACTTGTATTTAGTAGCTCGTTACTCATTACTAATTACCTGGAACTCGTATCTTGTGTCTCGCCTCTCGTAACTCGTTACGATAAGTGGGAACTCGCATCTTGTATCTCGTGACGTGTAACTCAGAACTCGGAACTCATAACTCGTAAATCGCAGCTTATAGCTCGCTATTCATAACACGGAAATCGTATCTTGTCTATCGTAGATTGTAACCCATTACCAATAACAAGGAACTCGTATCTTGCCTCTCGTAGCTCGTAAATCGTTACCAATAAGTGGGAACTCGCATCGTGACGCGTAACTCGGGACTCGGAACTCGAAACGCGTAACACATAACTTGGAGCTCGTATCTTGTAACTCGTAACTAGTTACCCATGACTCGGAACTCATATCTTGTATCTAGTAGCTCGTAAATCATTACTGATTACCTGGAACTCGTATCTTGTGTCTCGTAGCTCGTAAGTCGCTACGATTAGTGGGAACTCGCATCCTGTATCTCGTAACTCGTAACTAGTACCTCGTATATCGTAACTCGCAACTCGAAACTCGTAACTCGTAACTCGTAACTCGTAACTCGTAACTCGTAACTCGTAACTCGTAACTCGTAACTCGTAACTCGTAACTCGTAACTCGTAACTCGTAACTCGTAACTCGTAACTCGTAACTCGTAACTCGTAACTCGTAACTCGTAACTCGTAACTCGTAACTCGTAACTCGTAACTCGTAACTCGTAACTCGTAACTCGTAACTCGTAACTCGTAACTCGTAACTCGTAACTCGTAACTCGTAACTCGTAACTCGTAACTCGTAAATCGCAGCTTATAACTCGCTACTCATAACCCGGATCTCGTATCTTGTGTATCGTAGCTTGTAACCCATTACGAATAACAAGGAACTCGTATCTTGCCTCTCGCAGCTCGTAAATCGTTACCGATAAGTGGGAACTCGCAACTTGTATCTCGCGACGCGTAACTCAGAACTTGGAACTCGTAACGCTTTACCGATAACTCGGAGTCTGTATCTTGTAACTCGTAACTCGTAACTCTTTACTCATAACTCGGAACTGGTATCTTGTATCTAGTAGCTCGTAACTCATTACTGATTACCTGGAACTCGTATCTTGTGTCTCGTAGCTCGTAACTCGTTACGACAAGTGGGAACTCTCATCTTGTATCTCGTAATTCGTACCTCGTAGGTCGTAAGTCTTAATCCGAAACTCGTAACTCGTATATCGTAACTCGCAACTCGAAACTAGAACCTTGTAACTCGTAAATCGCAGCTTATAATTCGCTACTCATAACTTGGAACTCGTATCCTATGTATCGTAGCTTGTAACAGATGACCAATAACAAGGAACTCGTATCTTGCCTCTCGTAGCTTGTAAATCGTTACCAATAAGTGGGAACTCGCAACTTGTATCTCGTGACGCGTAGCTCATAACTAGGAACTCGTAACGCGTTACCGATAACTCGGAGCTCGTATCCTATATATCGTAACTTGAAATCCATTACCGATAACCTGGAACTCGTAACTTATATATCGTAACTTGTAATCCATTACCGATAACCTGGAACCTGGAATAGTTCCCGATAAGTGAAAACTCGCTACTTGTATCTCGTAACTCGTAACTAATACCTCGTAAATCGTAAGTCGTAATTCGTAACTCATAACTCATAACTCGTAAATCGCAGCTTATAACTCGCTACTCATAACCCGGAACTCATCGTAGCTTGTAATTCATTACCAATAACAAGGAACTCGTATCTTGCTTCTCGTAGCTCGTAAATCGTTATCGATAAGTGGGAACTCGCATCTTGTATCTCGTAACTTGTAACTAATGCCTCTTAGGTCGTAAGTCGTAATTCGTAACTCGTATATCGCAACTCGCAACTCGAAACTCGTAACTCGAAACTCGTAACTCGTATCTCGTAAATCGCAGCTTATAACTCGCTATTCATACCACGGAAATCGTGTCTTGTCTATCGTAGATTGTAACCCATTACCAATAACAAGGAACTCGTATCTTGCCTCTCGTAGCTCGTAAATCGTTACCAATGAGTGGCAACTTGCATCTTGTATCTCGTGACGTGTAACTCAAAACTCGGAACTAGTAACGCGTTACCGATAACTCGGGGCTCGTATCTTGTAACTCGTAACTCGTTACCCATAACTCGGGACTTGTATCTTGTATCTAGTAGCTCGTAACTCGTTAACGATAGGTGGAAACTCGCATCTTGTATCTCATGATGCGAAACTCATAACTCAGAACTCGGAATGCGTAACCGATAACTCGGAGCTCGTATCTTGTAACTCGTACCCATAACTCTGAACTCGTATATTGCCTCTCATAGCTCGTAGATCGTTACCGATAGATGGGAACTCGCATCTTGTATCTCGTGACGCATAACTCAGGACTCGGAACTCAAAAGTGTTACCGATAACTCGCAGCTCGTATCTTGTAACAAATACCTTGTAAATCGTAACCCGTAACTCGTTGCCCATAACTCGGATTTCGAATCTTGATCTCGGATCTTGTAAGTCAATGACGATAACCTCGAACTCGTATCCTAGATCTAGTAGTTCGTAATTCGTTACCGATAGGTGGAAACTCGCATCTTGTATCTCATGACTCGAAACTCAGAACTCTGAACTCGTAACGCGTAACCGATAGCTCGAAGCTTGTATCTCGTAACTCGTTACCCATAACTCGGAACTGGTATCTTGTATCTAGTAGCTCGTAACTCATTACTGATTACCTGGAACTCGTATCTTGTGTCTCGTAGCTCGTAACTCGTTACGACAAGTGGGAACTCTCATCTTGTATCTCGTAATTCGTAACTAGTACCTCGTAGATCGTAAGTCTTAATCCGGAACTCGTAACTCGTATATCGTAACTCGCAACTCGAAACTAGAAAATTCGTAACTCGTAAATCGCAGCTTGTAACTCGCTACTCATAACCCGGAACTCGTATCTTGTGTATCGTAGCTTGTAACCCATTACCAATAACAAGGAACTCGTATCTTGCCTCTCGTAGCTCGTAAATCGTTACCGATAAATGGGAACTCGCATCTTGTATCTCGTGAGGCGTAACTCGAAAGTTTTATCGATAACTCGGAGCTCGTATCTTGTATCACTTACCTTGCAACTCGTAACTCGTAACCCGTAACTCGTTGCCCATAACTTGGAACTCGAATCTTGATCTCGGATCTTGTAAATCAATTACGATAACCTCGAACTCGTATCCTAGATCTAGTAGTTCGTAACTCGTTAACGATAGGTGGAAACTCGCATCTTGTATCTCATGATGAGAAACTCAGAACTCGGAACTCGGAACGCGTAACCGATAACTCGGAGCTCGTATCTTGTAGCTCGTCACTCGTTACCCATAAATCGGAACTCGTATATTGCCTCTCATAGCTCGTAGATCGTTACCGATAAATGGGAATTCGCATCTTGTGTCTCGTGACGCGTAACTCAGGACTCGGAACTCGAAAGTGTTACCGATAACTCGCAGTTCGTATCTTGTAACACTTACCTTGTAAATCGTAACCCGTAACTCGTTGCCCATAACTCGGATCTTGATCTCGGATCTTGTATATCAATGACGATAACCTTGAACTCGTATCCTAGATCTAGTAGTTCGTAACTCGTTAACGATTGGTGGAATCTCGCATCTTGTATCACATGAAGCGAAACTCAGAACTCGGGACTCGTAACGCGTAACCGATGACTCGGAGCTCGTATCTTGTACCTCGTAACTCGTTACCCATAACTCGGAACTCGTAACTTGTATTTAGTAGCTCGTTACTCATTACTAATTACCTGGAACTCGTATCTTGTGTCTCGTCTCTCGTAACTCGTTACGATAAGTGGGAACTCGCATCTTGTATCTCGTGACGTGTAACTCAGAACTCGGAACTCATAACTCGTAAATCGCAGCTTATAGCTCGCTATTCATAACACGGAAATCGTATCTTGTCTATCGTAGATTGTAACCCATTACCAATAACAAGGAACTCGTATCTTGCCTCTCGTAGCTCGTAAATCGTTACCAATAAGTGGGAACTCGCATCGTGACGCGTAACTCGGGACTCGGAACTCGAAACGCGTAACACATAACTTGGAGCTCGTATCTTGTAACTCGTAACTAGTTACCCATGACTCGGAACTCATATCTTGTATCTAGTAGCTCGTAAATCATTACTGATTACCTGGAACTCGTATCTTGTGTCTCGTAGCTCGTAAGTCGCTACGATTAGTGGGAGCTCGCATCCTGTATCTCGTAACTCGTAACTAGTACCTCGTATATCGTAACTCGCAACTCGAAACTCGTAACTCGTAACTCGTAACTCGTAACTCGTAACTCGTAACTCGTAACTCGTAACTCGTAACTCGTAACTCGTAACTCGTAACTCGTAACTCGTAACTCGTAACTCGTAACTCGTAACTCGTAACTCGTAACTCGTAACTCGTAACTCGTAAATCGCAGCTTATAACTCGCTACTCATAACCCGGATCTCGTATCTTGTGTATCGTAGCTTGTAACCCATTACGAATAACAAGGAACTCGTATCTTGCCTCTCGCAGCTCGTAAATCGTTACCGATAAGTGGGAACTCGCAACTTGTATCTCATGACGCGAAAGTCAGAACTCTGAACTCGTAACGCGTAACCGATAGCTCGAAGCTTGTATCGTGTAACTCGTAACTCGTTACCCATAATTCGGAACTGGTATCTTGTATCTAGTAGCTCGTAACTCATTACTGATTACCTGGAACTCGTATCTTGTGTCTCGTAGCTCGTAACACGTTACGACAAGTGTGAACTCTCATCTTGTATCTCGTAATTCGTAACTAGTACCTCGTAGATCGTAAGTCTTATCCGTAACTCGTAACTCGTAAATCGCATCTTATAACTCGCTACTCATAACCCAGAACTCGTATCTTGTGTATCGTAGCTTGTAACCCATTACCAATAACAAGGAGCTCGTATCTGGCCTCTCGTAGCTCGTAAATCGTTACCGATAAATGGGAACTCGCAACTTGTATCTCGTAACGGGTAACTCAGAACTTGGAACTAGTAACGCGTTACCGATAACTCGGAGATTGTATCTTGTATCTCTTACCTTGTAACTCGTAAATCGTAACTCGTAACTAGTAACTCGTAACTCGTAACTCGTAACTCGTAACTCGTAACTCGTAACTCGTAACTCGTAACTCGTAACTCGTAACTCGTAACTCGTAACTCGTAACTCGTAACTCGTAACTCGTAACTCGTAACTCGTAACTCGTAACTCGTAACTCGTAACTCGTAACTCGTAACTCGTAACTCGTAACTCGTAACTCGTAACTCGTAACTCGTAACTCGTAACTCGTAACTCGTAACTCGTTACTCGTAACTCGTAACTCGTAACTCGTAACTCGTAACTCGTAACTCGTAACTCGTAACTCGTAACTCGTAACTCGTAACTCGTAACTCGTAACTCGTAAATCGCAGCTTATAGGTCGCTACTCATAACCCGGATCTCGTATCTTGTGTATCGTAGCTTGTAACCCATTACCAATAACAAGGAACTCGTATCTTGCCTCTCGTAGCTCGTAAATCGTTACCGATAAGTGGGAACTCGCAACTTGTATCTCGCGACGCGTAACTCAGAACTCGGAACTCGTAACGCGTTACCGATAACTCGGAGCTTGTCTTTTGTATCTCTTACCTTGTAACTCGTAACTCGTTACCCATTACTCGGAACTCGTATCTTCTGTCTCGGATCTCGCAAATCATTGCCGATAACTTGGAACTCGTATCCTATATAACTCGGAACTGGTATCTTGTATCTAGAGGCTCGTAACTCATTACTGATAACCTGGAACTCGTATCTTGTGTCTCGTAGCTCGTAACTCGTTACGACAAGTGGGAACTCTCATCTTGTATCTCGTAATTCGTAACTAGTACCTCGTAGATCGTAAGTCTTAATTCGTAACTCGAAACTAGAAACACGTAACTCGTAAATCGCAGCTTATAACTCGCTACTCATAACCCGGAACTCGTATCTTGTGTATCGTAGCTAGTAACCCATTAGCAATAACAAGGAACTCGTATCTTGCCTCTCGTAGCTCGTAAATCGTTACCGATAAGTGGGAACTCGCAGCTTGTATCTCGCGACGCGTAACTCAGAACTCGGAACTCGTAACGCGTTACCGATAACTCGGAGCTTGTCTTTTGTATCTCTTACCTTGTAACTCGTAACTCGTTACCCATTACTCGGAACTCGTATCTTCTGTCTCGGATCTCGCAAATCATTGCCGATAACTTGGAACTCGTATCCTATATAACTCGGAACTGGTATCTTGTATCTAGAGGCTCGTAACTCATTACTGATTACCTGGAACTCGTATCTTGCCTCTCGTAGCTCGTAAATCGTTACCGATAAATGGGAACTCGCATCTTGTATCTCGTGACGCGTAACTCGAAAGTTTTATCGATAACTCGGAGCTCGTATCTTGTATCACTTACCTTGTAAATTGTAACCTGTAACTCGTTGCCCATAACTCGGAACTCGAATCTTGATCTCGGATCTTGTAAATCAATTACGATAACCTCAATCTCGTATCCTAGATCTAGTAGTTCGTAACTCGTTAACGATAGGTGGAAACTCGCATCTTGTATCTCATGAAGCGAAACTCAGAACTCGGAACTCGGAACGCGTAACCGATAACTCGGAGCTCGTATCTTGTAACTCGTAACTCGTAGCTAGTACCTCGTAGATCGTAAGTCGTAATTCGTAACTCGTAACTCGTAGATCGTTACCGATAAATGGGAACTCGCATCTTGTATCTCGTGACGCGTAACTCAGGACTCGGATCTCGAAAGTGTTACCGATAACTCGCAGCTCGTACCTTGTATCACTTACCTTGTAAATTGTAACCCGTAACTCGTTGCCCATAACTCGGAACTTGAATCTTGATCTCGGATCTTGTAAATCAATGACGATAACCTCGAACTCGTATCCTAGATCTAGTAGTTCGTAACTCGTTACCGATCAGTGGGAACTCGCAACTTGTATCTCGTGACCCGTAACTCAGAACTTGGAACTCGTAACGCGTTACCGATAACTCGGAGCTTGTATCTTGTATCTCTTACCTTGTAACTCGTAACTCGTAACTTGTAACTCGTTACCCTTTACTCGGAACACGTACCTTCTATCCGGGATCTCGCAAATACACTGCCGATAACCTGGAACTCGTATCCTAGATCTTGAAGATCGTAACTCGTTACCAATAAGTGGGAACACGCATCTTGTATCTCGTGACGTGTAACTCAGATCTCGTAACTAGTAACGCGTAACCGATAACTCGGAGCACGCATCTTGTAATTCGTAACTTGTTACCCATAACTCGGAACTCACATCTTATATATCGTAACTTGTAACCCATTACCGATAACCTGGAACTCGTATCTTGCATCTCGTAGCTCGTAAATCGTTACCGATAAATGGGAACTCGCATCTTTTATCTCGTGACGCGTAACTCGGGACTCGGAACTCGTTGCCCGTAACTCGGAACTCGAACCCTGTTCTTGGATCTTGTAAATGAATGACGATAACCTCGAACTCGTATCCTAGATCTTATAGTTTGTAACTCATTACCGATCTTGTATCTAGTAGCTCTTAACTCATTACTGATTAACTGGAAGTCGTATCTTGTGTCTCGTAGCTTGTAACCTTTTACCAATAACAAGGAACACGTATCTTTGACCTCTCGTATCTAGTAAATCGTTACCGATAAATGTTAACTCGCAACTTGTACCTCGTGAGGCTTAACTCAGGACTTGGAACTCGTAAGGCGTTACCGATAACTCGGAGCTAGTATCTTGTATCGCTTACCTTGTAACTCGTAACTCGTAACCCGTTACTCGTTGCCCATAACTCGGAACTCGCATCCTGTATCTCGTAACTCCTAACTAGTACCTCGTATTTCGTAACTCGCAACTCGAAACTCGTAACTCGAAACTCGTAATTCGAGACTCGTAACTCGAAACTCGTAAATCGCAGCTTATAACTCGCTACTCATAACCCGGAACTCGTATCTTGCCTCTCGTAGCTCGTAAATCGTTACCAATAAGTGGGAACTCGCAACTTGTATCTCGTGACGCGTAGCTCAGAACTAGGAACTCGTAACGCGTTACCGATAACTCGTAGCTCGTATCTTATATATCGTAACTTGAAATCCATTACCGATAACCTGGAACTCGTATCTTAAATATCGTAACTTGTAATCCATTACCCATAACCTGGAACTCGTATCTTGCGTCTCGTAGCTCGTAAATCGTTACCGATAAGTGGGAACTAGCAACTTGTATCTCGTGACGCGTAACTCAGAACATGGAACTCGTAACGCGTTACCGATAACTGGAAACTTGTATCTTGTATCTCTTACATAGTAACTCGTAACTCGTTACCCATTAATCGGAACTCGTATCTTCTATCTCGGATCTCGCAAATCATTTCCGATAACCTGGATCTCGTATCCTAGTCTTGAAGATCGTAACTCGTTACCAATAAGTGGAAACTTGCATCTTGTATCTCGTGACGTGTAACTCAGAACTCGGAACTCGAAAGTTTTACCGATAACTCGGAGCTCATATCTTGTATCACTTACCTAGTAACTCGTAACCCGTAATTCGTTGCCCATAACTCGGCACTCGAATCTTGATCTCGGATCTTGTAAATCAATGACGATAACCCAGAACTCGTATCTTTGATCTAGTAGTTCGTAAGTCGTTACCGATAGGTGGAAAATCGCATCTTATATCTCATGACGCGAAACTCAGAACTCGTAACGCGTAACCGATAACTCGGAGCTTGCATCTCGTATCTCGTTACTCGTTACTTTTATCTCGGAACTCGTATCTTGTATCTAGTAGCCCGTAACTCATTACTGATTACTTGGAACTCGTATCTTGTATCTCGTAGCTCGTAACTCGTTACGATAAGTGGGAACCCGCAACTTGTATCTCGTAACACGTAACTAGTACCTCGTAGGTCGTAAGTCGTAATTCGTAAATCGTAACTCGTATATCGTAACTCGCAACTCGAAACTCGTAGCTCGTAACCCGTAAATCGCAACTTTTGACTCGCTACTCATAACCCAGTGCTCGTAGCTTGTGTATCGTAACTTGTAACCCATTACCAATAACAAGGAACTCGTATCTTGCCTCTCGTAGCTCGTAAATGGTTACCGATAAGTGGGAACTCGCAACTGGTATCTCGTGACGCGTAACTAAGGACATGGAACGCGTAATGCGTTACCGATAACTCGGAGCTTGTATCTTGTATGTCTTACCTTGTAACTCGTAACTACTAAACTTGTAACTCGTTACCCATTACTCGGAAATCGTATCTTTCATCTCGGATCTGGCAAATCATTGCCGATAACCTAGAACTCGTATCCTAGATCTTGAAGATCGTAACTCGTTACCAATAAGTGGGAACTCGCATCCTGTATCTCGTGACGTGTAACTCAGAACTCGGAACTTGTAACGCGTTACCGAAGAATCGGAGCTCGTATCTTGTATCACTTACCTTGTAACTCGTAACTCGTAACCCGTAACTCGTTGCCCATAACTCGGGACTCGAATCTTGATCTCGGATCTTTTAAATCAATGACGATAACTTTGAACTCGTATACTAGATCTAGTAGTTCGTAACTCGTTACCGATAAGTGGAAACTCGCATCTTGTATCTCGTAACTAGTATCTCGTAGATCGTAATTCGTAACTTGTAACTCGTATATCGTAACTCGCAACTTGAAACTCGTAACTCGAAACTCGTTACTCGTAACTCGTGACTCGTAAATCGCAGCTTATAACTCGCTACTCATAACCCAGAACTCGTATCTTGTGTATCGTAGCTTGTAACCCATTACCAATAACAAGAAACTCGTGTCTGGACTCTCGTAGCTCGCGAATCGTTAATGATAAGTGGGAACTCGCAACATGTAACTCGTGACGCGTAACTCAGAACTTGGAACTCGTAACGCGTTACCGATAACTCGGAGCTTGTATCTTGTATCTCTTACCTTGTAAGTCGTAACTCGTAACTCGTTACCTTTAACTCGGAACTCGTATCTTATATATCGTAACTTGTAAACCATTACCGATAGCCTGGAACTCGTATCTTGCATCTCGTAGCTCGTAAATCATTACCGATAAATGGGAACTCGCATCTTGTATCTCGTGACGTGTAACCCAGGACTCGGAACTCGAAAGCGTTACCGACAACTCGGAGCTCGTATCTTGTATCACTTACCTTGTAACTCGTAACTCGTACCTCGTGGATCGTAAGTCGTAATTCGTAACTCGCAACTCGAGACTAGTAACTCGAAGCTCGTAACTCGTAACTCGTAAATCGCAGCTTATAACTCGCTACTCATGACCCGGAACTCGTATCTTGTGTATCCTAGCTTGTAATTCATTACCAATAACAAGGATCTCGTATCTTACCTCTCGTAGCTCGTATATCGTTACCGATAAGTGGGAACTCGCAACTTGTATCTCGTGACTCGTAACTCAGAACTTGGAACTTGTAACGCGTTACCGATAACTCGGAGCTCGTATTTTGTATCTCTTACATTGTAACACGTGACTCGTAACTCATAACTCGTTACCCATCACTCGGAACTAGTATCTTCTATCTCGCATCTCGTAAATCATTACCGATAACCTGGAACTCGTATCCTAGATCTTTAAGATCGTAACTCGTTACCAAGAAGTGGGAACTCGCATCTTGTATCTCGTGACGTGTAACTCAGATCTCGGAACTAGTAACGCGTTACCGATAACTCGGAGCTCGTATTTTGTAACTCGTAACTCGGTACCCATAACTTGGAACTCGTAACTTATATATCGTAACTTGTAATCCATTACCGATAACCTGGAACTCGTATCTTGCATCTCGTAGCTCATGAATCGTTACCGGTAAATGGGAACTCGTATCTTGTATATCGTGACGCGTAACTCGGGACTCGGAACTCGAAAGTGTTACCGATAACTCGGAGCTCGTATCTTGTATCACTTATCTTGTAACTCGTAGCTGGTAACCCGTAACTTGTTGACCATAACTCGGAACTCGAATCTTGATCTCGGATCTTGTAAATCAATGACGATAACCTTGAATTCGTATCCTAGATCTAGTAGTTCGTAACTCGTTACCTATAGGTGGAAACTCGCATCTTTTTTTCTCATGACCCGAAACTCAGAACTCGGAACTCGTAACGCGTAACCGATAACTCGGAGCTCGTATCTTGTAACTGGTAACTAGTTACCCATAACTCGGAACTCGTATCTTATATATCGTAACTTGTAATCCATTACCGATAACCTGGAACTCGTGTCTTGCATCTCGTAGCTCGTAAATCGTTACCAATAAGTGGGAAATCGCAACTTGTATCTCGTGACGCGTAACTCAGGACTTGGAACTCGTAACGCGTTACCGATAACTCGGAGCTCGTATCTTGTTCCTCGTAACTCGTTACCCGTAACTCGGAACTCGTATGTTGTATCTAGTAGCTCGTAACTCATTACTGATTACCTGGAACTCGTATCTTGTGTCCCGTAGCTCGTAACTTGTTACGATAAGTGGCAACTGGCATCTTGTATCTCGTAACTCGTAACTAGTACCTCGTAGATCGTAAGTCGTAATTCGTAACTCGTATCTCGTATATCGTAACTCGCAACTTGTAACTCGTAGCTCGAAGCTGGTAACTTTTAACTCGTAAATCGCAGCTTATAACTCGCTACTCATAACCCGGTACTCGTATCTTGTGTACCGTAGCTTGTAACTTATTACCAGTAACAAGCAACTCGTATCTAGCCTCTCGTAGCTCGTAAAATGTTAGCGATCAGTGGGAACTCGCAACTTGTATCTCGTGACCCGTAACTCAGAACTCGTAACGCGTTACCGATAACTCGGAGCTTGTATCTTGTTTCTCTTACCTTGTAACTCGTAACTCGTAACTTGTAACTCGTTACCCATTACTCGGAACATGTAACTTCTATCCTGGATCTCGCAAATCACTGCCGATAACCTGGAACTAATATCCTAGATCATGAAGATCGTAACTCGTTACCAATATGTGGGAAATCGCATCTTGTATCTCTTGACGTGTAACTCAGAACTCGGAACTAGTAACGCGTTACCGATAACTCGGAGCTCGTATCTTGTAACTCGTAACTTGTAACTCGTTACCCATAACTCGGAACTCGTATCTAATATCTAGTAGCTCGTAACTCATTACTGATTACCTGGAACTCGTAACTTGTGTTCCGTAGCTCGTAACTTGTTACGATAAGTGGCAACTGGCATCTTGTATCTCGTAACTCGTAACTAGTACCTCGTAGATCGTAAGTCGTAATTCGTAACTCGTATCTCGTATATCGTAACTCGCAACTTGTAACTCGTAGCTCGAAGCTGGTAACTTTTAACTCGTAAATCGCAGCTTATAACTCGCTACTCATAACCCGGTACTCGTATCTTGTGTATCGTAGCTTGTAACTTATTACCAGTAACAAGCAACTCGTATCTAGCCTCTCGTAGCTCGTAAAATGTTACCGATCAGTGGGAACTCGCAACTTGTATCTCGTGACCCGTAACTCAGAACTTGGAACTCGTAACGCGTTACCGATAACTCGGAGCTTGTATCTTGTGTCTCTTACCTTGTAACTCGTAACTCGATTAGTGGGAGCTCGCATCCTGTATCTCGTAACTCGTAACTAGTACCTCGTATATCGTAACTCGCAACTCGAAACTCGTAACTCGTAACTCGTAACTCGTAACTCGTAACTCGTAACTCGTAACTCGTAACTCGTAACTCGTAACTCGTAACTCGTAACTCGTAACTCGTAACTCGTAACTCGTAACTCGTAACTCGTAACTCGTAACTCGTAACTCGTAACTCGTAACTCGTAACTCGTAACTCGTAACTCGTAAATCGCAGCTTATAACTCGCTACTCATAACCCGGATCTCGTATCTTGTGTATCGTAGCTTGTAACCCATTACGAATAACAAGGAACTCGTATCTTGCCTCTCGCAGCTCGTAAATCGTTACCGATAAGTGGGAACTCGCAACTTGTATCTCATGACGCGAAAGTCAGAACTCTGAACTCGTAACGCGTAACCGATAGCTCGAAGCTTGTATCGTGTAACTCGTAACTCGTTACCCATAATTCGGAACTGGTATCTTGTATCTAGTAGCTCGTAACTCATTACTGATTACCTGGAACTCGTATCTTGTGTCTCGTAGCTCGTAACACGTTACGACAAGTGTGAACTCTCATCTTGTATCTCGTAATTCGTAACTAGTACCTCGTAGATCGTAAGTCTTATCCGTAACTCGTAACTCGTAAATCGCATCTTATAACTCGCTACTCATAACCCAGAACTCGTATCTTGTGTATCGTAGCTTGTAACCCATTACCAATAACAAGGAGCTCGTATCTGGCCTCTCGTAGCTCGTAAATCGTTACCGATAAATGGGAACTCGCAACTTGTATCTCGTAACGGGTAACTCAGAACTTGGAACTAGTAACGCGTTACCGATAACTCGGAGATTGTATCTTGTATCTCTTACCTTGTAACTCGTAAATCGTAACTCGTAACTAGTAACTCGTAACTCGTAACTCGTAACTCGTAACTCGTAACTCGTAACTCGTAACTCGTAACTCGTAACTCGTAACTCGTAACTCGTAACTCGTAACTCGTAACTCGTAACTCGTAACTCGTAACTCGTAACTCGTAACTCGTAACTCGTAACTCGTAACTCGTAACTCGTAACTCGTAACTCGTAACTCGTAACTCGTAACTCGTAACTCGTAACTCGTAACTCGTAACTCGTAACTCGTAACTCGTAACTCGTAACTCGTAACTCGTAACTCGTAACTCGTTACTCGTAACTCGTAACTCGTAACTCGTAACTCGTAACTCGTAACTCGTAACTCGTAACTCGTAACTCGTAACTCGTAACTCGTAACTCGTAACTCGTAACTCGTAACTCGTAACTCGTAACTCGTAAATCGCAGCTTATAGGTCGCTACTCATAACCCGGATCTCGTATCTTGTGTATCGTAGCTTGTAACCCATTACCAATAACAAGGAACTCGTATCTTGCCTCTCGTAGCTCGTAAATCGTTACCGATAAGTGGGAACTCGCAACTTGTATCTCGCGACGCGTAACTCAGAACTCGGAACTCGTAACGCGTTACCGATAACTCGGAGCTTGTCTTTTGTATCTCTTACCTTGTAACTCGTAACTCGTTACCCATTACTCGGAACTCGTATCTTCTGTCTCGGATCTCGCAAATCATTGCCGATAACTTGGAACTCGTATCCTATATAACTCGGAACTGGTATCTTGTATCTAGAGGCTCGTAACTCATTACTGATAACCTGGAACTCGTATCTTGTGTCTCGTAGCTCGTAACTCGTTACGACAAGTGGGAACTCTCATCTTGTATCTCGTAATTCGTAACTAGTACCTCGTAGATCGTAAGTCTTAATTCGTAACTCGAAACTAGAAACACGTAACTCGTAAATCGCAGCTTATAACTCGCTACTCATAACCCGGAACTCGTATCTTGTGTATCGTAGCTAGTAACCCATTAGCAATAACAAGGAACTCGTATCTTGCCTCTCGTAGCTCGTAAATCGTTACCGATAAGTGGGAACTCGCAGCTTGTATCTCGCGACGCGTAACTCAGAACTCGGAACTCGTAACGCGTTACCGATAACTCGGAGCTTGTCTTTTGTATCTCTTACCTTGTAACTCGTAACTCGTTACCCATTACTCGGAACTCGTATCTTCTGTCTCGGATCTCGCAAATCATTGCCGATAACTTGGAACTCGTATCCTATATAACTCGGAACTGGTATCTTGTATCTAGAGGCTCGTAACTCATTACTGATTACCTGGAACTCGTATCTTGCCTCTCGTAGCTCGTAAATCGTTACCGATAAATGGGAACTCGCATCTTGTATCTCGTGACGCGTAACTCGAAAGTTTTATCGATAACTCGGAGCTCGTATCTTGTATCACTTACCTTGTAAATTGTAACCTGTAACTCGTTGCCCATAACTCGGAACTCGAATCTTGATCTCGGATCTTGTAAATCAATTACGATAACCTCAATCTCGTATCCTAGATCTAGTAGTTCGTAACTCGTTAACGATAGGTGGAAACTCGCATCTTGTATCTCATGAAGCGAAACTCAGAACTCGGAACTCGGAACGCGTAACCGATAACTCGGAGCTCGTATCTTGTAACTCGTAACTCGTAGCTAGTACCTCGTAGATCGTAAGTCGTAATTCGTAACTCGTAACTCGTAGATCGTTACCGATAAATGGGAACTCGCATCTTGTATCTCGTGACGCGTAACTCAGGACTCGGATCTCGAAAGTGTTACCGATAACTCGCAGCTCGTACCTTGTATCACTTACCTTGTAAATTGTAACCCGTAACTCGTTGCCCATAACTCGGAACTTGAATCTTGATCTCGGATCTTGTAAATCAATGACGATAACCTCGAACTCGTATCCTAGATCTAGTAGTTCGTAACTCGTTACCGATCAGTGGGAACTCGCAACTTGTATCTCGTGACCCGTAACTCAGAACTTGGAACTCGTAACGCGTTACCGATAACTCGGAGCTTGTATCTTGTATCTCTTACCTTGTAACTCGTAACTCGTAACTTGTAACTCGTTACCCTTTACTCGGAACACGTACCTTCTATCCGGGATCTCGCAAATACACTGCCGATAACCTGGAACTCGTATCCTAGATCTTGAAGATCGTAACTCGTTACCAATAAGTGGGAACACGCATCTTGTATCTCGTGACGTGTAACTCAGATCTCGTAACTAGTAACGCGTAACCGATAACTCGGAGCACGCATCTTGTAATTCGTAACTTGTTACCCATAACTCGGAACTCACATCTTATATATCGTAACTTGTAACCCATTACCGATAACCTGGAACTCGTATCTTGCATCTCGTAGCTCGTAAATCGTTACCGATAAATGGGAACTCGCATCTTTTATCTCGTGACGCGTAACTCGGGACTCGGAACTCGTTGCCCGTAACTCGGAACTCGAACCCTGTTCTTGGATCTTGTAAATGAATGACGATAACCTCGAACTCGTATCCTAGATCTTATAGTTTGTAACTCATTACCGATCTTGTATCTAGTAGCTCTTAACTCATTACTGATTAACTGGAAGTCGTATCTTGTGTCTCGTAGCTTGTAACCTTTTACCAATAACAAGGAACACGTATCTTTGACCTCTCGTATCTAGTAAATCGTTACCGATAAATGTTAACTCGCAACTTGTACCTCGTGAGGCTTAACTCAGGACTTGGAACTCGTAAGGCGTTACCGATAACTCGGAGCTAGTATCTTGTATCGCTTACCTTGTAACTCGTAACTCGTAACCCGTTACTCGTTGCCCATAACTCGGAACTCGCATCCTGTATCTCGTAACTCCTAACTAGTACCTCGTATTTCGTAACTCGCAACTCGAAACTCGTAACTCGAAACTCGTAATTCGAGACTCGTAACTCGAAACTCGTAAATCGCAGCTTATAACTCGCTACTCATAACCCGGAACTCGTATATTGCCTCTCGTAGCTCGTAAATCGTTACCAATAAGTGGGAACTCGCAACTTGTATCTCGTGACGCGTAGCTCAGAACTAGGAACTCGTAACGCGTTACCGATAACTCGTAGCTCGTATCTTATATATCGTAACTTGAAATCCATTACCGATAACCTGGAACTCGTATCTTAAATATCGTAACTTGTAATCCATTACCCATAACCTGGAACTCGTATCTTGCGTCTCGTAGCTCGTAAATCGTTACCGATAAGTGGGAACTAGCAACTTGTATCTCGTGACGCGTAACTCAGAACATGGAACTCGTAACGCGTTACCGATAACTGGAAACTTGTATCTTGTATCTCTTACATAGTAACTCGTAACTCGTTACCCATTAATCGGAACTCGTATCTTCTATCTCGGATCTCGCAAATCATTTCCGATAACCTGGATCTCGTATTCTAGTCTTGAAGATCGTAACTCGTTACCAATAAGTGGAAACTTGCATCTTGTATCTCGTGACGTGTAACTCAGAACTCGGAACTCGAAAGTTTTACCGATAACTCGGAGCTCATATCTTGTATCACTTACCTAGTAACTCGTAACCCGTAATTCGTTGCCCATAACTCGGCACTCGAATCTTGATCTCGGATCTTGTAAATCAATGACGATAACCCAGAACTCGTATCTTTGATCTAGTAGTTCGTAAGTCGTTACCGATAGGTGGAAAATCGCATCTTATATCTCATGACGCGAAACTCAGAACTCGTAACGCGTAACCGATAACTCGGAGCTTGCATCTCGTATCTCGTTACTCGTTACTTTTATCTCGGAACTCGTATCTTGTATCTAGTAGCCCGTAACTCATTACTGATTACTTGGAACTCGTATCTTGTATCTCGTAGCTCGTAACTCGTTACGATAAGTGGGAACCCGCAACTTGTATCTCGTAACACGTAACTAGTACCTCGTAGGTCGTAAGTCGTAATTCGTAAATCGTAACTCGTATATCGTAACTCGCAACTCGAAACTCGTAGCTCGTAACCCGTAAATCGCAACTTTTGACTCGCTACTCATAACCCAGTGCTCGTAGCTTGTGTATCGTAACTTGTAACCCATTACCAATAACAAGGAACTCGTATCTTGCCTCTCGTAGCTCGTAAATGGTTACCGATAAGTGGGAACTCGCAACTGGTATCTCGTGACGCGTAACTAAGGACATGGAACGCGTAATGCGTTACCGATAACTCGGAGCTTGTATCTTGTATGTCTTACCTTGTAACTCGTAACTACTAAACTTGTAACTCGTTACCCATTACTCGGAAATCGTATCTTTCATCTCGGATCTGGCAAATCATTGCCGATAACCTAGAACTCGTATCCTAGATCTTGAAGATCGTAACTCGTTACCAATAAGTGGGAACTCGCATCCTGTATCTCGTGACGTGTAACTCAGAACTCGGAACTTGTAACGCGTTACCGAAGAATCGGAGCTCGTATCTTGTATCACTTACCTTGTAACTCGTAACTCGTAACCCGTAACTCGTTGCCCATAACTCGGGACTCGAATCTTGATCTCGGATCTTTTAAATCAATGACGATAACTTTGAACTCGTATACTAGATCTAGTAGTTCGTAACTCGTTACCGATAAGTGGAAACTCGCATCTTGTATCTCGTAACTAGTATCTCGTAGATCGTAATTCGTAACTTGTAACTCGTATATCGTAACTCGCAACTTGAAACTCGTAACTCGAAACTCGTTACTCGTAACTCGTGACTCGTAAATCGCAGCTTATAACTCGCTACTCATAACCCAGAACTCGTATCTTGTGTATCGTAGCTTGTAACCCATTACCAATAACAAGAAACTCGTGTCTGGACTCTCGTAGCTCGCGAATCGTTAATGATAAGTGGGAACTCGCAACATGTAACTCGTGACGCGTAACTCAGAACTTGGAACTCGTAACGCGTTACCGATAACTCGGAGCTTGTATCTTGTATCTCTTACCTTGTAAGTCGTAACTCGTAACTCGTTACCTTTAACTCGGAACTCGTATCTTATATATCGTAACTTGTAAACCATTACCGATAGCCTGGAACTCGTATCTTGCATCTCGTAGCTCGTAAATCATTACCGATAAATGGGAACTCGCATCTTGTATCTCGTGACGTGTAACCCAGGACTCGGAACTCGAAAGCGTTACCGACAACTCGGAGCTCGTATCTTGTATCACTTACCTTGTAACTCGTAACTCGTACCTCGTGGATCGTAAGTCGTAATTCGTAACTCGCAACTCGAGACTAGTAACTCGAAGCTCGTAACTCGTAACTCGTAAATCGCAGCTTATAACTCGCTACTCATGACCCGGAACTCGTATCTTGTGTATCCTAGCTTGTAATTCATTACCAATAACAAGGATCTCGTATCTTACCTCTCGTAGCTCGTATATCGTTACCGATAAGTGGGAACTCGCAACTTGTATCTCGTGACTCGTAACTCAGAACTTGGAACTTGTAACGCGTTACCGATAACTCGGAGCTCGTATTTTGTATCTCTTACATTGTAACACGTGACTCGTAACTCATAACTCGTTACCCATCACTCGGAACTCGTATCTTCTATCTCGCATCTCGTAAATCATTACCGATAACCTGGAACTCGTATCCTAGATCTTTAAGATCGTAACTCGTTACCAAGAAGTGGGAACTCGCATCTTGTATCTCGTGACGTGTAACTCAGATCTCGGAACTAGTAACGCGTTACCGATAACTCGGAGCTCGTATTTTGTAACTCGTAACTCGGTACCCATAACTTGGAACTCGTAACTTATATATCGTAACTTGTAATCCATTACCGATAACCTGGAACTCGTATCTTGCATCTCGTAGCTCATGAATCGTTACCGGTAAATGGGAACTCGTATCTTGTATATCGTGACGCGTAACTCGGGACTCGGAACTCGAAAGTGTTACCGATAACTCGGAGCTCGTATCTTGTATCACTTATCTTGTAACTCGTAGCTGGTAACCCGTAACTTGTTGACCATAACTCGGAACTCGAATCTTGATCTCGGATCTTGTAAATCAATGACGATAACCTTGAATTCGTATCCTAGATCTAGTAGTTCGTAACTCGTTACCTATAGGTGGAAACTCGCATCTTTTTTTCTCATGACCCGAAACTCAGAACTCGGAACTCGTAACGCGTAACCGATAACTCGGAGCTCGTATCTTGTAACTGGTAACTAGTTACCCATAACTCGGAACTCGTATCTTATATATCGTAACTTGTAATCCATTACCGATAACCTGGAACTCGTGTCTTGCATCTCGTAGCTCGTAAATCGTTACCAATAAGTGGGAACTCGCAACTTGTATCTCGTGACGCGTAACTCAGGACTTGGAACTCGTAACGCGTTACCGATAACTCGGAGCTCGTATCTTGTTCCTCGTAACTCGTTACCCGTAACTCGGAACTCGTATGTTGTATCTAGTAGCTCGTAACTCATTACTGATTACCTGGAACTCGTATCTTGTGTCCCGTAGCTCGTAACTTGTTACGATAAGTGGCAACTGGCATCTTGTATCTCGTAACTCGTAACTAGTACCTCGTAGATCGTAAGTCGTAATTCGTAACTCGTATCTCGTATATCGTAACTCGCAACTTGTAACTCGTAGCTCGAAGCTGGTAACTTTTAACTCGTAAATCGCAGCTTATAACTCGCTACTCATAACCCGGTACTCGTATCTTGTGTACCGTAGCTTGTAACTTATTACCAGTAACAAGCAACTCGTATCTAGCCTCTCGTAGCTCGTAAAATGTTAGCGATCAGTGGGAACTCGCAACTTGTATCTCGTGACCCGTAACTCAGAACTCGTAACGCGTTACCGATAACTCGGAGCTTGTATCTTGTTTCTCTTACCTTGTAACTCGTAACTCGTAACTTGTAACTCGTTACCCATTACTCGGAACATGTAACTTCTATCCTGGATCTCGCAAATCACTGCCGATAACCTGGAACTAATATCCTAGATCATGAAGATCGTAACTCGTTACCAATATGTGGGAAATCGCATCTTGTATCTCTTGACGTGTAACTCAGAACTCGGAACTAGTAACGCGTTACCGATAACTCGGAGCTCGTATCTTGTAACTCGTAACTTGTAACTCGTTACCCATAACTCGGAACTCGTATCTAATATCTAGTAGCTCGTAACTCATTACTGATTACCTGGAACTCGTAACTTGTGTTCCGTAGCTCGTAACTTGTTACGATAAGTGGCAACTGGCATCTTGTATCTCGTAACTCGTAACTAGTACCTCGTAGATCGTAAGTCGTAATTCGTAACTCGTATCTCGTATATCGTAACTCGCAACTTGTAACTCGTAGCTCGAAGCTGGTAACTTTTAACTCGTAAATCGCAGCTTATAACTCGCTACTCATAACCCGGTACTCGTATCTTGTGTATCGTAGCTTGTAACTTATTACCAGTAACAAGCAACTCGTATCTAGCCTCTCGTAGCTCGTAAAATGTTACCGATCAGTGAGAACTCGCAACTTGTATCTCGTGACCCGTAACTCAGAACTTGGAACTCGTAACGCGTTACCGATAACTCGGAGCTTGTATCTTGTGTCTCTTACCTTGTAACTCGTAACTCGTTACCCATTACTCGGAACACGTAACTTCTATCCTGGATCTCGCAAATCACTGCCGATAACCTGGAACTAATATCCTAGATCATGAAGATCGTAACTCGTTACCAATATGTGGGAAATCGCATCTTGTATCTCGTGACGTGTAACTCAGAACTCGGAACTAGTAACGCGTTACCGATAACTTGGAGCTCGTATCTTGTAACTCGTAACTTGTAACTCGTTACCCATAACTCGGAACTCGTATCTAATATCTAGTAGCTCGTAACTCATTACTGATTATCTGGAACTCGTATCTTGTGTCTCGTAGCTCCTAAGTCGCTACGATAAGTGGGAACTCGCATCCTGTATCTCGTAACTCGTAACTAGTACCTCGTATATCTTAACTCGCTACTCGAAACTCGTAACTCGAAACTCGTAACTCGTAACTCGTAAATCGCAGCTTATAACTCGCTATTCATAACCCGGATCTCGTATCTTGTGTATCGTAGCTTGTAACCTATTACCAATAACAAGGAAGTCGTATCTTGCCTCTCGTAGCTCGTAAATCGTTACCGATAATTGGGAACTCGCAACTTGTATCTCGCGACGCGTAACTCAGAATTTGGAACTCGTAACGCGTTACCGATAAGTCGGAGCTTGTCTCTTGTATCTCTTACCTTGTAACTCGTAAGTCGTTACCCATTACTCGGAACTCGTATCTTCTATCTCGGATCTCGCAAATCATTGCCGATAACCAGGAACTCGTATCCTATATCTTGAAGATCGTAACTCGTTACCAATAACTGGGAAGTCGCATCTTGTATCTCCTGACGTGTAACTCAGAACTCGGAACTAGTAACGCGTTACCGACAACTCGGAGCTCGTATCTTGTAACTCGTAACTCGTAACTCTATACTCATAACTCGGAACTGGTATCTTGTATCTAGTAGCTCGTAACTCATTACCGATTACCTGGAACTGGTATCTTGTGTCCCGTAGCTCGTAACTCGTTACGACAAGTAGGAACTCTCATCTTGTATCTCGTGACGCGTAACTCGAAAGTTTTATCGATAACTCGGAGCTCGTATCTTGTATCACTTACCTTGCAACTCGTAACTCGTAACCCGTAACTCGTTGCCCATAACTCGGAACTCGAATCTTGATCTCGGATCTTGTAAATCAATTACGATCACCTCGAACTCGTATCCTAGATCTAGTAGTTCGTAACTCGTTACGGATAGGTGGAAACTCGCATCTTGTATCTCAAGACGCGAAACTCAGAACTCTCAACTCGTAACGCGTAACCGATAGCTCGGAGCTTGTATCTAACTCGTAACTCGTTACCCATAACTCGGAACTGGTATCTTGTACCTAGTAGCTCGTAACTCATTACTGATTACCTGGAACTCGTATCTTGTGTCTCGTAGCTCGTAACTCGTTACAAGTGGGAACTCTCATCTTGTATCTCGTAATTCGTAACTAGTACCTCGTAGATCGTAAGTCTTAATTCGTAACTCGTAACTCGTATATCGTAACTCGAAACTCGAAACTAGAAACTCGTAACTCGTAAATCGCAGCTTATAACTCCCTACTCATAACCCGGAACTCGTATCGTGTGTATCGTAGCTTGTAACCCAATACCAATAACAAGGAATTCGTATCCTGCCTCTCATAGCTCGTAAATCGTTACCGACAAGTGGGAACTAGCATCCTATATCTCGTGACGTGTGACTCAGAACTCGGAACTAGTAACGCGTTACCGATAATTCGGAGCTCACATCCTGTATCTCGTAACTCGTAACTAGTACCTCGTAGATCGTAAGTCGTAATTCGTAGCTCGTAACTCGTAACTCGTATATCGTTACTCGCAACTTGAAACTCGTAACTCGAAACTCGTAACTCGTACACGTAAATCACATCTTATAACTCGCTACTCATAACCCGGAACTCGTATCTTGTGTATCGTAGCTTGTAACCCATTACCAATAACAAGGAACTCGTATCTTGCCTCTCGTAGCTCGTAAATCGTTACCAATAAGTGGTAACTCGCAACTTGTATCTCGTGACGCGTAACTCAGGACTCGGAACTCGAAAGTGTTACCGATAACTAGGAGCTCGTATCTTGTATCACGTGCCTTGTAACTCGTAACTCGTAACCCGTTACTTGTTGCCTATAACTCGGAACTCGAATCTTGATCTCGGATCTTGTAAATCAATGACGATAACCTCGAACTCGTATCCTAGATCTAGTAGTCCGTAACTCATTACCGACAGGTGGAGACTCGCATCTTGTATCTCATGACGTGAAACTCAGAACTCGGAACTCGTAACGCGTAACCTATAACTCGGAGCTCGTATCTTGTAACTCGTAACTCGTTACTTATAACTCGGAACGCGCATCTTGTATCTAGTGGCTCGTAACTCATTACTGATTACCTGGAACTCGCATCTTGTATCTCGTAACTCGTAACTAGTACCTCGTAGATCGTAACTCGTAATTCGTAACTCGTAACTCTTATATCGTTACTCGCAACTCGAAACTCGTAACTCGAATCTCGTAACTCGTAACTCGTAACTAGTAAATCGCATCTTATAACTCGCTACTCATAACCCGGAACTCGTATATTGTGTATCGTAGATTGCAATTCATTACCAATAACAAGGAACTCGTAACTGGCCTCTCGTAACTCGTGAATCGTTACCAATAAGTGGGAACTCACAACTTGTATCTCGTTACGCGTAACTCAGAACTTGGAACTCGTAACGCGTTACCGATAACTCGGAGCTTGTATCCTGTATCTCTTACCTTGTAACTCGTAACTCGTTACCCATTACTCGTACCTCGTATCTTCTATCTCGGATCTCGCAAATCATTACCGATAACCTGGAGCTAGATCTTGCATCTCGCAGCTCGTAACTCGTTACCGATAGGTGGATACTCGCATCTTGTATCTCATGACGCGAAACTCAGAACCCGGAACGCGTAACGCGTAACCGATTACTCGGAGCTCGTATCTTGTAACTCGTAACTCATTACCTATAACTCGGAACTCGTAATTTGTATCTAGTAGCTCTTAACTCATTACTGATTACCTGGAACTCGTATCTTGTGTCTCATAGCTTGTAACCTTTTACCAATAACAAGGAACACGTATCTTTTTCCTCTCGTATCTCGTAAATCGATACCGATAAGTGTTAACTCGCAACTTGTACCTCGTGACGCATAACTCAGGACTTGAAACCCGTAAGGCGTTACCGATAGCTCGGAGCTCGTATCTTGTATCGCTCACCTTGTAACTTGTAACTCATAACCCGTAACTCGTTGCCCATAACTCAGAACTCGTATCTTGTATCTAGTAGCTCGTAACTCATTACTGATTACCTGGAACTCGTATCTTGTGTCTCGTAGCTCGTTAGTCGCTACGATAAGTGGGAACTCGCATCCTGTATCTCGTAACTCGTAACAAGTACCTTGTATATCGTAACTCGCAGCTAGAAACTCGTAACTACAAACTCGTAACTCGTAACTCGTAAATCGCAGCTTATAACTCGCTATTCATAACACGGGAATCGTATCTTGTCTATCGTAACTTGAAATCCATTACCGATAACCTGGAACTCGTATTTTATATATTGTAACTTGTAATCTATTACCGATAACCTGGAACTCGTATCTTGCATCTCGTGACGCGTAACTCAGGACTCGGAACTTAAAAGTGTTACCGATAACTCGGAGACCGTATTTTGTATCTCTTACATTGTAACACGTAACTCGTAGCTCATAACTCGTTACCCACTACTAGGAACTCGTACCTTCTATCTCGGATCTCGCAAATCATTGCCGATAACCTGAAACTCGTATCCTAGATCTTGAAGATCGTAACTCGTTACCAATAAGTGGGAACTCGTATCTTGTATATCGTGACGCGTAACTCGGGTCTCGGAACTCGAAAGTGTTACCGATAACTCGGAGCTCGTATCTTGTAACTGGTAACTCGTTACCCATAACTCGGAACTCGTATCTTATATATCATAACTTGTAATCCATTACCGATAACCTGGAACTCGTGTCTTGCATCTCGTAGCTCGTAACTCGTAACTAGTACCTCGTAGGTCGTAAGTCGTAATTCGTAACTCGTATCTCATATATCGCAGCTTATAACTCGCTACTCATAACACGGAACTCGTATCCTGTGTATCGTAGCTTGTAACTCATTACCAATAACAAGGAACTCATGTCTTGCCTCTCGTATCTCGTAAATCGTTACCGATAGGTGGAAACTCGCATCTTGTATCTCATGAAGCGAAACCCAGAAATCGGAACTAGTATCGCGTTACCGATAAGTCGGAGCTCGTATCTTGTAACTCGTAACTCGTTACTCGTAACTCGGAACTCGTATCTTGTATCTAGTAGCTCTTAACCCATTACTGATTACCTGGAACTCGTATCTTGTGTCTCCTAGTTTGTAACCTTTTACCAATAACAAGGAACACGTATCTTATTCCTCTCGTATCTCGTAAATTGTTACCGATGAGTGTTAACTCGCAGCTTGTACCTCGTGACGCGTAACTCAGGACTTGGAACTCGTAACGCGTTACCGATAACTCGGAGCTCGTATCTTGTATCGCTTACCTTGTAACTCGTAACTCGTCACCCGTAACTCGTTGCCCATAACTCGGAACTCGTATCTTGTATCTAGTAGCTCGTAACTCATTACTGATTACCTGGAACTCGTATCTTGTGTCTCCTAGCTTGTAACCTTTTACCAATAACAAAGTACTCGTGTCTTGCCTCTCGTAGCTCGTAAATCGTTACCGATAGGTGGAAACTCGCATCTTGTATATCATGAAGCGAAACCCAGAAATCGGAACTAGTATTGCGTTACCGATAAGTCGGAGCTCGTATCTTGTAACTCGTAACTCGTTACCCGTAACTCGGAACTCGTATCTTGTATCTAGTAGCTCTTAACCCATTACTGATTACCTGGAACTCGTATCTTGTGTCTCCTAGCTTGTAACCTTTTACCAATAACAAGGAACACGTATCTTATTCCTCTCGTATCTCGTAAATCGTTACCGATAAGTGTTAACTCGCAGCTTGTACCTCGTGACGCGTAACTCAGGACTTGCAACTCGTAACGCGTTACCGATAACTCGGAGCTTGTCGCGTGTATCTCTTACCTTGTAACTCGTAACTCGTTACCCATTACTCGGAATTCGTATCTTCTGTCACGGATCTCGCAAATCATTGCCGATAACCTGGAACTCGTATCTTGCATCTCGTAGCTCGTAAATCGTTACCGATAAATGGGAACTCGCATCTTGTATCTCGTAACTTGTAACTAATGTCTCGTAGATCGTAAGTCGTAATTCGTAACTCGTATATCGCAACTCGCAATTCGAAACTCGTAACTCGAAACTCGCAGCTCGTATCTCGTAAATCGCAGCTTATAACTCGCTATTCATAACACGGAAATCGTGTCTTGTCTATCGCAGATTGTAACCCATTACCAATAACAAGGAACTTTTATCTTGCCTCTCGTAGCTCGTAAATCGTTACCAATAAGTAGGAACTCGCATCTTGTATCTCGTGTCGCGTAACTCGGGACTCGGAACTCGAAAGTGCTACCGATAACCCGGAGCTCGTATCTTGTATCACTTAGCTTGTAATTCGTAACTCGTAGCCCGTAACTCGTTGCCCATAACTCGGAACTCGAATCTTGATCTCGGATCTTGTAAAACAATGACGATAACCTCGAACCCGTATCCTAGATCTAATTGTTTGTAACTCGTTACCGATAGGTGGAAACACGCATCTTGTATCCCGTGACGCGTAACTCAGAACACGAAACTCGTAACGTGTAACAGATACCATGGACCTCGTATCTTGTAACTCGTAACTCGTTACCCATGACTCGGAACTCGTATCTTGTATCGCTTACCTTGTAACTCGTAACTTGTAACCCGTAACTCGTTGCCCATAACTCGGAACTCGTATCTTGTAACTAGTAGCTCGTAACTCATTACTGGTCACCTGGAACTCGTATCTTGTGTCTCGTAGCTCGTAAGTCGCTACGATAAGTGGGAACTCGCAACCTGTATCTCGTAACTCGTAACTAGTACCTCGTATATCGTAACTCGCAACTCGAAACTCGTAACTCGAAATTCTTAACTCGTAACTCGAAACTCGTAACTCGTAACTCGTAACTCGTATATCGCAGCTTATAACTCGCTACTCATAACCCGGATCTCGTATCTTGTGTATCGTAGCTTGTAACCCATTACCAATAACAAGGAACTCGTATCTTGCCTCTCGTAGCTCGTAAATCGTTACCGATAAGTGGGAACTCGCAACTTGTATCTCGTGGCGCGTAGCTCAGAACTAGGAACTCGTAACGCGTTACCGATAACTCGGAGCTCGTATCTTATATATCGTAACTTGAAATCCATTACCGATAACCTGGAAATCGTATCTTATATATCGTATCTTGTAATCCATTACCGATAACCTGGAACTCGTATCTTACATCTCGTAGCTCGTAAATCGTTACCGATAAATGGGAACTCGCATCTTGTATCTCGTAACGCGTAACTCGAAAGTTTTATCGATAACTCGGAGCTCGTATCTTGTATCACTCACCTTGCAACTCGTAACTCGTAACCCGTATCTCGTTGCCCATAACTCGGAACTCGAATCTTGATCTCGGATCTTGTAAATCAATTACGATAACCTCGAACTCGTATCCTAGATCTAGTAGTTCGTAACTCGTTAACGATAGGTGGAAACTCGCATCTTGTATCTCATGATGCGAAACTCATAACTTGGAACGCGTAACCGATAACTCGGAGCTCGTATCTTGTAACTTGTAACTCGTTACCCATAACTCTGAACTCGTATAGTGCCTCTCATAGCTCGTAGATTGTTACCGATAAACGGGAACTCGCATCTTGTATCTCGTGACGCATAAGTCAGGACTCGGAACTCGAAAGTGTTACCGATAACTCGCAGCTCGTATCTTGTAACACATACTTTGTAGATCGTAACCCGTAACTCGTTGCCCATAACTCGGATCTCTAATCTTGATCTCGGATCTTGTAAATCAATGACGATAACCTCGAACTCGTATCCTAGATCCAGTAGTTCGTAACTCGTTACCGATAGGTGGAAACTCGCATCTTGTATCTCATGACGCGAAATCCAGAACTCTGAACTCGTAACGCGTAACCCATAACTCGGAACTCGTATCTTGTATCTAGTAGCTCGTTACTCATTACTGATTACCTGGAACTTGTATCTTGTGTCTCGTAGCTCGTGACTCGTTACGATAAGTGGGAACTCGCATCTTGTATTTCGTAACTCGTAAATAGTACCTCGTAGATAGTAAGTCGTAATTCGTAAATCGAAACTCGTATATCGTAACTCGTAACTCGCAGCTCGTAACTCGTAACTCGTAACTCGTAACTCGTAACTCGAAACTCGTAACTCGTTACTCGTAAATCGCGGCTTATAACTCGCTACTCATAATCCCGAACTCGTATCCTGTGTATCGTAGCTTGTAACTCATTACCAATAACAAGGAACTCGTGTCTTGCCTGTCGTAGCGCGTAAATCGTTACCGATAAGTGGAAACTCGCATCTTGTATCTCATGAAGCGAAACCCAGAAATCGGAACTAGTATCGTGTTACCGATAAGTCGGAGCTCGTATCTTGTAACCCGTAACTCGTTACCCGTAACTCGGAACTCGTATCTTGTATCTAGTAGCTCTTAACTCATTACTGATTACCTGGAACTCGTATCTTGTGTCTCGTAGCTTGTAGCCTTTTACCAATAACAAGAAACACGTATCTTTTTCCTCTCGTATCTCGTAAATCGTTACGAATAAGCTTTAATTCACAACTTGTACCTCGTGACGCGTAATTCATGACTTGGAACTCGTAACGCGTTACCGATGGCTCGGAGCTCGTAGCTTGTATCGTTTACCTTGCAACTCGTAACTCGTAACCCGTAACTCGTTGCCGATAACTCTGAACTCGTATCTTGTAACTAGTAGCTCGTAACTCATTACTGGTTACCTGGAACTCGTATCTTGTAGAGTAGTAGTAGAGAGTAGTAGTAGAGAGTAGATCGTAAGTCGCTACGATAAGTGGGAACTCGCAACCTGTATCTCGTAACTCGTAACTAGTACCTCGTATATCGTAACTCGCAGCTCGAAACTCGTAACTCGAAATTCGAAACTCGTAACTCGAAACTCATAACTCGTAACTCGTATATCGCAGCTTATAACTCGCTACTCATAACCCGGATCTCGTATCTTGTGTATCGTAGCTTGTAACCCATTACCAATAACAAGGAACTCGTATCTTGCCTCTCGTAGCTCGTAAATCGTTACCGATAAGTGGGAACTCGCAACTTGTATCTCGTGGCGCGTAGCTAAGAACTAGGAACTAGTAACGCGTTACCGATAACTCGGAGCTCGTATCTTGTGTCTCGTAGTTCGTAACTCATTACAAGTGTAAACTCTCATCTTGTATCTCGTAATTCGTAACTAGTACCTCGTAGATCGTAAGTCTTAATCCGTAACTCGTATATCGTAACTCGCAACTCGAAACTCGTAACTCGTAAATCGCAGCTTATAACTCGCTACTCATAACCCGGAACTCGTATCTTGTGTATCGTAGCTTGTAACCCTTTACCAATAACAAGGATCTCGTATCTTGCCTCTTGTAGCTCGTAAATCGTTACCAATAAGTGGGAACTCGCAACTTGTATCTCGTGACGCGTAGCTCAGAACTAGGAACTCGTAACGCGTTACCGATAACTCGGAGCTCGTATCTTATATATCGTAACTTGAAATCCATTACCGATAACCTAGAACTCGTATCTTATATATCGTAACTTGTAATCCATTACCGATAACCTGGAACTCGTATCTTGCATCTCGTAGCTCGTAAATCGTTACCGATAAATGGGAACTCGCATCTTGTATCTCGTGACGCGTAACTCGAAAGTTTTATCCATAACGCGGAGCTCGTATCATGTATCACTTACCTTGCAACTCGTAATTCGTAACCCGTTACTCGTTGCCTATAGCTCGGAACTCGAATCTTGATCTCGGATCTTGTAAATCAATCACGATAACCTCGAACTCGTATCCTAGATCTAGTAGTTCGTAACTCGTTACCGACAGGTGGAGACTCGCATCTTGTATATCATGACGTGAAGCTCAGAACTCGGAACTCGTAACGCGTAACCTATAACTCGGAGCTCGTTTCTTGTAACTCGAAACTCGTTACTTATAACTCGGAACGCGCATCTAGTATCTAGTGGCTCGTAACTCATTACTGATTACCTGGAACTCGCATCTTGTATCTCGTAACTCGTAACTAGTACCTCGTAGATTGTAAGTCGTAATTCGTAACTCGTAAATCGTATATCGTTACTCGCAACTCGAAACTAGTAACTCGAAACTCGTAAATCGCATCTTATAACTCGCTACTCATAACCCGGAGCTCGTATCTTGTGTATCGTAGCATGTAACCCATTACCAATAACAAGGAACTCGTATCTGGCGTCTCGTAGCTCGTGAATTGTTACCGATAAGTGGGAACTCGCAACTTGTATCTCGTGACGCGTAACTCAGAACTTGGAACTAGAAACGCGTTACCGATAACTCGGAGATTGTATCTTGTATCTCTTACCTTGTAACTCGTAACTCGTTACCCATTACTCGGAACTCGTATCTTCTATCTCGCAAATCATTGCCGATAACCTCGAACTCATATCCTAGATCTAGTAGTTCGTAACTCGTTACCGATAGGTGGAAACTCGCATCTTGTATCTCGTGACGCGTAACTCAGGACTCGGAACTCGAAAGTGTTACCGACAACTCGGAGCTCGTATCTTGTAAGTCGTAACTCGTTACCCATCACTCGTAACTCGTATCTAGTAGCTCGTAACTCATTACTGATTACCTGGAACTCATATCTTGTGTCTCGTAGCTCGTAACTCGTTACGATAAGTGGGAACTCGCATCTTGTATCTCGTAACTTGTAACTAGTACCTCGTACATCGTAAGTTGTAATTCATAATTCGAAACTCGTATATCGTAATTCGCAACTCGAAACTCGTAACTGGAAACTGGTATCTCGTAACTCGTAAGTCGCAGCTTATAACCCGCTACTCATAACCCGGTACTCGTACCTTGTGTTTCATAGCTTGTAACCCATTACCAATAACAAAGAACTCGTATCTTGCCTGTCGTAGCTCGTAAATCGTTACCGACAAGTGGGAACTCGCAACTTGTATCTCGTGACGCGTAACTCAGAACTTGGAACTCGTAACGCGTTACCGATAACTCGGAGCTTGTATCTCTTACCTTGTAACACGTAACCCCTTACCCGGAACTCGTATCTTCTATCTCGGATCTCGCAAATCATTACCGATAACCTGGAACTCGTATACTAGATCTTGAAGATAGTAACTCGTTACCAGTAAGTGGGAATTCGCATCTTGTATCTCGTAACGTGTAACTCAGAACTCGGAACTAGTAACGCGTTACCGATAACTCGGAGCTCGTATCTTGTATCACTTACCTTGTAACTCGTACCTCGTGGATCGTAAGTCGTAATTCGTAACTCGCAACACGAAACTCGTAACTCGAAGCTCGTAACTTGTAACTCGTAACTCGTAACTCGTGAATCGCATCTTATAACTCGCTACTCATAACCCGGAACTCGTATCTTGTGTATCGTAACTTGTAACCCATTACCAATAACAAGGAACTCGTATCTTGCCTCTCGTAGCTCGTAAATCGTTACCAATAAGTGGGAACTCGCAACTTGTATCTCGTACGTACGTATATCGTAACTCGCAAAACGCAAATCGCAACTCGAAACTCGTAACTCGTAACTCGTAACTCGTAACTCGTAACTCGTAACTCGTAACTCGTAACTCGTAACTCGTAACTCGTAACTCGTAACTCGTAACTCGTAACTCGTAACTCGTTACTCGTAAATCGCGGCTTATAACTCGCTACTCATAACCCGGAACTCGTATCCTGTGTATCGTAGCTTGTAACTCATTACCAATAACAAGGAACTCATGTCTTGCCTCTCGTAGCTCGTAAATCGTCACCGATAGGTGGAAACTCGCATCTTGTATCTCATGAAGCGAAACTTAGAAATCGGAACTAGTATCGCGTTACCGATAAGTCGGAGCTCGTATCTTGTAACTCGTAACTCGTTACCCGTAACTCGGAACTCGTATCTTGTATCTAGTAGCTCTTAACCCATTACTGATTACTTGGAACCCGTATCTTGTGTCTCCTAGCTTGTAACCTTTTACCAATAACAAAGAACTCGTGTTTTGCCTCTCGTAGCTCGTAAATCGTCACCGATAGGTGGAAACTCGCATCTTGTATATCATGAAGCGAATCCCAGAAATCGGAACTAGTATTGCGTTACCGATAAGTCGGAGCTCGTATCTTGTAACTCGTAACTCGTTACCCGTAACTCGGAACTCGTATCTTGTATCTAGTAGCTCTTAACACATTACTGATTACCTGGAACTCGTATCTTGTGTCTCGTAGCTTGTAACCTTTTACCAATAACAAGGAACACGTATCTTTTTCCTCTCGTATCTCGTAAATCGTTACCAATAAGTGGGAACTCGCAACTTGTATCTCGTGACGCGTAGCTCAGAACTAGGAACTCGTAACGCGTTTCCGATAACTCGGAGCTCATATCTTATATATCGTAACTTGAAATCCATTACCGATAACCTGGAACACGTATCTTGCATCTCTTAGCTCGTAAACCGTTACCGTTAAATGGGATCTCGTATCTTGTATCACGTGACGCGTAACTCAGGACTCGGAACTCGAAAGCGTTACCGACAGCTTGGAGCTCGTATCTTGTATCACTTACCTTGTAACTCGTAACTCGTTGATCATAACTCGGAACTCGAGTCTTGATCTCGGATCTTGTAAGTCAATGACGATAACCTAGAATTCGTATCCTAGATCTAGTAGTTCGTAACTCGTTACCTATAGGTGGAAACTCGCATGACGCGAAACTCAGAACTCGGAACTCGTAACGCGTAACCGATAACTCGGAGCTCGTATCTTGTAACTCGTAACTCGTTACCCATAACTCGGAACTCGTATCTTATATATTGTAACTTGTAATCCATTACCGATAACCTGAAACTCGTATCTTGCATCTCGTAGCTCGTAAATCGTTACCGATAAATGGGAACTCGCAACTTGTATCTCGTGACGCGTAACTCAGAACTTGAAACTCGTAACGCGTTACCGATAACTCGGAGCTCGTATCTTGTATTTCTTACCTTGTAACTCGTAACTCGTAACCCGTAACTCGTTGCCCATAACTGGGAACTCGAATCTTGATCTCGGTTCTTGTAAATCAATGACGATATCCTCGAACTCCTATCCTAGATCTAGTAGTTCGTAACTCGTTACCTATAGGTGGAAACTCGCATCTTTTATCTCATGACGCGAAACTAAGAACTCGGAAGTCGTAACGCGTAACCGATAACTCGGAGCTCGTATCTTGTAATTCGTAACTCGTTACCCATAACTCGGAACTCTTATCTTATATATCGTAACTTGTAATCCATTCCCGATAACTGGGAACTTGCATCTTGTATCTCGTGACGCGTAACTCGGGACTCGGAACTCGAAAGTGTTACCGATAACTCGAAGCTCGTATCCTGTATCAATTACTTTGTAATTCGTAACTCATAACCCGTAACTCGTTGCCCGTAACTCGGAACTCGAACCCTGTTCTCGGATCTTGTAAATGAATGACGATAACCTCGATCTTGTATCCTAGATCTAATAGTTTGTAACTCATTACCGATAGGTGGAAACTCGCATCTTGTATCTCATGACGCGTAACTCAGAACTCAAAACTCGTAACGCGTAACAGATAACTCAGAGCTCGTATATTGTAACTTGTAACTCGTTACCCATAACTCGGGACTCGTATCTTGTATCTAGCAGATCGTAACTCATTACTGATTACCTGAAACTCGTATCTTGTGATTCGTATCTCGTAACTCGTTACGATCAGTGGGAAGTCGCATCTTGTGTCTCGTAACTCGTAACTAGTACCTCGTAGATCGTAAGTCGTAATTCGTAACTCGTAACCCGCACCTCGCAACCCGAAACTCGTAACTCGTTATTCGAAACTCGTAACTCGAAGCTCGTAAATCGAACCTCGTAGCTCGTACCTCGTTCCGGGTTATAAGTAGCGAGTTATAAGCTGCAATTTACGAGTTTCAAGTTACGAGTTTCGTGTTACTAGTTTCGAGTTACGAGTTACGAGTTACGAGTTACGAGTTACGATAAGTGGGAACTCGCATCTTGTATCCCGTAACTCGTAACTAGTACCTCGTATGTCGTAAGTCGTAATTCGTAACTCATAACTCGTAAATCGCAGCTTATAACTCGCTACTCATAACCCGGAACTCATAACTTGTGTATCGTAGCTTGTAATTCATTACCAATAACAAGGAACTCGTATCTTGCTTCTCGTAGCTCGTAAATCGTTACCTATAAGTGGGAACTCGCATCTTGTATCTCGTAACTTGTAACTAATGCCTCGTAGATCGTAAATCGTAATTCGTAACTCGTATATCGTAACTCGCAACTCGAAATTCGTAACTCGAAACTCGAAACTCGTAAGTCGTGTCTAGTAAATCGCAGCTTATAACTCGCTATTCATAACATGGAAATCGTATCTTGTCTATCGTATATTGTAACCCATTACCAATAACAAGGAACTCGTATCTTGCCTCTCGTAGCTCGTAAATCGTTACCAATAAGTGGAAACTCGCATCTTGTATCTCGTGACGCGTAACTCGGGACTCGAAACGCGTAACAGATAACTTGGAGCTCGTATCTTGTAACTCGTAACTCGTTACCCATGATTCGGAACTCGTATCTTGTATCTAGTAGCTCGTAAATCATTACTGATTACCTGGAACTCGTATCTTGTGTCTCGTAGCTCGTAACTAGTACCTCGTACGTCGTAAGTCGTAATTCGTAACTGGTAACTCGTATATCGTAACTCGCAACTCGAAACTCGTAACTCGTAACTCGTAACTCGTAACTCGTAACTCGTAACTCGTAACTCGTAACTCGTAACTCGTAACTCGTAACTCGTAACTCGTAACTCGTAACTCGTAACTCGTAACTCGTAACTCGTAACTCGTAACTCGTAACTCGTAACTCGTAACTCGTAACTCGTAACTCGTAACTCGTAACTCGTAACTCGTAACTCGTAACTCGTAACTCGTAACTCGTAACTCGTAACTCGTAACTCGTAACTCGTAACTCGTAACTCGTAACTCGTAACTCGTAACTCGTAACTCGTAACTCGTAAATCGCAGCTTATAGCTCGCTACTCATAACCCGGAACTCGTATCTTGTGTATCGTAGCTTGTAACCCATAAGCAATAAAAAGGAACTCGTATCTTGCCTCTCGTAGCTCGTAAATCGTTACCGATAAGTGGGAACTCGCATCTTGTATCGCGTGACGTGTAACTTAGAACTCGGAACTCATAACGCGTTACCGATAACTGGGAGCTCGTATCTTGTAACTCGTAACTCGTTACCCATAACTCGGAACTTGTATCTTGTATCTAGTAGCTCGTAACTCGTTACCGATAGGTGGAAACTCGCATCTTGTGTCTCATGACGCGAAACTCAGAACTCGGAACTCGTAACGCGTAATCGATAATTCGGAGCTCGTATCTTGTAACTCGTACCTCGTTACCCAGAACTCTGAACTCGTATCTTATATCTAGTAGCTCGTAACTCATTACTGATTACCTGAAACTCGTATCTTGTGTCTCGTAGCTCGTATCTCATTACGATAAGTGGGAACTCGCATCTTGTATCTCGTAACTCGTAAATAGTACCTCGTAGATCGTAAGTCGTAATTTGTAAATCGAAACTCGTATATCGTAACTCGCAACTCGCAACTCGCAACTCGAAACTCGTAACTCGTAACTCGTAACTCGTAACTCGTAACTCGTAACTCGTAACTCGTAACTCGTAACTCGTAACTCGTAACTCGTAACTCGTAACTCGTAACTCGTAACTCGTAACTCGTAACTCGTAACTCGAAACTCGTAACTCGTAACTCGTAACTCGTAAATCGCGGCTTATAACTCGCTATTCATAACCCAGAACTCGTATCCTGTGTATCGTAGCTTGTAACTCATTACCAATAACAAGGAACTCGTGTCTTGCCTCTCGTAGCTCGTAAATCGTTACCGATAGGTGGTAACTCCCATCTTGTATATCATGAAGCGAAACCCAGAAATCGGAACTAGTATCGCGTTACCGATAAGTCGGAGCTCGTATCTTGTAACTCGTAACTCGTTACCCGTAACTCGGAACTCGTATCTTGTATCTAGTAGCTCTTAACCCATTACTGATTACCTGGAACCCGTATCTTGTGTCTCCTAGCTTGTAACCTTTTACCAATAACAAAGAACTCGTGTCTTGCCTCTCGTAGCTCGTAAATCGTTACCGATAGGTGGAAACTCGCATCTTGTATATCATGAAGCGAAACCCAGAAATCGGAACTAGTATTGCGTTACCGATAAGTCGGAGCTCGTATCTTGTAACTCGTAACTCGTTACCCGTAACTCGGAACTCGTATCTTGTATCTAGTAGCTCTTAACCCATTACTGATTACCTGGAACTCGTATCTTGTGTCTCCTAGCTTGTAACCATTTACCAATAACAAGGAACACGTATCTTATTCCTCTCGTATCTCGTAAATCGTTACCGATAAGTGTTAACTCGCAGCTTGTACCTCGTGACGCGTAACTCGGGACTCGGAACTCGAAAGTGCTACCGATAACCCGGAGCTCGTATCTTGTATCACTTAGCTTGTAATTCGTAACTCGTAGCCCGTAACTCGTTGCCCATAACTCGGAACTAGAATCTTGATCTCGGATCTTGTAAATCAATGACGATAACCTCGAACTCGTATCCTAGATCTAATAGTTTGTAACTCGTTACCGATAGGTGGAAACACGCATCTTGTATCCCGTGACGCGTAACTCAGAACACGAAACTCGTAACGCGTAACAGATACCATGGACCTCGTATCTCGTAACTCGTTACCCATGACTCGGAACTCGTATCTTGTATCTAGTAGCTCGTAACTTGTACCTCGTACATCGTAAGTCGTAATTCGTAACTGGTAACTCGTATATCGTAACTCGCAACTCGAAACTCGAAACTCGTAACTCGTAACTCGTAACTCGTAAATCGCAGCTCATAACTCGCTACTCATAACCCGGAACTCGTATCTTGTGTATCGTAGCTAGTAACCCATTAGCAATAACAAGGAACTCGTATCTTGCCTCTCGTAGCTCGTAAATCGTTACCGATGAGTGGGAACTCGCGTAACTCGCATCTTGTATCGCGTGACGTGTTACTTAGAACTCGGAACTTGTAACGCGTTACCGATAGCTAGGAGCTCGTATCCTGCAACTAGTAGCTCGTAACTCATTACTGATCAACTAGAACTCGTATCTTGTGCCTCGTAGCTCGTAACTCGTAACGATAAGTGGGAACTCGCATCTTGTATCGCGTGACGTGTAACTTAGAACTCGGAACTCGTAACGCGTTACCGATAACTCGGGGCTCGTATCTTGTAACTCGTAACTCGTTACCCATAACTCGGGACTTGTATCTTGTATCTAGTAGCTCGTAACTCGTTACCGATAGGTGGAAACTCGCATCTTGTGTCTCAGGACGCGAAACTCAGAAATCGGAACTCGTAACGCGTAATCGATAACTCGGAGCTCGTATCTTGTAACTCGTAACTCGTTACCCAGAATTCGGAACTCGTATCTTGTATCTAGTAGCTCGCAACTCATTACTGATTACCTGGAACTTGTATCTTGTGTCTCGTAGCTCGTGACTCGTTACGATAACTCGGAGCTCGTATCTTGTGTCTCGTAGTTCGTAACTCATTACAAATGTAAACTCTCATCTTGTATCTCGTAATTCGTAACTAGTACCTCGTAGATCGTAAGTCTTAATCCGTAACTCGTATATCGTAACTCGCAACTCGAAACTCGTAACTCGTAACTCGTAAATCGCAGCTTATAACTCGCTACTCATAACCCGGAACTCGTATCTTGCCTCTCGTAGCTCGTAAATCGTTACCGATAAGTGGGAACTCGCAACTTGTATCTCGTGACGCGTAGCTCAGAACTAGGAACTCGTAACGCGTTACCGATAACTCGGAGCTCGTATCTTATATATCGTAACTTGAAATCCATTACCGATAACCTGGAACTCGTATCTTATATATCGTAACTTGTAATCCATTACCGATAACCTGGAACTCGTATCTTGCATCTCGTAGCTCGTAAATCGTTACCGATAAATGGGAACTCGCATCTTGTATCTCGTGACGCGTAACTCGAAAGTTTTATCCATAACGCGGAGCTCGTATCATGTATCACTTACCTTGCAACTCGTAACTCGTAACCCGTTACTCGTTGCCTATAGCTCGGAACTCGAATCTTGATCTCGGATCTTGTAAATCAATCACGATAACCTCGAACTCGTATCCTAGATCTAGTAGTTCGTAACTCGTTACCGACAGGTGGAGACTCGCATCTTGTATATCATGACGTGAAGCTCAGAACTCGGAACTCGTAACGCGTAACCTATAACTTGGAGCTCGTTTCTTGTAACTCGAAACTCGTTACTTATAACTCGGAACGCGCATCTTGTATCTCGTAACTCGTAACTAGTACCTCGTAGATTGTAAGTCGTAATTCGTAACTCGTAAATCGTATATCGTTACTCGCAACTCGAAACTCGTAACTCGAAACTCGTAAATCGCATCTTATAACTCGCAACTCATAGCCCGGAGCTCGTATCTTGTGTATCGTAGCATGTAACCCATTACCAATAACAAGGAACTCGTATCTGGCGTCTCGTAGCTCGTGAATTGTTACCGATAAGTGGGAACTCGCAACTTGTATCTCGTGACGCGTAACTCAGAACTTGGAACTAGAAACGCGTTACCGATAACTCGGAGATTGTATCTTGCATCTCTTACCTTGTAACTCGTAACTCGTTACCCATTACTCGGAACTCGTATCTTCTATCTCGCAAATCATTGCCGATAACCTCGAACTCATATCCTAGATCTAGTAGTTCGTAACTCGTTACCGATAGGTGGAAACTCGCATCTTGTATCTCGTGACGCGTAACTCAGGACTCGGAACTCGAAAGTGTTACCGACAACTCGGAGCTCGTATCTTGTAAGTCGTAACTCGTTACCCATCACTCGTAACTTGTATCTAGTAGCTCGTAACTCATTACTGATTACCTGGAACTCATATCTTGTGTCTCGTAGCTCGTAACTCGTTACGATAAGTGGGAACTCGCATCTTGTATCTCGTAACTCGTAACTAGTACCTCGTACATCGTAAGTTGTAATTCATAATTCGAAACTCGTATATCGTAATTCGCAACTCGAAACTCGTAACTGGAAACTGGTATCTCGTAACTCGTAAGTCGCAGCTTATAACCCGGTACTCATAACCCGGTACTCGTATCTTGTGTTTCATAGCTTGTAACCCATTACCAATAACAAAGAACTCGTATCTTGCCTCTCGTAGCTCGTAAATCGTTACCGACAAGTGGGAACTCGCAACTTGTATCTCGTGACGCGTAACTCAGAACTTGGAACTCGTAACGCGTTACCGATAACTCGGAGCTTGTATCTCTTACCTTGTAACACGTAACCCCTTACCCGGAACTCGTATCTTCTATCTCGGATCTCGCAAATCATTACCGATAACCTGGAACTCGTATACTAGATCTTGAAGATAGTAACTCGTTACCAGTAAGTGGGAACTCGCATCTTGTATCTCGTAACGTGTAACTCAGAACTCGGAACTAGTAACGCGTTACCGATAACTCGGAGCTCGTATCTTGTATCACTTACCTTGTAACTCGTAACTCGTACCTCGTGGATCGTAAGTCGTAATTCGTAACTCGCAACTCGAAACTCGTAACTCGAAGCTCGTAACTTGTAACTCGTAACTCGTAACTCGTGAATCGCATCTTATAACTCGCTACTCATAACCCGGAACTCGTATTTTGTGTATCGTAACTTGTAACCCATTACCAATAACAAGGAACTCGTATCTTGCCTCTCGTAGCTCGTAAATCGTTACCAATAAGTGGGAACTCGCAACTTGTATCTCGTGACGCGTAACTCAGAACTAGTATCTCGTAACTTGTTAACGATAACTCGGAGCTCGTATCTCTTACCATGTAACTCGTAACTCATGACTCGTTACCCATTACTCGGAACTCGTATCTTCTATCTCGAATCTCGCAAATCATTGCCGATAACCTGGAACTTGTATCCTAGATCTTTTAAAGATCTTAACTCGTTATCAATAAGTGGGAACTCGCATCTTGTATCTCGTGACGCGTAACTCAGGACTCGGAACTCGAAAGTGTTACCGATAACTCGCAGCTCGTATCTTGTATCACTTACCTTGTAAATTGTAACCCGTAACTCGTTGCCCATAACTCGGAACTCGAATCTTGATCTCGGATCTTGTAGGTCAATGACGATAACCTCGAATTCGTATCCTAGATCTAGTAGTTCGTAACTCGTTACCTATATGTGGAAACTCGCATCTTTTATCTCATAACGCGAAACTCAGAACTCGGAACTCGTAACGCGTAACCGATAACTCGGAGCTCGTATCTTGTAATTCGTAACTCGTTACTTATAACTCTGAACTCGTATCTTATATATCGTAACTTGTAATCCATTACCGATAACCTGAAACTCGTATCTTGCATCTCGTAGCTCGTAAATCGTTACCGATAAATGGGAACCCGCAACTTGTATCTCGTGACGCGTAACTCAGAACTTGAAACTCGTAACGCGCTACCGATAGCTCGGAGCTCGTATCTTGTAATTCGTAACTCGTTACCCATTACTCGGAACTCGTATCATGTATTTAGCAGCTCGTAACTCATTACTGATTACCTGAAACTAGTATCTTGTGTCTCGTATCTCGTAACTCGTTACGATCAGTGGGAACTCGCATCTTGTGTCTCGTAACTCGTAACTAGTACCTCGTAGATCGTAAGTCGTAATTCGTAACTCGTAACCCTCACCTCGCAACCCGAAACTCGTAACTCGTTATTCAAAACTCGTAACTCGAAGCTCGTACCTCGAAACTCGTAGCTCGAAACTCGTAACTCGTAACTCGTAACTCGAAACTCGTAACTCGTAACTCGTAACTCGTAACTCGTAACTCGTAACTCGTAACTCGTAACTCGTAACTCGTAACTCGTAACTCGTAACTCGTAACTCGTAACTCGTAACTCGTAACTCGTAACTCGTAACTCGTAACTCGTAACTCGTAACTCGAAACTCGTAACTCGTAAATTGCAGCTTATAACTCGCTACTTATAACCCTGAACACGTATCGTGTATATCGTAGCTTGTAACCCATTACCAATAATAAGGAACTCCTATCTTGCCTCTCGTAGCTCGTAAATCGTTTCCGATAAGTGGAAACTCGTTACTTATATTTTGTGACGCGTAATTCAGAACTTGGAACTTGTAACTCGTTACCGATAACTTGGAGCTTGTATCTAGTATCTCTTACCTTGTAACTCGTAGCTCGTAACTCGTAACGATAAGTAGGAACTCGCATCATGTATCTCGCGACGCGTAACTTAGAACTCGGAACTCGTAACGCGTTACCGATAGCTCGGAGCTCGTATCTTACAACTAGTAGCTTGTAAATCATTACTGATTAGCTAGAACTCGTATCTTGTGCCACGTAGCTCGTAACTTGTAACGACAACTGAGAACTCGTATCTTGTATCTCGTAACTAGTAACTAGTACCTCGTAGGTCATAAGTCGTAATTCGTAGCTCGTAACTCGTATACCGTTACACGCAACTCGAAACTCGTAACTTGTAACTCGTAAATCGCAGCTTAAGACTCGCGACTCATTACCCGGAACTCGTATCTTGTGTATCGTAGCATGTAACCCATTACCAATAACAAGGAACTCGTATCTTGCCTCGCGTAACTCGTAACTCGTTACCCATATATCGGAACTCGTATCTTATATATCGTAACTTGTAATCCATTACCGATAACCTGGACCTCGTATCTTGCATCTCGTAGCTCGTAAATCGTTACCGATAAATGGGAGCTCGCATCTTGTATCTCGTGACGCGTAACTCGGGACTCGGAACTCGAAAGTGTTACCGATAACTCGGAGCTCGTATCCTGTATCACTCACTTTGTAATTCGTAACTCGTAACCCGTAACTCGTTGCCCGTAACTCGGAACTCGAACCCTGTTCTCGGATCTTGTAAATGAATGACGATAACCTCGATCTTGTATCCTAGATCTAATAGTTTGTAACTCATTACCGATAGGTGGAAACTCGCATCTTGTATCTCATGACGCGTAACTCAGAACTCGAAACTCGTAACGCGTAACAGATAACTCGGAGCTCGTATCTTGTAACTTGTAACTCGTTACACATTACTCGGAACTTGTATCTTACATCTCGTAGCTCGTAAATTGTTACCGATAAATGGGAACTCGCATCTTGTATCTCGTGACGCATAACTCGGGATTCGGAACTCGAAAGTGTTACCGATAACTCGGAGCTCGTATCCTGTATCACTTACTTTGTAATTCGTAACTCGTAACCCGTAACTCGGAACTTGTATCTTGTATCTAGTAGCTCGTAACTCGTTACCGATAGGTGGAAACTCGCATCTTGTGTCTCATGACGCGAAACTCAGAACTCGGAACTCGTAACGCGTAATCGATAACTCGGAGCTCGTATCTTGTAACTCGTAACTCGTTACCCAGAACTCGGAACTCGTATTTTGTATCTAGTAGCTCGTAACTGATTACTGATTACCTGGAACTCGTATCTTGTGTCTCGTAGCTCGTAACTCGTTACGATAAGTGGGAACTCGCATCTTGTATCTCGTAACTCGTAAATAGTACCTTGTAGTCGTAATTCATAACTCATAACTCTTAAATCTCAGCTTATAACTCGCTACTCATAACCCGGAACTCATAACTTGTGTATCGTAGCTTGTAATTCATTACCAATAACAAGGAACTCGTATCTGGCCTCTCGTAGCTCGTAAATTGTTACCAATAAGTGGGAACTCGCATCTTGTATAACGTGACGCTTAACTCGGGACTCGGAACTCGAAAGTGCTACCGAGAACTCTGAGCTCGTATCTTGTATCACTTAACTTGTAATTCGTAACTCGTAACCAGTAACTCGTTACCCATGACTCGGAACTCGTATCTTGCATCTAGTAGCTCGTAAATCATTACTGATTACCTGGAACTCGTATCTTGAGTCTCGTAGCTTGTAACCTTTTACCAATAACAAGGAACATGTATCTTTTTCCTCTCGTATCTCGTAAATCGTTAACGATATGTGTTAACTCGCAACTTGTACCTGGTGACGCTTAACTCAGGACTTGGAACTCGTAACGCTTTACCGATAACTCGGAGCTCGTATCTTGTATCGCTTAACTTCGAACTCGTGACTTGTAACCCGTAACTCGTTGCCCATAGCTCGGAACTCGTATCTTGAATCTAGTAGCTCGTACCTCATTACTGATTACCTAAAACTCGTATCATGTGTCTCGTAGCTCGTAAGTCGCCACGATAAGTGGGAACTCGCATCCTGTATCTCGTAACTCGTAACTAGTACCTCGTATATCGTAACTCGCAACTCGAAACTCGTAACTCGAAACTTGTAACTCGTAACTCGTAAATCGCAGCTTATAGGTCGCTACTCATAACCCGATTCTCGTATTTTGTGTATCGTAGCTTGTAACCCATTACCAATAACAAGGAACTCGTATCTTGCCTCTCGTAGCTCGTAAATCGTTACCGATAAGTGGGAACTCGCACCTTGTATCTCGCGACGCGTAACTCAGAACTCGGAACTCGTAACGCGTTACCGATAACTCGGAGCTTGTCTCTTGTATCTCTTACCTTGTAACTCGTAACTCGTTACCCATTACTCGGAACTCGTATCTTCTGTCTCGGAACTCGCAAATCATTGCCGATAACTTGGAACTCGTATCCTATATAACTCGGAACTGGTATCTTGTATCTAGTAGCTCGTAACTCATTACTGATTACCTGGAACTCGTATCTTGTGTCTCGTAGCTCGTAACTCGTCACGACAAGTGGGAGCTCTCATCTTGTATCTCGTAATTCGTAACTAGTACCTCGTAGATCGTAAGTCTTAATTCGTAACTCGAAAATAGAAACTCGTAACTCGTAACTCGTAAATCGCAGCTTATAACTCGCTACTCATAACCCGGAACTCGTATCTTGTGTATCGTAGCTTGTAACCCATTACCAATAACAAGGAACTCGTATCTTGCCTCTCGTAGCTCGTAAATCGTTACCAATAAGTTGGAACTCGCAACTTGTATCTCGTGACGCGTAGCTCAAAACTAGGAACTCGTAACGCGTTTCCGATAACTCGGAGCTCATATCCTATATATCGTAACTTGAAATCCATTACCGATAACCTGGAACACGTATCTTGCATCTCTTAGCTCGTAAACCGTTACCGTTAAATGGGATCTCGTATCTTGAATCACGTGACGCGTAACTCAGGACTCGGAACTCGAAAGTGTTACCGACAACTCGGAGCTCGTATCTTGTATTTCTTACCTTGTAACTCGTAACTCGTAACCCGTAACTCGTTGCCCATAACTGGGAACTCGAATCTTGATCTCGGTTCTTGTAAATCAATGACGATAACCTTGAACTCGTATCCTAGATCTAATAGTTTGTAACTCATTACCGATAGGTGGAAACTCGCATCTTGTATCTCATGACGCGTAACTCAGAACTCAAAACTCGTAACGCGTAACAGATAACTCGGAGCTCGTATATTGTAACTTGTAACTCGTTACCCATAACTCGGGACTCGTATCTTGTATCTAGCAGCTCGTAACTCATTACTGATTACCTGAAACTCGTATCTTGTGTCTCGTATCTCGTAACTCGTTACGATCAGTGGGAAGTCGCATCTTGTGTCTCGTAACTCGTAACTAGTACCTCGTAGATCGTAAGTCGTAATTCGTAACTCGTAACCCGCACCTGGCAACCCGAAACTCGTAACTCTTTATTCGAAGCTCGTAACTCGAAGCTCGTAACTCGAAACTCGTAGCTCGAAACTCGTAACTCGTATCTCGTAACTCGAAACTAGTAACACGAAACTCGTAACTTGAAACTTGTAAATTGCAGCTTATAACTCGCTACTTATAACCCGGAACACGTATCTTGTATATCGTAGCTTGTAACCCATTACCAATAATAAGGAACTCGTACTTGCCTCTCGTAGTTCGTAAATCGTTACCGATAAGTGGAAACTCGTTACTTATATCTTGTGACGCTTAATTCAGAACTTGGAACTCGTAACGCGTTACCGATAACTTGGAGCTTGTATCAGGTATCTCTTACCTTGTAACTCGTAGCTCGTAACTCGTAACGATAAGTGGGTTCTCGTAACTCGTATCTCGTGACGCGTAACTCAGAACTTGGAACTCGTAACGCGTTACCGATAACTCGGAGCTCGTCTCTTGTATCTCTGACCCTGTAACTCGTAACTCGTTACTCGTTACCCATTACTCGGAACTCGTATCTTCTATCTCGGATCCCGCAAATCATTGCCGATAACCTGGAACTCGTATCCCAGATCTTGAAGATCGTAACTCGTTATCAATAAGTGGGAACTCGTATCTTGTATCTCGTGACGCGTAACTCAGGACTCGGAACTCGAAGGTGCTACCGACAACTCGGAGCTCGTATCTTGTATTGCTTACCTTGTAACTCGTAACTCGTTACCCGTAACTCGTTGACCATAACTCGGAACTCGAATCTTGATCTCGGATCTTGTAAATCAATGACGACCACCTTGAATTCGTATCCTAGATCTAGTAGTTCGTAACTCGTTACCGATAAGTGGGAACTGACAACTTGTATCTCTTTGACGCGTAACTCAGAACTTGGAACTCGTAACGCGTTACCCATTACCCGGAACTCGTATCTTCTATCTCGGATCTCGCAAATCATTACCGATACCCTGGAACTCGTATGATAGATCTTGAAGATAGTAACTCGTTACCAATAAGTGGGAACTCGCATCTTGTATCTCGTGACGTGTAACTCAGAACTCGGAACTAGTAACGCGTCACCGTTAACTCGGAGCTCGTATCTTGTATCACTTACCTTGTAACTCGTAACTCGTACCTCGTGGATCGTAAGTCGTAAATCGCAGCTTATAACTCGCTTCTCATAACCCGGAGCTCGTATCTTGTGTAGCGTAGCTTGTAATTCATTACCAATAACAAGGATCTCGTATCTTACCTCTCGTAGCTCGTAAATTGTTACCGTTAAGAGGGAACTCGCAACTTGTATCTCGTGACGCGTAACTCAGGACTCGGAACTCGAAAGTGTTACGGGTAACTCGGAGCTCGTATCTTGTATCACTTACCTTGTAACTCGTAACTCGTACCTCGTGGATCGTAAGTCGTAATTCGTAACTCGCAACTCGAAACTCGTAACTTGAAACGCGTAACTCGTAAATCGCAGCTTATAACTCGCTTCTCATAACCCGGAGCTCGTATCTTGTGTAGCGTAGCTTGTAATTCATTACCAATAACAAGGATCTCGTATCTTACCTCTCGTAGCTCGTAAATCGTTACCGTTAAGTGGGAACTCGCATCTTGTATCTCGTGACGTGTAACTCAGAACTCCGAACTAGTAACGCGTAACCGATAACTCGTAGCTCGTATCTTGTAACCCGTAACTCGTTACCCGTAACTCGGAACTCGTATCTTGTATCTAGTAGCTCTTAACTCATTACTGATTACCTGGAACTCGTATCTTGTGTCTCGTAGCTTGTAGCCTTTTACCAATAACAAGGAACACGTATCTTTTTCCTCTCGTATCTCGTAAATCGTTACGAATAAGCTTTAATTCGCAACTTGTACCTCGTGACGCGTAATTCATGACTTGGAACTCGTAACGCGTTACCGATGACTCGGAGCTCGTATCTTGTATCGTTTACCTTGCAACTCGTAACTCGTAACCCGTAACTCGTTGCCAATAACTCGGAACTCGTATCTTGTAACTAGTAGCTCGTAACTCATTACTGGTTACCTGGAACTCGTATCTTGTGTCTCGTAGCTCATAAGTCGCTACGATAAGTGGGAACTCGCAACCTGTATCTCGTGGCGCGTAGCTCAGAACTAGGAACTCGTAACGCGTTACCGATAATTCGGAGCTCGTATCTTATATATCGTAACTTGAAATCCATTACCGATAACCTGGAAATGGTATCTTATATATCGGAACTTGTAATCCATTACCGATAACCTGGAACTCGTATCTTACATCTCGTAGCTCGTAAATCGTTACCGATAAATGGGAACTCGCATCTTGTATCTCGTGACGCGTAACTCGAAAGTTTTATCGATAACTCGGAGCTCGTATCTTGTATCACTCACCTTGCAACTCGTAACTCGTAACCCGTATCTCGTTGCCCATAACTCGGAACTCGAATTTTGATCTCGGATCTTGTAAATCAATTACGATAACCTCGAACTCGTATCCTAGATCTAGTAGTTCGTAACTCGTTAACGATAGGTGGAAACTCGCATCTTGTATCTCATGATGCGAAACTCATAACTCAGAACTTGGAACGCGTAACCGATAACTCGGAGCTCGTATCTTGTAACTTGTAACTCGTTACCCATAACTCTGAACTCGTATAGTGCCTCTCATAGCTCGTAGATTGTTACCGATAAATGGGAACTCGCATCTTGTATCTCGTGCCGCATAAGGCAGGACTCGGAACTCGAAAGTGTTACTGATAACTCAGAGCTCGTATCTTGTATCACGTACCTTGTAACTCGTAACTCGTTACTTATAACTTGGAACGCGCATCTTGTATCTAGTGGCTCGTAACTCATTACTGATTACCTGGAACTCGCATCTTGTATCTCGTAACTCGTAACTAGTACCTCATAGATTGTAAGTCGTAATTCGTAACTCGTAACTCGTATATCGTTACTCGCAACTCGAAACTCGTAACTTGAAACTCGTAACTCGTAAATCGCATCTTATAACTCGCTACTCATAACCCGGAACTCGTATCTTGTGTATCGTAGCTTGTAACCCATTACCAATAACAAGGAACTCGTATCTGGCCTCTCGTAGCTCGTGAATCGTTACCAATAAATGGGAACTCGCATCCTATATCTCGCGACGTGTAACTCAGAACTCGGAACTAGTAACGCGTTACCGATAATTCGGAGCTCACATCTTGTATCTCGTAACTCGTAACTAGTACCTCGTAGATCGTAAGCCGTAATTAGTAACTCGTAACTCGTATATCGTTACTCGCAACTTGAAACTCGTAACTTGAAACTCGTAACTCGTAAATCGCATCTTATAACTCGCTACTCATAACCCGGAACTCGTATCTTGTGTATCGTAGCTTGTAACCCATTACCAATAACAAGGAACTCGTATCTTGCCTCGCGTAACTCGTAACTCGTTACCCATAGCTCGGAACTAGTATCTGGTAACTCGAATCTCGCAAATCATTGCCAATAGCCTGGAACTCGTATACTAGATCTTGTAGATCGTAACTCGTTACCAATAGGTGGGAACTCTCATCTTGTATATCGTGACGTGTAACTCAGAACTTGGAACTCGTAACGCGTTACCCATAGCTCGGAGCTCGTGTCTCGTAACTCGTAACTCGTACCTCGTAGATCGTAAGCCGTAACTCGCATCTCGAAGCTTGTAACTCGTAAATCACAACTTGTAACGCGCTACCCAGAACGCGGACCTCGTATCTTGTATAACGTAACTTGTAATCTATTACCGGTTACCTGGAACTCGTATCTTGCATCTCGTAGCTCGTAAATCGTTACCGATAAGTGGGAACACGCACCTTGTATCTCGTGACGCGTAACTCAGAACTTGGAACTCTTAACGCGATACCGATAACTCGGAGCTCGTATTTTGTATCTCTTACATTGTAACAGGTAACTCGTAACTCATAACTCGTTACCCATTACTCGGAACTCGTATCTTCTATCTCGGATCTCGCAAATCATTGCCGATAACCTAGAACTCGTATCCTAGATCTTGAAGATCGTAACTCGTTACCAATAAGTGGGAACTCGTATCTTGTATATCGTGACGCGTAACTCAGGACTCGGAACTCGAAAGTGTTACCGATAACTCGGAGCTCGTATCTTGTATTGCTTACCTTGTAACTCGTAACTCGTTACCCGTAACTCGTTGACCATAACTCGGAACTCGAATCTTGATCTCGTAGCTCGTAAATCGTTATCGATAAGTGGGAACTCGCATCTTGTATCTCGTAACTTGTAACTAATGCCTCTTAGGTCGTAAGTCGTAATTCGTAACTCGTAATTCGTAACTCGTATATCGCAACTCGCAACTCGAAACTCGTAACTCGAAACTCGTAACTCGTATCTCGTAAATCGCAGCTTATAACTCGCTATTCATACCACGGAAATCGTGTCTTGTCTATCGTAGATTGTAACCCATTACCAATAACAAGGAACTCGTATCTTGCCTCTCGTAGCTCGTAAATCGTTACCAATGAGTGGCAACTTGCATCTTGTATCTCGTGACGTGTAACTCAAAACTCGGAACTAGTAACGCGTTACCGATAACTCGGGGCTCGTATCTTGTAACTCGTAACTCGTTACCCATAACTCGGGACTTGTATCTTGTATCTAGTAGCTCGTAACTCGTTAACGATAGGTGGAAACTCGCATCTTGTATCTCATGATGCGAAACTCATAACTCAGAACTCGGAATGCGTAACCGATAACTCGGAGCTCGTATCTTGTAACTCGTTCCCATAACTCTGAACTCGTATATTGCCTCTCATAGCTCGTAGATCGTTACCGATAGATGGGAACTCGCATCTTGTATCTCGTGACGCATAACTCAGGACTCGGAACTCAAAAGTGTTACCGATAACTCGCAGCTCGTATCTTGTAACAAATACCTTGTAAATCGTAACCCGTAACTCGTTGCCCATAACTCGGATTTCGAATCTTGATCTCGGATCTTGTAAGTCAATGACGATAACCTCGAACTCGTATCCTAGATCTAGTAGTTCGTAATTCGTTACCGATAGGTGGAAACTCGCATCTTGTATCTCATGACTCGAAACTCAGAACTCTGAACTCGTAACGCGTAACCGATAGCTCGAAGCTTGTATCTTGTAACTCGTAACTCGTTACCCATAACTCGGAACTGGTATCTTGTATCTAGTAGCTCGTAACTCATTACTGATTACCTGGAACTCGTATCTTGTGTCTCGTAGCTCGTAACTCGTTACGACAAGTGGGAACTATCATCTTGTATCTCGTAATTCGTAACTAGTACCTCGTAGATCGTAAGTCTTAATCCTGAACTCGTAACTCGTATATCGTAACTCGCAACTCGAAACTAGAAAATTCGTAACTCGTAAATCGCAGCTTGTAACTCGCTACTCATAACCCGGAACTCGTATCTTGTGTATCGTAGCTTGTAACCCATTACCAATAACAAGGAACTCGTATCTTGCCTCTCGTAGCTCGTAAATCGTTACCGATAAATGGGAACTCGCATCTTGTATCTCGTGAGGCGTAACTCGAAAGTTTTATCGATAACTCGGAGCTCGTATCTTGTATCACTTACCTTGCAACTCGTAACTCGTAACCCGTAACTCGTTGCCCATAACTTGGAACTCGAATCTTGATCTCGGATCTTGTAAATCAATTACGATAACCTCGAACTCGTATCCTAGATCTAGTAGTTCGTAACTCGTTAACGATAGGTGGAAACTCGCATCTTGTATCTCATGATGAGAAACTCAGAACTCGGAACTCGGAACGCGTAACCGATAACTCGGAGCTCGTATCTTGTAGCTCGTCACTCGTTACCCATAAATCGGAACTCGTATATTGCCTCTCATAGCTCGTAGATCGTTACCGATAAATGGGAATTCGCATCTTGTGTCTCGTGACGCGTAACTCAGGACTCGGAACTCGAAAGTGTTACCGATAACTCGCAGTTCGTATCTTGTAACACTTACCTTGTAAATCGTAACCCGTAACTCGTTGCCCGTAACTAGTAACTCGTAACTCGTAACTCGTAACTCGTAACTCGTAACTCGTAACTCGTAACTCGTAACTCGTAACTCGTAACTCGTAACTCGTAACTCGTAACTCGTAACTTGTAACTCGTAACTCGTAACTCGTAACTCGTAACTCGTAACTCGTAACTCGTAACTCGTAACTCGTAACTCGTAACTCGTAACTCGTAACTCGTAACTCGTAACTCGTAACTCGTAACTCGTAACTCGTAACTCGTAACTCGTAAATCGCAGCTTATAGGTCGCTACTCATAACCCGGATCTCGTATCTTGTGTATCGTAGCTTGTAACCCATTACCAATAACAAGGAACTCGTATCTTGCCTCTCGTAGCTCGTAAATCGTTACCGATAAGTGGGAACTCGCAACTTGTATCTCGCGACGCGTAACTCAGAACTCGGAACTCGTAACGCGTTACCGATAACTCGGAGCTTGTCTTTTGTATCTCTTACCTTGTAACTCGTAACTCGTTACCCATTACTCGGAACTCGTATCTTCTGTCTCGGATCTCGCAAATCATTGCCGATAACTTGGAACTCGTATCCTATATAACTCGGAACTGGTATCTTGTATCTAGAGGCTCGTAACTCATTACTGATAACCTGGAACTCGTATCTTGTGTCTCGTAGCTCGTAACTCGTTACGACAAGTGGGAACTCTCATCTTGTATCTCGTAATTCGTAACTAGTACCTCGTAGATCGTAAGTCTTAATTCGTAACTCGAAACTAGAAACTCGTAACTCGTAAATCGCAGCTTATAACTCGCTACTCATAACCCGGAACTCGTATCTTGTGTATCGTAGCTAGTAACCCATTAGCAATAACAAGGAACTCGTATCTTGCCTCTCGTAGCTCGTAAATCGTTACCGATAAGTGGGAACTCGCAGCTTGTATCTCGCGACGCGTAACTCAGAACTCGGAACTCGTAACGCGTTACCGATAACTCGGAGCTTGTCTTTTGTATCTCTTACCTTGTAACTCGTAACTCGTTACCCATTACTCGGAACTCGTATCTTCTGTCTCGGATCTCGCAAATCATTGCCGATAACTTGGAACTCGTATCCTATATAACTCGGAACTGGTATCTTGTATCTAGAGGCTCGTAACTCATTACTGATTACCTGGAACTCGTATCTTGCCTCTCGTAGCTCGTAAATCGTTACCGATAAATGGGAACTCGCATCTTGTATCTCGTGACGCGTAACTCGAAAGTTTTATCGATAACTCGGAGCTCGTATCTTGTATCACTTACCTTGCAACTCGTAACTCGTAACCCGTAACTCGTTGCCCATAACTTGGAACTCGAATCTTGATCTCGGATCTTGTAAATCAATTACGATAACCTCAATCTCGTATCCTAGATCTAGTAGTTCGTAACTCGTTACCGATAGGTGTAAACTCGCATCTTGCATCTCATGACGCGAAACTCAGAAATCTGAACTCGTAACGCGTAAACGATAGCTCGGAGCTTGTATCTTGTGTCTCGTAGCTCGTAACTCGTTACGACAAGTGGGAACTCTCAATTTGTATCTTGTAATTCGTAACTAGTACCTCGTAGATCGTAAGTCTTAATTCGTAACTCGTAACTCGTATATCGTAACTCGCAACTCGAAACTAGAAACTCGTAACTCGTAAATCGCATCTTATAACTCGCTACTCATAACCCGGAACTCGTATCTTGTGTATCGTAGCTTGTAACCCATTACCAATAACTAGGAACTCGTATCTTGCCTCTCGTAGCTCGTAAATCGTTACCAATAAGTGGGAACTCGCAACTTGTATCTCGTGACGCGTGACTCAGAGCTAGTATCTCGTAACTTGTTACCGATAACTCGGAGCTCGTATCTCTTACCTTGTAACTCGTAACTCATGACTCGTTACCCATTACTCGGAACTCGTATCTTCTATCTCGAATCTCGCAAATCATTGCCGATAACCTGGAACTCGTATCCTAGATCTTAAAGATCTTAACTCGTTATCAATAAGTGGGAACTCGCATCTTGTATCTCGTGACGCGTAACTCAGGACTCGGAACTCGAATGTGTTACCGATAACTCGCAGCTCGTATCTTGTATCACTTACCTTGTAAATTGTAACCCGTAACTCGTTGCCCATAACTCGGAACTCGAATCTTGATCTCGGATCTTGTAGGTCAATGACGATAACCTCGAATTCGTATCCTAGATCTAGTAGTTCGTAACTCGTTACCTATATGTGGAAACTCGCATCTTTTATCTCATAACGCGAAACTCAGAACTCGGAACTCGTAACGCGTAACCGATAACTCGGAGCTCGTATCTTGGAATTCGTAACTCGTTACTTATAACTCTGAACTCGTATCTTATATATCGTAACTTGTAATCCATTACCGATAACCTGAAACTCGTATCTTGCATCTCGTAGCTCGTAAATCGTTACCGATAAATGGGAACCCGCAACTTGTATCTCGTGACGCGTAACTCAGAACTTGAAACTCGTAACGCGCTACTGATAGCTCGGAGCTCGTATCTTGTAATTCGTAACTCGTTACCCATTACTCGGAACTCGTATCATGTATTTAGCAGCTCGTAACTCATTACTGATTACCTGAAACTAGTATCTTGTGTCTCGTATCTCGTAACTCGTTACGATCAGTGGGAACTCGCATCTTGTGTCTCGTAACTCGTAACTAGTACCTCGTAGATCGTAAGTCGTAATTCGTAACTCGAAACTCATAACTCCTAACTCGAAACTCGTAACTCGTAAATTGCAGCTTATAACTCGCTACTTATAACCCGGAACACGTATCTTGTATATCGTAGCTTGTAACCCATTACCAATAATAAGGAACTCGTACTTGCCTCTCGTAGTTCGTAAATCGTTACCGATAAGTGGAAACTCGTTACTTATATCTTGTGACGCTTAATTCAGAACTTGGAACTCGTAACGCGTTACCGATAACTTGGAGCTTGTATCAGGTATCTCTTACCTTGTAACTCGTAGCTCGTAACTCGTAACGATAAGTGGGAACTCGTAACTCGTATCTCGTGACGCGTAACTCAGAACTTGGAACTCGTAACGCGTTACCGATAACTCGGAGCTCGTCTCTTGTATCTCTTACCTTGTAACTCGTAACTCGTTACTCGTTACCCATTACTCGGAACTCGTATCTTCTATCTCGGATCCCGCAAATCATTGCCGATAACCTGGAACTCGTATCCCAGATCTTGAAGATCGTAACTCGTTATCAATAAGTGGGAACTCGTATCTTGTATCTCGTGACGCGTAACTCAGGACTCGGAACTCGAAGGTGCTACCGACAACTCGGAGCTCGTATCTTGTATTGCTTACCTTGTAACTCGTAACTCGTTACCCGTAACTCGTTGACCATAACTCGGAACTCGAATCTTGATCTCGGATCTTGTAAATCAATGACGATAACCTTGAATTCGTATCCTAGATCTAGTAGTTCGTAACTCGTTACCGATAAGTGGGAACTGACAACTTGTATCTCTTTGACGCGTAACTCAGAACTTGGAACTCGTAACTCGTAAATCGCAGCTTAAAACCCGCTACTCATAACCCGGTACTCGTATCTTGTGTATCATAGCTTGTAACCCATTACCAATAACAAGGAACTCGTATCTTGCCTCTCGTAGCTCGTAAATCGTTACCAATAAGTTGGAACTCGCAACTTGTATCTCGTGACGCGTAGCTCAAAACTAGGAACTCGTAACGCGTTTCCGATAACTCGGAGCTCATATCCTATATATCGTAACTTGAAATCCATTACCGATAACCTGGAACACGTATCTTGCATCTCTTAGCTCGTAAACCGTTACCGTTAAATGGGATCTCGTATCTTGAATCACGTGACGCGTAACTCAGGACTCGGAACTCGAAAGTGTTACCGACAACTCGGAGCTCGTATCTTGTATTTCTTACCTTGTAACTCGTAACTCGTAACCCGTAACTCGTTGCCCATAACTGGGAACTCGAATCTTGATCTCGGTTCTTGTAAATCAATGACGATAACCTTGAACTCGTATCCTAGATCTAATAGTTTGTAACTCATTACCGATAGGTGGAAACTCGCATCTTGTATCTCATGACGCGTAACTCAGAACTCAAAACTCGTAACGCGTAACAGATAACTCGGAGCTCGTATATTGTAACTTGTAACTCGTTACCCATAACTCGGGACTCGTATCTTGTATCTAGCAGCTCGTAACTCATTACTGATTACCTGAAACTCGTATCTTGTGTCTCGTATCTCGTAACTCGTTACGATCAGTGGGAAGTCGCATCTTGTGTCTCGTAACTCGTAACTAGTACCTCGTAGATCGTAAGTCGTAATTCGTAACTCGTAACCCGCACCTGGCAACCCGAAACTCGTAACTCTTTATTCGAAGCTCGTAACTCGAAGCTCGTAACTCGAAACTCGTAGCTCGAAACTCGTAACTCGTATCTCGTAACTCGAAACTAGTAACACGAAACTCGTAACTTGAAACTTGTAAATTGCAGCTTATAACTCGCTACTTATAACCCGGAACACGTATCTTGTATATCGTAGCTTGTAACCCATTACCAATAATAAGGAACTCGTACTTGCCTCTCGTAGTTCGTAAATCGTTACCGATAAGTGGAAACTCGTTACTTATATCTTGTGACGCTTAATTCAGAACTTGGAACTCGTAACGCGTTACCGATAACTTGGAGCTTGTATCAGGTATCTCTTACCTTGTAACTCGTAGCTCGTAACTCGTAACGATAAGTGGGTTCTCGTAACTCGTATCTCGTGACGCGTAACTCAGAACTTGGAACTCGTAACGCGTTACCGATAACTCGGAGCTCGTCTCTTGTATCTCTTACCCTGTAACTCGTAACTCGTTACTCGTTACCCATTACTCGGAACTCGTATCTTCTATCTCGGATCCCGCAAATCATTGCCGATAACCTGGAACTCGTATCCCAGATCTTGAAGATCGTAACTCGTTATCAATAAGTGGGAACTCGTATCTTGTATCTCGTGACGCGTAACTCAGGACTCGGAACTCGAAGGTGCTACCGACAACTCGGAGCTCGTATCTTGTATTGCTTACCTTGTAACTCGTAACTCGTTACCCGTAACTCGTTGACCATAACTCGGAACTCGAATCTTGATCTCGGATCTTGTAAATCAATGACGACCACCTTGAATTCGTATCCTAGATCTAGTAGTTCGTAACTCGTTACCGATAAGTGGGAACTGACAACTTGTATCTCTTTGACGCGTAACTCAGAACTTGGAACTCGTAACGCGTTACCCATTACCCGGAACTCGTATCTTCTATCTCGGATCTCGCAAATCATTACCGATACCCTGGAACTCGTATGATAGATCTTGAAGATAGTAACTCGTTACCAATAAGTGGGAACTCGCATCTTGTATCTCGTGACGTGTAACTCAGAACTCGGAACTAGTAACGCGTCACCGTTAACTCGGAGCTCGTATCTTGTATCACTTACCTTGTAACTCGTAACTCGTACCTCGTGGATCGTAAGTCGTAAATCGCAGCTTATAACTCGCTTCTCATAACCCGGAGCTCGTATCTTGTGTAGCGTAGCTTGTAATTCATTACCAATAACAAGGATCTCGTATCTTACCTCTCGTAGCTCGTAAATTGTTACCGTTAAGAGGGAACTCGCAACTTGTATCTCGTGACGCGTAACTCAGGACTCGGAACTCGAAAGTGTTACGGGTAACTCGGAGCTCGTATCTTGTATCACTTACCTTGTAACTCGTAACTCGTACCTCGTGGATCGTAAGTCGTAATTCGTAACTCGCAACTCGAAACTCGTAACTTGAAACGCGTAACTCGTAAATCGCAGCTTATAACTCGCTTCTCATAACCCGGAGCTCGTATCTTGTGTAGCGTAGCTTGTAATTCATTACCAATAACAAGGATCTCGTATCTTACCTCTCGTAGCTCGTAAATCGTTACCGTTAAGTGGGAACTCGCATCTTGTATCTCGTGACGTGTAACTCAGAACTCCGAACTAGTAACGCGTAACCGATAACTCGTAGCTCGTATCTTGTAACCCGTAACTCGTTACCCGTAACTCGGAACTCGTATCTTGTATCTAGTAGCTCTTAACTCATTACTGATTACCTGGAACTCGTATCTTGTGTCTCGTAGCTTGTAGCCTTTTACCAATAACAAGGAACACGTATCTTTTTCCTCTCGTATCTCGTAAATCGTTACGAATAAGCTTTAATTCGCAACTTGTACCTCGTGACGCGTAATTCATGACTTGGAACTCGTAACGCGTTACCGATGACTCGGAGCTCGTATCTTGTATCGTTTACCTTGCAACTCGTAACTCGTAACCCGTAACTCGTTGCCAATAACTCGGAACTCGTATCTTGTAACTAGTAGCTCGTAACTCATTACTGGTTACCTGGAACTCGTATCTTGTGTCTCGTAGCTCATAAGTCGCTACGATAAGTGGGAACTCGCAACCTGTATCTCGTGGCGCGTAGCTCAGAACTAGGAACTCGTAACGCGTTACCGATAATTCGGAGCTCGTATCTTATATATCGTAACTTGAAATCCATTACCGATAACCTGGAAATGGTATCTTATATATCGGAACTTGTAATCCATTACCGATAACCTGGAACTCGTATCTTACATCTCGTAGCTCGTAAATCGTTACCGATAAATGGGAACTCGCATCTTGTATCTCGTGACGCGTAACTCGAAAGTTTTATCGATAACTCGGAGCTCGTATCTTGTATCACTCACCTTGCAACTCGTAACTCGTAACCCGTATCTCGTTGCCCATAACTCGGAACTCGAATTTTGATCTCGGATCTTGTAAATCAATTACGATAACCTCGAACTCGTATCCTAGATCTAGTAGTTCGTAACTCGTTAACGATAGGTGGAAACTCGCATCTTGTATCTCATGATGCGAAACTCATAACTCAGAACTTGGAACGCGTAACCGATAACTCGGAGCTCGTATCTTGTAACTTGTAACTCGTTACCCATAACTCTGAACTCGTATAGTGCCTCTCATAGCTCGTAGATTGTTACCGATAAATGGGAACTCGCATCTTGTATCTCGTGCCGCATAAGGCAGGACTCGGAACTCGAAAGTGTTACTGATAACTCAGAGCTCGTATCTTGTATCACGTACCTTGTAACTCGTAACTCGTTACTTATAACTTGGAACGCGCATCTTGTATCTAGTGGCTCGTAACTCATTACTGATTACCTGGAACTCGCATCTTGTATCTCGTAACTCGTAACTAGTACCTCATAGATTGTAAGTCGTAATTCGTAACTCGTAACTCGTATATCGTTACTCGCAACTCGAAACTCGTAACTTGAAACTCGTAACTCGTAAATCGCATCTTATAACTCGCTACTCATAACCCGGAACTCGTATCTTGTGTATCGTAGCTTGTAACCCATTACCAATAACAAGGAACTCGTATCTGGCCTCTCGTAGCTCGTGAATCGTTACCAATAAATGGGAACTCGCATCCTATATCTCGCGACGTGTAACTCAGAACTCGGAACTAGTAACGCGTTACCGATAATTCGGAGCTCACATCTTGTATCTCGTAACTCGTAACTAGTACCTCGTAGATCGTAAGCCGTAATTAGTAACTCGTAACTCGTATATCGTTACTCGCAACTTGAAACTCGTAACTTGAAACTCGTAACTCGTAAATCGCATCTTATAACTCGCTACTCATAACCCGGAACTCGTATCTTGTGTATCGTAGCTTGTAACCCATTACCAATAACAAGGAACTCGTATCTTGCCTCGCGTAACTCGTAACTCGTTACCCATAGCTCGGAACTAGTATCTGGTAACTCGAATCTCGCAAATCATTGCCAATAGCCTGGAACTCGTATACTAGATCTTGTAGATCGTAACTCGTTACCAATAGGTGGGAACTCTCATCTTGTATATCGTGACGTGTAACTCAGAACTTGGAACTCGTAACGCGTTACCCATAGCTCGGAGCTCGTGTCTCGTAACTCGTAACTCGTACCTCGTAGATCGTAAGCCGTAACTCGCATCTCGAAGCTTGTAACTCGTAAATCACAACTTGTAACGCGCTACCCAGAACGCGGACCTCGTATCTTGTATAACGTAACTTGTAATCTATTACCGGTTACCTGGAACTCGTATCTTGCATCTCGTAGCTCGTAAATCGTTACCGATAAGTGGGAACACGCACCTTGTATCTCGTGACGCGTAACTCAGAACTTGGAACTCTTAACGCGATACCGATAACTCGGAGCTCGTATTTTGTATCTCTTACATTGTAACAGGTAACTCGTAACTCATAACTCGTTACCCATTACTCGGAACTCGTATCTTCTATCTCGGATCTCGCAAATCATTGCCGATAACCTAGAACTCGTATCCTAGATCTTGAAGATCGTAACTCGTTACCAATAAGTGGGAACTCGTATCTTGTATATCGTGACGCGTAACTCAGGACTCGGAACTCGAAAGTGTTACCGATAACTCGGAGCTCGTATCTTGTATTGCTTACCTTGTAACTCGTAACTCGTTACCCGTAACTCGTTGACCATAACTCGGAACTCGAATCTTGATCTCGTAGCTCGTAAATCGTTATCGATAAGTGGGAACTCGCATCTTGTATCTCGTAACTTGTAACTAATGCCTCTTAGGTCGTAAGTCGTAATTCGTAACTCGTAATTCGTAACTCGTATATCGCAACTCGCAACTCGAAACTCGTAACTCGAAACTCGTAACTCGTATCTCGTAAATCGCAGCTTATAACTCGCTATTCATACCACGGAAATCGTGTCTTGTCTATCGTAGATTGTAACCCATTACCAATAACAAGGAACTCGTATCTTGCCTCTCGTAGCTCGTAAATCGTTACCAATGAGTGGCAACTTGCATCTTGTATCTCGTGACGTGTAACTCAAAACTCGGAACTAGTAACGCGTTACCGATAACTCGGGGCTCGTATCTTGTAACTCGTAACTCGTTACCCATAACTCGGGACTTGTATCTTGTATCTAGTAGCTCGTAACTCGTTAACGATAGGTGGAAACTCGCATCTTGTATCTCATGATGCGAAACTCATAACTCAGAACTCGGAATGCGTAACCGATAACTCGGAGCTCGTATCTTGTAACTCGTTCCCATAACTCTGAACTCGTATATTGCCTCTCATAGCTCGTAGATCGTTACCGATAGATGGGAACTCGCATCTTGTATCTCGTGACGCATAACTCAGGACTCGGAACTCAAAAGTGTTACCGATAACTCGCAGCTCGTATCTTGTAACAAATACCTTGTAAATCGTAACCCGTAACTCGTTGCCCATAACTCGGATTTCGAATCTTGATCTCGGATCTTGTAAGTCAATGACGATAACCTCGAACTCGTATCCTAGATCTAGTAGTTCGTAATTCGTTACCGATAGGTGGAAACTCGCATCTTGTATCTCATGACTCGAAACTCAGAACTCTGAACTCGTAACGCGTAACCGATAGCTCGAAGCTTGTATCTTGTAACTCGTAACTCGTTACCCATAACTCGGAACTGGTATCTTGTATCTAGTAGCTCGTAACTCATTACTGATTACCTGGAACTCGTATCTTGTGTCTCGTAGCTCGTAACTCGTTACGACAAGTGGGAACTATCATCTTGTATCTCGTAATTCGTAACTAGTACCTCGTAGATCGTAAGTCTTAATCCTGAACTCGTAACTCGTATATCGTAACTCGCAACTCGAAACTAGAAAATTCGTAACTCGTAAATCGCAGCTTGTAACTCGCTACTCATAACCCGGAACTCGTATCTTGTGTATCGTAGCTTGTAACCCATTACCAATAACAAGGAACTCGTATCTTGCCTCTCGTAGCTCGTAAATCGTTACCGATAAATGGGAACTCGCATCTTGTATCTCGTGAGGCGTAACTCGAAAGTTTTATCGATAACTCGGAGCTCGTATCTTGTATCACTTACCTTGCAACTCGTAACTCGTAACCCGTAACTCGTTGCCCATAACTTGGAACTCGAATCTTGATCTCGGATCTTGTAAATCAATTACGATAACCTCGAACTCGTATCCTAGATCTAGTAGTTCGTAACTCGTTAACGATAGGTGGAAACTCGCATCTTGTATCTCATGATGAGAAACTCAGAACTCGGAACTCGGAACGCGTAACCGATAACTCGGAGCTCGTATCTTGTAGCTCGTCACTCGTTACCCATAAATCGGAACTCGTATATTGCCTCTCATAGCTCGTAGATCGTTACCGATAAATGGGAATTCGCATCTTGTGTCTCGTGACGCGTAACTCAGGACTCGGAACTCGAAAGTGTTACCGATAACTCGCAGTTCGTATCTTGTAACACTTACCTTGTAAATCGTAACCCGTAACTCGTTGCCCGTAACTAGTAACTCGTAACTCGTAACTCGTAACTCGTAACTCGTAACTCGTAACTCGTAACTCGTAACTCGTAACTCGTAACTCGTAACTCGTAACTCGTAACTCGTAACTCGTAACTTGTAACTCGTAACTCGTAACTCGTAACTCGTAACTCGTAACTCGTAACTCGTAACTCGTAACTCGTAACTCGTAACTCGTAACTCGTAACTCGTAACTCGTAACTCGTAACTCGTAACTCGTAACTCGTAAATCGCAGCTTATAGGTCGCTACTCATAACCCGGATCTCGTATCTTGTGTATCGTAGCTTGTAACCCATTACCAATAACAAGGAACTCGTATCTTGCCTCTCGTAGCTCGTAAATCGTTACCGATAAGTGGGAACTCGCAACTTGTATCTCGCGACGCGTAACTCAGAACTCGGAACTCGTAACGCGTTACCGATAACTCGGAGCTTGTCTTTTGTATCTCTTACCTTGTAACTCGTAACTCGTTACCCATTACTCGGAACTCGTATCTTCTGTCTCGGATCTCGCAAATCATTGCCGATAACTTGGAACTCGTATCCTATATAACTCGGAACTGGTATCTTGTATCTAGAGGCTCGTAACTCATTACTGATAACCTGGAACTCGTATCTTGTGTCTCGTAGCTCGTAACTCGTTACGACAAGTGGGAACTCTCATCTTGTATCTCGTAATTCGTAACTAGTACCTCGTAGATCGTAAGTCTTAATTCGTAACTCGAAACTAGAAACTCGTAACTCGTAAATCGCAGCTTATAACTCGCTACTCATAACCCGGAACTCGTATCTTGTGTATCGTAGCTAGTAACCCATTAGCAATAACAAGGAACTCGTATCTTGCCTCTCGTAGCTCGTAAATCGTTACCGATAAGTGGGAACTCGCAGCTTGTATCTCGCGACGCGTAACTCAGAACTCGGAACTCGTAACGCGTTACCGATAACTCGGAGCTTGTCTTTTGTATCTCTTACCTTGTAACTCGTAACTCGTTACCCATTACTCGGAACTCGTATCTTCTGTCTCGGATCTCGCAAATCATTGCCGATAACTTGGAACTCGTATCCTATATAACTCGGAACTGGTATCTTGTATCTAGAGGCTCGTAACTCATTACTGATTACCTGGAACTCGTATCTTGCCTCTCGTAGCTCGTAAATCGTTACCGATAAATGGGAACTCGCATCTTGTATCTCGTGACGCGTAACTCGAAAGTTTTATCGATAACTCGGAGCTCGTATCTTGTATCACTTACCTTGCAACTCGTAACTCGTAACCCGTAACTCGTTGCCCATAACTTGGAACTCGAATCTTGATCTCGGATCTTGTAAATCAATTACGATAACCTCAATCTCGTATCCTAGATCTAGTAGTTCGTAACTCGTTACCGATAGGTGTAAACTCGCATCTTGCATCTCATGACGCGAAACTCAGAAATCTGAACTCGTAACGCGTAAACGATAGCTCGGAGCTTGTATCTTGTGTCTCGTAGCTCGTAACTCGTTACGACAAGTGGGAACTCTCAATTTGTATCTTGTAATTCGTAACTAGTACCTCGTAGATCGTAAGTCTTAATTCGTAACTCGTAACTCGTATATCGTAACTCGCAACTCGAAACTAGAAACTCGTAACTCGTAAATCGCATCTTATAACTCGCTACTCATAACCCGGAACTCGTATCTTGTGTATCGTAGCTTGTAACCCATTACCAATAACTAGGAACTCGTATCTTGCCTCTCGTAGCTCGTAAATCGTTACCAATAAGTGGGAACTCGCAACTTGTATCTCGTGACGCGTGACTCAGAGCTAGTATCTCGTAACTTGTTACCGATAACTCGGAGCTCGTATCTCTTACCTTGTAACTCGTAACTCATGACTCGTTACCCATTACTCGGAACTCGTATCTTCTATCTCGAATCTCGCAAATCATTGCCGATAACCTGGAACTCGTATCCTAGATCTTAAAGATCTTAACTCGTTATCAATAAGTGGGAACTCGCATCTTGTATCTCGTGACGCGTAACTCAGGACTCGGAACTCGAATGTGTTACCGATAACTCGCAGCTCGTATCTTGTATCACTTACCTTGTAAATTGTAACCCGTAACTCGTTGCCCATAACTCGGAACTCGAATCTTGATCTCGGATCTTGTAGGTCAATGACGATAACCTCGAATTCGTATCCTAGATCTAGTAGTTCGTAACTCGTTACCTATATGTGGAAACTCGCATCTTTTATCTCATAACGCGAAACTCAGAACTCGGAACTCGTAACGCGTAACCGATAACTCGGAGCTCGTATCTTGGAATTCGTAACTCGTTACTTATAACTCTGAACTCGTATCTTATATATCGTAACTTGTAATCCATTACCGATAACCTGAAACTCGTATCTTGCATCTCGTAGCTCGTAAATCGTTACCGATAAATGGGAACCCGCAACTTGTATCTCGTGACGCGTAACTCAGAACTTGAAACTCGTAACGCGCTACTGATAGCTCGGAGCTCGTATCTTGTAATTCGTAACTCGTTACCCATTACTCGGAACTCGTATCATGTATTTAGCAGCTCGTAACTCATTACAGATTACCTGAAACTAGTATCTTGTGTCTCGTATCTCGTAACTCGTTACGATCAGTGGGAACTCGCATCTTGTGTCTCGTAACTCGTAACTAGTACCTCGTAGATCGTAAGTCGTAATTCGTAACTCGAAACTCATAACTCCTAACTCGAAACTCGTAACTCGTAAATTGCAGCTTATAACTCGCTACTTATAACCCGGAACACGTATCTTGTATATCGTAGCTTGTAACCCATTACCAATAATAAGGAACTCGTACTTGCCTCTCGTAGTTCGTAAATCGTTACCGATAAGTGGAAACTCGTTACTTATATCTTGTGACGCTTAATTCAGAACTTGGAACTCGTAACGCGTTACCGATAACTTGGAGCTTGTATCAGGTATCTCTTACCTTGTAACTCGTAGCTCGTAACTCGTAACGATAAGTGGGAACTCGTAACTCGTATCTCGTGACGCGTAACTCAGAACTTGGAACTCGTAACGCGTTACCGATAACTCGGAGCTCGTCTCTTGTATCTCTTACCTTGTAACTCGTAACTCGTTACTCGTTACCCATTACTCGGAACTCGTATCTTCTATCTCGGATCCCGCAAATCATTGCCGATAACCTGGAACTCGTATCCCAGATCTTGAAGATCGTAACTCGTTATCAATAAGTGGGAACTCGTATCTTGTATCTCGTGACGCGTAACTCAGGACTCGGAACTCGAAGGTGCTACCGACAACTCGGAGCTCGTATCTTGTATTGCTTACCTTGTAACTCGTAACTCGTTACCCGTAACTCGTTGACCATAACTCGGAACTCGAATCTTGATCTCGGATCTTGTAAATCAATGACGATAACCTTGAATTCGTATCCTAGATCTAGTAGTTCGTAACTCGTTACCGATAAGTGGGAACTGACAACTTGTATCTCTTTGACGCGTAACTCAGAACTTGGAACTCGTAACTCGTAAATCGCAGCTTAAAACCCGCTACTCATAACCCGGTACTCGTATCTTGTGTATCATAGCTTGTAACCCATTACCAATAACAAGGAACTCGTATCATGCCTCTCGTAGCTCGTAAATCGTTACCGATCAGTGGGAACTCGCAACTTGTATCTCGTGACGCGTAACTCAGAACAAGGAACTTGTAACGCGTTACCGATAACTCGGAGCTTGTATCTTGTATCTCTTACCTTGTAGCTCGTAACTCGTAAATCGCAGCTTATAACTCGCTACTCATAACCCGGAACTCGTATACTGTGTATCTTAGCTTGTAATTCATTACCAATAACAAGGAACTCGTATATTGCCTCTCGTAGCTCGTAAATCGTTACCGATAAGTGGGAACTCGCAACTTGTATCTCTTTGACGCGTGACTCAGAACTTGGAACTCGTAATGCGTTACCCATTACCCGGAACTCGTATCTTCTATCTCGGATCTCGCAAATCATTACCGATAACCTGGAACTCGTGTACTAGATCTTGAAGATAGTAACTCGTTACCAATAAGTGGGAACTCGCATCTTGTATCTCGTGACGTGTCACTCAGAACTCGGAACTAGTAACGCGTTACCGATAACTCGGAGCTCGTATCTTGTATCACTTACCTTGTAACTCGTAACTCGTACCTCGTGGATCGTAAGTCGTAATTCGTAACTCGCAACTCGCAACTCGAATCTCGTAACTCGAAACTCGTAACTCGTAAATCGCAGCTTATAACTCGCTTCTCATAACCCGGAGCTCGTATCTTGTGTAGCGTAGCTTGTAATTCATTACCAATAACAAGGATCTCGTATCTTACCGCCCGTAGCTCGTAAATTGTTACCGTTAAGTGGGAACTCGCAACTTGTATCTCGTGACGCGTAACTCAGGACTGGGAACTCGAAAGTGTTACCGATAACTCGGAGCTCGTATCTTGTATCACTTACCTTGTAACTCGTAACCCGTAACTCGTTGCCCATAACTCGGAACTCGAGTCTTGATCTCAGATCTTGTAAATCAATGTCGATAACCTCGAACTCGTATCCTAGATCTAGTAGTTCGTAACTCGTTAACGATTGGTGGAAACTCGCATCTTGTATCACATGAAGCGAAACTCAGAACTCGGGACTCGTAACGCGTAACCGATGACTCGGAGCTCGTATCTTGTACCTCCTAACTCGTTACCCATAACTCGGAACTTGTAACTTGTATTTAGTAGCTCGTAACTCATTACTGATAACCTGGAACTCGTATCTTGTGTCTCGTAGCTCGTAACTCGTTACGATAAGTGGGAACTCGCATCTTGTATCCCGTAACTCGTAACTAATACCTCGTATATCGTAAGTCGTAATTCGTAACTCATAACTCGTAAATCGCAGCTTATAACTCGCTACTCATAACCCGGAACTCATAACTTGTGTATCGTAGCTTGTAATTCATTACCAATAACAAGGAACTCGTATCTTGCTTCTCGTAGCTCGTAAATCGTTACCGATAAGTGGGAACTCGCATCTTGTATCTCGTAACTTGTAACTAATGCCTCGTAGATGGTAAGTCGTAATTCGTAACTCGTATATCGCAACTCGCAACTCGAAATTCGTAACTCGAAACTCGAAACTCGTAAGTCGTGTCTCGTAAATCGCAGCTTATAACTCGCTATTCATAACACGGAAATCGTATCTTGTCTATCGTATATTGTAACCCATTACCAATAACAAGGAACTCGTATCTTACCGCCCGTAGCTCGTAAATCGTTACCAATAAGTGGGAACTCGAAAGTGTTACCGATAACTCGGAGCTCGTATCTTGCATCACTTACCTTGTAACTCGTAACCCGTAACTCGTTGCCCATAACTCGGAACTCGAGTCTTGATCTCAGATCTTGTAAATCAATGTCGATAACCTCGAACTCGTATCCTAGATCTAGTAGTTCGTAACTCGTTAACGATTGGTGGAAACTCGCATCTTGTATCACATGAAGCGAAACTCAGTACTCGGGACTCGTAACGCGTAACCGATGACTCGGAGCTCGTATCTTGTACCTCCTAACTCGTTACCCATAACTCGGAACTTGTAACTTGTATTTAGTAGCTCGTAACTCATTACTGATAACCTGGAACTTGTATCTTGTGTCTCGTAGCTCGTAACTCGTTACGATAAGTGGGAACTCGCATCTTGTATCTCGTAACTCGTAAATAGTACCTCGTAGATCGTAAGTCGTAATTCGTAACTCGAAACTCGTATATCGTAACTCGCAACTCGCAACTCGCAACTCGAAACTCGTAACTCGTAACTCGTAACTCGTAACTCGTAACTCGTAACTCGTAACTCGTAACTCGTAACTCGTAACTCGTAACTCGTAACTCGTAACTCGTAACTCGTAACTCGTAACTCGTAACTCGTAACTCGTAACTCGTAACTCGTAACTCGTAACTCGTAACTCGTAACTCGTAACTCGTAACTCGTAACTCGTAACTCGTAACTCGTAACTCGTAACTCGTAACTCGTAACTCGTAACTCGTAACTCGTAACTCGAAACTCGTAACTCGTAAATCGCGGCTTATAACTCGCGACTCATAACCCAGAACTCGTATCCTGTGTATCGTAGCTAGTAACCCATTAGCAATAACAAGGAACTCGTATCTTGCCTCTCGTAGCTCGTAAATCGTTACCGATGAGTGGGAACTCGCATCTTGTATCGCGTGACGTGTTACTTAGTACTCGGAACTCGTAACGCGTTACCGATAACTCGGGGCTCGTATCTTGTAACTCGTAACTCTTTACCCATTACTCGGGACTTGTATATTGTATCTAGTAGCTCGTAACTCGTTACCGATAAGTGGAAACTCGCATCTTGTGTCTCAGGACGCGAAACTCAGAACTCGGAACTCGTAACGCGTAATCGATAACTCGGAGCTCGTATCTTGTAACTCGTAACTCGTTACCCAGAACTTGGAACTCGTATCTTGTATCTAGTAGCTCGTAACTCATTACTGATTACTTGGAACTTGTATCTTGTGTCTCGTAGCTCGTGACTCGTTACGATAAGTGGGAACTCGCATCTTGTATCTCGTAACTCGTAAATAGTACCTCGTAGATAGTAAGTCGTAACTCGTAACTCGCAACTCGCAACTCGCAACTCGAAACTCGTAACTCGTAACTCGTAACTCGTAACTCGTAACTCGTAACTCGTAACTCGAAACTCGTAACTCGTAACTCGTTACTCGTAAATCGCGGCTTATAACTCGCTACTCATAATCCCGAACTCGTATCCTGTGTATCGTAGCTTGTAACTCATTACCAATAACAAGGAACTCGTGGCTTGCCTCTCGTAGCTCGTAAATCGTTACCGATAGGTGGAAACTCGCATCTTGTATCGCATGAAGCGAAACCCAGAAATCGGAACTAGTATCGCGTTACCGATAAGTCGGAGCTCGTATCTTGTAACCCGTAACTCGGAACTCGTATCTTGTATCTAGTAGCTCTTAACTCATTACTGATTACCTGGAACTCGTATCTTGTGTCTCGTAGCTTGTAGCCTTTTACCAATAACAAGGAACACGTATCTTTTTCCTCTCGTATCTCGTAAATCGTTACGAATAAGCTTTAATTCGCAACTTGTACCTCGTGACGCGTAATTCATGACTTGGAACTCGTAACGCGTTACCGATGACTCGGAGCTCGTATCTTGTATCGTTTACCTTGCAACTCGTAATTCGTAACCCGTAACTCGTTGCCAATAACTCGGAACTCGTATCTTGTAACTAGTAGCTCGTAACTCATTACTGGTTACCTGGAACTCGTATCTTGTGTCTCGTAGCTCGTAAGTCGCTACGATAAGTGGGAACTCGCAACCTGTATCTCGTGGCGCGTAGCTCAGAACTAGGAACTCGTAACGCGTTACCGATAACTCGGAGCTCGTATCTTATATATCGTAACTTGAAATCCATTACCGATAACCTGGAAATGGTATCTTATATATCGGAACTTGTAATCCATTACCGATAACCTGGAACTCGTATCTTACATATCGTAGCTCGTAAATCGTTACCGATAAATGGGAACTCGCATCTTGTATCTCGTGACGCGTAACTTGAAAGTGTTACCGATAACTCGCAGCTCGTATCTTGTAACACTTACTTTGTAAATCATAACCTCGAACTCGTATCCTAGATCCAGTAGTTCGTAACTCGTTACCGATAGGTGGAAACTCGCATCTTGTATCTCATATGACTTATCTTGTAACTCGTAGCTGGTATCCCGTAACTTGTTGACCATAACTCGGAACTCGAAACTTGATCTCGGATCTTGTAAATCAATGACGATAACCTCGAATTCGTATCCTAGATCTAGTATTTCGTAACTCGTTACCTATAGGTGGAATCTCGCATCTTTTATCTCATGACGCGTAACTCAGGACTTGGAACTCGTAACGCGTTACCGATAACTCGGAGCTCGTATCTTGTAACTCGTAACTCGTTACCAGTAACTCGGAACTCGTACCTTGTATCTTGTATCTCTTACCTTGTAACTGGTAACTCGTAACTCGTTACCCATTACTCGGAACTCGTATCTTCTATCTCGGATCTTGCAAATCATTGCCGAAAACCTGGAACTCGTATCCTAGATCTTGAAGATCGTAACTCGTTACCAATAAGTGAGAACTCTTATCTTATATCTCGTGACGCGTAACTCAGGGCTCGGAACTCGTAACGCGTAACCGATAACTCGGAGCTCGTATATTGTAAATCGTCACTCGTTACCCATAACTCGGAACTCATATCTTGTGTCTCGTAGCTCGTAACTCGTTACGATAAGTGGGAACTTGCATCTTGTATCTCGTAACTCGTAAGTAGTACTCCGTAGATCGTAAGTCGTAATTCGTAATTCGAAACTCGTATATCGTAATTCGCAGCTCAAAACTCGTAACTGGAAGCTGGTATCTCGTAGCTCGTAAATCGCAGCTTATAACCCGCTACTCATAACCCGGTACTCGTTTCTTGTGTATCATAGCTTGTAACCCATTACCAATAACAAGGAACTCGTATCTTGCCTCTCGTAGTGCGTAAATCGATACCGATAAGTGGGAACTCTCAACTCGTATCTCGTGACGCGTAACTCAGAACTTGGAACTCGTAACGCGTTACCGATAACTCGGAGCTCGTATCTTGTATCACTTACCTTGCAACTCGTAACTCGTAACCCGTAACTCGTTGCCCATAACTTGGAACTCGAATCTTGATCTCGGATCTTGTAAATCAATTACGATAACCTCGAACTCGTATCCTAGATCTAGTAGTTCGTAACTCGTTAACGATAGGTGGAAACTCGCATCTTGTATCTCATGAAGCGAAACTCAGAACTCGGAACTCGTAACGCGTAACCGATAACTCGAAGCTCGTATCTTATATATCGTAACTTCCAATCCATTACCGATCACCTGGAACACGTATCTTGCATCTCTTAGCTCGTAAGCCGTTACCGATAAATGCGAACTCGCACCTTGTATCTCGTGACGCGTAACTTAGGGCTCGGAACTCGTAACTTGTTACCGATAACTCGGAGCTCGTATCGTTTACCTTGTAACTCGTAACTCATAACTCGACACTCGTAACTAGCTACTCATAACCCGGAACTCGTATCTTGTGTATCTTAGCTTGTAATTCATTACCAATAACAAGGATCTCGTATCTTACCTATCGTAGCTCGTAAATCGTTACCGATAAGCGGGAACTCGCAACTTGGAACTCGTAACGCGTCACCGATAACTATGAGCTTGTATTTTGTATCTCTTACATTGTAACACGTAACTCGTAACTCATGACTCGTTACCCATTACTCGGAACTCGTATCTTCTATCTGGAATCTCGCAAATCATTGCCGATAACCTGGAACTCGTATCCTAGATCTTAAAGAGCTTAACTCGTTACCAATAAGTGGGAACTCGCATCTTGGACCTCGTGACGTGTAACTCAGAGCTCGGAACTAGTAACGCGTTACCGATAACGCGGAACTCGTATCTTGTAACTCGTAACTTGTTACCCGTAACTCGGAACTCGTATGTTGTATCTAGTAGGTCGTACCTCATTGCTGATTACCTGGAACTCGTATCTTGTGTCTAGTAGCTTGTAACCCATTACCAATACCAAGGAACTCGTATCTTGCGACTCGTAGCTCGTAAATCGTTACCGATAAGTGGTTACTCGTAACTCGTATCTCGTGACGCGTAACTCAGTACTTGGAACTCGTCACGCGTTACCGATAACTCGGAGCTCGTCTCTTGTATCTCTTACCCTGTTACTCGTAACTCGTAACTCGTAACTCGTTACTCGTTACCCATTACTCGGAACTCGTATCTTCTATCTCGGATCCCGCAAATCATTGCCGATAACCTGGAACTCGTATCCCAGATCTTACCTATGTATCTTAGCTTGTAATTCATTACCAATAACAAGGAACTCGTATCTTGCCTCTCGTAGCTCGTAAATCGTTACCGATAAGTGGGAACTCGCAACTTGTATCTCTTTGACGCGTAACTCAGAACTTGGAACTCGTAACGCGTTACTCATTACCCGGAACTCGTGTCTTCTATATCGGATCTCGCAAATCATTACCTATAACCTGGAACTCGTATACTAGATCTTGAATATAGTAACTCGTTACCAATAAGTGGGAACTCGCACTTTGTATCTCGTGACGTGTAACTCAGAACTCGGAACTAGTAACGCGATACCGATAACTCGGAGCCCGTATCTTGTATCACTTACCTTGTAACTCGTAACTCGAACCTCGTGGATCGAAAGTCGTAATTCGTAACTAGCAACTCGAAACTCGTAACTCGAAACTCGTAACTCGAAACTCGTAACTCGTAACTCGTAACTCGTAAATCGCAGCTTATAACTCGCTTCTCATAACCCGGAGCTCGTATCTTGTGTAGCGTAGCTTGTAATTCATTACCAATAACAAGGATCTCGTATCTTACCTCTCGTAGCACGTAAATCGTTACCGTTAAGTAGGAACTCGCAACTTGTATCTCGTGACGCGTAACTCAGGACTCGGAACTCGAAAGTGTTACCGATAACTCGGAGCTCGTATCGTGTATCACTTACCTTGTAACTCGTAACCCGTAACTCGTTGCCCATAACTCGGAACTCGAGTCTTGATCTCGGACCTTGTAAATCAATGTCGATAACCTCGACCGCGTATCCTAGATCTAGTAGTTCGTAACTCGTTACCGATTTGTGGAAACTTGCATCTTGTATCACATGAAGCGAAACTCAGAACTCGGGACTCGTAACGCGTAACCGATGACTCGGCGCTCGTATCTTGTACCTCGTAACTCGTTACCCATTACTCGGAACTCGTAACTTGTATTTAGTAGCTCGCTACTCATTACTAATTACCTGGAACTCACATCTTGTATCTCGTAACTCGTAACTAGTACCTCGTATATCGTAAGTCGTAATTCGTAGCTCATAACTCGTAAATCGCAGCTTATAACTCGCTACTCATAACCCGGAACTCATAACTTGTGTATCGTAGCATGTTATTCAATACCAATAACAAGGAACTCGTATCTTGCTTCTCGTAGCTCGTAAATCTTTACCGATAAGTGGGAACTCGCATCTTGTATCTCGTAACTTGTAACTAATGCCTCGTAGATCGTAAGTCGTAATTCGTAACTCGTATATCGTAACTCGCAGCTTATAGCTCGCTATTCATAACACGGAAATCGTATCTTGTCTATCGTATATTGTAACCCATTACCTATAACAAGGAACTATAAGCTGCGATTTACGAGTTACGAGTTACGAGTTTCGAGTTACGAGTTACGAGTTACGAGTTTCGAGTTTCGAGTTACGAGTTTCGAGTTGCGAGTTACGAGGTTTCTTGATCTCGGATCTTGTAAATCAATGACGAATAACCTCGAACTCGTATCCTAGATCTAGTAGTTCGTAACTCGTTACCGATAGGTGGAGACTCGCATCTTGTATCTCATGACGTGAAACTCAGAACTCGGAACTCGTAACGCGTAACCTATAACTCGGAGCTCGTATCTTGTAACTCGTAACTCGTTACTTATAACTTGGAACGCGCATCTTGTATCTAGTGGCTCGTAACTCATTACTGATTACCTGGAACTCGCATCTTGTATCTCGTAACTCGTAACTAGTACCTCGTAGATTGTAAGTCGTAATTCGTAACTCGTAGCTCGTATATCGTTACTCGCAACTCGAAACTCGTAACTTGAAACTCGTAAATCGCATCTTATAACTCGCTACTCATAACCCGGAACTCGTATCTTGTGTATCGTAGCTTGTAACCCATTACCAATAACAAGGAACTCGTATCTGGCCTCTCGTAGCTCGTGAATCGTTACCGATAAGTGGGAACTCGCATCCTATATCTCGCGACGTGTAACTCAGAACTCGGAACTAGTAACCCGTTACCGATAATTCGGAGCTCACATCTTGTATCTCGTAACTCGTAACTAGTACCTCGTAGATCGTAAGTCGTAATTAGTAACTCGTAACTCGTATATCGTTACTCGCAACTTGAAACTTGTAACTCGAAACTCGTAACTCGTACTCGTATATCGCATCTTATAACTCGCTACCCATAACCCGGAACTCGTATCTTGTGTATCTTAGCTTGTAATTCATTACCAGTAACAAGGATCTCGTATCTTGCCTCTCGTAGCTCGTAAATCGTTACCGATAAGTGGGAACTCGCAACTTGTATCTCGTAACGCGTAACTCAGAACTTGGAACTCGTAACGCGTCACCGATAACTCATAGCTTGTATTTTGTATCTCTCACATTGTAACACGTTACTCGTGCCTCATGACTCGTTACCCATTACTCGGAACTCGTACCTTCTATCTCGAATCTCGCAAATCATTGCCGATAACCTGGAACTCGTATCCTAGATCTTAAAGATCTTAACTCGTTACAAATAAGTGGGAACTCGCATCTTGTACCTCGTGACGTGTAACTCAGAACTCGGAACTAGTAACGCGTTACCTATAACTCGGAACTCGTATCTTGTAACTCGTAACTTGTTACCGGTAACTCGGAACTCGTATCTTGTATCTAGTAGGTCGTACCTCATTACTGATTACCTGGAACTCGTATCTTGTGTCTAGTAGCTTGTAACCCATTACCAATAACAAGGAACTCGTATCTTGCCACTCGTAGCTCGTAATTCGTTACCGATAAGTGATAACCAGTAACTCGTATCTCATGACGCGAAACTCAGAACTCGGAACTCGTAACGCGTAACCGATAACTCGGAGCTCGTATCTTGTAATTCGTAACTCATAACTCGTAAATCGCAGCTTATAACTCGCTACTCATAACCCGGAACTCATAACTTGTGTATCGTAGCATGTTATTCAATACCAATAACAAGGAACTCGTATCTTGCTTCTCGTAGCTCGTAAATCTTTACCGATAAGTGGGAACTCGCATCTTGTATCTCGTAACTTGTAACTAATGCCTCGTAGATCGTAAGTCGTAATTCGTAACTCGTATATCGTAACTCGCAGCTTATAGCTCGCTATTCATAACACGGAAATCGTATCTTGTCTATCGTATATTGTAACCCATTACCTATAACAAGGAACTATAAGCTGCGATTTACGAGTTACGAGTTACGAGTTTCGAGTTACGAGTTACGAGTTACGAGTTTCGAGTTTCGAGTTACGAGTTTCGAGTTGCGAGTTACGAGGTTTCTTGATCTCGGATCTTGTAAATCAATGACGAATAACCTCGAACTCGTATCCTAGATCTAGTAGTTCGTAACTCGTTACCGATAGGTGGAGACTCGCATCTTGTATCTCATGACGTGAAACTCAGAACTCGGAACTCGTAACGCGTAACCTATAACTCGGAGCTCGTATCTTGTAACTCGTAACTCGTTACTTATAACTTGGAACGCGCATCTTGTATCTAGTGGCTCGTAACTCATTACTGATTACCTGGAACTCGCATCTTGTATCTCGTAACTCGTAACTAGTACCTCGTAGATTGTAAGTCGTAATTCGTAACTCGTAGCTCGTATATCGTTACTCGCAACTCGAAACTCGTAACTTGAAACTCGTAAATCGCATCTTATAACTCGCTACTCATAACCCGGAACTCGTATCTTGTGTATCGTAGCTTGTAACCCATTACCAATAACAAGGAACTCGTATCTGGCCTCTCGTAGCTCGTGAATCGTTACCGATAAGTGGGAACTCGCATCCTATATCTCGCGACGTGTAACTCAGAACTCGGAACTAGTAACCCGTTACCGATAATTCGGAGCTCACATCTTGTATCTCGTAACTCGTAACTAGTACCTCGTAGATCGTAAGTCGTAATTAGTAACTCGTAACTCGTATATCGTTACTCGCAACTTGAAACTTGTAACTCGAAACTCGTAACTCGTACTCGTATATCGCATCTTATAACTCGCTACCCATAACCCGGAACTCGTATCTTGTGTATCTTAGCTTGTAATTCATTACCAGTAACAAGGATCTCGTATCTTGCCTCTCGTAGCTCGTAAATCGTTACCGATAAGTGGGAACTCGCAACTTGTATCTCGTAACGCGTAACTCAGAACTTGGAACTCGTAACGCGTCACCGATAACTCATAGCTTGTATTTTGTATCTCTCACATTGTAACACGTTACTCGTGCCTCATGACTCGTTACCCATTACTCGGAACTCGTACCTTCTATCTCGAATCTCGCAAATCATTGCCGATAACCTGGAACTCGTATCCTAGATCTTAAAGATCTTAACTCGTTACAAATAAGTGGGAACTCGCATCTTGTACCTCGTGACGTGTAACTCAGAACTCGGAACTAGTAACGCGTTACCTATAACACGGAACTCGTATCTTGTAACTCGTAACTTGTTACCGGTAACTCGGAACTCGTATCTTGTATCTAGTAGGTCGTACCTCATTACTGATTACCTGGAACTCGTATCTTGTGTCTAGTAGCTTGTAACCCATTACCAATAACAAGGAACTCGTATCTTGCCACTCGTAGCTCGTAATTCGTTACCGATAAGTGATAACCAGTAACTCGTATCTCATGACGCGAAACTCAGAACTCGGAACTCGTAACGCGTAACCGATAACTCGGAGCTCGTATCTTGTAATTCGTAACTCGTTACCCATAACTCGGAACTCGTATCTTATATATCGTAAATTGTAATCCATTACCGATAACCTGGAACTCGTATCTTGCATCTCGTAGCTCGTAAATCGTTACCGATAAATGGGAGCTCGCATCTTGTATTTCGTGACGCGTAACTCGGGACTCGGAACTCGAAAGTGTTACCGATAACTCGGAGCTCATATCCTGTATCACTTACTTTGTAATTCGTAACTCGTAACCCGTAACTCGTTGCCCGTAACTCGGAACTCGAACCCTGTTCTCGGATCTTGTAAATGAATGACGATAACCTCGAACTCGTATCCTAGATCTAATAGTTAGTAACTCATTACCGATAGGTGGAAACTCGCATCTCTTATCTCATGACGCGTAACTCAGAACTCGAAACTCGTAATGCGTAACAGATAACTCGGAACTCGTATCTTGTAACTTGTAACTCGTTACACATTACTCGGAACTCGTATCTTGTATCTAGAAGCTCGTAACCCATTACTGATTATCTGAAACTCGTATCCTGTATCTCGTAACTCATTACCATCAGTGGGAACTCGCATCTTGGTCTCGTAACTCGTAACTAGTACCTCGTAGATCGTATGTCGTAATTCGTAACTCGTTACCCGCACCTCGCAACCCGAAACTCGTAACTCGTAAATTGCAGCTTATAACTCGCTACTTATAACCCGGAATACGTATCTTGTATATCGTAGCTTGTAACCCATTACCAATAATAAGGAACTCGTATCTTGCCTCTCGTAGCTCGTAAATCGTTACCGATAAGTGGAAACTCGTTACTTATATCTTGTGACGCGTAATTCAGAACTTGGAACTCGTAACGCGTTACCGATAACTTGGAGCTTGTATCTTGTATCTCATACCATGTAACTCGTAGCTCGTAACTCGTAACGATAAGTGGAAACTCGCATCATGTATCTCGTGACGCGTAACTTAGAACTAGGAACTCGTAACGCGTTACCGATAGCTCGGAGCTCGTATCTTGCAACTAGTAGCTTGTAACTCATTACTGATCAACTAGAACTCGTATCTTGTGCCACGTAGCTCGTAACTCGTAACGACAACTGAGAACTCGTATCTTGTATCTCGTAACTAGTAACTAGTACCTCGTAGGTCATAAGTCGTAATTCGTAGCTCGTAACTCGTATATCGTAACACGCAACTCGTAACTTTTAACTCGTATATCGCAGCTTATAACTCGCGACTTATAATCCGGAACTCGTATCTTGTGTATCGTAGCTTGTAACCCATTACCAATAACAAGGAACTCGTATCTTGCCTCGCGTAACTCGTAACTCGTTACCCATAGCTCGGAACTAGTATCTGGTAACTCGAATCTCGCAAATCATTGCCAATAACCTGGAACTCGTATACTAGATCTTGTAGATCGTAACTCGTTACCAATAAGTGGGAACTCTCATCTTGTATATCGTGACGTGTAACTCAGAACTTGGAACTCGTAACGCGTTACCCATAGCTCGGAGCTCGTGTCTCGTAACTCGTAACTCGTACCTCGTAGATCGTAAGCCGTAACTCGCATCTCGAAGCTTGTAACTCGTAAATCACAACTTGTAACGCGCTACCCATAACGCGGACCTCGTATCTTGTATAACGTAACTTGTAATCTATTACCGGTTACCTGAAACTCGTATCTTGCATCTCGTAGCTCGTAAATCGTTACCGATATGTGGGAACACGCAACTTGTATCTCGTGACGCGTAACTCAGAACTTGGAACTCTTAACGCGTTACCGATAACTCGGAGCTCGTATTTTGTATCTCTTACATTGTAACACGTAACTCGTAACTCATAACTCGTTACCCATTACTCGGAACTCGTATCTTCTATCTCGGATCTCGCAAATCATTGCCGATAACCTAGAACTCGTATCCTAACCTAGATCTTGAAGATCGTAACTCGTTACCAATAAGTGGGAACTCGTATCTTGTATATCGTGACGCGTAACTCAGGACTCGGAACTCGAAAGTGTTACCGATAACTCGGAGCTCGTATCTTGTATCACTTATCTTGTAACTCGTAGCTGGTATCCCGTAACTTGTTGACCATAACTCGGAACTCGAAACTTGATCTCGGATCTTGTAAATCAATGACGATAACCTCGAATTCGTATCCTAGATCTATTTGTTCGTAACTCGTTACCTATAGGTGGAAACTCGCATCTTTTATCTCATGACGCGAAACTCAGAACTCGAAACTCGTAACGCGTAACCGATAACTCGGAGCTCGTATCTTGTAACCGGTAACTCGTTACCCATAACTCGGAACTCGTATCTTATATATCGTAACTTGTAATCCATTACCGATAACCTAGAACGCGTGTCTTGCATCTCGTAGCTTCTAAATCGTTACCGATAAATGGGAACTCGCAACTTGTATCACGTGACGCGGTAACTCGTTACGATAAGTGGTAACTCGCACCTTTTATCTAGTACCTCGTAGGTCGTAAGTCGTAATTCATAACTCGTAACTCGTATATCGCAGCTTATAACACGCTACTCATAACCCGGAACTCGTATCTTGTGTATCGTAGCTTGTAACCCTTTTCCAATTACAAGGAACTAGTATCTTGCCTCTTCTAGCTCGTAACTCATTACCGATCAGTGTTAACTCGCAACTTGTATCATGTGACGCGTAACTCAGGACTTGGAACTCGTAACGCGTTACCGATAATTCGGAGCTCGTATCTCGTATCTCTTGCATTGTAACACGTAACTCGTAACTCATAACTCGTTACCCATTACTCGGTACTCGTATCTTCTATCTCGGATCTCGCAAATCATTGCCGATAACCTGGAACTCGTATCCTAGATCTTGAAGATCGTAACTCGTTACCAATAAGTGAGAACTCGTATCTTATATCTCGTGACGCGTAACTCAGGACTCGGAACTCGTAACGCGTAACCGATAACTCGGAGCTTGTATCTTGTAAATCGTAACTCGTTACCCATAACTCGGAACTCATATCTTGTGCCTCGTAGCTCGTAACTCGTTACGATAAGTGGGAACTTGCATCTTGTATCTCGTAACTCGTAAGTAGTACTCCGTAGATCGTAAGTCGTAATTCGTAATTCGAAACTCGTATATCGTAATTCGCAGCTCGAAACTCGTAACTGGAAGCTGGTATCTCGTAGCTCGTAAATCGCAGCTTATAACCCGCTACTCATAACCCGGTACTCGTTTCTTGTGTATCATAGCTTGTAACCCATTACCAATAACAAGGAACTCGTATCTTGCCTCTCGTAGTGCGTAAATCGTTACCGATAAGTGGGAACTCGCAACTCTTATCTCGTGACGCGTAACTCAGAACTTGGAACTCGTAACGCGTTACCGATAACTCGGACCTTGTATCTTGTATCTCTTACCTTGTAACTCGTAACTCGTAAATCGCAGCTTATAATCCGCTACTCATAACCCGGAACTCGTATCCTGTGTATCTTAGCTTGTAATTCATTACCAATAACAAGGAACTCGTATCTTGCCTCTCGTAGCTCGTAAATCGTTACCGATAAGTGGGAACTCGCAACTTGTATCTCTTTGACGCGTAACTCAGAACTTGGAACTCGTAACGCGTTACCCATTACCCGGAACTCGTGTCTTCTATCTCGGATCTCGCAAATCATTACCGATAACCTGGAACTCGTATACTAGATCTTGAATATAGTAACTCGTTACCAATAAGTGGGAACTCGCACCTTGTATCTCGTGACGTGTAACTCAGAACTCGGAACTAGTAACGCTATACCGATAACTCGGAGCCCGTATCTTGTATCACTTACCTTGTAACACGTAACTCGTACCTCGTGGATCGAAAGTCGTAATTCGTAACTCGCAACTCGAAACTCGTAGCTCGAAACTCGTAACTCGAAACTCGTAACTCGTAACTCGTAACTCGTAAATCGCAGCTTATAACTCGCTTCTCATAACCCGGAGCTCGTATCTTGTGAAGCGTAGCTTGTAATTCATTACCAATAACAAGGATCTCGTATCTTACCTCTCGTAGCTCGTAAATCGTTACCGTTAAGTAGGAACTCGCAACTTGTATCTCGTGACGCGTAACTCAGGACTCGGAACTCGAAAGTGTTACCAATAACTCGGAGCTCGTATCTTGTATCACTTACCTTGTAACTCGTAACCCGTAACTCGTTGCTCATAACTCGGAACTCGAGTCTTAATCTCGGAGGTGTAAATCAATGTCGATAACCTCGAACTCGTATCCTAGATCTAGTAGTTCGTAACTCGTTACCGATTGGTGGAATCTCGCATCTTGTATCACATGAAGCGAAACTCAGAACTCGGGACTCGTAACGCGTAACCGATGACTCGGAGCTCGTATCTTGTACCTCGTAACTCGTTACCCATAACTCGGAACTCGTAACTTGTATTTAGTAGCTCGTTACTCATTACTAATTACCTGGAACTCGTATCTTGTGTCTCGTCTCTCGTAACTCGTTACGATAAGTGGGAACTCGCATCTTGTATCTCGTGACGTGTAACTCAGAACTCGGAACTCATAACTCGTAAATCGCAGCTTATAGCTCGCTATTCATAACACGGAAATCGTATCTTGTCTATTGTAGATTGTAACCCATTACCAATAACAAGGAACTCGTATCTTGCCTCTCGTAGCTCGTAAATCGTTACCAATAAGTGGGAACCCGCATCGTGACGCGTAACTCGGGACTCGGAACTCGAAACCCGTAACACATAACTTGGAGCTCGTATCTTGTAACTCGTAACTAGTTACCCATGACTCGGAACTCATATCTTGTATCTAGTAGCTCGTAAATCATTACTGATTACCTGGAACTCGTATCTTGTGTCTCGTAGCTTGTAACTCATTGCCAATAACAAGGGACTCGTGTCTTGCCTCTCGTAGCTCGTAAATCGTTACCGATAGGTGGAAACTCGCATCTTGTATATCATGAAGCGAAACCCAGATATCGGAACTAGTATCGGGTTACCGATAAGTCGGAGCTCGTATCTTGTAACTCGTAACTCGTTACCCGTAACTCGGAACCCGTATCTTGTATCTAGTAGCTCTTAACTCATTACTGATTACCTGGAACTTGTATCTTGTGTCTCGTAGCTTGTAAACTTTTACCAATAACTAGAAACACGTATCTTTTTCCTCTCGTATCTCGTAAATCGTTACCGATAAGTGTTAACTCGCAACTTGTATCTCGTGACTCAGGACTTGGAACACCGTAACGCGTTACCGATAACTCGGAGCTCGTATCTTGTATCGCTTACCTTGTAACTCGTAACTCATAACCCGTAACTCGTTGCCCATAACTCGGAACACGTATCTTATATCTAGTAGCTCGTAACTCATTACTGATTACCTGGAACTCGTATCTTGTGTCTCGTAGCTCGTAAGTCGCTACGATAAGTGGGAACTCGCATCCTGTATCTCGTAACTCGTAACTAGTACCTCGTATATGGTAACTCGCAACTCGAAACTCGTAACTCGAAACTCGTAACTCGTAACTCGTAACTCGTAACTCGTAACTCGTAACTCGTAACTCGTAACTCGTAACTCGTAACTCGTAACTCGTAACTCGTAACTCGTAACTCGTAACTCGTAACTCGTAACTTGTAAATCGCAGCTTATAACTCGCTACTCATAACCCGGATCTCGTATCTTGTGTATCGTAGCTTGTAACCCATTACCAATAACAAGGAACTCGTATCTTGCCTCTCGTAGTGCGTAAATCGTTACCGATAAGTGGGAACTCGCAACTCGTATCTCGTGACGCGTAACTCAGAACTTGGAACTCGTAACGCGTTACCGATAACTCGGACCTTGTATCTTGTATCTCTTACCTTGTAACTCGTAACTCGTAAATCGCAGCTTATAATCCGCTACTCATAACCCGGAACTCGTATCCTGTGTATCTTAGCTTGTAATTCATTACCAATAACAAGGAACTCGTATCTTGCCTCTCGTAGCTCGTAAATCGTTACCGATAAGTGGGAACTCGCAACTTGTATCTCTTTGACGCGTAACTCAGAACTTGGAACTCGTAACGCGTTACCCATTACCCGGAACTCGTGTCTTCTATCTCGGATCTCGCAAATCATTACCGATAACCTGGAACTCGTATACTAGATCTTGAATATAGTAACTCGTTACCAATAAGTGGGAACTCGCACCTTGTATCTCGTGACGTGTAACTCAGAACTCGGAACTAGTAACGCTATACCGATAACTCGGAGCCCGTATCTTGTATCACTTACCTTGTAACACGTAACTCGTACCTCGTGGATCGAAAGTCGTAATTCGTAACTCGCAACTCGAAACTCGTAGCTCGAAACTCGTAACTCGAAACTCGTAACTCGTAACTCGTAACTCGTAACTCGTAAATCGCAGCTTATAACTCGCTTCTCATAACCCGGAGCTCGTATCTTGTGAAGCGTAGCTTGTAATTCATTACCAATAACAAGGATCTCGTATCTTGCCTCTCGCAGCTCGTAAATCGTTACCGATAAGTGGGAACTCGCAACTTGTATCTCGCGACGCGTAACTCAGAACTTGGAACTCGTAACGCGTTACCGATAACTCGGAGTTTGTATCTTGTAACTCGTAACTCGTAACTCTTTACTCATAGCTCGGAACTGGTATCTTGTATCTAGTAGCTCGTAACTCATTACTGATTACCTGGAACTCGTATCTTGTGTCTCGTAGCTCGTAACTCGTTACGACAAGTGGGAACTCTCATCTTGTATCTCGTAATTCGTAGCTCGTAGGTCGTAAGTCTTAATCCGTAACTCGTAACTCGTATATCGTAACTCGCAACTCGAAACTAGAACCTTGTAACTCGTAAATCGCAGCTTATAATTCGCTACTCATAACCCGGAACTCGTATCCTATGTATCGTAGCTTGTAACCCATGACCAATAACAAGGAACTCGTATCTTGCCTCTCGTAGCTTGTAAATCGTTACCAATAAGTGGGAACTCGCAACTTGTATCTCGTAACTCGTAACTAATACCTCGTAAATCGTAAGTCGTAATTCGTAACTCATAACTCATAACTCGTAAATCGCAGCTTATAACTCGCTACTCATAACCGGGAACTCATCGTAGCTTGTGATTCATTACCAATAACAAGGAACTCGTATCTTGCTTCTCGTAGCTCGTAAATCGTTACCGATAAGTGGGAACTCGCATCTTGTATCTCGTAACCTGTATCTAATGCCTCTTAGATCGTAAGTCGTAATTCGTAACTCGTATATCGCAACTCGCAACTCGAAACTCGTAACTCGAAACTCGTAACTCGTATCTCGTAAATCGCAGCTTATAACTCGCTATTCATAACACAGAAATCGTGTCTTGTCTATCGTAGATTGTAACCCATTACCAATAACAAGGAACTCGTATCTTGCCTCTCGTAGCTCGTAAATCGTTACCAATGAGTGGGAACTCGCATCTTGTATCTCGTGACGTGTAACTCAAAACTCGGAACTAGTAACGCGTTACCGATAACTCGGGGCTCGTATCTTGTAACTCGTAACTCGTTACCCATAACTCGGGACTTGTATCTTGTATCTAGTAGCTCGTAACTCGTTAACGATAGGTGGAAACTCGCATCTTGTATCTCATGATGCGAAACTCATAACTCAGAATTCGGAATGCGTAACCGATAACTCGGAGCTCGTATCTTGTAACTCGTACCCATAACTCTGAACTCGTATATTGCCTCTCATAGCTCGTAGATCGTTACCGATAGATGGGAACTCGCATCTTGTATCTCGTGACGCATAACTCAGGACTCGGAACTCAAAGGTGTTACCGATAACTCGCAGCTCGTATCTTGTAACAAATACCTTGTAAATCGTAACCCGTAACTCGTTGCCCATAACTCGGATCTCGAATCTTGATCTCGGATCTTGTAAGTCAATGACGATAACCTCGAACTCGTATCCTAGATCTAGTAGTTCGTAACTCGTTACCGATAGGTGGAAACTCGCATCTTGTATCTCATGACTCGAAACTCAGAACTCTGAACTCGAAACGCGTAACCGATAGCTCGAAGCTTGTATCTTGTAACTCGTAACTCGTTACCCGTATCTCGGAACTGGTATCTTGTATCTAGTAGCTCGTAACTCATTACTGATTACCTGGAACTCGTATCTTGTGTCTTGTAGCTTGTAACTCGTTACGACAAGTGGGAACTCTCATCTTGTATCTCGTAATTCGTAACTAGTACCTCGTAGATCGTAAGTCTTAATCCCGAACTCGTAACTCGTATATCGTAACTCGCAACTCGAAACTAGAAACTCGTAACTCGTAAATCGCAGCTTGTAACTCGCTACTCATAACCCGGAACTTGTATCTTGTCTATCGTAGCTCGTAAATCGTTACCAATAAGTGGGAACTCGCAACTTGTATCTCTGTGACGCGTAGCTCAGAACTAGGAACTCGTAACGCGTTACCGATAACTCGGAGCTCGTATCTTATATATCGTAACTTGAAATCCATTACCGGTAACCTGGAACTCGTATCTTATGTATCGTAACTTATAATCCATTACCGATAACCTGGAACTCGTATCTTGCATCTTGTAGCTCGTAAATCGTTACCGATAAATGGGAACTCGCATCTTGTAACTCGTGACGCGTAACTCGAAAGTTTTATCGATAACTCGGAGCTCGTATCTTGTATCACTTACCTTGCAACTCGTAACTCGTAACCCGTAACTCGTTGCCCATAACTTGGAACTCGAATCTTGATCTCGGATCTTGTAAATCAATTACGATAACCTCGAACTCGTATCCTAGATCTAGTAGTTCGTAACTCGTTAACGATAGGTGGAAACTCGCATCTTGTATCTCATGATGAGAAACTCAGAACTCGGAACTCGGAACGCGTAACCGATAACTCGGAGCTCGTATCTTGTAGCTCGTCACTCGTTACCCATAAATCGGAACTCGTATATTGCCTCTCATAGCTCGTAGATCGTTACCGATAAATGGGAACTCGCATCTTTTGTCTCGTGACGCGTAACTCAGGACTCGGAACTCGAAAGTGTTACCGATAACTCGCAGCTCGTATCTTGTAACACTTACCTTGTAAATCGTAACCCGTAACTCGTTGCCCATAACTCGGATCTCGAATCTTGATCTCGGATCTTGTATATCAATGACGATAACCTTGAACTCGTATCCTAGATCTAGTAGTTCGTAACTCGTTACCGATAGGTGGAAACTCGCATCTTGTATCTCATGACGCGAAAGTCAGAACTCTGAACTCGTAACGCGTAACCGATAGCTCGGAGCTTGTATCGTGTAACTCGTAAGTCGTTACCCATAACTCGGAACTGGTATCTTGTATCTAGTAGCTCGTAACTCATTACTGATTACCTGGAACTCGTATCTTGTGTCTCGTAGCTCGTAACTCGTTACGACAAGTGTGAACTCTCATCTTGTATCTCGTAATTCGTAACTAGTACCTCGTTAATCGTAAGTCTTATCCGTAACTCGTAACTCGTAAATCGCATCTTATAACTCGCTACTCATAACCCGGAACTCGTATCTTGTGTATCGTAGCTTGTAACCCATTACCAATAACAAGGAGCTCGTATCTGGCCTCTCGTAGCTCGTAAATCGTTACCGATAAATGGGAACTCGCAACTTGTATCTCGTGACGCGTAACTCAGAACTTGGAACTCGTAACGCGTTACCGATAACTCGGAGCTTGTCTCTTGTATCTCTTACCTTGTAACACGTCACTCGTATCTTGTAACTCGTTACCCATTACTCGGAACACGTACCTTCTATCTCGGATCTCGCAAATCACTGCCGATAACCTGGAACTCGTATCCTAGATCATGAAGATCGTAACTCGTTACCAATATATGGGAACTCGCATCTTGTATCTCGTGACGTGTAACTCCGAACTCGGAACTAGTAACGCGTTACCTATAACTCGGAGCTAGTATCTTGTAACTCGTAACTTGTAACTCGTTACCCATAACTCGGAACTCGTACCTTGTATCTAGTAGCTCGTAACTCATTACTGATTACCTGGAACTCGTATCTTGTGTCTCGTAGCTCGTAAGTCACTACGATAAGTGGGAACTCGCATCTTGTATCTCATAACTCGTAACTAGTACCTGGTATATCGTAATTCGCAGCTCGAAACTCGTAACTCGAAACTCGTAAATCGTAACTCGTAGCTCGTAAATCGTTACCAATAAGTGGGAACTTGCAACTTGTATCTCATGAAGCGAAACCCAGAAATCGGAACTAGTATCGCGTTACCGATAAGTCGGAGCTCGTATCTTGTAACTCGTAACTCGTAACTCGTTACCCGTAACTCGGAACTCGTATCTTGTATCTAGTAGCTCTTAACTCATTTCTGATTACCTGGAACTCGTATCTTGTCTCTCGTAGCTTGTAACCTTTTACCAGTAACAAGGAACACGTATCTTTTTCCTCTCGTATCTCGTAAATCGTTACCGATAAGCTTTAACTCGCAACTTGTACCTCGTGACGCGTAACCCAGGACTTGGAACTCGTAACGCGTTACCGATAACTCGGAGCTCGTATCTTGTATCGCTTACCTTGTAACTCGTAACTCGTAACTCGTAACCCGTAACTCGTTGCCCATAACTCGGAACTCGTATCTTGTATCTAGTAGCTCGTAACTCATAACTGATTACCTGGAGCTCGTATCTTGTAACTCGTAACTCGTTACTTATAACTCGGAACGCGCATCTTGTATCTAGTGGCTCGTAACTCATTACTGATTACCTGGAACTCGCATCTTGTATCTCGTAACTCGTAACTAGTACCTCGTAGATAGTAAGTCGTAATTCGTAACTCGTAACTCGTTTATCGTTACTCGCAACTCGAAACCCTTAACTCGAAACTCGTAACTCGTAAATCGCATCTTATAACTCGCTACTCGTAGCCCGGAACTCGTATCTTGTGTATCGTAGCTTGTAACCCATTACCAATAACAAGGAACTCGTAGCTGGCCTCTCGTAGCTCGTGAATCGTTACCGATAAGTGGGAACTCGCAACTTGTATCTCGTGACGCGTAACTCAGAACTTGGAACTAGAAACGCGTTACCGATAACTCGGAGATTGTATCTTGTATCTCTTACCTTGTAACTCGTAACTCGTAACTCGTAACTCGTAACTCGTAACTCGTAACTCGTAACTCGTAACTCGTAACTCGTAACTCGTAACTCGTAACTCGTAACTCGTAACTCGTAACTCGTAACTCGTAACTCGTAACTCGTAACTCGTAACTCGTAACTCGTAACTCGTAACTCGTAACTCGTAACTCGTAACTCGTAACTCGTAACTCGTAACTCGTAACTCGTAACTCGTAACTCGTAACTCGTAACTCGTAACTCGTAACTCGTAACTCGTAACTCGTAACTCGTAACTCGTAACTCGTAACTCGTAACTCGTAACTCGTAACTCGTAACTCGTAACTCGTAACTCGTAACTCGTAACTCGTAACTCGTAACTCGTAACTCGTAACTCGTAACTCGTAACTCGTAACTCGTAACTCGTAACTCGTAACTCGTAACCCGTAACTCGTAACTCGTAAATCGCAGCTCATAACCCGGAACTCGTATCTTGTGTATCGTAGCTTGTAACCCATTAGCAATAACAAGCAACTCGTATCTAGCCTCTCGTAGCTCGTAAATTGTTACCGATCAGTGGGAGCTCGCAACTTGTATCTCGTGACCCGTAACTCAGAACTCTGAACTCGTAGCGTGTAACCGATAGCTCGGAGCTTGTATCTCGTAACTCGTAACTTGTTACCCATAACTCGGAACTGGTATCTTGTATCTAGTAGATCGTAATTCATTACTGATTAGCTAGAACTCGTATCTTGTGTCTCGTAGCTCGTAACTCGTTACGACAAGTGGGAACTCTCATCTTGTATCTCGTAATTGGTAACTAGTACCTCGTAGATCGTAAGTCTTAATCCGTAACTCGTAAATCGTAACTCGCAACTCGAAACTAGAAACTCGTAACTCGTAAATCGCAGCTTATAACTCGCTACTCATAACACGGAACTCGTATCTTGTGTATCGTAGCTTGTAACCCATTACCAATTACAAGGATATCGTAACTTACCTCTCGTTGCTCGTAAATCGTTACCAATAAGTGGGAACTCGCAACTAGTATCTCGTGACGCGTAGCTCAGAACTAGGAACTTGTAACGCGTTACCGATAACTCGGAGCCCGTATCTTATATATCGTAACTTGAAATCCATTACCGATAACCTGGAACTCGTATCTTATATATTGTAAGTTGTAATCCATTACCGATAACCTGGAACTCGTATCTTGCATCTCGTAGCTCGTGAATCGTTACCGATAAATGGGAACTCGCATCTTGTATCTCGTGACGCGTAACTCAGAACTCGGAACTCGTAACGCGTAACCTATTACCAATTACAAGGAACTAGTATCTTGCCTCTTCTAGCTGGTAAATCGTTACCGATAAGTGTTAACTCGCAACTTGTATCTTGTGACGCGTAACTCAGGACTTGGAACTCGTAACGCGTTACCGATAATTCAGAGCTCGTATCTTGTATCTCTTGCAATGTAACACGTAACTCGTAACTCATAACTCGTTACTCATTACACGGAACTCGTATCTTCTATCTCGGATCTCGCAAATCTTTGCCGATAACCTGGAACTCGTATCCTAGATCTTGAAGATCGTAACTCGTTACCAATAAGTGGGAACTCACATCTTGTATCTGGTGACGTGTAACTCAGAACTCGGAACTAGTAACGCGTTACCGATAACTCGGAGCTCGTATCTTGTAACTCGTAACTCGTTACCAATAACTCGGAACTCGTACCTTGTATCTAGTAGCTCGTAACTCATTACTGATTACCTGGAACTTGTATCTTGTGTCTGGTAGCTTGTAACACATTACCAATAGCAAGGAACTCGTATCTTGCCTCTCGTAGCTCGTAAATCGTTACCAATAAGTGGGAACTCGCAACTTGTATCTCGTGACGCGTAACTCAGAACTCGGAACTCGTAACGCGTAACCTATAACTCGGAGCTCGTATCTTGTAACTCGTAACTCGTTACTTATAACTCCGAACCTCCGAGTACCTCGTAGATTGTAAGTCGTAATTCGTAACTCGTAACTCGTATATCGTTACTCGCAACTTGAAACTCGTAACTCGAAACTCGTAACTGGTAACTCGTAACTCGTAACTCGTAAATCGCACCTTATAACTCGCTACTCATAACCCGGAACTCATAACTTGTGTATCGTGGCTTGTAATTCATTACCAATAACAAAGAACTCGTATCTTGCCTCTCGTAGCTCGTAAATCGTTACCGATATGTGGTAACTCGCATCTTGTATCTTGTAACTCGTAACTAGTACCTCGTAGATCGTAAGTCACAATTCGCAACTCGTAACTCGTATATCATAATTCGCAACTCGAAACTCGTAACTCGAAACTCGTAACTCAAAACTCGTAACTCGTAAATCGCATCTTATAATTCGCTACTCATAACCCGGAACTCGTATCTTGTGTATCGTAGCTTGTAACCCATTACCAATAACAAGGAACTCGTATCTTGCCCCTCGTAGCTCGTGAATCGTTACCGATAAGAGGGAACTCGCAACTTGTATTTCGTGACGCGTAACTCAGAACTTGGAACTAGTAACGCGTTACCGATAACTCGGAGATTGTATCTTGTATCTCTTACCTTGTAACTCGTAACTCGTAACTCGTTACCCATTACTCGGAACTCGTATCTTCTATCTCGGATCTCGCAAATCATTGCCGATAACCTGGAACTCGTATCCTAGATCTTGAAGATCGTAACTCGTTACCAATAAGTGAGAACACGCATCTTGTATCTCGTGACGTGTAACTCAGATCTCGGAACTAGTAACGCGTTGCCGATAACTCGGAGCTCGTATCTTGTAACTCGTAGCTCGTAACTCGTTGCTCATAACTCGGAACTCGAATCTTGATCTCGGATCTTGTAAATCAATGACGAGAACCTCGAACTCGTATCCTAGATCTAGTAGTTCGTAACTCGTTACCGACAGGTGGCGACTCGCATCTTGTATCTCATGACGTGAAACCCAGAACTCGGAACTCGTAACGCGTAACCTATAACCCGGAACTCGTATCTTGTGTATCGTAGCTTGTAACCCATTACCAATAACAAGGAACTCGTATCTGGCCTCTCGTAGCTCGTGAATCGTTACCGATAAGTGGGAACTCGCAACTTGTGTCTCGTGACGCGTAACTCAGAACTTGGAACTAGTAACGCGTTACCGATAACTCGGAGATTGTATCTTGTATCTCTTACCTTGTAACTCGTAACTCGTAACTCGTTACACATTACTCGGAACTCGTATCTTCTATCTCGGATCTCGCAAATCATTGCCGATAACCTGGAACTCGTATCCTAGATCTTGAAGATCGTAACTCGTTACCAATAAGTGAGAACACGCATCTTGTATCTCGTGACGTGTAACTCAGATCTCGGAACTAGTAACGAGTTACCGATAACTCGGAGCTCGTATCTTGTAACTCGTAACTCGGTACCCATAACTTGGAACTCGTAACTTATATATCGTAACTTGTAATCCATTACCGATAACCTGGAACTCGTATCTCCCATCTCGTAGCTCGTGAATCGTTACCGATAAATGGGAACTCGCATCTTGTATCTCGTGACGCGTAACTCAGGACTCGGAACTCGAAAGTGTTACCGATAACTCGGAGCTCGTATCTTGTAAATCGTAACTCGTTACCCATAACTCGGAACTCGTATCTTGTATCTAGTAGTTCGTAACTCATTACTGATTACCTGGAACTCGCATCTTGTGTCTCGTATCTCGTAACTCGTTACGATCAGTAGGAACTCGCATCTTGTGTCTCGTAACTCGTAACTAGTACATCGTAGATCGTCACAATTCGCAACTCGTAACTCGAAACTCGTAACTCAAAACTCGTTACTCGTAAATCGCACCTTATAACTCGCTACTCATAACCCGGAACTCATAACTTGTGTATCGTGGCTTGTAATTCATTACCAATAACAAAGAACTCGTATCTTGCCTCTCGTAGCTCGTAAATCGTTACCGATATGTGGTAACTCGCATCTTGTATCTTGTAACTCGTAACTAGTACCTCGTAGATCATCACAATTCGCAACTCGTAACTCGAAACTCGTAACTCAAAACTCGTTACTCGTAAATCGCATCTTATAATTCGCTACTCATAACCCGGAACTCGTATCTTGTGTATCGTAGCTTGTAACCCGTTACCAATAACAAAGAACTCGTATCTTGCCACTCGTAGCTCGTGAATCGTTACCGATAAGTGGGAACTCGCAACTTGTATCTCGTGACCCGTAACTCAGAACTTGGAAGTAGTAACGCGTTACCGATAACTCGGAGATTGTATTTTGTATCTCTTACCTTGTAACTCGTAACTCGTTACCCATTACTCGGAACTCGTACCTTCTATCTCGGATCTCGCAAATCATTGCCGATAACCTGGAACTCGTATCCTAGATCTTGAAGATCGTAACTCGTTACCAATAAGTGGGAACACGCATCTTGTATCTCGTGACGTGTAACTCAGATCTCGGAACTAGTAACGCGTTACCGATAACTCGGAGCTCGTATCTTGTAACTCGTAACTCGTTACCAATAACTCGGAACTCGTACCTTGTATCTAGTAGCTCGTAACTCATTACTGATTACCTGGAACTTGTATCTTGTGTCTGGTAGCTTGTAACACATTACCAATAGCAAGGAACTCGTATCTTGCCTCTCGTAGCTCGTAAATCGTTACCAATAAGTGGGAACTCGCAACTTGTATCTCGTGACGCGTAACTCAGAACTCGGAACTCGTAACGCGTAACCTTTAACTCGGAGCTCGTATCTTGTAACTCGTAACTCGTTACTTATAACTCCGAACCTCCGAGTACCTCGTAGATTGTAAGTCGTAATTCGTAACTCGTAACTCGTATATCGTTACTCGCAACTTGAAACTCGTAACTCGAAACTCGTAACTGGTAACTCGTAACTCGTAACTCGTAAATCGCACCTTATAACTCGCTACTCATAACCCGGAACTCATAACTTGTGTATCGTGGCTTGTAATTCATTACCAATAACAAAGAACTCGTATCTTGCCTCTCGTAGCTCGTAAATCGTTACCGATATGTGGTAACTCGCATCTTGTATCTTGTAACTCGTAACTAGTACCTCGTAGATCGTAAGTCACAATTCGCAACTCGTAACTCGTATATCATAATTCGCAACTCGAAACTCGTAACTCAAAACTCGTAACTCGTAAATCGCATCTTATAATTCGCTACTCATAACCCGGAACTCGTACCTTGTGTATCGTAGCTTGTAACCCATTACCAATAACAAGGAACTCGTATCTTGCCCCTCGTAGCTCGTGAATCGTTACCGATAAGTGGGAACTCGCAACTTGTGTCTCGTGACGCGTAACTCAGAACTTGGAACTAGTAACGCGTTACCGATAACTCGGAGATTGTATCTTGTATCTCTTACCTTGTAACTCGTAACTCGTAACTCGTTACACATTACTCGGAACTCGTATCTTCTATCTCGGATCTCGCAAATCATTGCCGATAACCTGGAACTCGTATCCCAGATCTTGAAGATCGTAACTCGTTACCAATAAGTGAGAACACGCATCTTGTATCTCGTGACGTGTAACTCAGATTTCGGAACTAGTAACGAGTTACCGATAACTCGGAGCTCGTATCTTGTAACTCGTAACTCGGTACCCATAACTTGGAACTCGTAACTTATATATCGTAACTTGTAATCCATTACCGATAACCTGGAACTCGTATCTCCCATCTCGTAGCTCGTGAATCGTTACCGATAAATGGGAACTCGCATCTTGTATCTCGTGACGCGTAACTCAGGACTCGGAACTCGAAAGTGTTACCGATAACTCGGAGCTCGTATCTTGTAAATCGTAACTCGTTACCCATAACTCGGAACTCGTATCTTGTATCTAGTAGTTCGTAACTCATTACTGATTACCTGGAACTCGCATCTTGTGTCTCGTATCTCGTAACTCGTTACGATCAGTAGGAACTCGCATCTTGTGTCTCGTAACTCGTAACTAGTACTTCGTAGATCGTCACAATTCGCAACTCGTAACTCGAAACTCGTAACTCAAAACTCGTTACTCGTAAATCGCACCTTATAACTCGCTACTCATAACCCGGAACTCATAACTTGTGTATCGTGGCTTGTAATTCATTACCAATAACAAAGAACTCGTATCTTGCCTCTCGTAGCTCGTAAATCGTTACCGATATGTGGTAACTCGCATCTTGTATCTTGTAACTCGTAACTAGTACCTCGTAGATCATCACAATTCGCAACTCGTAACTCGAAACTCGTAACTCAAAACTCGTTACTCGTAAATCGCATCTTATAATTCGCTACTCATAACCCGCAACTCGTATCTTGTGTATCGTAGCTTGTAACCCGTTACCAATAACAAAGAACTCGTATCTTGCCACTCGTAGCTCGTGAATCGTTACCGATAAGTGGGAACTCGCAACTTGTATCTCGTGACCCGTAACTCAGAACTTGGAAGTAGTAACGCGTTACCGATAACTCGGAGATTGTATCTTGTATCTCTTACCTTGTAACTCGTAACTCGTTACCCATTACTCGGAACTCGTATCTTCTATCTCGGATCTCGCAAATCATTGCCGATAACCTGGAACTCGTATCCTAGATCTTGAAGATCGTAACTCGTTACCAATAAGTGGGAACACGCATCTTGTATCTCGTGACGTGTAACTCAGATCTCGGAACTAGTAACGCGTTACCGATAACTCGGAGCTTGTATCTTGTAACTCGTAACTCGTAACTCGTTGCTCATAACTCGGAACTCGAATCTTGATCTCGGATCTTGTAAATCAATGTCGATAACCTCGAACTCGTATCCTAGATGTAGTAGTTCGTAACTCGTTACCGATTGGTGGAAACTTGCATCTTGTATCACATGAAGCGAAACTCAGAACTCGGAACACGTAACGCGTAACCGATGACTCGGAGCTCGTATCTTGTACCTCGTAACTCGTTACCCATAACTCGGAACTGGTAACTTGTATTTAGTAGCTCGTAACTCATTACTGATTACCTGGAACTCGTATCTTGTGTCTCGTAGCTCGTAACTCGTTACGATAAGTGGGAACTCGCATCTTGTATCTCTTAACTTGTAACTAATGCCTCGAAGATCGTAAGCCGTAATTCGTAACTCGTATATCGTAACTCGCAACTCGAAACTCGTAACTCGAAACTCGCTATTCATAACACGGAAATTGTATCTTTTCTATCGTAGATTGTAACCCATTACCAATAACAAGGAACTCGTATCTTGCCTCTCGTAGCTCGTAAATCGTTACCAATAGGTGGGAACTCGCATCTTGTATCTCGTGACGCGTAACTCGGGACTCGGAACTCGAAAGTGCTACCGATAACTCGGAGCTCGTATCTTGTATCACTTACCTTGTAATTCGTAACTCGTAACCAGTAACTCGTTACCCATGACTCGGAACTCGTATCTTGTATCTAGTAGCTCGTAAATCATTACTGATTACCTGGAACTCGTATCTTGTGTATCGTAGCTCGTAACTAGTACCTCGTACATCGTAAGTCGTAATTCGTAACTGGTAACTCGTATATCGTAACTCGCAGCTCGAAACTCGTAACTCGTAACTCGTAACTGGTAAATCGCAGCTTATAACTCGCCACTCATAACCCGAAACTCGTATCTTGTGTATCGTAGCTTGTAACCCATTAGCAATAACAAGGACCTCGTATCTTGCCTCTCGTAGCTCGTAAATCGTTTCCTTTAAGTGGGAACTCGCATCTTGTATCGCGTGACGTGTAACCTAGAACTCGGAACTCCTAACGCGTTACCGATAGCCAGGAGCTCGTATCCTTCAACTAGTAGCTCGTAACTCATTACTGATTAACTAGAACTCGTATCTTGTGCCTGGTAGCTCGTAACTCGTAACGATAAGTGGGAACTCGTATCTTGTACCTCGTAACTTGTAACTAATGCCTCGTATATCGTAACTCGCAACTCGAAACTAGTAACTCGAAACTCGTAGCTCGTATCTCGTAAATCGCAGCTTATAACTCGCTATTCATAACACGGAAATCGTATCTTTTCTATCGTAGATTATAACCCATTACCAATAGCAAGGAACTCGTATCTTGCCTCTCGTAGCTCGTAACTCGTAACGATAAGTGGGAACTCGCATCTTGTATCTCGTGACGCGTAACTCGAAGGTTTTATCGATAACTCGGAGCTCGTATCTTGTATCACTTACCTTGCAACTCGTAACTCGTAACCCGTAACTCGTTGCCCATAACTCGGAACGCGAATCTTGATCTCGGATCTTGTAAATCAATTACGATAACCTCGAACTCGTATCCTAGATCTAGTAGTTCGTAACTCGTTACCGATAGGTGGAAACTCGCATCTTGTATCTCATGACGCGAAACTCAGAACTCTCAACTCGTAACGCGTAACCGATAGCTCGGAGCTTGTATCTTGTATCTCTTACCTTGTAACTCGTAACTCGTTACCCATAACTTGGAACTCATATCTTATATATCGTAACTTGTAATCCATTACCGATAACCTGGAAGTCGTATCTTGGATCTCGTAGCTCGTAAATCATGACCGATAAATGGGAACTCGCATCTTGTACCTCGTGACGCGTAAACGAGGACTCGGAACTCGAAAGCGTTACCGACAACCCGGAGCTCGTATCTTGTATTACTTACCTTGTAACTCGTAACTCGTAACCCGTAACTCGTTGCCCATAACTCGGAGCTCGAATCTTGATCTCGGATCTTGTAAATCAATGTCGATAACCTCGAACTCGTATCCTAGATCTAGTAGTTCGTAACTCGTTACCGATAGATGGAAACTCGCATCTTGTATCTCATGGAGCGAAACTAAGAACTCGGGACTCGTAACGCGTAACCGATAATTCGGAGCCTCGTATCTTGTAACTCGTAACTCGTTACCCATAACTCGGAACTCGTATCTTGTATGTAGTAGCTCGTAACTCGTTACTGATTACCTGGAACTCATATATTGTGTCTCGTAGCTCGTAACTCGTTACGATAAGTGGGAACTCGCATCTTGTATCTCGTAACTCGTAACTATTACCTCATAAATCGTAAGTCGTAATTCGTAACTCATATATCGCAACTCGCAACTCGAAACTCGTAACTTGAAACTCGTAAATCACACCTTATAACTTGCTTCTCATAACCCGGAACTCATAACTTGTGTATCGTAGCTTGTAATTCATTACCAATAACAAAGAACTCGTATCTTGCCTCTCGTAGCTCGTAAATCGTTACCGATATGTGCGAACTCGCATCTTGTATCTTGTAACTCGTAACTAATACCTCGTAGATCGTAAGTCATAATTCGCAACTCGTAACTCGTATATCGTAATTCGCAACTCGAAACTCGTAACTCGAAACTCGAAACTCGTAACTCAAAACTCGTAACTCGTAAATCGCAGCTTATAACTCGCTACTCATTACCCGGAACTCGTATCTTGTGTATCGTAGCTTGTAACCCATTACCAATAACAAGGAACTTGTATCTGGCCTCTCGTAGCTCGTAAATCGTTACCGATAAGTGGGAACTCGCAACTTGTATCTCTCGACGCGTAGCTCAGAACTTGGAACTCGTAACGCGTTATCGATAACTTGGAGCTTGTCTCTTGTATCTCTTACCTTGTAACTCGTAACTCGTAAATCACAGCTTATAACTCGCTACTCATAACCCGGAGCTCGTATCTTGTGTATCTTAGCTTGTAATTCATTACCAATAACAAGGAACTCGTATCTTGCCTCTCGTAGCTCGTAAATCGCTACCGATAAGTGGGAACTCGCAACTGGTATCTCTTTGACGCGTAACTCAGAACTTGTAACTCGTAACTCGTTTCCCATTACTTGGAACTCGTATCTTCTATCTCGGATCTCGCAAATCATTGCCGATAACCTGGAACTCGTATCCTAGATCTTGAAGATTGTAACTCGTTACCAATAAGTGGGAACTCACATCTTGTATCTCGTGACGTGTAACTCAGAACTCGGAACTAGTAACGCGTTACCCATAACTCGGATCTCGTATCTTGTAACTCGTAACTCGTTACCAATAAATCGGAACTCGTACCTTGTATCTTGTGTCTCGTAGCTCGTAACTCGTTACGATAAAAAAGGCGCGCCGACGTACAATCTTGCCAAGCATCTTCTGCACATCATACAACCATTGGAAGGAAGAACACCATCTTATGTGAAGGACTCCCAACTTATAACTCGCTACTCATAACCCGGAACTCATAACTTGTGTATCGTAGCTTGTAATTCATTACCAATAAAAAGGAACTCGTATCTTGCTTCTCGTAGCTCGTAAATCGTGACCGATAAGTGTTAACTCGCAACTTGTATCTTGTCACGCGTAACTCAGGACTTGGAACTCGTAACGCGTTACCGATAATTCGGAGCTCGTATCTTGCATCTCTTGCATTGTAACACGTAACTCGTAACTCATAACTCGTTACCCATTACTCGGAACTCGTATCTCCTATCTCGGATTTTGCAAATCATTGCCGATAACCTGGAACTCGTATCCTAGATCTTGAAGATCGTAACTCGTTATCAATAAGTGGGAACTCGTATCTTATATCTCGTGACGCGTAACTCAGGACTTGGAACTCGTAACGCGTAACCGGTGACTCGGAGCTCGTATGTTGTACCTCGTAACTCGTTACCTATAACTCGGAACTCGTAACTTGTATTTAGTAGCTCGTAACTCATTACTGATTACCTGGAACTCGTATCTTATGTCTCGTAGCTCGTAACTCGTTACGATAAGTGGGAACTCGCGTCTTGTATCTCGTAACTCGTAACTAGTACCACGTATATCGTAAGTCGTAATTCGTAACTCATAACTCGTAAATCGCAGCATATAACTCGCTACTCATAACCCGGATCTCGTATCTTGTGTATCGTAGCTTGTAACCCATTACCAATAACAAGGAACTCGTATCTTGCCTCTCGTAGCTCGTAAATCGTTACCGATAAGTGGGAACTAGTAACTTGTATCTCTCGACGCGTAACTCAGAACTTGGAACTTGTAACGCGTTACCCATTACTCGGAACTCGTATCTTCTATCTCGGATCTCGCAAATCATTGCCGATAACCTGGATCTCGTATCCTATTTCTTGAAGATCGTAACTCGTTACAAATAAGTGGGAACTCGCATTTTGTATCTGGTGACCTGTAACTCAGAACTCGGAACTAGTAACGCGTTACCGATACTCGGAGCTCGTATCTTGTACCTTGTAACTCGTTACCCATTACTCGAAACTCGTAACTTGTATTTAGTAGCTCGTAACTCATTACTGATTACCTGGAACTCGTATCTTGTGTCTCGTAGCTCGTAACTCGTTTCGATAAGAGGGAACTCGCATCTTGTATCTCGTAACTCGTTACCCATTACTCGGAACTCGTATCTTCTATCTCGGATCTCGCAAATCATTGCCGATAACCTGGATCTCGTATCCTATTTCTTGAAGATCGTAACTCGTTACAAATAAGTGGGAAATCACATTTTGTATCTCGTGACGTGTAACTCAGAACTCGGAACTAGTAACGCGTTACCGATAACTCGGAGCTCGTATCTTGTACCTTGTAACTCGTTACCCATTACTCGAAACTCGTAACTTGTATTTAGTAGCTCGTAACTCATTACTGATTACCTGGAACTCGTATCTTGTGTCTCGTAGCTCGTAACTCGTTACGATAAGAGGGAACTCGCATCTTGTATCTCGTAACTCGTAACTAGTACTACGTATATCGTAAGTCGTAATTCGTAACTCATAACTCGTAAATCGCAGCTTATAACTCGCTACTCATAACCCGGATCTCGTATCTTGTGTATCGTAGCTTGTAACCCATTACCAATAACAAGGAACTCGTATCTTGCCTCTCGTAGCTCGTAAATCGTTACCGATAAGTGGGAACTAGCAACTTGTATCTCGCGACGCGTAACTCAGAACTTGGAACTCGTAACGCGTTACCGATATCTCGGAGCTCGTATCTTATATATCGTAACTTTGAATCCATTACCGATAACCTGGAACTCGTATCTTATATATCGTAGCTTGTAACCCATTACCGATAACCTGGAACTCGTATCTTGTATCACGTACCTTGTAACTCGTAACTCGTAACCCGTTACTCGTTGCCTATAACTCGGAACTCGTATCTTGATCTCGGATCTTGTAAATCAATGACGATAACCTCGAACTCGTATCCTAGATCTAGTAGTCCGTAACTCGTTACCGATAGGTGGAAAATCGCATCTTGTATCTCATGACGCGAAACTCAGAACTCGGAACTCGTAACGCGTAACCGATAACTCGGAGCTCGCATCTTGTAACTCGTAACTTGTTACTCATAGCTCGGAACTCGTATCTTGTATCTAGTAGCTCGTAACTCATTACGGATTACCTGGAACTCGTATCTTGTGTCTCGTAGCTCGTAACTCGTTACGACAAGTGGGAACTCTCATCTTGTATCTCGTAATTCGTAACTAGTACCTCGTAGATCGTAAGTCTTAATCCGTAACTCGTAACTCGTATATCGTATCTCGCAACTCAAAACTAGAAACTCGTAAATCGCAGCTTATAGCTCGCTACTCTTAACCCGGAACTCGTATATTGTGTGACGTAGCTTGTAACCCATCACCAATAACAAGGAACTCGTATCTTGCCTCTCGTAGTTCGTAAATCGTTACCAATAAGTGGGAACTCGCAACTTGTATCTCGTAACGCGTAGCTCAGAACTAGGAACTCGTAACGCGTTACCGATAAGTCGGAGCTTGTCTCTTGTATCTCTTACCTTGTAACTCGTCACTCGTAACTTGTAACTCGTTACCCATTACTCGGAACACGTACCTTCTATCTCGGATCTCGCAAATCACTGCCGATAACCTGGAAATCGTATCCTAGATCATGAAGATCGTAACCCGTTACCAATATGTGGGAACTCGCATCTTGTATCTCGTGACGTGTAACTCAGAACTCGAAACTAGTAACGCGTTACTATAACTCGGAGCTCGTATCTTGTATCCAGTAGCTCGTAACTCATTACTGATTACCTGGAACTCGTATCTTGTGTCTCGTAGCTCGTAAGTCACTACGATAAGTGAGAACTCGCATCTTGTATCTCGTAACTTGTAACTAGTACCTGGTATATCGTAATTCGCAACTCGAAACTCGTAACTCGAAACTCGTAACTCGTAAATCGCAGCTTATAACTCGCTACTCATAACCCGGGTCTCGTATCTTGTGTATCGTAGCTTGTAACCCATTACCAATAACAAGGAACTCGTATCTTGCCTCTTGTAGCTCGTAGATCGTTACCGATGAATGGGAACTCGCATCTTGTATCTCGTGACGCGTAACTCAGGACTCGGAACTCGAAAATGTTACCGATAACTCGTAGCTCGTATCTTGTAACACTTACCTTGTAAATCGTAACCCGTAACTCGTTGCCCATAACTCGGATCTCGAATCTTGATCTCGGATCTTGTAAATCAATGACGATAACCTTGAACTCGTATCCTAGATCTAGTGGTTCTTAACTCGTTACCGATAGGTGGAAACTCGCATCTTGTATCTCATGACGCAAAACTCAGAACTTGGAACTCGTAACCCGTTTCCGATCACTCGGAGCTTGTATCTTGTATCTCTTACCTTGTAACTCGTAACTCGTAACTCGTAACTCGTAACTCGTAACTCGAAACTCGTTACCCATTACTCGGAACTCATATCTTCTATCTCGGATCTCGCAAATCATTGCTGATAACCTGGAACTCGTATCATAGATTTTGAAGATCGTAACTCGTTACCAATAAGTGGGAACTGGTATCTTATGTTTCGTGACGCGTAACTCAGGACTCGGAACTCGTAATTCGTAACCGATAACTCGGAGCTCGTATCTTATATATCGTAACTTGAAATCCATTACCGATAACCTGGAACTCGTATCTTATATATCGTAACTTGTAATCCATTACCGATAACCTGGAACTCGTATATTGCATCTCGTAGCTCGTAAATCGTTACCGATAAATGGGAACTCGCATCGTGTATCTCGTGACGCGTAACTCGAAAGTTTTATCGATAACTCGGAGCTCGTATCTTGTATCACTTACCTTGCAACTCGTAACTCGTAACCCGTAACTCGTTGCCCATAACTCGGAACTCAAATCTTGATCTCGGATCTTGTAAATCAATTACGATAACCTCGAACTCGTATACTAGATCTAGTAGTTCGTAACTCGTTAACGATAGGTGGAAACTCGCATCTTGTATCTCATGATGCGAAACTCAGGACTCGGAACTCGGAACGCGTAACCGATAACTCGGAGCTCGTATCTTGTATCTCGTGACGCGTAACTCAGGACTCGGAACTCGAAAGTGTTACCGATAATTCGCAGCTCGGATCATGTAACACTTACCTTGTAAATAGTAACCCGTAACTCGTTGCCCATAACTCGGATCTCGAATCTTGATCTCGGATCTTGTAAATCAATGACGATAACCTCGAACTCGTATCCTAGATCTAGTAGTTCGTAACTCGTTACCGACAGGTGGAGACTCGCATCTTGTATCTCATGACGTGAAACTCAGAACTCGGGTCTCGTAACGCGTAACCTATAACTCGGAGCTCGTATCTTGTAACTCGTAACTCGTTACTTATAACTCGGAACGCGCATCTTGTATCTAGTGGCTCGTAACTCATTACTGATTACCAGGAACTCGCATCTTGTATCTCGTAACTCGTAACTAGTACCTCGTAGATTGTAAGTCGTAATTCGTAACTCGTAACTCGTATATCGTTACTCGCAACTCGAAACTCGTAACTCGAAACTCGTAACTCGTAACTCGTAACTCGTAACTCGTAACTAGTACCTCGTAGATCGTAAGTCGTAATTCGTAACTCGTAACTTGAATATCGTTACTCGCAACTTGAAACTCGTAACTCGTAACTCGTAACTCGTAAATCGCACCTTATAACTCGCTACTCATAACCCGGAATTCATAACTCGTGTATCGCGGTTTGTAATTCATTACCAATAACAAAGAACTCGTATCTTGCCCTCGTAGCTCGTAAATCGTTACCAATAAGTGGGAACTCGCAACTTGTATCTCGTGACGAGTAACTCAGAACTAGGAACTCGTAACGCGTTACCGATAACTCGGAGCTCGTATCTCTTACCTTGTAACTCGTAACTCATAACTCGAAACTCGTAACTCGCTACCCATAACCCGGAACTCGTATCTTGTGTATCTTAGCTTGTAGTTCATTACCAATAAGAAGGATCTTGTATCTTACCTCTCGTAGCTCGTAAATCGTTACCGATAAGTGGGAACTCGCAACTTGTATCTCGTGACGCGTAACTCAGAACTTGGAACTCGTAACGCGTTACCGATAACTCTGAGCTTGCATTTTGTATCTCTTACATTGTAACACGTAACTTGTAACTCATGACTCGTTACCTAATACTCGGAACTCGTATCTTCTATCTCGAATCTCGCAAATCATTGGCGATAACCTGGAACTCGTATCCTAGATCTTAAAGATCTTAACTCGTTACCAATAAGTGGGAACTCGCATCTTGTACCTCGTGACCTGTAACTCAGAACTCGGAACTAGTAACGCGTTACCGATAACTCGGAGCTCGTCTCTTCTATCTCTTACCTTGTAACTCGTAATTCGTAACTCGTAACTCGTTACTCGTTACCCATTACTCGGAACTCGTGTCTTCTATCTCGGATCCCGCAAATCATTGCCGATAACCTGGAACTCGTATCCCAGATCTTGAAGATCGTCACTCGTTATCAATAAGTGGGAACTCGTATCTTGTATCTCGTAACGCGTAACTCAGGACTCGGAACTCGAAAGTATTACCGACAACTCGGAGCTCGTATCTTGTATCACTTACCTTGTAACTCGTAACTCGTAACCCGTAACTCGTTGACCATAACTCGGAACTCGAATCTTGATCTCGGATCTTGTAAAACAATGACGATAACCTCGAACTCATATCCTAGATCTAGTAGTTCGTAACTCGTTACCGATAGGTGGAAACTCGCATCTTGTATCTCATGATGCGAAACTCAGAACTCTCAACTCGTAACGCGTAACCGATAGCTCGGAGCTTGTATCTTGTAACTCGTAACCCGTTACCCATAACTCGGAACTGGTATCTTGTATCCAGTAGCTCGTAACTCATTACTGATCACCTGGAACTCGTATCTTGTGTCTCGTAGCTCGTAACTCGTTACGACAAGTGGGAACTCTTATCTTGTATCTCGTAATTCGTAACTCGTAACTCGTATATCTTAACTCGCAACTCAAAACTAGAAACTCGTAACTCGTAAATCGCAGCTTATAACTACCTACTCATAACCCGGAACTCGCATCGTGTGTATCTTAGCTTGTAACCCATTACCAATAACAAGGAATTCGTAACCTGCCTCTCATTGCTCGTAAATTGTTACCGATAAGTGGGAACTCGCATCCTATATCTCGTGACGTGAAACTCAGAACTCGGAACTAGTAACGCGTTACCGATAATTCGGAGCTCACATCTTGTATCTCGTAAGTCGTAACTAGTACCTCGTAGATCGTAAGTCGTAATTCGTAACTCGTAACTCGTATATCGATACTCGCAACTTGAAACTCGTAACTCGAAACTCGTAACTCGTACTCGTAAATCGCATCTTATAACTCGCTACTCATAACCCGGAACTCGTATCTTGTGTATCGTAGCTTGTAACCCATTACCAATAACAAGGAACTCGTGTCTTGCATCTCTTAGCTCGTAAACCACCGTTACCGATAAATGGGAACTCGCACCTTGTATCTCGTGACGCGTAACTCAGGGCTAGGAACTCGCAACTTGTTACCGATAACTCGGAGCTCGTATCTCTTATCTTGTAACTCGTAACTCATAACTCGAAACTCGTAACTCGGTACCCATAACCTGGAACTCGTATCTTGTGTATGTTAGCTTGTAATTCATTACTAATAACAAGGATCTCGTATCTTACCTCTCGTAGCTCGTAAATCGTTACCGATAAGTGGGAACTCGCAACTTGTATCTCGTGATGCGTAACTCAGAACTTGGATCTCGTAACGCGTTACGGATAACTCTGAGCTTGTATTTTGTATCTCTTACATTGTAACACGTAACTCGTAACTCATGACTCGTTACCCATTACTCGGAACTCGTATCTTCTATCTCGTATCTCGCAAATCATTGCCGATAACCTGGAACTCGTATCCTAGATATTAAAGATCTTAACTCGTTACCAATAAGTGGAAACTCGCATCTTGTACCTTGTGACGTGTAACACAGAGGTCGAAACTAGTAACGCATTACCGATTACTCGGAACTCGTATCTTGTAACTCGTAACTCGTTACCCGTAACTCGGAACTCGTATCTTGTATCTAGTAGGTCGTACCTCATTACTGATTACCTGGAACTCGTATCTTGGTCTAGTAGCTTGTGACCCATTACCAATAACAAGGAACTCGTATCTTGCCACTCGTAGCTCGTAAATCGTTACCGATAAGTGGGAACTCGTAACTCGTATCTCGTGACGCGTAACTCAGAACTTGGAACTCGTAACGCGTTACCGATAGCTCGGAGCTCGTCTCTTGTATCTCTCACCTTGTAACTCGTAACTCGTTACTCGTTACCCATTACTCGGAACTCGTATCTTCTATTTCGGATCCCGAAAATCATTGTCGATAACCTGGAACTCATATCCCAGATCTTGAAGATCGTAACTAGTTATCAATAAGTGGGAACTCGTATCTTGTATCTCGTGACGCGTAACTCAGGACTTGGAACTCGAAAGTGTTACCAACAACTCGGAGCTCGTATTTTGTATCACTTACCTTGTAACTCGTAACTCGTAACCCGTAACTCGTTGACCATAACTCGGAACTCGAATCTTCATCTCGGATCTTGTAAATCAATGACGATAACTTCGAATTCGTATCCTAGATCTAGTAGTTCGTAACTCGTTACCTATAGGTGGAAACTCGCATCCTTTATCTCATGACGCGATACTCGGAACTCGTAACGCGTAACCGATAACTTGGAGCTCGTATCTTGTAATTCGTAACTCGTTACCCATAACTCGGAACTCTTATCTTATATATCGTAACTTGTAATCCATCACCGATAACCTGAAACTCTTATCGTGCATCTCGTAGCTCGTAAATCGTTACTGATAAATGGGAACTCGCATCCTGTATCTCGTGACGCGTAACTCGGGACTCGGAACTCGAAGGTGTTACCGATAACTCGGAGCTCGTATCCTGTTTCACTTACTTTGTAATTCGTAACTCGTAATCCGTAACTCGTTGCCCGTAACTCGGAACTCGAAACCTGTTCTCGGTTCTTGTAAATGAATGACGATAACCTCGAACTCGTATCGTAGATCTAATAGTTTGTAACTCATTACCGATAGGTGGAAACTCGCATCCTGTATCTCATGACGCGTAACTCAGAACTCGAAACTCGTAACGCGTAACAGATAACTCGGAGCTCGTATCTTGTATCTCTTACCTTGTAACTCGTAACACGTAACCCGTAACTCGTTGCCCATAACTGGGAACTCGAATCTTGATCTCGGATCTTGTAAATCAATGACGATATTCTCAAACTCCTATCCTAGATCTGGTAGTTCGTAACTCGTTACCTATAGGTGGAAGCTCGCATTTTTTATCTCATGACGCGAAACTCAGAACTCGGAATTCGTAACGCGTAACCGATAACTCGGAGCTCGTACCTTGTAATTCGTAACTCGTTACCCATAACTCGGAACTCATATCTTATATATCGTAACTTGTAACCCATTACCGATAACCTGGAACTCGTATCTTGCATCTCGTAGCTCGTAAATCGTTACCGATAAATGGGAGCTCGCATCTTGTATCTCGTGACGCGTAACTCGGGACTCGTAACTCGAAAGTGTTACCGATAACTCGGAGCTCGTATCTTGTATCACTTACTTTGTAATTCGTAACTCGTAACCCGCAACTCGTTGCCCGTAGCTCGGAACTCGAACCCTGTTCTCGGATCTTGTAAATGAATGACGATAACCTCAAACTCGTATCCTAGATCTAATAGTTTGTAACTCATTACCGATAGGTGGAAACTCGCATCTTGTATCTCTTGACGCGTAACTCAGAATTCGAAACTCGTAACGCGTAACAGATATCTCGGAGCTCGTATCTTGTAACTTGTAACTCGTCACCCATTACTCGGAACTCGTATCTTCTATCTCGGATCTCCCAAATCATTGCCGATTACCTGGAACTCGTATCCTAGATCTTGAAGATCGTAACTTGTTACCAATAAGTGGAAACTCGTTTCTTATATCTCGTGACGCGTAACTCAGGACTAGGAACTCGTAACGCGTAACCGATAACTCGGAGCTCGTATCTTGTCAATCGTAACTTGTTACCCATAACTCGGAACTTGTATCTTGTATCTAGTAGTTCGTAACTCATTACTGATTACCTAGAACTCCTCTCTTGTGTCTCGTAGCTCGTAACTCGTAACGATAAGTGGAAACTCGCATCTTGTATCTCGTAACTCATAGCTAGTACCTCGTAGATCGTAAGTCGTAATTCGTAATTCGAAACTCGTATATCGTAATTCGCAACTCGAAACTCGTGACTGGAAACTGGTATCTCGTAACTCGTAAATCGCAGCTTATAACCCGCTACCCATAACCCGGTACTCGTATCTTGTGTATCATAGCTTGTAACCCATTACCAATAACAAGGAACTCGTATCTTGCCTCTCGTAGCTCGTAAATCGTTACCGATAAGTGAAAACTCGCAACTTGTATCTCGTAACGCGTAGCTCAGAACTTGGAACTCGTAACGCGTTACCGATAGCTAGGAGCTCGTATCCTGCAACTAGTAGCTCGTAACTCATTACTGATTAACTAGAACTCGTATCTTGTGCCTCGTAACTCGTAACTCGTAACGATAAGTGGGAACAAGCATCTTGTATCGCGTGACGTGTAACTTAGAACTCGGAACTCGGAACTCGTAACGAGTTACCGATAACTCGGAGCTCGTATTTTGTATCTCTTACATTGTAACACTTAACTCGTAACTCATAACTCGTTACCCATTACTCGGAACTTGTATCTTCTATCTCGGATCTCGCAAATCATTGCCGATAACCTGGAACTCGTATCCTAGATCTTGAAGATCGTAACTCGTTACCAATAAGTGGGAACTCGTATCTTGTATATCGTGACGCGTAACTCGGGACTCGGAACTCGAAAGTGTTACCGATAACTCGGAGCTCGTATCTTGTATCACTTATCTTGTAACTAGTAGCTGGTAACCCGTACCTTGTTGACCATAACTCGGAACTCGAATCTTGATCTCGGATCTTGTGAATCAATGACGATAACCTCGAATTCGTATCCTAGATCTAGTTGTTCGTAACTCGTTACCTATAGGTGGAAACTCGCATCTTTTATCTCATGACGCGAAACTCAGAACTCGAAACTCGTAACGCGTAACCGATAACTCGGAGCTCGTATCTTGTAACTCGTATATTATATATCGTAACTTGTAATCCATTATCGATAACCTGGAACTCGTGTCTTGCATCTCGTAGCTCGTAAATCGTTACCGATAAATGGGAACTCGCAACTTGTATCTCGTGACGCGGTAACTCGTTACGATAAGTGGCAACTCGCACCTTGTATCTCGTAACTCGTAACTAGTACCTCGTAGGTCGTAAGTCGTAATTCGTAACTCGTAACTCGTATATCGCAGCTTATATCTCGCTACTCATAACCCGGAACTCGTATCTTGTGTATCGTAGCTTGTAACCCTTTACCAATTACAAGGAACTAGTATCTTGCCTCTTCTAGCTCGTAAATCGTTACCGATAAGTGTTAACTCGCAACTTGTATCTTGTGACGCGTAACTCAGGACTTGGAACTCGTAACGCGTTACCGATAATTCGGAGCTCGTATCTTGTATCTCTCGCATTGTAATACGCAACTCGTAACTCATAACTAGTTACCCATTACGCGGAACTCGTATCTTCTATCTCGGATCTCGCAAATCATTGCCGATAACCTGGAACTCGTATCCTAGATCTTGAAGATCGTAACTCGTTACGAATAAGTGAGAACTCGTATCTTATATCTCGTGACGTGTAACTCAGGACTCGGAACTCGTAACGCGTAACCGATAACTCGGAGCTTGTATCTTGTAAATCGTAACTCGTTACCCATAACTCGGAACTCGTATCTTGTCTCTAGTAGCTCGTAACTCATTACTGATTACCTGGAACTCGTATCTTGTGTCTCGTAGCTCGTAACTCGTTACGATAAGCGGGAACTCGCATCTAGTATCTCGTAACTCGTAGCTAGTACCTCGTATATCGTAAGTCGTAATTCGTAACTCGAAACTCGTATATCGTAACTCGTAACTCGCAACTTGCACCTCGAAACTCGTAACTCGTAACTCGTAACTCTTAACTCGTAACTCGTAACTCGTAACTCGTAACTCGTAACTCGTAACTCGTAACTCGAAACTCGTAACTCGTAAATCGCGGCTTATAACTCGCTACTCATAACCCGGAACTCGTATCCTGTGTATCGTAGCTTGTAACTCATTACCAATAGCAAGGAACTCGTGTCTTGCGTCTCGTAGCTCGCAAATCGTTACCGACAGGTGGAAACTCGCATCTTGTATCTCATGAAGCGAAACCCAGAAATCGGAACTAGTATCGCGTTACCGATAAGTCGGAGCTCGTATCTTGTAACTCGTAACTCGTTGCCCATAACTCGGAACTCGTATCTTGTATCTAGTAGCTCGTAACTCATTACTGATTACCTGGAACTCGTATCTTGTATCTTGTAGCTTGTAAGTCGCTACGATAAGTGGGAACTCGCATCCTGTATCTCGTAACTCGTAACTAGTACCTCATTTATCGTAACTCGCAACTCGAAACTCGTAACTCGAAACTCGTAACTCGAAACTCGTAACTCGAAACTCGTAACTCGAAACTCGAAACTCGTAACTCGAAACTCGTAACTCGTAAATCGCAGCTTATAACTCGCTACTCATAACCCGGATCTCGTATCTTGTGTATCGTAGCTTGTAACCCATTACCAATAACAAGGAACTCGTATCTTGCCTCTCGTAGCTCGTAAATCGTTACCGATAAGTGAGAACTCGCAACTTGTATCTAGCGACGCGTAACTCAAAACTTGGAACTCGTAACGCGTTACCGATAACTCGGAGCTTGTCTCTTGTATCTCTTACCTTGTAACTGGTAACTCGTTACCCATTACTCGGAACTCGTATCTTCTATCTCGGATCTCGCAAATCATTGCCGATAACCTGGAACTCGTATCCTATATCTTGAAGATCGCAACTCGTTACCAATAAGTGGGAAGTCGCATCATGTATCTCGTGGCGTGTAACTCAGAACTCGGAACTAGTAACGCGTTACCGATAACTCGGAGTTCGTATCTTGTAACTCGTAACTCGTAACTCTTTACTCATAACTCGTAACTGGTATCTTGTATCTAGTAGCTCGTAACTCATTACTGATTACCTGGAACTCCTATCTTGTGTCTCGTAGCTCATAACTCGTTACGACAAGTGGAAACTCTCATCTTGTATCTCGTAATTCGTAACTAGTACCTCGTAGATCGTAAGTCTTAATCCGTAACTCGTAACTCGTAAATCGCAGCTTATAACTAGCTACTCATAACCCGGAACTCGTATCTTGTGTATCGTAGCGTGTAACCCATTACCAATAACAAGGAACTCGTATCTTGCCTCTCGTAGCTCGTAAATCGTCACCAATAAGTGGGAACTCGCAACTTGTATCTCGTGACGCGTCGCTCAGAACTAGGAACTCGTAACGCGTTACCGATAACTTGGAGCTCGTATCTTATATATCGTAACTTGAAATCCATTACCGATAACCTGGAACTCGTATCTTATATATCGTAACTTGTAATCCATTACCGATAACCTGGAACTCGTATATTGCATCTCGTAGCTCGTAAATCGTTACCGATAAATGGGAACTCGCATCGTGTATCTCGTGACGCGTAACTCGAAAGTTTTATCGATAACTCGGAGCTCGTATCTTGTATCACTTACCTTGCAACTCGTAACTCGTAACCCGTAACTCGTTGCCCATAGCTCGGAACTCAAATCTTGATCTCGGATCTTGTAAATCAATTACGATAACCTCGAACTCGTATACTAGATCTAGTAGTTCGTAACTCGTTAACGATAGGTGGAAACTCGCATCTTGTATCTCATGATGCGAAACTCAGGACTCGGAACTCGGAACGCGTAACCGATAACTCGGAGCTCGTATCTTGTATCTCGTGACGCGTAACTCAGGACTCGGAACTCGAAAGTGTTACCGATAATTCGCAGCTCGGATCATGTAACACTTACCTTGTAAATAGTAACCCGTAACTCGTTGCCCATAACTCGGATCTCGAATCTTGATCTCGGATCTTGTAAATCAATGACGATAACCTCGAACTCGTATCCTAGATCTAGTAGTTCGTAACTCGTTACCGACAGGTGGAGACTCGCATCTTGTATCTCATGACGTGAAACTCAGAACTCGGGTCTCGTAACGCGTAACCTATAACTCGGAGCTCGTATCTTGTAACTCGTAACTCGTTGCTTATAACTCGGAACGCGCATCTTGTATCTAGTGGCTCGTAACTCATTACTGATTACCAGGAACTCGCATCTTGTATCTCGTAACTCGTAACTAGTACCTCGTAGATTGTAAGTCGTAATTCGTAACTCGTAACTCGTATATCGTTACTCGCAACTCGAAACTCGTAACTCGAAACTCGTAACTCGTAACTCGTAACTCGTAACTCGTAACTCGTAACTCGTAACTAGTACCTCGTAGATCGTAAGTCGTAATTCGTAACTCGTAACTTGAATATCGTTACTCGCAACTTGAAACTCGTAACTCGTAACTCGTAACTCGTAAATCGCACCTTATAACTCGCTACTCATAACCCGGAATTCATAACTCGTGTATCGCGGTTTGTAATTCATTACCAATAACAAAGAACTCGTATCTTGCCCTCGTAGCTCGTAAATCGTTACCAATAAGTGGGAACTCGCTACTTGTATCTCGTGACGAGTAACTCAGAACTAGGAACTCGTAACGCGTTACCGATAACTCGGAGCTCGTATCTCTTACCTTGTAACTCGTAACTCATAACTCGAAACTCGTAACTCGCTACCCATAACCCGGAACTCGTATCTTGTGTATCTTAGCTTGTAGTTCATTACCAATAAGAAGGATCTTGTATCTTACCTCTCGTAGCTCGTAAATCGTTACCGATAAGTGGGAACTCGCAACTTGTATCTCGTGACGCGTAACTCAGAACTTGGAACTCGTAACGCGTTACCGATAACTCTGAGCTTGCATTTTGTATCTCTTACATTGTAACACGTAACTTGTAACTCATGACTCGTTACCTAATACTCGGAACTCGTATCTTCTATCTCGAATCTCGCAAATCATTGGCGATAACCTGGAACTCGTATCCTAGATCTTAAAGATCTTAACTCGTTACCAATAAGTGGGAACTCGCATCTTGTACCTCGTGACCTGTAACTCAGAACTCGGAACTAGTAACGCGTTACCGATAACTCGGAGCTCGTCTCTTCTATCTCTTACCTTGTAACTCGTAATTCGTAACTCGTAACTCGTTACTCGTTACCCATTACTCGGAACTCGTGTCTTCTATCTCGGATCCCGCAAATCATTGCCGATAACCTGGAACTCGTATCCCAGATCTTGAAGATCGTCACTCGTTATCAATAAGTGGGAACCCGTATCTTGTATCTCGTAACGCGTAACTCAGGACTCGGAACTCTAAAGTATTACCGACAACTCGGAGCTCGTATCTTGTATCACTTACCTTGTAACTCGTAACTCGTAACCCGTAACTCGTTGACCATAACTTGGAACACGAATCTTGATCTCGGATCTTGTAAATCAATGACGATAACCTCGAATTCGTATCCTAGATCTAGTAGTTCGTAACTCGTTACCTATAGGTGGGAACTCGCAACTTGTATCTCGTGACGTGTAACTTAGAACTTGAAACTCGTAACGTGTTACCGATAACTCGGAGCTCGTATCTTGTATCTTTTACCTTGTAACTCGTAACTCGTAACCCGTAACTCGTTGCCCATAACTGGGAACTCGAATCTTGATCTCGGATCTTGTGAATCAATGACGATGTCCTCGAACTCCTATCCTGTCTAGTAGTTCGTAACTAGTTACCTATAGGTGGAAACTCCCATCTTTTATCTCATGACGTGAAACTCAGAACTCGGAAGTCGTAACGCGTAACCGATAACTCGGAGCTCGTATCTTGTAATTCGTAACTCGTTACCCATAACTCGGAACTGGTATCTTGTATCTAGTAGCTCGTAACTCATTACTGATTACCTATAACTCGTATCTTGTGTCTCGTAGCTCGTAACTCGTTACAAGTGGGAACTCTCATCTTGTATCTCGTAATTCGTAACTAGTACCTCGTAGATCGTAAGTCTTAATCCGTAACTCGTAACTCGTATATCGTAACTCGCAACTCAAATCTAGAAACTCGTTACTCGTAAATCGCAGCTTATAACTCGCTACTCATAACCCGGAACTCATATATTGTGTATCGTAGCTTGTAACCCATTACCAATAACAAGGAACTCGTATCTTGCCTCTCGTAGCTCGTAAATCGTTACCAATAAGTTGGAACTCGCAACTTGTATCTCGTGACGCGTAGCTCAGAACTAGGAACTCGTAACGCGTTACCGATAACTCGGAGCTCGTATCTTATATATCGGAACTTGAAATCCATTATCGATAACCTGGAACTCGTATCTTATATATTGTAGCTTGTAATCCATTACCGATAACCTGGAACTCGTATCTTGCATCTCGTAGCTCGTGAATCGTTACCGATAAATGGGAACTCGCATCTTGTATCTCGTGACGCGTAACTCAGGACTCGGAACTCGAAAGTGTTACCGATAACTCGGAGCTCGTATCTTGTATCACGTACCTTGTAACTCGTAACCCGTTACTCGTTGCCTATAGCTCGGAACTCGAATCTTGATCTCGGATCTTGTAAATCAATGACGAGAACCTCGAACTCGTATCCTAGATCTAGTGGTTCGTAACTCGTTACCGACAGGTGGAGACTCGCATCTTGTATCTCGTAACTCGTAACTAGTACCTCGTATATCGTAAGTCGTAATTCGTAACTCATAACTCGTAAATCGCAGCTTATAACTCGCTACTCATAACCCGGAACTCATAACTTGTGTATCGAAGCTTGTAATTCATTACCAACAAAAAGGAACTCGTATCTTGCTTCTCGTAGCTCGTAAATCGATACCGATATGTGGGAACTCGCATCTTGTATCTCGTAACTTGTGACTAATGCCACGAAGATCGTAGGTCGTAATTCGTAACTCGTATATCGTAGCTCGCAACTCGAAACTCGTAACTCAAAACTCGTAACTCGTATCTTGTAAATCGCAGCTTATAACTCGCTATTCATAACACAGAAATCGTATCTTTTCTATCGTAGACTGTAACCCATTACCAATGACAAGGAACTCGTATCTTGCCTCTCGTAGCTCGTAAATCGTTACCAATAAGTGGGAACTCGCATCTTGTATCTCGTGACGCGTAACTCGGGACTCGGAACTCGAAAGATCTACCGATAACTCGGAGTTCGTATCTTGTATCACTTACCTTGTAATTCGTAAACGAGTTGGTTACAAGAACCAGTAACTCGTTACCCATGACTCGGAACTCGTATCTTGTATCTAGTAGCTCGTAAATCATTACCGATTACCTGGAACTCGTATCTTGTGTCTCGTAGCTCGTAACTAGTACCTCATACATCGTAAGTCGTAATTCGTAACTGGTAACTCGTATATCGTAACTCGCAACTCCAAACTCGTAACTCGTAACTCGTAACTCGTAACTCGTAAAGCGCAGCTTATAACTCGCTACTCATAACCCGGAATTCGTAGCTTGTGTATCGTAGCTTATAACCCATTCGCGATAACAAGGAGCCCGTATCTCCCCTCTCGTAGCTCGTAAATCGTTACCGATAAGTGGTAACTCGCAACTTGTATCTCGTGACGCGTAACTCAGAACTTGGAACGCGTAACGCGTTACCGATAACTCGGAGCTTGTATCTTGTATGTCTTACCTTGTAACTCGCAACTCTTAACTTGTAACTCGTTACCCATTACTCGGAAATCGAATCTCCCATCTCGGATCTCGCAAATCATTGCCGATAACCTGGAACTCGCATCCTAGATCTTGAAGATCGTAACTCGTTAACAATAAGTAGGAACTCGCATCTTGTATCTCGTGACGTGTAACTCAGAACTCGGAACCAGTAAAGCGTTACCGATAACTCGGAACTCGTACCTTGTAACTCGTAACTCGTAACTCGTTACCCATAATTCGGAACTGGTATCTTATATAGAGTGACTTTTAATCCATTACCGATAACCTGGAACTCGTATCTTGCATCTCGCAGCTCGTTAATCGTTACCGATAAATGGGAACTCGCATCTTGTATCTCGTGACGCGTAGCTCAGGACTCGGACTCGAAAGTGTTACCTATAACTCGGAGCTCGTATCTTGTAACTGGTTACTCGTTACCCATAACTCGGAATTCGTATCTTATATATCGTAACTTGTAATCTATCACCGATAACCTGGAACTCGTGTCTTGCATCTTGTAGCTGGTAAATCGTTACCGATAAATGGGAACTCGCAACTTGTATCTCGTGACGCGGTAACTCGTTACGATAAGTGGGAACTCGCAACTTGTGTCTCGTGACGCGTAACTCAGAACTTGGAACTAGTAACGCGTTACCGATAACTCGGAGATTGTATCTTGTATCTCTTACCTTGTAACTCGTAACTCGTAACTCGTTACACATTACTCGGAACTCGTATCTTCTATCTCGGATCTCGCAAATCATTGCCGATAACCTGGAACTCGTATCCTAGATCTTGAAGATCGTAACTCGTTACCAATAAGTGAGAACACGCATCTTGTATCTCGTGACGTGTAACTCAGATCTCGGAACTAGTAACGAGTTACCGATAACTCGGAGCTCGTATCTTGTAACTCGTAACTCGGTACCCATAACTTGGAACTCGTAACTTATATATCGTAACTTGTAATCCATTACCGATAACCTGGAACTCGTATCTCCCATCTCGTAGCTCGTGAATCGTTACCGATAAATGGGAACTCGCATCTTGTATCTCGTGACGCGTAACTCAGGACTCGGAACTCGAAAGTGTTACCGATAACTCGGAGCTCGTATCTTGTAAATCGTAACTCGTTACCCATAACTCGGAACTCGTATCTTGTATCTAGTAGTTCGTAACTCATTACTGATTACCTGGAACTCGCATCTTGTGTCTCGTATCTCGTAACTCGTTACGATCAGTAGGAACTCGCATCTTGTGTCTCGTAACTCGTAACTAGTACATCGTAGATCGTCACAATTCGCAACTCGTAACTCGAAACTCGTAACTCAAAACTCGTTACTCGTAAATCGCACCTTATAACTCGCTACTCATAACCCGGAACTCATAACTTGTGTATCGTGGCTTGTAATTCATTACCAATAACAAAGAACTCGTATCTTGCCTCTCGTAGCTCGTAAATCGTTACCGATATGTGGTAACTCGCATCTTGTATCTTGTAACTCGTAACTAGTACCTCGTAGATCATCACAATTCGCAACTCGTAACTCGAAACTCGTAACTCAAAACTCGTTACTCGTAAATCGCATCTTATAATTCGCTACTCATAACCCGGAACTCGTATCTTGTGTATCGTAGCTTGTAACCCGTTACCAATAACAAAGAACTCGTATCTTGCCACTCGTAGCTCGTGAATCGTTACCGATAAGTGGGAACTCGCAACTTGTATCTCGTGACCCGTAACTCAGAACTTGGAAGTAGTAACGCGTTACCGATAACTCGGAGATTGTATTTTGTATCTCTTACCTTGTAACTCGTAACTCGTTACCCATTACTCGGAACTCGTACCTTCTATCTCGGATCTCGCAAATCATTGCCGATAACCTGGAACTCGTATCCTAGATCTTGAAGATCGTAACTCGTTACCAATAAGTGGGAACACGCATCTTGTATCTCGTGACGTGTAACTCAGATCTCGGAACTAGTAACGCGTTACCGATAACTCGGAGCTCGTATCTTGTAACTCGTAACTCGTTACCAATAACTCGGAACTCGTACCTTGTATCTAGTAGCTCGTAACTCATTACTGATTACCTGGAACTTGTATCTTGTGTCTGGTAGCTTGTAACACATTACCAATAGCAAGGAACTCGTATCTTGCCTCTCGTAGCTCGTAAATCGTTACCAATAAGTGGGAACTCGCAACTTGTATCTCGTGACGCGTAACTCAGAACTCGGAACTCGTAACGCGTAACCTTTAACTCGGAGCTCGTATCTTGTAACTCGTAACTCGTTACTTATAACTCCGAACCTCCGAGTACCTCGTAGATTGTAAGTCGTAATTCGTAACTCGTAACTCGTATATCGTTACTCGCAACTTGAAACTCGTAACTCGAAACTCGTAACTGGTAACTCGTAACTCGTAACTCGTAAATCGCACCTTATAACTCGCTACTCATAACCCGGAACTCATAACTTGTGTATCGTGGCTTGTAATTCATTACCAATAACAAAGAACTCGTATCTTGCCTCTCGTAGCTCGTAAATCGTTACCGATATGTGGTAACTCGCATCTTGTATCTTGTAACTCGTAACTAGTACCTCGTAGATCGTAAGTCACAATTCGCAACTCGTAACTCGTATATCATAATTCGCAACTCGAAACTCGTAACTCAAAACTCGTAACTCGTAAATCGCATCTTATAATTCGCTACTCATAACCCGGAACTCGTACCTTGTGTATCGTAGCTTGTAACCCATTACCAATAACAAGGAACTCGTATCTTGCCCCTCGTAGCTCGTGAATCGTTACCGATAAGTGGGAACTCGCAACTTGTGTCTCGTGACGCGTAACTCAGAACTTGGAACTAGTAACGCGTTACCGATAACTCGGAGATTGTATCTTGTATCTCTTACCTTGTAACTCGTAACTCGTAACTCGTTACACATTACTCGGAACTCGTATCTTCTATCTCGGATCTCGCAAATCATTGCCGATAACCTGGAACTCGTATCCCAGATCTTGAAGATCGTAACTCGTTACCAATAAGTGAGAACACGCATCTTGTATCTCGTGACGTGTAACTCAGATTTCGGAACTAGTAACGAGTTACCGATAACTCGGAGCTCGTATCTTGTAACTCGTAACTCGGTACCCATAACTTGGAACTCGTAACTTATATATCGTAACTTGTAATCCATTACCGATAACCTGGAACTCGTATCTCCCATCTCGTAGCTCGTGAATCGTTACCGATAAATGGGAACTCGCATCTTGTATCTCGTGACGCGTAACTCAGGACTCGGAACTCGAAAGTGTTACCGATAACTCGGAGCTCGTATCTTGTAAATCGTAACTCGTTACCCATAACTCGGAACTCGTATCTTGTATCTAGTAGTTCGTAACTCATTACTGATTACCTGGAACTCGCATCTTGTGTCTCGTATCTCGTAACTCGTTACGATCAGTAGGAACTCGCATCTTGTGTCTCGTAACTCGTAACTAGTACTTCGTAGATCGTCACAATTCGCAACTCGTAACTCGAAACTCGTAACTCAAAACTCGTTACTCGTAAATCGCACCTTATAACTCGCTACTCATAACCCGGAACTCATAACTTGTGTATCGTGGCTTGTAATTCATTACCAATAACAAAGAACTCGTATCTTGCCTCTCGTAGCTCGTAAATCGTTACCGATATGTGGTAACTCGCATCTTGTATCTTGTAACTCGTAACTAGTACCTCGTAGATCATCACAATTCGCAACTCGTAACTCGAAACTCGTAACTCAAAACTCGTTACTCGTAAATCGCATCTTATAATTCGCTACTCATAACCCGCAACTCGTATCTTGTGTATCGTAGCTTGTAACCCGTTACCAATAACAAAGAACTCGTATCTTGCCACTCGTAGCTCGTGAATCGTTACCGATAAGTGGGAACTCGCAACTTGTATCTCGTGACCCGTAACTCAGAACTTGGAAGTAGTAACGCGTTACCGATAACTCGGAGATTGTATCTTGTATCTCTTACCTTGTAACTCGTAACTCGTTACCCATTACTCGGAACTCGTATCTTCTATCTCGGATCTCGCAAATCATTGCCGATAACCTGGAACTCGTATCCTAGATCTTGAAGATCGTAACTCGTTACCAATAAGTGGGAACACGCATCTTGTATCTCGTGACGTGTAACTCAGATCTCGGAACTAGTAACGCGTTACCGATAACTCGGAGCTTGTATCTTGTAACTCGTAACTCGTAACTCGTTGCTCATAACTCGGAACTCGAATCTTGATCTCGGATCTTGTAAATCAATGTCGATAACCTCGAACTCGTATCCTAGATGTAGTAGTTCGTAACTCGTTACCGATTGGTGGAAACTTGCATCTTGTATCACATGAAGCGAAACTCAGAACTCGGAACACGTAACGCGTAACCGATGACTCGGAGCTCGTATCTTGTACCTCGTAACTCGTTACCCATAACTCGGAACTGGTAACTTGTATTTAGTAGCTCGTAACTCATTACTGATTACCTGGAACTCGTATCTTGTGTCTCGTAGCTCGTAACTCGTTACGATAAGTGGGAACTCGCATCTTGTATCTCTTAACTTGTAACTAATGCCTCGAAGATCGTAAGCCGTAATTCGTAACTCGTATATCGTAACTCGCAACTCGAAACTCGTAACTCGAAACTCGCTATTCATAACACGGAAATTGTATCTTTTCTATCGTAGATTGTAACCCATTACCAATAACAAGGAACTCGTATCTTGCCTCTCGTAGCTCGTAAATCGTTACCAATAGGTGGGAACTCGCATCTTGTATCTCGTGACGCGTAACTCGGGACTCGGAACTCGAAAGTGCTACCGATAACTCGGAGCTCGTATCTTGTATCACTTACCTTGTAATTCGTAACTCGTAACCAGTAACTCGTTACCCATGACTCGGAACTCGTATCTTGTATCTAGTAGCTCGTAAATCATTACTGATTACCTGGAACTCGTATCTTGTGTATCGTAGCTCGTAACTAGTACCTCGTACATCGTAAGTCGTAATTCGTAACTGGTAACTCGTATATCGTAACTCGCAGCTCGAAACTCGTAACTCGTAACTCGTAACTGGTAAATCGCAGCTTATAACTCGCCACTCATAACCCGAAACTCGTATCTTGTGTATCGTAGCTTGTAACCCATTAGCAATAACAAGGACCTCGTATCTTGCCTCTCGTAGCTCGTAAATCGTTTCCTTTAAGTGGGAACTCGCATCTTGTATCGCGTGACGTGTAACCTAGAACTCGGAACTCCTAACGCGTTACCGATAGCCAGGAGCTCGTATCCTTCAACTAGTAGCTCGTAACTCATTACTGATTAACTAGAACTCGTATCTTGTGCCTGGTAGCTCGTAACTCGTAACGATAAGTGGGAACTCGTATCTTGTACCTCGTAACTTGTAACTAATGCCTCGTATATCGTAACTCGCAACTCGAAACTAGTAACTCGAAACTCGTAGCTCGTATCTCGTAAATCGCAGCTTATAACTCGCTATTCATAACACGGAAATCGTATCTTTTCTATCGTAGATTATAACCCATTACCAATAGCAAGGAACTCGTATCTTGCCTCTCGTAGCTCGTAACTCGTAACGATAAGTGGGAACTCGCATCTTGTATCTCGTGACGCGTAACTCGAAGGTTTTATCGATAACTCGGAGCTCGTATCTTGTATCACTTACCTTGCAACTCGTAACTCGTAACCCGTAACTCGTTGCCCATAACTCGGAACGCGAATCTTGATCTCGGATCTTGTAAATCAATTACGATAACCTCGAACTCGTATCCTAGATCTAGTAGTTCGTAACTCGTTACCGATAGGTGGAAACTCGCATCTTGTATCTCATGACGCGAAACTCAGAACTCTCAACTCGTAACGCGTAACCGATAGCTCGGAGCTTGTATCTTGTATCTCTTACCTTGTAACTCGTAACTCGTTACCCATAACTTGGAACTCATATCTTATATATCGTAACTTGTAATCCATTACCGATAACCTGGAAGTCGTATCTTGGATCTCGTAGCTCGTAAATCATGACCGATAAATGGGAACTCGCATCTTGTACCTCGTGACGCGTAAACGAGGACTCGGAACTCGAAAGCGTTACCGACAACCCGGAGCTCGTATCTTGTATTACTTACCTTGTAACTCGTAACTCGTAACCCGTAACTCGTTGCCCATAACTCGGAGCTCGAATCTTGATCTCGGATCTTGTAAATCAATGTCGATAACCTCGAACTCGTATCCTAGATCTAGTAGTTCGTAACTCGTTACCGATAGATGGAAACTCGCATCTTGTATCTCATGGAGCGAAACTAAGAACTCGGGACTCGTAACGCGTAACCGATAATTCGGAGCCTCGTATCTTGTAACTCGTAACTCGTTACCCATAACTCGGAACTCGTATCTTGTATGTAGTAGCTCGTAACTCGTTACTGATTACCTGGAACTCATATATTGTGTCTCGTAGCTCGTAACTCGTTACGATAAGTGGGAACTCGCATCTTGTATCTCGTAACTCGTAACTATTACCTCATAAATCGTAAGTCGTAATTCGTAACTCATATATCGCAACTCGCAACTCGAAACTCGTAACTTGAAACTCGTAAATCACACCTTATAACTTGCTTCTCATAACCCGGAACTCATAACTTGTGTATCGTAGCTTGTAATTCATTACCAATAACAAAGAACTCGTATCTTGCCTCTCGTAGCTCGTAAATCGTTACCGATATGTGCGAACTCGCATCTTGTATCTTGTAACTCGTAACTAATACCTCGTAGATCGTAAGTCATAATTCGCAACTCGTAACTCGTATATCGTAATTCGCAACTCGAAACTCGTAACTCGAAACTCGAAACTCGTAACTCAAAACTCGTAACTCGTAAATCGCAGCTTATAACTCGCTACTCATTACCCGGAACTCGTATCTTGTGTATCGTAGCTTGTAACCCATTACCAATAACAAGGAACTTGTATCTGGCCTCTCGTAGCTCGTAAATCGTTACCGATAAGTGGGAACTCGCAACTTGTATCTCTCGACGCGTAGCTCAGAACTTGGAACTCGTAACGCGTTATCGATAACTTGGAGCTTGTCTCTTGTATCTCTTACCTTGTAACTCGTAACTCGTAAATCACAGCTTATAACTCGCTACTCATAACCCGGAGCTCGTATCTTGTGTATCTTAGCTTGTAATTCATTACCAATAACAAGGAACTCGTATCTTGCCTCTCGTAGCTCGTAAATCGCTACCGATAAGTGGGAACTCGCAACTGGTATCTCTTTGACGCGTAACTCAGAACTTGTAACTCGTAACTCGTTTCCCATTACTTGGAACTCGTATCTTCTATCTCGGATCTCGCAAATCATTGCCGATAACCTGGAACTCGTATCCTAGATCTTGAAGATTGTAACTCGTTACCAATAAGTGGGAACTCACATCTTGTATCTCGTGACGTGTAACTCAGAACTCGGAACTAGTAACGCGTTACCCATAACTCGGATCTCGTATCTTGTAACTCGTAACTCGTTACCAATAAATCGGAACTCGTACCTTGTATCTTGTGTCTCGTAGCTCGTAACTCGTTACGATAAAAAAGGCGCGCCGACGTACAATCTTGCCAAGCATCTTCTGCACATCATACAACCATTGGAAGGAAGAACACCATCTTATGTGAAGGACTCCCAACTTATAACTCGCTACTCATAACCCGGAACTCATAACTTGTGTATCGTAGCTTGTAATTCATTACCAATAAAAAGGAACTCGTATCTTGCTTCTCGTAGCTCGTAAATCGTGACCGATAAGTGTTAACTCGCAACTTGTATCTTGTCACGCGTAACTCAGGACTTGGAACTCGTAACGCGTTACCGATAATTCGGAGCTCGTATCTTGCATCTCTTGCATTGTAACACGTAACTCGTAACTCATAACTCGTTACCCATTACTCGGAACTCGTATCTCCTATCTCGGATTTTGCAAATCATTGCCGATAACCTGGAACTCGTATCCTAGATCTTGAAGATCGTAACTCGTTATCAATAAGTGGGAACTCGTATCTTATATCTCGTGACGCGTAACTCAGGACTTGGAACTCGTAACGCGTAACCGGTGACTCGGAGCTCGTATGTTGTACCTCGTAACTCGTTACCTATAACTCGGAACTCGTAACTTGTATTTAGTAGCTCGTAACTCATTACTGATTACCTGGAACTCGTATCTTATGTCTCGTAGCTCGTAACTCGTTACGATAAGTGGGAACTCGCGTCTTGTATCTCGTAACTCGTAACTAGTACCACGTATATCGTAAGTCGTAATTCGTAACTCATAACTCGTAAATCGCAGCATATAACTCGCTACTCATAACCCGGATCTCGTATCTTGTGTATCGTAGCTTGTAACCCATTACCAATAACAAGGAACTCGTATCTTGCCTCTCGTAGCTCGTAAATCGTTACCGATAAGTGGGAACTAGTAACTTGTATCTCTCGACGCGTAACTCAGAACTTGGAACTTGTAACGCGTTACCCATTACTCGGAACTCGTATCTTCTATCTCGGATCTCGCAAATCATTGCCGATAACCTGGATCTCGTATCCTATTTCTTGAAGATCGTAACTCGTTACAAATAAGTGGGAACTCGCATTTTGTATCTGGTGACCTGTAACTCAGAACTCGGAACTAGTAACGCGTTACCGATACTCGGAGCTCGTATCTTGTACCTTGTAACTCGTTACCCATTACTCGAAACTCGTAACTTGTATTTAGTAGCTCGTAACTCATTACTGATTACCTGGAACTCGTATCTTGTGTCTCGTAGCTCGTAACTCGTTTCGATAAGAGGGAACTCGCATCTTGTATCTCGTAACTCGTTACCCATTACTCGGAACTCGTATCTTCTATCTCGGATCTCGCAAATCATTGCCGATAACCTGGATCTCGTATCCTATTTCTTGAAGATCGTAACTCGTTACAAATAAGTGGGAAATCACATTTTGTATCTCGTGACGTGTAACTCAGAACTCGGAACTAGTAACGCGTTACCGATAACTCGGAGCTCGTATCTTGTACCTTGTAACTCGTTACCCATTACTCGAAACTCGTAACTTGTATTTAGTAGCTCGTAACTCATTACTGATTACCTGGAACTCGTATCTTGTGTCTCGTAGCTCGTAACTCGTTACGATAAGAGGGAACTCGCATCTTGTATCTCGTAACTCGTAACTAGTACTACGTATATCGTAAGTCGTAATTCGTAACTCATAACTCGTAAATCGCAGCTTATAACTCGCTACTCATAACCCGGATCTCGTATCTTGTGTATCGTAGCTTGTAACCCATTACCAATAACAAGGAACTCGTATCTTGCCTCTCGTAGCTCGTAAATCGTTACCGATAAGTGGGAACTAGCAACTTGTATCTCGCGACGCGTAACTCAGAACTTGGAACTCGTAACGCGTTACCGATATCTCGGAGCTCGTATCTTATATATCGTAACTTTGAATCCATTACCGATAACCTGGAACTCGTATCTTATATATCGTAGCTTGTAACCCATTACCGATAACCTGGAACTCGTATCTTGTATCACGTACCTTGTAACTCGTAACTCGTAACCCGTTACTCGTTGCCTATAACTCGGAACTCGTATCTTGATCTCGGATCTTGTAAATCAATGACGATAACCTCGAACTCGTATCCTAGATCTAGTAGTCCGTAACTCGTTACCGATAGGTGGAAAATCGCATCTTGTATCTCATGACGCGAAACTCAGAACTCGGAACTCGTAACGCGTAACCGATAACTCGGAGCTCGCATCTTGTAACTCGTAACTTGTTACTCATAGCTCGGAACTCGTATCTTGTATCTAGTAGCTCGTAACTCATTACGGATTACCTGGAACTCGTATCTTGTGTCTCGTAGCTCGTAACTCGTTACGACAAGTGGGAACTCTCATCTTGTATCTCGTAATTCGTAACTAGTACCTCGTAGATCGTAAGTCTTAATCCGTAACTCGTAACTCGTATATCGTATCTCGCAACTCAAAACTAGAAACTCGTAAATCGCAGCTTATAGCTCGCTACTCTTAACCCGGAACTCGTATATTGTGTGACGTAGCTTGTAACCCATCACCAATAACAAGGAACTCGTATCTTGCCTCTCGTAGTTCGTAAATCGTTACCAATAAGTGGGAACTCGCAACTTGTATCTCGTAACGCGTAGCTCAGAACTAGGAACTCGTAACGCGTTACCGATAAGTCGGAGCTTGTCTCTTGTATCTCTTACCTTGTAACTCGTCACTCGTAACTTGTAACTCGTTACCCATTACTCGGAACACGTACCTTCTATCTCGGATCTCGCAAATCACTGCCGATAACCTGGAAATCGTATCCTAGATCATGAAGATCGTAACCCGTTACCAATATGTGGGAACTCGCATCTTGTATCTCGTGACGTGTAACTCAGAACTCGAAACTAGTAACGCGTTACTATAACTCGGAGCTCGTATCTTGTATCCAGTAGCTCGTAACTCATTACTGATTACCTGGAACTCGTATCTTGTGTCTCGTAGCTCGTAAGTCACTACGATAAGTGAGAACTCGCATCTTGTATCTCGTAACTTGTAACTAGTACCTGGTATATCGTAATTCGCAACTCGAAACTCGTAACTCGAAACTCGTAACTCGTAAATCGCAGCTTATAACTCGCTACTCATAACCCGGGTCTCGTATCTTGTGTATCGTAGCTTGTAACCCATTACCAATAACAAGGAACTCGTATCTTGCCTCTTGTAGCTCGTAGATCGTTACCGATGAATGGGAACTCGCATCTTGTATCTCGTGACGCGTAACTCAGGACTCGGAACTCGAAAATGTTACCGATAACTCGTAGCTCGTATCTTGTAACACTTACCTTGTAAATCGTAACCCGTAACTCGTTGCCCATAACTCGGATCTCGAATCTTGATCTCGGATCTTGTAAATCAATGACGATAACCTTGAACTCGTATCCTAGATCTAGTGGTTCTTAACTCGTTACCGATAGGTGGAAACTCGCATCTTGTATCTCATGACGCAAAACTCAGAACTTGGAACTCGTAACCCGTTTCCGATCACTCGGAGCTTGTATCTTGTATCTCTTACCTTGTAACTCGTAACTCGTAACTCGTAACTCGTAACTCGTAACTCGAAACTCGTTACCCATTACTCGGAACTCATATCTTCTATCTCGGATCTCGCAAATCATTGCTGATAACCTGGAACTCGTATCATAGATTTTGAAGATCGTAACTCGTTACCAATAAGTGGGAACTGGTATCTTATGTTTCGTGACGCGTAACTCAGGACTCGGAACTCGTAATTCGTAACCGATAACTCGGAGCTCGTATCTTATATATCGTAACTTGAAATCCATTACCGATAACCTGGAACTCGTATCTTATATATCGTAACTTGTAATCCATTACCGATAACCTGGAACTCGTATATTGCATCTCGTAGCTCGTAAATCGTTACCGATAAATGGGAACTCGCATCGTGTATCTCGTGACGCGTAACTCGAAAGTTTTATCGATAACTCGGAGCTCGTATCTTGTATCACTTACCTTGCAACTCGTAACTCGTAACCCGTAACTCGTTGCCCATAACTCGGAACTCAAATCTTGATCTCGGATCTTGTAAATCAATTACGATAACCTCGAACTCGTATACTAGATCTAGTAGTTCGTAACTCGTTAACGATAGGTGGAAACTCGCATCTTGTATCTCATGATGCGAAACTCAGGACTCGGAACTCGGAACGCGTAACCGATAACTCGGAGCTCGTATCTTGTATCTCGTGACGCGTAACTCAGGACTCGGAACTCGAAAGTGTTACCGATAATTCGCAGCTCGGATCATGTAACACTTACCTTGTAAATAGTAACCCGTAACTCGTTGCCCATAACTCGGATCTCGAATCTTGATCTCGGATCTTGTAAATCAATGACGATAACCTCGAACTCGTATCCTAGATCTAGTAGTTCGTAACTCGTTACCGACAGGTGGAGACTCGCATCTTGTATCTCATGACGTGAAACTCAGAACTCGGGTCTCGTAACGCGTAACCTATAACTCGGAGCTCGTATCTTGTAACTCGTAACTCGTTACTTATAACTCGGAACGCGCATCTTGTATCTAGTGGCTCGTAACTCATTACTGATTACCAGGAACTCGCATCTTGTATCTCGTAACTCGTAACTAGTACCTCGTAGATTGTAAGTCGTAATTCGTAACTCGTAACTCGTATATCGTTACTCGCAACTCGAAACTCGTAACTCGAAACTCGTAACTCGTAACTCGTAACTCGTAACTCGTAACTAGTACCTCGTAGATCGTAAGTCGTAATTCGTAACTCGTAACTTGAATATCGTTACTCGCAACTTGAAACTCGTAACTCGTAACTCGTAACTCGTAAATCGCACCTTATAACTCGCTACTCATAACCCGGAATTCATAACTCGTGTATCGCGGTTTGTAATTCATTACCAATAACAAAGAACTCGTATCTTGCCCTCGTAGCTCGTAAATCGTTACCAATAAGTGGGAACTCGCAACTTGTATCTCGTGACGAGTAACTCAGAACTAGGAACTCGTAACGCGTTACCGATAACTCGGAGCTCGTATCTCTTACCTTGTAACTCGTAACTCATAACTCGAAACTCGTAACTCGCTACCCATAACCCGGAACTCGTATCTTGTGTATCTTAGCTTGTAGTTCATTACCAATAAGAAGGATCTTGTATCTTACCTCTCGTAGCTCGTAAATCGTTACCGATAAGTGGGAACTCGCAACTTGTATCTCGTGACGCGTAACTCAGAACTTGGAACTCGTAACGCGTTACCGATAACTCTGAGCTTGCATTTTGTATCTCTTACATTGTAACACGTAACTTGTAACTCATGACTCGTTACCTAATACTCGGAACTCGTATCTTCTATCTCGAATCTCGCAAATCATTGGCGATAACCTGGAACTCGTATCCTAGATCTTAAAGATCTTAACTCGTTACCAATAAGTGGGAACTCGCATCTTGTACCTCGTGACCTGTAACTCAGAACTCGGAACTAGTAACGCGTTACCGATAACTCGGAGCTCGTCTCTTCTATCTCTTACCTTGTAACTCGTAATTCGTAACTCGTAACTCGTTACTCGTTACCCATTACTCGGAACTCGTGTCTTCTATCTCGGATCCCGCAAATCATTGCCGATAACCTGGAACTCGTATCCCAGATCTTGAAGATCGTCACTCGTTATCAATAAGTGGGAACTCGTATCTTGTATCTCGTAACGCGTAACTCAGGACTCGGAACTCGAAAGTATTACCGACAACTCGGAGCTCGTATCTTGTATCACTTACCTTGTAACTCGTAACTCGTAACCCGTAACTCGTTGACCATAACTCGGAACTCGAATCTTGATCTCGGATCTTGTAAAACAATGACGATAACCTCGAACTCATATCCTAGATCTAGTAGTTCGTAACTCGTTACCGATAGGTGGAAACTCGCATCTTGTATCTCATGATGCGAAACTCAGAACTCTCAACTCGTAACGCGTAACCGATAGCTCGGAGCTTGTATCTTGTAACTCGTAACCCGTTACCCATAACTCGGAACTGGTATCTTGTATCCAGTAGCTCGTAACTCATTACTGATCACCTGGAACTCGTATCTTGTGTCTCGTAGCTCGTAACTCGTTACGACAAGTGGGAACTCTTATCTTGTATCTCGTAATTCGTAACTCGTAACTCGTATATCTTAACTCGCAACTCAAAACTAGAAACTCGTAACTCGTAAATCGCAGCTTATAACTACCTACTCATAACCCGGAACTCGCATCGTGTGTATCTTAGCTTGTAACCCATTACCAATAACAAGGAATTCGTAACCTGCCTCTCATTGCTCGTAAATTGTTACCGATAAGTGGGAACTCGCATCCTATATCTCGTGACGTGAAACTCAGAACTCGGAACTAGTAACGCGTTACCGATAATTCGGAGCTCACATCTTGTATCTCGTAAGTCGTAACTAGTACCTCGTAGATCGTAAGTCGTAATTCGTAACTCGTAACTCGTATATCGATACTCGCAACTTGAAACTCGTAACTCGAAACTCGTAACTCGTACTCGTAAATCGCATCTTATAACTCGCTACTCATAACCCGGAACTCGTATCTTGTGTATCGTAGCTTGTAACCCATTACCAATAACAAGGAACTCGTGTCTTGCATCTCTTAGCTCGTAAACCACCGTTACCGATAAATGGGAACTCGCACCTTGTATCTCGTGACGCGTAACTCAGGGCTAGGAACTCGCAACTTGTTACCGATAACTCGGAGCTCGTATCTCTTATCTTGTAACTCGTAACTCATAACTCGAAACTCGTAACTCGGTACCCATAACCTGGAACTCGTATCTTGTGTATGTTAGCTTGTAATTCATTACTAATAACAAGGATCTCGTATCTTACCTCTCGTAGCTCGTAAATCGTTACCGATAAGTGGGAACTCGCAACTTGTATCTCGTGATGCGTAACTCAGAACTTGGATCTCGTAACGCGTTACGGATAACTCTGAGCTTGTATTTTGTATCTCTTACATTGTAACACGTAACTCGTAACTCATGACTCGTTACCCATTACTCGGAACTCGTATCTTCTATCTCGTATCTCGCAAATCATTGCCGATAACCTGGAACTCGTATCCTAGATATTAAAGATCTTAACTCGTTACCAATAAGTGGAAACTCGCATCTTGTACCTTGTGACGTGTAACACAGAGGTCGAAACTAGTAACGCATTACCGATTACTCGGAACTCGTATCTTGTAACTCGTAACTCGTTACCCGTAACTCGGAACTCGTATCTTGTATCTAGTAGGTCGTACCTCATTACTGATTACCTGGAACTCGTATCTTGGTCTAGTAGCTTGTGACCCATTACCAATAACAAGGAACTCGTATCTTGCCACTCGTAGCTCGTAAATCGTTACCGATAAGTGGGAACTCGTAACTCGTATCTCGTGACGCGTAACTCAGAACTTGGAACTCGTAACGCGTTACCGATAGCTCGGAGCTCGTCTCTTGTATCTCTCACCTTGTAACTCGTAACTCGTTACTCGTTACCCATTACTCGGAACTCGTATCTTCTATTTCGGATCCCGAAAATCATTGTCGATAACCTGGAACTCATATCCCAGATCTTGAAGATCGTAACTAGTTATCAATAAGTGGGAACTCGTATCTTGTATCTCGTGACGCGTAACTCAGGACTTGGAACTCGAAAGTGTTACCAACAACTCGGAGCTCGTATTTTGTATCACTTACCTTGTAACTCGTAACTCGTAACCCGTAACTCGTTGACCATAACTCGGAACTCGAATCTTCATCTCGGATCTTGTAAATCAATGACGATAACTTCGAATTCGTATCCTAGATCTAGTAGTTCGTAACTCGTTACCTATAGGTGGAAACTCGCATCCTTTATCTCATGACGCGATACTCGGAACTCGTAACGCGTAACCGATAACTTGGAGCTCGTATCTTGTAATTCGTAACTCGTTACCCATAACTCGGAACTCTTATCTTATATATCGTAACTTGTAATCCATCACCGATAACCTGAAACTCTTATCGTGCATCTCGTAGCTCGTAAATCGTTACTGATAAATGGGAACTCGCATCCTGTATCTCGTGACGCGTAACTCGGGACTCGGAACTCGAAGGTGTTACCGATAACTCGGAGCTCGTATCCTGTTTCACTTACTTTGTAATTCGTAACTCGTAATCCGTAACTCGTTGCCCGTAACTCGGAACTCGAAACCTGTTCTCGGTTCTTGTAAATGAATGACGATAACCTCGAACTCGTATCGTAGATCTAATAGTTTGTAACTCATTACCGATAGGTGGAAACTCGCATCCTGTATCTCATGACGCGTAACTCAGAACTCGAAACTCGTAACGCGTAACAGATAACTCGGAGCTCGTATCTTGTATCTCTTACCTTGTAACTCGTAACACGTAACCCGTAACTCGTTGCCCATAACTGGGAACTCGAATCTTGATCTCGGATCTTGTAAATCAATGACGATATTCTCAAACTCCTATCCTAGATCTGGTAGTTCGTAACTCGTTACCTATAGGTGGAAGCTCGCATTTTTTATCTCATGACGCGAAACTCAGAACTCGGAATTCGTAACGCGTAACCGATAACTCGGAGCTCGTACCTTGTAATTCGTAACTCGTTACCCATAACTCGGAACTCATATCTTATATATCGTAACTTGTAACCCATTACCGATAACCTGGAACTCGTATCTTGCATCTCGTAGCTCGTAAATCGTTACCGATAAATGGGAGCTCGCATCTTGTATCTCGTGACGCGTAACTCGGGACTCGTAACTCGAAAGTGTTACCGATAACTCGGAGCTCGTATCTTGTATCACTTACTTTGTAATTCGTAACTCGTAACCCGCAACTCGTTGCCCGTAGCTCGGAACTCGAACCCTGTTCTCGGATCTTGTAAATGAATGACGATAACCTCAAACTCGTATCCTAGATCTAATAGTTTGTAACTCATTACCGATAGGTGGAAACTCGCATCTTGTATCTCTTGACGCGTAACTCAGAATTCGAAACTCGTAACGCGTAACAGATATCTCGGAGCTCGTATCTTGTAACTTGTAACTCGTCACCCATTACTCGGAACTCGTATCTTCTATCTCGGATCTCCCAAATCATTGCCGATTACCTGGAACTCGTATCCTAGATCTTGAAGATCGTAACTTGTTACCAATAAGTGGAAACTCGTTTCTTATATCTCGTGACGCGTAACTCAGGACTAGGAACTCGTAACGCGTAACCGATAACTCGGAGCTCGTATCTTGTCAATCGTAACTTGTTACCCATAACTCGGAACTTGTATCTTGTATCTAGTAGTTCGTAACTCATTACTGATTACCTAGAACTCCTCTCTTGTGTCTCGTAGCTCGTAACTCGTAACGATAAGTGGAAACTCGCATCTTGTATCTCGTAACTCATAGCTAGTACCTCGTAGATCGTAAGTCGTAATTCGTAATTCGAAACTCGTATATCGTAATTCGCAACTCGAAACTCGTGACTGGAAACTGGTATCTCGTAACTCGTAAATCGCAGCTTATAACCCGCTACCCATAACCCGGTACTCGTATCTTGTGTATCATAGCTTGTAACCCATTACCAATAACAAGGAACTCGTATCTTGCCTCTCGTAGCTCGTAAATCGTTACCGATAAGTGAAAACTCGCAACTTGTATCTCGTAACGCGTAGCTCAGAACTTGGAACTCGTAACGCGTTACCGATAGCTAGGAGCTCGTATCCTGCAACTAGTAGCTCGTAACTCATTACTGATTAACTAGAACTCGTATCTTGTGCCTCGTAACTCGTAACTCGTAACGATAAGTGGGAACAAGCATCTTGTATCGCGTGACGTGTAACTTAGAACTCGGAACTCGGAACTCGTAACGAGTTACCGATAACTCGGAGCTCGTATTTTGTATCTCTTACATTGTAACACTTAACTCGTAACTCATAACTCGTTACCCATTACTCGGAACTTGTATCTTCTATCTCGGATCTCGCAAATCATTGCCGATAACCTGGAACTCGTATCCTAGATCTTGAAGATCGTAACTCGTTACCAATAAGTGGGAACTCGTATCTTGTATATCGTGACGCGTAACTCGGGACTCGGAACTCGAAAGTGTTACCGATAACTCGGAGCTCGTATCTTGTATCACTTATCTTGTAACTAGTAGCTGGTAACCCGTACCTTGTTGACCATAACTCGGAACTCGAATCTTGATCTCGGATCTTGTGAATCAATGACGATAACCTCGAATTCGTATCCTAGATCTAGTTGTTCGTAACTCGTTACCTATAGGTGGAAACTCGCATCTTTTATCTCATGACGCGAAACTCAGAACTCGAAACTCGTAACGCGTAACCGATAACTCGGAGCTCGTATCTTGTAACTCGTATATTATATATCGTAACTTGTAATCCATTATCGATAACCTGGAACTCGTGTCTTGCATCTCGTAGCTCGTAAATCGTTACCGATAAATGGGAACTCGCAACTTGTATCTCGTGACGCGGTAACTCGTTACGATAAGTGGCAACTCGCACCTTGTATCTCGTAACTCGTAACTAGTACCTCGTAGGTCGTAAGTCGTAATTCGTAACTCGTAACTCGTATATCGCAGCTTATATCTCGCTACTCATAACCCGGAACTCGTATCTTGTGTATCGTAGCTTGTAACCCTTTACCAATTACAAGGAACTAGTATCTTGCCTCTTCTAGCTCGTAAATCGTTACCGATAAGTGTTAACTCGCAACTTGTATCTTGTGACGCGTAACTCAGGACTTGGAACTCGTAACGCGTTACCGATAATTCGGAGCTCGTATCTTGTATCTCTCGCATTGTAATACGCAACTCGTAACTCATAACTAGTTACCCATTACGCGGAACTCGTATCTTCTATCTCGGATCTCGCAAATCATTGCCGATAACCTGGAACTCGTATCCTAGATCTTGAAGATCGTAACTCGTTACGAATAAGTGAGAACTCGTATCTTATATCTCGTGACGTGTAACTCAGGACTCGGAACTCGTAACGCGTAACCGATAACTCGGAGCTTGTATCTTGTAAATCGTAACTCGTTACCCATAACTCGGAACTCGTATCTTGTCTCTAGTAGCTCGTAACTCATTACTGATTACCTGGAACTCGTATCTTGTGTCTCGTAGCTCGTAACTCGTTACGATAAGCGGGAACTCGCATCTAGTATCTCGTAACTCGTAGCTAGTACCTCGTATATCGTAAGTCGTAATTCGTAACTCGAAACTCGTATATCGTAACTCGTAACTCGCAACTTGCACCTCGAAACTCGTAACTCGTAACTCGTAACTCTTAACTCGTAACTCGTAACTCGTAACTCGTAACTCGTAACTCGTAACTCGTAACTCGAAACTCGTAACTCGTAAATCGCGGCTTATAACTCGCTACTCATAACCCGTGTATCGTAGCTTGTAACTCATTACCAATAGCAAGGAACTCGTGTCTTGCGTCTCGTAGCTCGCAAATCGTTACCGACAGGTGGAAACTCGCATCTTGTATCTCATGAAGCGAAACCCAGAAATCGGAACTAGTATCGCGTTACCGATAAGTCGGAGCTCGTATCTTGTAACTCGTAACTCGTTGCCCATAACTCGGAACTCGTATCTTGTATCTAGTAGCTCGTAACTCATTACTGATTACCTGGAACTCGTATCTTGTATCTTGTAGCTTGTAAGTCGCTACGATAAGTGGGAACTCGCATCCTGTATCTCGTAACTCGTAACTAGTACCTCATTTATCGTAACTCGCAACTCGAAACTCGTAACTCGAAACTCGTAACTCGAAACTCGTAACTCGAAACTCGTAACTCGAAACTCGAAACTCGTAACTCGAAACTCGTAACTCGTAAATCGCAGCTTATAACTCGCTACTCATAACCCGGATCTCGTATCTTGTGTATCGTAGCTTGTAACCCATTACCAATAACAAGGAACTCGTATCTTGCCTCTCGTAGCTCGTAAATCGTTACCGATAAGTGAGAACTCGCAACTTGTATCTAGCGACGCGTAACTCAAAACTTGGAACTCGTAACGCGTTACCGATAACTCGGAGCTTGTCTCTTGTATCTCTTACCTTGTAACTGGTAACTCGTTACCCATTACTCGGAACTCGTATCTTCTATCTCGGATCTCGCAAATCATTGCCGATAACCTGGAACTCGTATCCTATATCTTGAAGATCGCAACTCGTTACCAATAAGTGGGAAGTCGCATCATGTATCTCGTGGCGTGTAACTCAGAACTCGGAACTAGTAACGCGTTACCGATAACTCGGAGTTCGTATCTTGTAACTCGTAACTCGTAACTCTTTACTCATAACTCGTAACTGGTATCTTGTATCTAGTAGCTCGTAACTCATTACTGATTACCTGGAACTCCTATCTTGTGTCTCGTAGCTCATAACTCGTTACGACAAGTGGAAACTCTCATCTTGTATCTCGTAATTCGTAACTAGTACCTCGTAGATCGTAAGTCTTAATCCGTAACTCGTAACTCGTAAATCGCAGCTTATAACTAGCTACTCATAACCCGGAACTCGTATCTTGTGTATCGTAGCGTGTAACCCATTACCAATAACAAGGAACTCGTATCTTGCCTCTCGTAGCTCGTAAATCGTCACCAATAAGTGGGAACTCGCAACTTGTATCTCGTGACGCGTCGCTCAGAACTAGGAACTCGTAACGCGTTACCGATAACTTGGAGCTCGTATCTTATATATCGTAACTTGAAATCCATTACCGATAACCTGGAACTCGTATCTTATATATCGTAACTTGTAATCCATTACCGATAACCTGGAACTCGTATATTGCATCTCGTAGCTCGTAAATCGTTACCGATAAATGGGAACTCGCATCGTGTATCTCGTGACGCGTAACTCGAAAGTTTTATCGATAACTCGGAGCTCGTATCTTGTATCACTTACCTTGCAACTCGTAACTCGTAACCCGTAACTCGTTGCCCATAGCTCGGAACTCAAATCTTGATCTCGGATCTTGTAAATCAATTACGATAACCTCGAACTCGTATACTAGATCTAGTAGTTCGTAACTCGTTAACGATAGGTGGAAACTCGCATCTTGTATCTCATGATGCGAAACTCAGGACTCGGAACTCGGAACGCGTAACCGATAACTCGGAGCTCGTATCTTGTATCTCGTGACGCGTAACTCAGGACTCGGAACTCGAAAGTGTTACCGATAATTCGCAGCTCGGATCATGTAACACTTACCTTGTAAATAGTAACCCGTAACTCGTTGCCCATAACTCGGATCTCGAATCTTGATCTCGGATCTTGTAAATCAATGACGATAACCTCGAACTCGTATCCTAGATCTAGTAGTTCGTAACTCGTTACCGACAGGTGGAGACTCGCATCTTGTATCTCATGACGTGAAACTCAGAACTCGGGTCTCGTAACGCGTAACCTATAACTCGGAGCTCGTATCTTGTAACTCGTAACTCGTTGCTTATAACTCGGAACGCGCATCTTGTATCTAGTGGCTCGTAACTCATTACTGATTACCAGGAACTCGCATCTTGTATCTCGTAACTCGTAACTAGTACCTCGTAGATTGTAAGTCGTAATTCGTAACTCGTAACTCGTATATCGTTACTCGCAACTCGAAACTCGTAACTCGAAACTCGTAACTCGTAACTCGTAACTCGTAACTCGTAACTCGTAACTCGTAACTAGTACCTCGTAGATCGTAAGTCGTAATTCGTAACTCGTAACTTGAATATCGTTACTCGCAACTTGAAACTCGTAACTCGTAACTCGTAACTCGTAAATCGCACCTTATAACTCGCTACTCATAACCCGGAATTCATAACTCGTGTATCGCGGTTTGTAATTCATTACCAATAACAAAGAACTCGTATCTTGCCCTCGTAGCTCGTAAATCGTTACCAATAAGTGGGAACTCGCTACTTGTATCTCGTGACGAGTAACTCAGAACTAGGAACTCGTAACGCGTTACCGATAACTCGGAGCTCGTATCTCTTACCTTGTAACTCGTAACTCATAACTCGAAACTCGTAACTCGCTACCCATAACCCGGAACTCGTATCTTGTGTATCTTAGCTTGTAGTTCATTACCAATAAGAAGGATCTTGTATCTTACCTCTCGTAGCTCGTAAATCGTTACCGATAAGTGGGAACTCGCAACTTGTATCTCGTGACGCGTAACTCAGAACTTGGAACTCGTAACGCGTTACCGATAACTCTGAGCTTGCATTTTGTATCTCTTACATTGTAACACGTAACTTGTAACTCATGACTCGTTACCTAATACTCGGAACTCGTATCTTCTATCTCGAATCTCGCAAATCATTGGCGATAACCTGGAACTCGTATCCTAGATCTTAAAGATCTTAACTCGTTACCAATAAGTGGGAACTCGCATCTTGTACCTCGTGACCTGTAACTCAGAACTCGGAACTAGTAACGCGTTACCGATAACTCGGAGCTCGTCTCTTCTATCTCTTACCTTGTAACTCGTAATTCGTAACTCGTAACTCGTTACTCGTTACCCATTACTCGGAACTCGTGTCTTCTATCTCGGATCCCGCAAATCATTGCCGATAACCTGGAACTCGTATCCCAGATCTTGAAGATCGTCACTCGTTATCAATAAGTGGGAACCCGTATCTTGTATCTCGTAACGCGTAACTCAGGACTCGGAACTCTAAAGTATTACCGACAACTCGGAGCTCGTATCTTGTATCACTTACCTTGTAACTCGTAACTCGTAACCCGTAACTCGTTGACCATAACTTGGAACACGAATCTTGATCTCGGATCTTGTAAATCAATGACGATAACCTCGAATTCGTATCCTAGATCTAGTAGTTCGTAACTCGTTACCTATAGGTGGGAACTCGCAACTTGTATCTCGTGACGTGTAACTTAGAACTTGAAACTCGTAACGTGTTACCGATAACTCGGAGCTCGTATCTTGTATCTTTTACCTTGTAACTCGTAACTCGTAACCCGTAACTCGTTGCCCATAACTGGGAACTCGAATCTTGATCTCGGATCTTGTGAATCAATGACGATGTCCTCGAACTCCTATCCTGTCTAGTAGTTCGTAACTAGTTACCTATAGGTGGAAACTCCCATCTTTTATCTCATGACGTGAAACTCAGAACTCGGAAGTCGTAACGCGTAACCGATAACTCGGAGCTCGTATCTTGTAATTCGTAACTCGTTACCCATAACTCGGAACTGGTATCTTGTATCTAGTAGCTCGTAACTCATTACTGATTACCTATAACTCGTATCTTGTGTCTCGTAGCTCGTAACTCGTTACAAGTGGGAACTCTCATCTTGTATCTCGTAATTCGTAACTAGTACCTCGTAGATCGTAAGTCTTAATCCGTAACTCGTAACTCGTATATCGTAACTCGCAACTCAAATCTAGAAACTCGTTACTCGTAAATCGCAGCTTATAACTCGCTACTCATAACCCGGAACTCATATATTGTGTATCGTAGCTTGTAACCCATTACCAATAACAAGGAACTCGTATCTTGCCTCTCGTAGCTCGTAAATCGTTACCAATAAGTTGGAACTCGCAACTTGTATCTCGTGACGCGTAGCTCAGAACTAGGAACTCGTAACGCGTTACCGATAACTCGGAGCTCGTATCTTATATATCGGAACTTGAAATCCATTATCGATAACCTGGAACTCGTATCTTATATATTGTAGCTTGTAATCCATTACCGATAACCTGGAACTCGTATCTTGCATCTCGTAGCTCGTGAATCGTTACCGATAAATGGGAACTCGCATCTTGTATCTCGTGACGCGTAACTCAGGACTCGGAACTCGAAAGTGTTACCGATAACTCGGAGCTCGTATCTTGTATCACGTACCTTGTAACTCGTAACCCGTTACTCGTTGCCTATAGCTCGGAACTCGAATCTTGATCTCGGATCTTGTAAATCAATGACGAGAACCTCGAACTCGTATCCTAGATCTAGTGGTTCGTAACTCGTTACCGACAGGTGGAGACTCGCATCTTGTATCTCGTAACTCGTAACTAGTACCTCGTATATCGTAAGTCGTAATTCGTAACTCATAACTCGTAAATCGCAGCTTATAACTCGCTACTCATAACCCGGAACTCATAACTTGTGTATCGAAGCTTGTAATTCATTACCAACAAAAAGGAACTCGTATCTTGCTTCTCGTAGCTCGTAAATCGATACCGATATGTGGGAACTCGCATCTTGTATCTCGTAACTTGTGACTAATGCCACGAAGATCGTAGGTCGTAATTCGTAACTCGTATATCGTAGCTCGCAACTCGAAACTCGTAACTCAAAACTCGTAACTCGTATCTTGTAAATCGCAGCTTATAACTCGCTATTCATAACACAGAAATCGTATCTTTTCTATCGTAGACTGTAACCCATTACCAATGACAAGGAACTCGTATCTTGCCTCTCGTAGCTCGTAAATCGTTACCAATAAGTGGGAACTCGCATCTTGTATCTCGTGACGCGTAACTCGGGACTCGGAACTCGAAAGATCTACCGATAACTCGGAGTTCGTATCTTGTATCACTTACCTTGTAATTCGTAAACGAGTTGGTTACAAGAACCAGTAACTCGTTACCCATGACTCGGAACTCGTATCTTGTATCTAGTAGCTCGTAAATCATTACCGATTACCTGGAACTCGTATCTTGTGTCTCGTAGCTCGTAACTAGTACCTCATACATCGTAAGTCGTAATTCGTAACTGGTAACTCGTATATCGTAACTCGCAACTCCAAACTCGTAACTCGTAACTCGTAACTCGTAACTCGTAAAGCGCAGCTTATAACTCGCTACTCATAACCCGGAATTCGTAGCTTGTGTATCGTAGCTTATAACCCATTCGCGATAACAAGGAGCCCGTATCTCCCCTCTCGTAGCTCGTAAATCGTTACCGATAAGTGGTAACTCGCAACTTGTATCTCGTGACGCGTAACTCAGAACTTGGAACGCGTAACGCGTTACCGATAACTCGGAGCTTGTATCTTGTATGTCTTACCTTGTAACTCGCAACTCTTAACTTGTAACTCGTTACCCATTACTCGGAAATCGAATCTCCCATCTCGGATCTCGCAAATCATTGCCGATAACCTGGAACTCGCATCCTAGATCTTGAAGATCGTAACTCGTTAACAATAAGTAGGAACTCGCATCTTGTATCTCGTGACGTGTAACTCAGAACTCGGAACCAGTAAAGCGTTACCGATAACTCGGAACTCGTACCTTGTAACTCGTAACTCGTAACTCGTTACCCATAATTCGGAACTGGTATCTTATATAGAGTGACTTTTAATCCATTACCGATAACCTGGAACTCGTATCTTGCATCTCGCAGCTCGTTAATCGTTACCGATAAATGGGAACTCGCATCTTGTATCTCGTGACGCGTAGCTCAGGACTCGGACTCGAAAGTGTTACCTATAACTCGGAGCTCGTATCTTGTAACTGGTTACTCGTTACCCATAACTCGGAATTCGTATCTTATATATCGTAACTTGTAATCTATCACCGATAACCTGGAACTCGTGTCTTGCATCTTGTAGCTGGTAAATCGTTACCGATAAATGGGAACTCGCAACTTGTATCTCGTGACGCGGTAACTCGTTACGATAAGTGGGAACTCGCACCTTGTATCTCGTAACTCGTAACTAGTAGCTCGTAGGTCGTAAGTCGTAATTCGTAACTCGTAAATCGCAGCTTATAACTCGCTACTCATAACCCGGAACTCGTATCTTGATCTTGGATCTTGTAAATCAATGACGATAACCTCGAACACGTATCCTAGATCTAATAGTTTGTAACTCGTTACCGATAGGAGGAAACACGCATCTTGTATCTCATGACGCGAAACTCAGAACTCGGAACTCGTAACGCGTAACCTATAACTCGGGGCTCGTATCTTGTAACTCGTAACTCGTTACTTATAACTCGGAACTCGCATCTTGTATCTAGTCGGTCGTAACTCATTACTGATTACCTGGAACTCGCATCTTGTGTCTCGTAGCTCGTAACTCGTTACGATAAGTGGAAACTCGCATCTTGTATCTCGTAACTCGTAACTAGTACCTCGTAGATCGTAATTCGTAACTTGCAACTCGTATATCGTAACTCGCAACTCGAAACTCGTAACTCGAAACTCGTAACTCGTAACTCGTAACTCGTAACTCGTAACTCGTAACTCGTAACTCGTAACTCGTAACTCGTAACTCGTAACTCGTAACTCGTAACTCGTAACTCGTAACTCGTAACTCGTAACTCGTAACTCGTAACTCGTAACTCGTAACTCGTAACTCGTAACTCGTAACTCGTAACTCGTAACTCGTAACTCGTAACTCGTAACTCGTAACTCGTAACTCGTAACTCGTAACTCGTAACTCGTAACTCGTAACTCGTAACTCGTAACTCGTAACTCGTAACTCGTAACTCGTAACTCGTAACTCGTAACTCGTAACTCGTAACTCGTAACTCGTAACTCGTAACTCGTAACTCGTAACTCGTAACTCGTAACTCGTAACTCGTAACTCGTAACTCGTAACTCGTAACTCGTAACTCGTAACTCGTAACTCGTAACTCGTAACTCGTAACTCGTAACTCGTAACTCGTAACTCGTAACTCGTAACTCGTAACTCGTAACTCGTAACTCGTTACCCATTACTCGAAACCCGTATCTTCTATCTCGGATCTCGCAAATCATTGACGATAACCTGGAACTCGTATCCTAGATCTTGAAGATCGTAACTCGTTAGCAATAAGTGGGAACACGCATCTTGTATCTCGTGACGTGTAACTCAGATCTCGGAACTAGTAACGCGTAACCGATAACTCGGAGCTCGTATCTTGTAACTCGTAACTCGTAACTCGGTAACCATAACTTGGAACTCGTAACTTATATATCGTAACTTGTAATCCATTACCGATAACCTGGAACTCGTATCTTGCATCTCGTAGCTCGTGAATCGTTACCGATAAATGGGAACTCGCATCTTGCATCTCGTGACGCGTAGGTCAGGACTCGGACTCGAAAGTGTCACCTATAACACGGAGCTCGTATGTTGTATCACTTACCTTGTAACTCGTAACACGTACCTCGTGGATCGTAAGTCGTAATTAGTAACTCGCAACTCGGAACTCGTAACTCGAAAGTCGTAACTCGTAAATCGCAGCTTATAACTCGCTACTCAACCCGGAACTCGTATCTTGTGTATCGTAGCTTGTAATTCATTACCAATAACAAGGATCTCGTATCTTACCTCTCGTAGCTCGCAAATCATTACCGATAACCGGGAACTCGTATCATAGGTCTTGAAGATCGTAACTCGTTACCAATAAGTGGAAACTCGTATCTTGTTTATCGTGACGCGTAACTCGGGACTCGGAACTCGAAAGTGTTACCTATAACTCGGAGCTCGAATCTTGATTTCGGATCTTGTAAATCAATGACAATAACCTCGAATTCGTATCCTAGATCTAGTAGTTCGTAACTCGTTACCTATAGGTGGAATCTCGCATCTTTTATCTCATGACGCGAAACTCAGAACTCGGAACTCGTAAAGCGTAACCGATAACTCGGAGGTCGTATCTTGTAACTGGTAACTCGTTACCCATAACTCGGGACTCGTAACTTATATATCGTAACTTGTAATCCATTACCGATAACCTGGAACTCGTGTCTTGCATCTCGTAGCTCGTAAATCGTTACCGATAAATGGGAACTCGCAACTTGTATCTTGTGACGTGGTAACTCGTTACGATAAGTGGGAACTCGCACCTTGTATCTCGTAACTCGTAACTAGTACCTCGTAGGTCGTAAGTCGTAATTCGTAACTCGTAACTCGTAAATCGCAGCTTATAACTCGCTACTAATAACCCGGAACTCGTATCTTGGTTATCGTAGCATGTAACCCATTACCAATAACAAGGAACTCGTATCTTGCATCTCGTAGCTCGTAAATCGTTACCAATAAGTGGGAACTCGCAACTCGTATCTCGTGACGCGTAACTCAGAACTAGGAACTCGTGAAGCGTTACCGATAACTCGGAGCTCGTATCCTATATATCGTAGCTTGAAATCCATTACCGATAACCTGGAACTGGTATCTTGCATCTCGTAGCTGGTAAATCGTTACCGATAAATGGGAAGTCGCATCTTGTATCTCGTGACGCGTAAATCAGGACTCGGAACTCGAAAGTATTACCGATAACTCGGAGCTCGTATCTTGTATCACTTATCTTGTAGCTCGTAACTCGTAACCCGTAACTCGTTGCCTATAACTCGGAACTCTAATCTTGATCTCGGATCTTGTAAATCAATGACCTCGAACTCGTGTCCTAGATCTAGTAGTTCGTAACTCGTTACCGATAGGTGGAAACTCGCATCTTGTGTCTCAAGACGCTAAACTCAGAACTCGGAACTCGTAACGCGTAACCTATAGCTCGGAGCTTGTATCTTGTAACTCGTAACTCGTTACCCATAACTCGGAACTCGTATCTTGTATCTAGTAGCTCGTAACTCATTACTGATTACCTGGAACTCGTATCTTGTGTCTCGTAGCTCGTAAGTCACTACGATAGGTGGGAACTCGCATCTTGTATCTCGTAACTCGTAACTAGTACCTGGTATATCGTAATGCGCAACTCGAAACTCGTAACTCATAACTCGTAAATCGCAGGTTATAACTCGCTACTCATAACCCGGATCTCGTATCTTGTGTATCGTAGCTTGTAACCCATTACCAATAACAAGGAACTCGTATCTTGCCTCTCGTAGCTCGTAAATCGTTACCGATAAGTGGGAACTAGCAACTTGTATCTCGCGACGCGTAACTCAGAACTTGGAACTAGTAACGCGTTACCGATAACTAGGAGCTTGTCTCTTGTATCTCTTACCTTGTAACTCGTAACTCGCTACCAATTACTCGGAACTCGTATCGTCTATCTCGGATCTAGCAAATCATTGCCGATAACCTAAAACTCGTATCCAATATATAGAAGGTCGTAACTCGTTACCAATAAGTGCGAACTCGCATCTTGTATTTCGTGACGTGTAACTCAGAACTCGGAACCAGTAAAGCGTTACCGATAAGTCGGAGCTCGTACCTTGTAAGTTGTAACTCGTAACTCGTAACTCGTTACCTATAACTCGGAACTGGTATCTTATATATCGGCCGTAAGTAGTAATTCGTAACTCGTAACCCGTAAATTGCAACTTATAACTCGCTACTCATAACCCCGAACTCGTATCTTGTGTATCTTAGCTTGTAATTCATTACCAATAACAAGCATCTCGTATCTTACCTCTCGTAGCTCGTAAATCGTTACCGTTAAGTGGGAACTCGGAACTTGTATCTCGTGACGCGTAACTCAGAACTTGGAACTCGTAACGCGTTACCGATAACTCGGAGCTCGTATCTTGTATCTCTTACATTGTAACTCGTAACTTGTAACTCGTAACCCGTTACCCATTACTCGGAACTCGTATCTTCAATTTCGGATCTCGCAAATCTATGCCGATAACCTGGAACTCGTATCCTAGATCTAGTAGTTCGTAACTCGTTACCGATTGGTGGAAACTCACATCTTGTATCACATGAAGCGAAACTCAGAACTTGGGACTCGTAACGCGTAACCGATGACTCGGGGCTCGTATCTTGTACCTCGTAACTCGTTTACCATACCTCGGAACCTGTAGCTTGTATTTAGTAGTTCGTAACTCATTACTGATTACCTGGAACTCGTATCTTGTGTCTCGTAACTCGTTACGATAAGTGGGAACTCGCATCTTGTATCTCGTAACTTGTAACTAGTACCTCGTATATTGTAAGTCGTAATTCGTAACTCATAACTCGTAAATCGCAGCTTATAACTCGCTACTCATAACCCGGAACTCATAACTTGTGTATCGTACCTTGTAATTCATTACCAATAACAAGGAACTCGTATCTTGCTTCTCGTAGCTCGTAAATCGTTACCGATAAGTGGGAACTCGCATCTTGTATCTCGTAACTTGTAACTAATGCCTAGTAGATCGTAAGTCGTAATTCGTAACTCGCATATCTTAACTCGCAACTCGAAACTCGTAATTCGAAACTCGTAACTCGTATCTCGTAAATCGCAGCTTATAACTCGCTATTCATAACACGGAAATCGTATCTTGTCTATCGTAGATTGTAACCCATTACCAATAACAAGGAACTCGTATCTTGCCTCTCGTAGCTCTTAAATCGTTACCAATAGGTGGGAACTCGCATCTTTTATCTCGTGACGCGTAACTCGGGACTCGGAACTCGAAAGTGCTGCCGATAACTCGGAGCTCGTATCTTGTATCACTTACCTTGTAATTCGTAACTCGTAACCCATAACTCGTTGCCCATAACTCGGAACTCGTATCTTGTGTCTCGTAGCTCGTAACTAGTACCTCGTACATCGTAAGTCATAATTCGTAACTGGTAACTCGTATATCGTAACTCGCCAGCCGAAACTCGAAACTCGTAACTCGTAACTCGTAACTCGTAACTCGTAACTCGTAACTCGTAACTCGTAACTCGTAACTCGTAACTCGTAACTCGTAACTCGTAACTCGTAACTCGTAACTCGTAACTCGTAACTCGTAACTCGTAACTCGTAACTCGTAACTCGTAACTCGTAACTCGTAACTCGTAACTCGTAACTCGTAACTCGTAACTCGTAACACGTAACTCGTAACTCGTAACTCGTAACTCGTAACTCGTAAATCGCAGCTTATAACTCGCTACTCATAACCCGGAACTCGTATCTTGCCTCTCGCAGCTCGTAAATCGTAACCGATAAGTGGGAACTCGCATCTTGTATCGCGTGACGTGTAAATTAGAACTCGGAACTCGTAACGCGTTACCGATAGCTAGGAGCTCATATCCTGCAACTAGTAGCTCGTAACTCATTACTGATTAACTAGAACTCGTATCTTGTGCCTCGCAGCTCGTAACTCGTAAATATAAGTGGGAACTCGCATCTTGTATCGCGTGACGTGTAACTTGGAACTCGGAACTCGTAACACGATATCGATAACTCGGAGCTCGTATCTTGTAACTCGTAACTCGTTACCCATAACTCGGAACTTGTATCTTGTATCTAGTAGCTAGTAACTCATTACCGATTACCTGGAACTCGTATCTTGTGTCTCGTAGCTCGTAACTCGTTACGATAAGTGGGAACTCGCATCTTGTATCTCGTAACCCGTAAATAGTACCTCGTAGATCGTAAGTCGTAATTCGTAACTCGAAACTCGTATATCGTAACTCGCAACTCGCAACTCGAAACGCGTAACTCGAAACTCGTAACTCGTAAATCGCGGCTTATCACTCGTTACTCATAACCCGGAACTCGTATCCTGTGTATCGTAGCTTGTAACTCATTACCAATAACAAGGAACTCGAGTCTTGCCTCGCGTAGCTCGTAAATCGTTACCGATAGGTGGAAACTCGCATCTTGTATCTCATGAAGCGAAACCCAGAAATCGGATAGTATCGCGTTACCGATACGACGGAGCTCGTATCTTGTAACTCGTAACTCGTTACCCGTAACTCGAAACTCGTATCTTGTATCTAGTAGCTCGTAACTCATTACTGATTACCTGGAACTCGTATCTTGTGTCTCGTAGCTCGTAAGTCGCTACAATAAGTACCGATCAGTGGGAACTCGCAACTTGTATCTCGAGACCCGTAACTCAGAACTTGGAACTCGTAACGCGTTACCGATAATTCGGAATTTGTATCTTGTGTCTCTTACCTTGTAACTCGTAACTCGTAACTTGTAACTCGTTACCCATTACTCGGAACACGTAACTTTTATCCTGGATCTCGCAAATCACTGCCGATAACCTGGAACTAATATCCTAGATCATGAAGATCGTAACTCGTTACCAATATGTGGGAAATTGCATTTTGTATCTCGTGACGTGTAACTCAGAACTCGGAACTAGTAACGCGTTACCGATAACTCGGAACTCGTATCTTGTGTCTCGTAGCTCGTAAGTCGCTACGATAAGTGGGAACTCGCATCCTGTATCTCGTAACTCGTAACTAGTACCTCGTATATCGTAACTCGCAACTCGAAACTGGAAACTCGTAACTCGTAACTCGTAAATCGCAGCTTATAACTCGCTATTCATAACCCGGATCTCGTATCTTGTGTATCGTAGCTTGTAACCCATTACCAATAACAAGGAAGTCGTATCTTGCCTCTCGTAGCTCGTAAATCGTTACCGATAATTGGGAACTCGCAACTTGTATCTCGCGACGCGTAACTCAGAACTTGGAACTCGTAACGCGTTACCGATAAGTCGGAGCTTGTCTCTTGTATCTCTTACCTTGTAACTCGTAAGTCGTTACCCATTACTCGGAACTCGTATCTTCTATCTCGGATCTCGCAAATCATTGCCGATAACCTGGAACTCGTATCCTATATCTTGAAGATCGTAACTCGTTACCAATAACTGGGAAGTCGCATCTTGTATCTCCTGACGTGTAACTCAGAACTCGGAACTAGTAACGCGTTACCGACAACTCGGAGCTCGTATCTTGTAACTCGTAACTCGTAACTCTTTACTCATAACTCGGAACTGGTATCTTGTATCTAGTAGCTCGTAACTCATTACCGATCACCTGGAACTCGTATCTGGTGTCTCGTAGCTCGCAACTCGTTACGACAAGTGGGAACTCTCATCTTGTATCTCGTAATTCGTAACTAGTACCTCGTAGATCGTAAGTCTAAATCCGTAACTCGTAACTCGCATATCGTAACTCGCAACTCGAAACTAGAAGCTCGTAACTCGTAAATCGCAGCTTATAACTCGCTACTCATAGCCCGGAACCCGTATTTCGTGTATCGTAGCTTGTAACCCATTACCAATAACAAGGAACTCGTATCTTGCCTCTCGTAGCTCGTAAATCGTTACCAATAAGTGGGAACTCGAAACTTGTATCTCGTGACGCGTAGCTCAGAACTAGGAACTCGTAACGCGTTACCGATTACTCGGAGCTCGTATCTTATATATCATAACTTGAAATCCATTACCGATAACCTGGAACTCGTATCTTATATATCGTAAATTGTAATCCATTACCGATAACCTGGAGCTTGCATCTCGTGGCTCGTAAATCGTTACCGATAAATAGGAACTCGTATCTTGTATCTAGTGACGCGTAACTCTAAAGTTTTATCGATAACTCGCAGCTCGTATCTTGTATCACTTACCTTGCAACTCGTAACTCGTTACCCGTTACTCATTGCCTATAGCTCGGAACTCGAATCTTGATCTCGGATCTTGTAAATCAATGACGATAACCTGGAACTCGTATCCTAGATCTAGTAGTTCGTAACTCGTTACCGACAGGTGGAGACTCGCATCTTGTATCTCATGACGTGAAACTCAGAACTCTGAACTCGTAACGCGTAACCTATAACTCGGAGCTCGTATCTTGTAACTCGTAACTCGTTACACATAACCCGGAACTCGTATCTTGTGTATCGTAGTTTGTAACCCAATACCAATAACAAGGAACTCGTATCTGGCCTCTCGTAGCTCGTGAATCGTTACCGATGAGTGGGAACTCGCAACTTGTATCTCGTGACGCGTAACTCAGAGCTCGGAACTAGTAACGCGTTACCGATAACTCGGAGCTCGTATCTTGTAGCTCGAAACTCGTAGCTCTTTACCCATAACTCGGAATTCGTATCTTATATGTCGTAACTTGTAATCCATTACCGATAACCTGGAACTCGTATCTTGCATCTCGTTGCTCGTAAATCGTCACCGATAAATGGGAACTCGCATCCTGTATCTCGTGACGCGTAACTCGAAAGTTTCATCGATAACTCGGAGCTCGTATCTTGTATCACTTACATTGTAACTCGTAACTCGTAACCCGTAACTCGTTGCCCATAACTCGGAACTCGAATCTTGATCTCGGATCTTGTAAATAATGACGATAACCTCGAACTCATATCCTAGATCTAGTAGTTCGTAACTCGTTACCGATAGGTGGAAACTCGCATCTTGTATCTCATGATGCGAAACTCAGAACTCTCAACTCGTAACGCGTAACCGATAGCTCGGAGCTTGTATCTTGTAACTCGTAACCCGTTACCCATAACTCGGAACTGGTATCTTGTATCCAGTAGCTCGTAACTCATTACTGATCACCTGGAACTCGTATCTTGTGTCTCGTAGCTCGTAACTCGTTACGACAAGTGGGAACTCTTATCTTGTATCTCGTAATTCGTAACTCGTAACTCGTATATCTTAACTCGCAACTCAAAACAAACTCGTAACTCGTAAATCGCAGCTTATAACTACCTACTCATAACCCGGAACTCGCATCGTGTGTATCTTAGCTTGTAACCCATTACCAATAACAAGGAATTCGTAACCTGCCTCTCATTGCTCGTAAATTGTTACCGATAAGTGGGAACTCGCATCCTATATCTCGTGACGTGAAACTCAGAACTCGGAACTAGTAACGCGTTACCGATAATTCGGAGCTCACATCTTGTATCTCGTAAGTCGTAACTAGTACCTCGTAGATCGTAAGTCGTAATTCGTAACTCGTAACTCGTATATCGTTACTCGCAACTTGAAACTCGTAACTCGAAACTCGTAACTCGTACTCGTAAATCGCATCTTATAACTCGCTACTCATAACCCGGAACTCGTATCTTGTGTATCGTAGCTTGTAACCCATTACCAATAACAAGGAACTCGTGTCTTGCATCTCTTAGCTCGTAAACCACCGTTACCGATAAATGGGAACTCGCACCTTGTATCTCGTGACGCGTAACTCAGGGCTCGGAACTCGCAACTTGTTACCGATAACTCGGAGCTCGTATCTCTTATCTTGTAACTCGTAACTCATAACTCGAAACTCGTAACTCGGTACCCATAACCTGGAACTCGTATCTTGTGTATGTTAGCTTGTAATTCATTACTAATAACAAGGATCTCGTATCTTACCTCTCGTAGCTCGTAAATCGTTACCGATAAGTGGGAACTCGCAACTTGTATCTCGTGATGCGTAACTCAGAACTTGGATCTCGTAACGCGTTACCGATAACTCTGAGCTTGTATTTTGTATCTCTTACATTGTAACACGTAACTCGTAACTCATGACTCGTTACCCATTACTCGGAACTCGTATCTTCTATCTCGTATCTCGCAAATCATTGCCGATAACCTGGAACTCGTATCCTAGATATTAAAGATCTTAACTCGTTACCAATAAGTGGAAACTCGCATCTTGTACCTCGTGACGTGTAACACAGAACTTGGAACTCGTAACGCGTTACCGATAGCTCGGAGCTCGTAACTCGTTACCCGTAACTCGGAACTCGTATCTTGTATCTAGTAGGTCGTACCTCATTACTGATTACCTGGAACTCGTATCTTGTGTCTAGTAGCTTGTGACCCATTACCAATAACAAGGAACTCGTATCTTGCCACTCGTAGCTCGTAAATCGTTACCGATAAGTGGGAACTCGTAACTCGTATCTCGTGACGCGTAACTCAGAACTTGGAACACGTAACGCGTTACCGATAGCTCGGAGCTCGTCTCTTGTATCTCTTACCTTGTAACTCGTAACTCGTTACTCGTTACCCATTACTCGGAACTCGTATCTTCTATTTCGGATCCCGCAAATCATTGTCGATAACCTGGAACTCATATCCCAGATCTTGAAGATCGTAACTAGTTATCAATAAGTGGGAACTCGTATCTTGTATCTCGTGACGCGTAACTCAGGACTCGGAACTCGAAAGTGTTACCAACAACTCGGAGCTCGTATTTTGTATCACTTACCTTGTAACTCGTAACTCGTAACCCGTAACTCGTTGACCATAACTCGGAACTCGAATCTTGATCTCGGATCTTGTAAATCAATGACGATAACTTCGAATTCGTATCCTAGATCTAGTAGTTCGTAACTCGTTACCTATAGGTGGAAACTCGCATCCTTTACCTCATGACGCGATACTCGGAACTCGTAACGCGTAACCGATAACTTGGAGCTCGTATCTTGTAATTCGTAACTCGTTACCCATAACTCGGAACTCTTATCTTATATATCGTAACTTGTAATCCATCACCGATAACCTGAAACTCTTATCGTGCATCTCGTAGCTCGTAAATCGTTACTGATAAATGGGAACTCGCATCCTGTATCTCGTGACGCGTAACTCGGGACTCGGAACTCGAAGGTGTTACCGATAACTCGGAGCTCGTATCCTGTTTCACTTACTTTGTAATTCGTAACTCGTAATCCGTAACTCGTTGCCCGTAACTCGGAACTCGAACCCTGTTCTCGGTTCTTGTAAATGAATGACGATAACCTCGAACTCGTATCCTAGATCTAATAGTTTGTAACTCATTACCGATAGGTGGAAACTCGCATCCTGTATCTCATGACGCGTAACTCAGAACTCGAAACTCGTAACGCGTAACAGATAACTCGGAGCTCGTATCTTGTATCTCTTACCTTGTAACTCGTAACACGTAACCCGTAACTCGTTGCCCATAACTGGGAACTCGAATCTTGATCTCGGATCTTGTAAATCAATGACGATATCCTCGAACTCCTATCCTAGATCTGGTAGTTCGTAACTCGTTACCTATAGGTGGAAGCTCGCATTTTTTATCTCATGACGCGAAACTCAGAACTCGGAATTCGTAACGCGTAACCGATAACTAGGAGCTCGTACCTTGTAATTCGTAACTCGTTACCCATAACTCGGAACTCATATCTTATATATCGTAACTTGTAACCCATTACCGATAACCTGGAACTCGTATCTTGCATCTCGTAGCTCGTAAATCGTTACCGATAAATGGGAGCTCGCATCTTGTATCTCGTGACGCGTAACTCGGGACTCGGAACTCGAAAGTGTTACCGATAACTCGGAGCTCGTATCTTGTATCACTTACTTTGTAATTCGTAACTCGTAACCCGCAACTCGTTGCCCGTAACTCGGAACTCGAACCCTGTTCTCGGATCTTGTAAATGAATGACGATAACCTCGAACTCGTATCCTAGATCTAATAGTTTGTAACTCATTACCGATAGGTGGAAACTCGCATCTTGTATCTCTTGACGCGTAACTCAGAACTCGAAACTCGTAACGCGTAACAGATATCTCGGAGCTCGTATCTTGTAACTTGTAACTCGTCACCCATTACTCGGAACTCGTATCTTCTATCTCGGATCTCCCAAATCATTGCCGATTACCTGGAACTCGTATCCTAGATCTTGAAGATCGTAACTTGTTACCAATAAGTGGAAACTCGTATCTTATATCTCGTGACGCGTAACTCAGGACTAGGAACTCGTAACGCGTAACCGATAACTCGGAGCTCGTATCTTGTCAATCGTAACTTGTTACCCATAACTCGGAACTCGTATCTTGTATCTAGTAGTTCGTAACTCATTACTGATTACCTAGAACTCCTCTCTTGTGTCTCGTAGCTCGTAACTCGTAACGATAAGTGGAAACTCGCATCTTGTATCTCGTAACTCATAGCTAGTACCTCGTAGATCGTAAGTCGTAATTCGTAATTCGAAACTCGTATATCGTAATTCGCAACTCGAAACTCGTAACTGGAAACTGGTATCTCGTAACTCGTAAATCGCAGCTTATAACCCGCTACCCATAACCCGGTACTCGTATCTTGTGTATCATAGCTTGTAACCCATTACCAATAACAAGGAACTCGTATCTTGCCTCTCGTAGCTCGTAAATCGTTACCGATAAGTGAAAACTCGCAACTTGTATCTCGTAACGCGTAGCTCAGAACTTGGAACTCGTAACGCGTTACCGATAGCTAGGAGCTCGTATCCTGCAACTAGTAGCTCGTAACTCATTACTGATTAACTAGAACTCGTATCTTGTGCCTCGTAACTCGTAACTCGTAACGATAAGTGGGAACTCGCATCTTGTATCGCGTGACGTGTAACTTAGAACTCGGAACTCGGAACTCGTAACGCGTTACCGATAACTCGGAGCTCGTAACTTGTATCTCTTACATTGTAACTCGTAACTTGTAACTCGTAACTCGTTACCCATTAATCGGAACTCGTATCTTCAATTTCGGATCTCGCAAATCTATGCCGATAACCTGGAACTCGTATCCTAGATCTTGAAGATCGTAACTCGTTACCAATGAGTGGGAACTCGTATCTTATATCTCGTGATACGTAACTCAGGACTCGGAACTCGAAAGTGTTACCGATAACTCGGAGCTCGTATCTTGTATCACTTACCTTGTAACTCGTAACCCGTAACTCGTTGCCCATAACTCGGAACTTGAATCTTGATCTCGGATCTTGTAAATCAATGTCGATAACCTCGAACTCGAATCCTAGATCTAGTAGTTCGTAACTCGTTACCGATTGGTGGAAACTCGAATCTTGTATCACATGAAGCGAAACTCAGAACTCGGGACTCGTAACGCGTAACCGATGACTCGGAGCTCGTATCTTGTACCTCGTAACTCGTTACCCAGAACTCGGAACTCGTATCTTGTATCTCGTAGCTCGTAACTCATTACTGATTACCTGGAACTCGTATCTTGTGTCTCGTAGCTCGTAACTCGTTACGATAAGTGGGAACTCGCATCTTGTACCTCGTAGATCGTAAGTCGTAATTCGTAACTCGAAACTCGTATATCGTAACTCGCAACTCGCAACTCGCAACTCGCAACTCGCAACTCGAAACTCGTAACTCGTAACTCGTAACTCGTAACTCGTAACTCGTAACTCGTAACTCGTAACTCGTAACTCGTAACTCGTAACTCGTAACTCGTAACTCGTAACTCGTAACTCGTAACTCGTAACTCGTAACTCGTAACTCGTAACTCGTAACTCGTAACTCGTAACTCGTAACTCGTAACTCGTAACTCGTAACTCGTAACTCGTAACTCGTAACTCGTAACTCGTAACTCGTAACTCGTAACTCGTAACTCGTAACTCGTAACTCGTAACTCGTAACTCGTAACTCGTAACTCGTAACTCGTAACTCGTAACTCGTAACTCGTAACTCGTAACTCGTAACTCGTAACTCGTAACTCGTAACTCGTAACTCGTAACTCGTAACTCGTAACTCGTAACTCGTAACTCGTAACTCGTAACTCGTAACTCGTAACTCGTAACTCGTAACTCGTAACTCGTAACTCGTAACTCGTAACTCGTAACTCGTAACTCGTAACTCGTAACTCGTAACTCGTAACTCGTAACTCGTAACTCGTAACTCGTAACTCGAAACTCATAACTCGTAAATCGCGGCTTATAACTCGCTACTCATAACCCGGATCTCGTATCCTGTGTATTGTAGCTTGTAAGTCATTACCAATAACAAGGAGCTCGTGTCTTGCCTCTCGTAGCTCGTAAATCGTTACCGATAGGTGGAAACTCGCATCTTGTATCTCATGAAGCGAAACCCAGAACTCGGAACTAGTATCGCGTTACCGATAACTCGGAGCTCGTATCTTGTAACTCGTAACTCGTTATCCGTAACTCGGAACTCGTATCTTGTATCTAGTAGCTCTTAACTCATTACTGATTACCTGGAACTCGTATCTTGTGTCTTGTAGCTTGTAACCTTTTACCAATAACAAGGAACACCTATCTTTTTCCTCTCGTATCTCGTAAATCGTTACCGATAAGTGTTAACTCGCAAATTGTAGCTCGTGACGCATAACTCAGGACTTGGAACCCGCAAGGCGTTACCGATAGCTCGGAGCTCGTATCTTGTATCGCTTACCTTGTAACTCGTAACTCATAACCCGTAACTCGTTGCCCATAACTCAGAACTCGTATCTTGTATCTAGTAGCTCGTAACTCATTACTGATTACCTGGAACTCGTATCTTGTGTCTCGTAGCTCGTAAGTCGCTACGATAAGTGGGAACTCGCATCCTGTATCTCGTAACACGTAACTAGTACCTCGTATATCGTAACTCGCAACTCGAAACTCGTAACTACAAACTCGTAACACGTTACTCGTAAATCGCAGCTTATAACTCGCTATTCATAACACGGGAATCGTATCTTGTCTATCGTAACTTGAAATCCATTACCGATAACCTGGAACTCGTATCTTATATATTGTAACTTGTAATCCATTACCGATAACCTGGAACTCGTATCTTGCATCTCGTGACGCATAACTAAGAACATGGAACGCGTAACGTGTTACAGATAACTCGGAGCTGCTATCTTGTATGTCTCACCTTGTAATTCGTAACTCGTAGCTTGTAACTCGTTACCCATTACTCGGAACTCGTATCTTCCATCTCAGATCTCGCAAATCATTGCCGATAAGCTGGAACTCGTATCATAGATCGTGAAGATCGTAACTCGTTACTAATAAGTGGGAACTCGCATCTTGTATCTCGTGACGTGTAACTCAGAACTCGGAACCAGTAACGCGTTACCGATAACACGGAGCTCGTATCTTGTAACTCATTACTCGTTACCCATAACTCGGAACTGGTATCTTATATATCGTAACTTGTAATCCATTACCGATAACCTGGAACTCGTATCTTGCATCTCGTAGCTCGTAAATCGTTACCGATAAATGGGAAATCGCATTTTGTATCTCGTGACGCGTAACTCGGGACTCGGAATTCGAAAGTGTTACCGATAACTCCTAGCTCGTATATTGTATCACTTACCATGTAATTCGTAACTCGTAACCCGTAACTCGTTGCCCATAACTCGGAACTCGAATCCTGATCTGGGATCTTGTAAATGAATGACGACAACCTCGAACTCGTATTCTAGATCTAATAGTTTGTAACTCATTACCGATAGGTGGAAACTCGCATCTTAAACCTCATGACGCGTAACTCAGAACTCGTAACGCGTAACAGATAACTCGGAGCTCGTATCTTGTAACTTGTAACTCGTTACCAAGTACACGGAACCCGTATCTTGTATCTAGTAGCTCGTAACTCATTACAGATCACCTGGAACTCGTTTCTTGTGTCTCGTAGCTGGTAACTCGTTACGATAAGTGGGAACTAGCATGTTGTGTCTCGTAGCTCGTAAGTAGTACCTCGTAGATCGTAAGTCGTGATTCGTAACTCGTAACTCGCATATCGTAACTCGCAACTCTAAACTCGTTACTCGAAACTGGTTACTCGAAACTCGTTACTCGAAACTCGTCACTCGTAAATCGCAGCTTATAACTCGCTACTCATAACCCGGAATTCGTATCTTGTGTATCGGAGCTTGTAATTCATTATCAATAACAAGGAACTCGTATCTTGTATCTTGTAGCTTGTAAATCGTTACCGATAAATGGGAACTCGCATCTTGTATCTGTTCACGCGTAACTCAGGACTCGGAACTCGAAAGTGTTACCGATAACTCGGAGCTCGTGTCTTGTATCACTTACCTTGTAACTCGTAACTCGTAACCCGTAACTCGTTGCCCATAACTCGGAACTCGAATCCTGATCTCGGATCTTGTAAGTCAATGACGATAACCTCGATCTCGTATCCTAGATCTAGTAGTTCGTAACTCGTTACCGATAGGTGGAAACTTGCATCTTGTATCTCATGGAGCGAAACTCAGAACTCGGGACTCGTACCGATAACTCGGAGTTCGTATCTTGTAACTCGTAACTCGTTACCCTTAACTAGGAACTCGTATCTTGTATCTAGAAGCTCGTAACTCATTACTGAATACCTGGAACTCCTATCTTGTGTCTTGTAGCTCGTAACTCGTTACGATAAGTGGGAACTCACATCTTGTATCTCGAAACTCGTAACCAGTACCGCGTAGATCGTAAGTCGTAATTCGTAACTCGTAACTCGTATATCGTAACTCGCAACTCGAATCTCGTAACTCGGAACAAGTAACTCGTAACTCGTAAATCGCAGCTTATAACTCGCTACTCATAACCCGGAACTCGTAACTTGTGTATCGTAGCCTGTAATTCATTACCAATGGCAAGGAACTCGTATTTTGCCTCTCGTAGCTCGTAAATCGTTACCGATAAGTGGGAACTCGCAACTTGTATCTCTTTGACGCTTAACTCAGAACTTGGAACTCGTAAGGCGTTACCGATAACTCGGAGCTCGTATCTTGCAACTCGTAACTAGTTACCCATAACTTGGAACTCGTATCTTATATATCGTAACTTGTAATCCATTACCGATAACCTGAAACTCATATCTGGCATCTCGTAGCTCGTAAATCCTTATCGATAAATGGGAACTTGCATCTTGTATCTCGTGACGCGTAGCTCAGGACTCGGACTCGAAAGTGTTACCTATAACTCGGAGCTCGTATGTTGTATCACTTACCTTGTAACTCGTAACTCGTACCTCGTTGATCGTAAGTCGTAATTGGTAACTCGCAACTCGAAACTCGTAACTCGAAAATCGAAACTTATAACTTGCTACTCATAACCCGGAACTCGTATCTTGTGTATCGTAGCTTGTGATTCATTACCAATAACAAGGATCTCGTATCTTACCTCTCGTAGCTCGTAAATCGTTACCGATAAGTGGGAACTCGCAACTTGTATCTCGTGACGCGTAACTCAGAACTTGGAACTCGTAACGCGTTACCGATAACTTGGAGCTCGTATTTTGTATCTCTTACATTGTAACACGTAACTCGTAGCTCATAACTCGTTACCCACTACTCGGAACTCGTATCTTCTATCTCGGATCTCGCAAATCATTGCCGATAACCTGGAACTCGTATCCTAGATCTTGAAGATCGTAACTCGTTACCAATAAGTGGGGACTCGTATCTTGTATATCGTGACGCGTAACTCGGGACTCGGAACTCGAAAGTGTTACCGATAACTCGGAGCTCGTATCTTGTAACTGGTAACTCGTTACCCATAACTCGGAACTCGTATCTTATATATCTTAACTTGTAATCCATTACCGATAACAAGGATCTCGTATCTTACCTCTCGTAGCTCGTAAATCGATACCGATAAATGGTAACTCGCAACTTGTATCTCGTGGCACGGTAACTCGTTACGATAAGTGGGAACTCGCACCTTGTATCTCGTAACTCGTAACTTGTAACTAGTACCTCGTAGGTCGTAAGTCGTAATTCGTAACTCGCAACTCGAATCTCGTAACCCGTAAATCGCAACTTATAACTTGCTACTCATAACCCGGAACTCGTATCTTGTGTATCGTAGCTTGTGATTCATTACCAATAACAAGGATCTCGTATCATACCTCTCGTAGCTCGTAAATCGTTACCGATAAGTGGGAACTCGCAACTTGTATCTCGTGACGCGTAACTCAGAACTTGGAACTCGTAACGCGTTACCGATAACTTGGAGCTCGTATTTTGTATCTCTTACATTGTAACACGTAACCTGGAACTCGCATCCTAGATCTTGAAGATCGTAACTCGTTACCAATAAGTGGGAACTCGTATCTTATATATCATAACTTGTAATCCATTACCGATAACCTGGAACTCGTGTCTTGCATCTCGTAGCTCGTAAATCGTTACCGATAAATGGTAACTCGCAACTTGTATCTCGTGGCGCGGTAACTCGTTACGATAAGTGGGAACTCGCACCTTGTATCTCATAACTCGTAACTTGTAAATAGTACCTCGTAGGTCGTAAGTCGTAATTCGTAACTCGCAACTCGAAACTCGTAACTCGTAAATCGCAGCTTATAACTCGCTTCTCATAACCCGGAGCTCGTATCTTGTGTAGCGTAGCTTGTGATTCATTACCAATAACAAGGATCTCGTATCTTACCTCTCGTAGATCGTAAATCGTTACCGATAAGTGGGAACTCGCATCTTGTATCTCGTGACGTGTAACTCAGAACTCCGAACTAGTAACGCGTTACCGATAACTCGGAGCTCGTATCTTGTAACTCGTAACTCGTTACTTATAACTCGGAACTCGCATCTTGTATCTAGTCGGTCATTACCAATAACAAGGAACTCGAATCTAGCCTCTCGTAGCTCGTAAATCGTTACCGATAAGTGGGAACTCGTAACTCGTATCTCGTGACCCGTAACTCAGAACTTGGAACTTGTAACGCGTTACCGATAACTCGGAGCTTGTATCTTGTATCTCTCACCTTGTAACTCGTAACTCGTGACTTGTAACTCGTTACCCATTACTCGGAACACGTACCTTCTATCTCGGATCTCGCAAATCACTGCCGATAACCTTGAACTCATATCCTAGATCATGAAGATCGTAACTCGTTACCAATATGTGGGAACTCGCATCTTGTATCTCGTGACGTGTAACTCAGAATTCGGAACTAGTAACGCGATGCCGATAACGCGGAGCTCGTATCTTGTAATTCGTAACTTGTAACTCGTTACCCATAACTCGGAACTCGTATCTTGTATCTAGTAGCTCGTAACTCATTACTGATTACCTGGAACTCGTATCTTGTGTCTCGTAGCTCGTAAGTCGCTACGATAAGTGGCAACTCGCATCCTGTATCTCGTAACTCGTAACTAGTACCTCGTATATCGTAACTCGCAACTCAAAGTTTGTAACTCGAAACTCGTAACTCGAAACTCGTAACTCGTAACTCTTAACTCGTAAATCCCAGCTTATAACTCGCTACTCATAACCCGGAACTCATAACTTGTGTATCGTAGCTTGTAATTCATTACCAATAACAAGGAACTCGTATCTGGCCTCTCGTAGCTCGTAAATCGTTACCAATAAGTGGGAACTCGCATCTTGTATAACGTGACGCTTAACTCGGGACTCGGAACTCGAAAGTGCTACCGATAACTCGTAGCTCGTATCTTGTATCACTTACCTTGTAATTCGTAACTCGTAACCAGTAACTCGTTACCCATGACTCGGAACTCGTATCTTGTATCTAGTAGCTCGTAAATCATTACTGATTACCTGGAACTCGCATCCTGTATCTCGTAACTCGTAACTAGTACCTCGTATATCGTAACTCGCAACTCGAAACTGGAAACTCGTAACTCTTAACTCGTAAATCCCAGCTTATAACTCGCTACTCATAACCCGGAACTCATAACTTGTGTATCGTAGCTTGTAATTCATTACCAATAACAAGGAACTCGTATCTGGCCTCTCGTAGCTCGTAAATCGTTACCGATAAGTGGAAACTAGCATCTTGTACCGCGTGACGTCTAACTTAGAACTCGGAACTCGTAACGCGTTACCGATAGCTAGGACCTCGTATCCTGCAACTAGTAGCTCGTAACTCATTACTGATTAACTCGAACTCGTATCTTGTGCCTCGTAGCTCGTAACTCGTAACGATAAGTGGGAGCTCGCATCTTGTATCGCGTGACGTTTAACTTAGAACTCGGAACTCGTAACGCGTTACCGATAACTGGAAACTCGTATCTGGTAACTCGTAACTCGTTACCCATAACTCGGAACTTGTATCTTGTATCTAGTAGCTCGTAACTCGTTACCGATAGGTGGAAACTCGCATCTTGTGTCTCATGACGCGAAACTCAGAAGTCGGAACTCGTAACGCGTAATCGATAACTCGGAGCTCGTATCTTGTAACTCGTAAGTCGTTATCCAGAGCTCGGAACTCGTATCTTGTATCTAGTAGCTCGTAACTCGTAACCGATAGGTGGAAACTCGCATCTTGTGTCTCATGACGCGAAACTCAGAAGTCGGAACTCGTAACGCGTAATCGATAACTCGGAGCTCGTATCTTGTAACTCGTAACTCGTTATCCAGAGCTCGGAACTCGTATCTTGTATCTAGTAGCTTGTAACTCATTACTGATTACCTGGAACTCGTATCTTGTGTCTCGTAGCTCGTAACTCGTTACGATAAGTGAGAACTCGCATCTTGTATCTCGTAACTCGTAAATAGTACCTCTTAGATCGTAAGTCGTAATTCGTAACTCAAAACTCGTATATCGTAACTCGCAAAACGCAAATCGCAACTAGAAACTCGTAACTCGTAACATGTAACTCGTAACTCGTAACTCGAAACTTGTAAGTCGTAACTCGTAAATCGCAGCTTATAGGTCGCTACTCATAACCCGGATCTCGTATCTTGTGTATCGTAGCTTGTAACCCATTACCAATAACAAGGAACTCGTATCTTGCCTCTCGTAGCTCGTAAATCGTTACCAATAAGTGGGAACTCGCAACTTGTATCTCGTGACGCGTAGCTCAGAACTAGGAACTCGTAACGCGTTTCCGATAACTCGGAGCTCATATCTTATATATCGTAACTTGAAATCCATTACCGATAACCTGGAACACGTATCTTGCATCTCTTAGCTCGTAAACCGTTACCGTTAAATGGGATCTCGTATCTTGTATCACGTGACGCGTAACTCAGGACTCGGAACTCGAAAGTGTTACCGACAACTCGGAGCTCGTATCTTGTATCACTTACCTTGTAACTCGTATCTCGTAACCCGTAACTCGTTGACCATAAGTCGGAACTCGAGTCTTGATCTCGGATCTTGTAAATCAATGACGATAACCTAGAATTCGTATCCTAGATCTAGTAGTTCGTAACTCGTTACCTATAGGTGAAAACTCGCATCTTTTATCTCATGACGCGAAACTCAGAACTCGGAACTCGTAACGCGTAACCGATAACTCGGAGCTCGTATCTTGTAACTCGTAACTCGTTACCCATAACTCGGAACTCGTATCTTATATATTGTAACTTGTAATCCATTACCGATAACCTGAAACTCGTGTCTTGCTTCTCGTAGCTCGTAAATGGTTACCGATAAATGGGAACTCGCAACTAGTATCTCGTGACGCGTAACTCAGAACTTGAAACTCGTAACGCGTAACCGATAACTCGGAGCTCGTATCTTGTAATTCGTAACTCGTTACCCATAACTCGGAACTCATATCTTATATATCGTAACTTGTAATCCATTACCGATAACTGGGAACTCGCATCTTGTATCTCGTGACGCGTAACTCGGGACTCGGAACTCGAAAGTGTTACCGATAACTCGAAGCTCGTATCCTGTATCACTTACTTTGTAATTGGTAACTCATAACCCGTAACTCGTTGCCCGTAACTCGTAACTCGTAACTCGTAACTCGTAACTCGTAACTCGTAACTTGTGACTCGTAACTCGTAACTCGTAACTCGTAACTCGTAACTCGTAACTCGTAACTCGTAACTCGTAACTCGTAACTCAGAACTCGAAACTCGTAACGCGTAACAGATAACTCGGACCTCGTATATTGTAACTTGTAAATCGTTACCCATAACTTGGGACTCGTATCTTGTATCTAGCAGCTCGTAACTCATTACTGATTACCTGACACTCGTATCTTGTGTCTCGTATCTCGTAACTCGTTACGATCAGTGGGAAGTCGCATCTTGTGTCTCGTAACTCGTAACTAGTACCTCGTAGATCGTAAGTCGTAATTCGTAACTCGTAACCCGCACCTCGCAACCCGAAACTCGTAACTCGTTATTCGAAACTCGTAGCTCGTAACTCGTAACTCGTAACTCGTAACTCGTAACTCGTAACTCGTAACTCGTAACTCGTAACTCGTAACTCGTAACTCGTAACTCGTAACTCGTAACTCGTAACTCGTAACTCGTAACTCGTAACTCGTAACTCGTAACTCGTAACTCGTAACTCGTAACTCGTAACTCGTAACTCGTAACTCGTAACTCGTAACTCGTAACTCGTAACTCGTAACTCGTAACTCGTAACTCGTAACTCGTAACTCGTAACTCGTAACTCGTAACTCGTAACTCGTAACTCGTAACTCGTAACTCGTAACTCGTAACTCGTAACTCGTAACTCGTAACTCGTAACTCGTAACTCGTAAATCGCAGCTTATAGCTCGCTACTCATAACCCGGGACTCGTATCTTGTGTATCGTAGCTTGTAACCCATTAACAATAAAAAGGAACTCGTATCTTGCCTCTCGTAGCTCGTAAATCGTTACCGATAAGTGGGAACTCGCATCTTGTATCGCGTGACGTGTAACTTAGAACTCGGAACTCATAACGCGTTACCGATAACTGGGAGCTCGTATCTTGTAACTCGTAACTCGTTACCCATAACTCGGAACTTGTATCTTGTATCTAGTAGCACGTAACTCGTTACCGATAGGTGGAAACTCGCATCTTGTGTCTCATGACGCGAAACTCAGAACTCAGAACTCGTAACGCGTAATCGATAATTCGGAGCTCGTATCTTGTAACTCGTACCTCGTTACCCAGAACTGGGAACTCGTATCTTGTATCTAGTAGCTCGTAACTCATTACTGATTATGTAATCGCAGCTTATAGGTCGCTACTCATAACCCGGATCTCGTATCTTGTGTATCGTAGCTTGTAACCCATTACCAATAACAAGGAACTCGTATCTTGCCTCTCGTAGCTCGTAAATGGTTACCAATAAGTGGGAACTCGCAACTTGTATCTCGAGCCGCGTAGCTCAGAACTAGGAACTCGTAACGCGTTACCGATAACTCGGAGCTCGTATCTTATATATCGTAACTTGAAATCCATTACCGATAACCTGGAAATCGTATCTTATATATCGTAACTTGTAATCCATTACCGATAACCTGGAACTCGTATCTTACATCTCGTAGCTCGTAAATCGTTACCGATAAATGGGAACTCGCATCTTGTATCTCGTGACGCGTAACTCGAAAGTTTTATCGATAACTCGGAGCTCGTATCTTGTATCACTTACCTTGTAACTCGTAACTCGTACCTCGTGGATCGTAAGTCGTAATTCGTAACTCGCAACTCGCAACTCGAAACTCGTAACTCGAAACTCGTAACTCGAAACTCGTAACTCGCAACTCGTAACTCGAAACTCGTAACTCGTAAATCACAGCTTATAACCCGCTACTCATAACCCGGTATTCGTATCTTGTGTATCATAGCTTGTAACCCATTACCAATAACAAGGAACTCGTATCTCGCCTCTCGTAGCTCGTAAATCGTTACCGATAAGTGGGAACTCGCAACTTGTATCTCGTGACGCGTAACTCAGGACTAGGAACTTCTAACGCGTTACCGATAACTCGGAGCTTGTATCTTGTATCTCTTACCTTGTAGCTCGTAACTCGTAAATCGCAGCTTATAACTCGCTACTCATAACCCGGAACTCGTATACTTTGTATCTTAGCTTGTAATTCATTACCAATAACAAGGAACTCGTATCTTGCCTCTCGTAGCTCGTAAATCGTTACCGATAAGTGGGAACTCGCAACTTGTATCTCTTTGACGCGTAACTCAGAACTTGGAACTCGTAGTGCGTTACCCATCACCCGGAACTCGTATCTTCTATCTCGGATCTCGCAAATCATTACCGATAACCTGGAACTCTTGTACTAGATCTTGAAAATAGTAACTCGTTACCAATAAGTGGGAACTCGCATCTTGTATCTCGTGACGTGTAACTCAGAACTCGGAACTAGTAACGCGTTACCGATAACTCGGAGCTCGTATCTTGTATCACTTACCTTGTAACTCGTAACTCGTACCTCGTGGATCGTAAGTCGTAATTCGTAACTCGCAACTCGCAACTCGAAACTCGTAACTCGAAACTCGTAACTCGTAAATCGCAGCTTATAACTCGCTTCTCATAACCCGGAGCTCGTATCTTGTGTAGCGTAGCTTGTAATTCATTACCAATAACAAGGATCTCGAATCTTACCGCCCGTAGCTCGTAAATTGTTACCGTTAAGTGGGAACTCGCAACTTGTGTCTCGTGACGCGTAACTCAGGACTCGGAACTCGAAAGTGTTACCGATAACTCGGAGCTCGTATCTTGTATCACGTACCTTGCGACTCGTAACTCGTAACCCGTTACTCGTTGCCTATAGCTCGGAACTCGAATCTTGATTTTGGGATCTTGTAAATCAATGACGATAACCTCGAACTCGTATCCTAGATCTAGTAGTTCGTAACTCATTACCGACAGGTGGAGACTCGCATCTTGTATCTCATGACGTGAAACTCAGAACTCGGAACTCGTAACGCGTAACCTATAACTAAGAGCTCGTATCTTGTAACTCGTAACTCGTTACTTATAACTTGGAACGCGCATCTTGTATCTAGTGGCTCGTAACTCATTACTGATTACCTGGAACTCGCATCTTGTATCTCGTAACTCGTAACTAGTAACTCGTAGATTGTAAGTCGTAATTCGTAACTCGTAACTCGTATATCGTTAATCGCAACTCGAAACTCCTAACTTGAAACTCGTAACTTGTAAATCGCATCTTATAACTCGCTACTCATAACCCGGAACTCGTATCTGGTGTATCGTAGCTTGTAACCCATTACCAATAACAAGGAACTCGTATCTGGCCTCTCGTAGCTCGTGAATCGTTACCAATCGTTACCGATAAGTGGGAACTCGCATCCTATATCTCGCGACGTGTAACTCAGAACTCGGAACTAGTAACGCGTTACCGATAATTCGGAGCTCACATCATGTATCTCGTAACTCGTAACTAGTACCTCGTAGATCGTAAGTCGTAATTAGTAACTCGTAACTTGTATATCGTTACTCGCAACTTGAAACTCGTAACTCGAAACTCGTAACTCGTACTGGTATATCGCATCTTATAACTCGCTACTCATAACCTGGAACTCGTATCTTGTGTATCGTAGCTTGTAACCCATTACCAATAACAAGGAACTCGTATCTTGCCTCTCGTAGCTCGTAAATCGTTACCAATAAGTGGGAACTCGCAACTTGTATCTCGTGACGCGTAACTCAGAACTAGGTACTCGTAACGCGTTACCGATAACTCGGAGCTCGTATCTTATATATCGTAACTTGCAATTCATTACCGATCACCTGGAACACGTATCTTGCCTCTCGTAACTCGTAAATCGTTACCGATAAGTGGGAACTCGCAACTTGTATCTCGTGACGCGTAACTCAGAACTTGGAACTCGTAACGCGTCACCGTTAACTCAGAGCTTGTATTTTGTATCTCTCACTTTGTAACACGTAACTCGTGCCTCATGACTCGTTACCCATTACTCGGAACTCGTATCTTCTATCTCGAATCTCGCAAATCATTGCCGATAACCTGGAACTCGTATCCTAGATCTTAAAGATCTTAACTCGTTACAAATAAGTGGGAACTCGCATCTTGTACCTCGTGACGTGTAACTCAGAACTCGTATATTGTAACTCGTAACTTGTTACCCGTAACTCGGAACTCGTATCTTGTATCTAGTAGGTCGTACCTCATTACTGATTACCTGGAACTCGTATCTTGTGTCTAGTAGCTTGTAACCCATTACCAATAACAAGGAACACGTATCTTGCCACTCGTAGCTCGTAAATCGTTACCGATAAGTGGTAACTCGTAACTCGTATCTCGTGACGCGTAACTCAGAACTTGAAACTCGTAACGCGTAACCCATAACTCGGAGCTCGTCTCTTGTATCTCTTACCTTGTAACTCGTAACTCGTAACTCGTTACTCGTTACCCATTACTCGGAACTCGTATCTTCTATCTCGGATCCCGCAAATCATTGCCGATAATCTGGAACTCGTATCCCAGATCTTGAAGATCGTAACTCGTTATCAATAAGTGGGAACTCGTATCTTGTATCTCGTGACGCGTAACTCAGGACTCGGAACTCGAAAGTATTACCGACAACTCGGAGCTCGTATCTTGTATCACTTACCTTGTAACTCGTAACTCGTAACCCGTGACTCGTTGACCATAACTAGGAACCCGAATCTTGATCTCGAATCTTGTAAATCAATGACGATAACCTCGAATTCGTATCCTAGATCTAGTAGTTCGTAACTCGTTACCTATAGGTGGAAACTCGCATCTTTTATCTCATGACGCGAAACTCAGAACTCGGAACTCGTAACGCGTAACCGATAACTCGGAGCTCGTATCTTGTAATTCGTAACTCGTTACCCATAACTCGGAACTCGTATCTTATATATCGTAACTTGTAATCCATTACCGATAACCTGGAACTCGTATCTTGCATCTCGTAGCTCGTAAATCGTTACCGATAAATGGGAACTCGCATCTTGTATCTCGTGACGCGCAACTCGGGACTCGGAACTCGAAAGTGTTACCGATAACTCGGAGCTCGTATCCTGTATCACTTACTATGTAATTCGTAACTCGTAACCGGTAACTCGTTACCCATTACTCGGAACTCGTATCTTCTATCTCGGATCTCGCAAATCATTGCCGATAACCTGGACCTCGTATCCTAGATCTTGAAGATCGTAACTCGTTGCCAATAAGTGGGAACTCACATCTTGTATCTCGTGACGTGTAACTCGGAACTAGTAACGCGTTACCGATAACTCGGAGCTCGTATCTTGTAACTCGTAACTCGTTACCAGTAACTCGGAACTCGTACCTTGTATCTTGTATCTCTTACCTTGTAACTCGTAACTCGTAACTCGTTACCCATTACTCGGAACTCGTATCTTCTATCTCGGATCTTGCAAATCATTGCCGAAAACCTGGAACTTGTATCCTAGATTTTGAAGATCGTAACTCGCTACCAATAAGTGAGAACTCGTATCTTATATCTCGTGACGCATAACTCAGGACTCGGAACTCGTAACGCGTAACCGATAACTCGGAGCTCGTATCTTGTAAATCGTAACTCGTTACCCATAACTCGGAACTCATATCTTGTGTCTCGTAACTCGTAACTCGTTACGATAAGTGGGAACTCGCATCTTGTATCTCGTAACTCGTAAGTAGTACTCCGTAGATCGTAAGTCGTAATTCGTAATTCGAAACTCGTATATCGTAATTCGCAGCTCGAAACTCGTAACTGGAAGCTGGTATCTCGTAGCTCGTAAATCGCAGCTTATAACCCGCTACTCATAACCCGGTACTCGTTTCTTGTGTATCAAAGCTTGTAACCCATTACCAATAACAAGGAACTCGTATCTTGCCTCTCGTAGTTCGTAAATCATTACCGATAACCTGGAACTCGTATACTAGATCTTGAATATAGTAACTCGTTACCAATAAGTGGGAACTCGCACCTTGTATCTCGTGAGGTGTAACTCAGAACTCGGAACTAGTAACGCTATACCGATAACTCGGAGCCCGTATCTTGTATCACTTACCTTGTAACTCGTAACTCGTTCCTCGTGGATCGAAAGTCGTAATTCGTAACTCGCAACTCGAAACTAGTAGCTCGAAACTCGTAACTCGAAACTCGTAACTCGTAACTCGTAAGTCGTAACTCGTAAATCGCAGCTTATAACTCGCTTCTCATAACCCGGAGCTCGTATCTTGTGAAGCGTAGCTTGTAATTCATTACCAATAACAAGGATCTCGTATCATACCTCTCGTAGCTCGTAAATCGTTACCGTTAAGTAGGAACTCGCAACTTGTATCTCGTGACGCGTAACTCAGGACTCGGAACTCGAAAGTGTTACCGATAACTCGGAGTTCGTATCTTGTATCACTTACCTTGTAACTCGTAACCCGTAACTCGTTGCTCATAACTCGGAACTCGAGTCTTGATCTCGGAGCTTGTAAATCAATGTCGATAACCTCGAACTCGTATCCTAGATCTAGTAGTTCGTAACTCGTTACCGATTGGTGGAAACTCGCATCTTGTATCACATGAAGCGAAACTCAGAACTCGGGACTCGTAGCGCGTAACCGATGACTCGGAGCTCGTATCTTGTACCTCGTAACTCGTTACCCATAACTCGGAACTCGTAACTTGTATTTAGTAGCTCGTTACTCATTACTAATTACCTGGAACTCGTATCTTGTGTCTCGTCTCTCGTAACTAGTACCTCGTATATCGTAAGTCGTAATTCGTAACTCATAGCTCGTAAATCGCAGCTTATAGCTCGCTATCCATAACACGGAAATCGTATCTTGTCTATCGTAGATTGTAACCCATTACCAATAACAAGGAACTCGTATCTTGCCTCTCGTAGCTCGTAAATCGTTACCAATAAGTGGGAACTCGCATCTTGTGTCTCGTGACGCGTAACTCGGGACTCGGAACTCGAAACGCGTAACACATAACTTGGAGCTCGTATCTTGTAACTGGTAACTAGTTACCCATGACTCGGAACTCATATCTTGTATCTAGTAGCTCGTAAATCATTACTGATTACCTGGAACTCGTATCTTGTGTCTCGTAGCTCGTAACTAGTACCTCGTAAATCGTAAGTCGTAACTCGCTACTCATAACCCAGAACTCGTATCCTGTGTATCGTAGCTTGTAACTCATTGCCAATAACAAGGGACTTGTGTCTTGCCTCTCGTAGCTCGTAAATCGTTACCGATAGGTGGAAACTCGCATCTTGTATATCATGAAGTGAAACCCAGAAATCGGAACTAGTATCGGGTTACCGATAAGTCGGATCTCGTATCTTGTAACTCGTAACTCGTTACCCGTAACTCGGAACCCGTATCTTGTATCTAGTAGCTCTTAACTCATTACTGCTTACCTGGAACTTGAATCTTGTGTCTCGTAGCTTGTAAACTTTTACCAATAACTAGAAACACGTATCTTTTTCCTCTCGTATTTTGTAAATCGTTAGCGATAAGTGTTAACTTGCAACTTGTACCTCGTGACTCAGTACTTGGAACACCGTAACGCGTTACCGATAACTCGGAGCTCGTATCTTGTATCGCTTACCTTGTAACTCGTAACTCGTAACCCGTAACTCGTTGCCCATAACTCGGAACACGTATCTTGTATCTAGTAGCTCGTAACTCATTACTGATTACCTGGAACTCGTATCTTGTGTCTCGTAGCTCGTAAGTGGGAACTCGCATTCTGTATCTCGTAACTCGTAATTAGTACCTCGTATATCGTAACTCGCAACTCGAAACTCGTGACTCGAAACTCGTAAATCGTAAATCGCAGCTTATAACTCGCCACTCATAACCCGGATCTCGTATCTTGCTTCTCGTAGCTCGTAAATCGTTACCGATAAGTGGGAACTCGCATCTTGTATCTCGTAACTTGTAACTAATGCCTCTTAGATCGTAAGTCGTAATTCGTAACTCGTATATCGCAACTCGCAACTCGAAACTCGTAACGCGAAACTCGTAACTCGTATCTCGTAAATCGCAGCTTATAACTCGCTATTCATAACACGGAAGTCGTGTCTTGTCTATCGTAGATTGTAACCCATTACCAATAACAAGGAACTCGTATCTTGCCTCTCGTAGCTCGTAAATCGTTACCAATGAGTGGGAACTCGCATCTTGTATCTCGTGACGTGTAACTCAGAACTCGGAACTAGTAACGCGTTACCGATAACTCGGAGCTCGTATCTTGTATCTCGGATCTCGCAAATCATTACCGATAACCTGGAACTCGTATACTAGATCTTGAATATAGTAACTCGTTACCAATAAGCGGGAACTCGCACCTTGTATCTCGTGACGTGTAACTCAGAACTCGGAACTAGTAACGCTATACCGATAACTCGGAGCCCGTATCTTGTATCACTTACCTTGTAACTCGTGACTAGTACCTCGTGGATTGAAGGTCGTAATTCGTAACTCGCAACTCGAAACTCGTAGCTCGAAACTCGTAACTCGAAACTCGTAACTCGTAACTCGTAACTCGTAACTCGTAACTCGTAACTCGTAACTCGTAACTCGTAACTCGTAACTCGTAAATCGCAGCTTATAACTCGCTTCTCATAACCCGGAGCTCGTATCTTGTGAAGCGTAGCTTGTAATTCATTACCAATAACAAGGATCTCGTATCTTACCTCTCGTAGCTCGTAAATCGTTACCGTTAAGTAGGAACTCGCAACTTGTATCTCGTGACGCGGAACTCAGGACTCGGAACTCGAAAGTGTTACCGATAACTCGGAGCTCGTATCTTGTATCACTTACCTTGTAACTCGTAACTCGTAACCCGTTATTCGTTGCCTATAGCTCGGAACTCGAATCTTGATCTCGGCTCTTGTAAATCAATGACGATAACCTCGAACTCGTATCCTAGATCTAGTAGTTCGTAACTTGTATCTTGTGTCTCGTAGCTCGTAACTAGTACCTCGTAAATCGTAAGTCGTGACTCGCTACTCATAACCCAGAACTCGTATCCTGTGTATCGTAGCTTGTAACTCATTGCCAATAACAAGGGACTCGTGTCTTGCCTCTCGTAGCTCGTAAATCGTTACCGATAGGTGGAAACTCGCATCTTGTATATCATGAAGTGAAACCCAGAAATCGGAACTAGTATCGGGTTACCGATAAGTCGGATCTCGTATCTTGTAACTCGTAACTCGTTGCCCATAACTCGGAACACGTATCTTGTATCTAGTAGCTCGTAACTCATTACTGATTACCTGGAACTCGTATCTTGTGTCTCGTAGCTCGTAAGTCGCTACGATAAGTGGGAACTCGCATCCTGTATCTCGTAACTCGTAACTAGTACCTCGTATATCGTAACTCGCAACTCGAAACTCGTAACTCGAAACTCGTAACTCGTAACTCGTAACTCGTAACTCGTAACTCGTAACTCGTAAATCGCAGCTTATAACTCGCTACTCATAACCCGGATCTCGTATCTTGTGTATCGTAGCTTGTAACCCATTACCAATAACAAGGAACTCGTATCTTGTCTCTCGCGGAACTTGGAACTCGTAACGCGTCACCGATAACTCGGAGCTTGTCTCTTGTATCTCTTACCTTGTAACTCGTAACTCGTTACCCATTACTCGGAACTCGTATCTTCTATATCGGATCTCGCAAATCATTGCCGATAACCTGGAACTCGTATCCTATATCCTGAAGATCGTATCTCGTTACCAATAAGTGGGAAGTCGCATCTTGTATCTCGTGACGTGTAACTCAGAACTCGGAACTAGTAATGCGTTACCGATAACTCGGAGTTCGTATCTTGTAACTCGTAACTCTTGACTCATAACTCGGAACTGGTCTCTTGTATCTAGTAGCTCGTAACTCATTACTGATTACCTGGAACTCGTATTTTGTGTCTCGTAGCTCGTAACTCGTTACGACAAGTGGGAACTCTCATCTTGTATCTCGTAATTCGTTACTAGTACCTCGTAGATCGTAAGTCTTAATCCGTAACTCGTAACTCGTATATCGTAACTCGCAATTTGAAACTAGAAACTCGTAACTCGTAAATCGCAGCTTATAACTCGCCACTCATAACCCGAAACTCGTATCTTATGTATCGTAGCTTGTAACCCATTAGCAATAACAAGGAACTCGTAGCTCGTAAATCGTTTCCTTTAAGTGGGAACTCGCAACTTGTATCTCGTGACGCGTAGCTCATAACTAGGAACTCGTAACGCGTTACCGATAACTCGGAGCTCGCATCTTATATATCGTAACTTGAAATCCATTACCGATAACCTGGAATTTGTATCTTATATATCGTAACTTGTAATCCATTACCGATAACCTGGAACTCGTATCTGACATCTCGTAGCTCGTAAATCGTTACCGATAAATGGGAACTCGCATCTTGTATCTCGTGACGCGTAACTCGAAAGTTTTATCGATAACTCGGAGCTCGAATCTTGTATCACATACCTTGCAACTCGTAACTCGTAACCCGTATCTCGTTGCCCATAACTCGGAACTCTAATCTTGATCTCGGATCTTGTGAATCAATTACGATAACCTCGACCTCGTATCCTAGATCTAGTAGTTCGTAACTCGTTAACGATAGGTGGAAACTCGCATCTTGTATCTCATGATGCGAAACTCATAACTCAGAACTCGGAACGCGTAACCGATAACTCGGAGCTCGTATCTTGTAACTCGTACCCATAACTCTGAACTCGTATCTTGCATCTCGTAGCTCGTGAATCGTTACCGATAGATGGGAACTCGCATCTTGTATCTCGTGACGCGTAACTCTGGACTCGGAACTCGAAAGTGTTACCGATAACTCAGAGCTCGTATCTTCTATCACGTACCTTGTAACTCGTAACTCGTAACCCGTTACTCGTTGCCTATAGCTCGGAACTCGAATCTTGATCTCGGCTCTTGTAAATCAATGACGATAACCTCGAACTCGTATCCTAGATCTAGTAGTTCGTAACTCGTTACCGACAGGTGGAGACTCGCATCTTGTATCTCATGACGTGAAACTCAGAACTCGGAACTCGTAACGCGTAACCTATAACTCGGAGCTCGTATCTTGTAACTCGTAACTCGTTACTTATAACTTGGAACGCGCATCTTGTATCCAGTGGCTCGTAACTCATTACTGATTACCTGGAACTCGCATCTTGTATCTCGTAACTCGTAACTAGTACCTCGTAGATTGTAAGTCGTAATTCGTAACTCGTAACTCGTATATCGTTACTCGCAACTCGGAACTCGTAACTCGAAACTCGTAAATCGCATCTTATAACTCGCTACTCATAACCCGGAATTCGTATCTTGTGTATCGTAGCTTGTAACCCATAAACAATAACAAGGAACTCGTATCTGGCCTGTCGTAGCTCGTGAATGGTTACCGATAAGTGGGAACTCGCATCTTATATCTCGTGACGTGTAACACAGAACTCGGAACTAGTAACGCATTACCGATAATTCGGAGCTCACATCTTATATCTCGTAACTCGTAACTAGTACCTCGTAGATCGTAAGTCGTAATTCGTAACTCGTAACTCGTATATCGTTACTCGCAACTTGAAACTCGTAACTCGAAACTCGTAACTCGTACTCGTAAATCGCATCTTATAACTCTCTACTCATAACCCGGAACTCGTATCTTGTGTATCGTAGCTTGTAACCCATTATCAATAACAAGGAACTCGTATCTTGCCTCTCGTAGCTCGTAAATCGTTACCAATAAGTGGGAACCCGCAACTTGTATCTCGTGACGCGTAACTCAGAACTAGGAACTCGTAACGCGTTACCAATAACTCGGAGCTCGTATCTTATATATCGTAACTTGCAATCCATTACCGATCACCTGGAACACGTATCTTGCATCTCTTAGCTCGTAAACCGTAACCGATAAATGGGAACTCGCACCTTGTATCTCGTGACGCGTAACTCAGGGCTCGGAACTCGTAACTTGTTACCGATAACTCGGAGCTCGTATCTCTTACCTTGTAACTCGTAACTCATAACTCGAAACTCGTAACTCGCTACCCATAACCCGGAACTCGTATCTTGTGTATCTTAGCTTGTAATTCATTACCAATAACAAGGATCTCGTATCTTGCCTCTCGTAGCTCGTAAATCGTTACCGATAAGTGGGAACTCGCAACTTGTATCTCGTGACGCGTAACTCAGAACTTGGAACTCGTAACGTGTCACCGATAACTCGGAGCTCGTCTCTTGTATCTCTTACCTTGTAACTCGTCACTCGTAACTCGTAACTCGTAACTCGTTACTCGTTACCCATTACTCGGAACTCGTATCTTGTGTATCTTAGCTTGTAATTCATTACCAATAACAAGGATCTCGTATCTTGCCTCTCGTAGCTCGTAAATCGTTACCGATAAGTGGGAACTCGCAACTTGTATCTCGTGACGCGTAACTCAGAACTTGGAACTCGTAACGTGTCACCGATAACTCGGAGCTCGTCTCTTGTATCTCTTACCTTGTAACTCGTCACTCGTAACTCGTAACTCGTTACTCGTTACCCATTACTCGGAACTCGTATCTTCTATCTCGGATCCCGCAAATCATTGCCGATAACCTGGAACTCGTATCCCAGATCTTGAAGATCGTAACTCGTTATCAATAAGTGGGAACTCGTATCTTGTATCTCGTGACGCGTAACTCAGGACTCGGAACTCGGAAGTGTACCGACAACTCGGAGCTCGTATCTTGTATCACTTACCTTGTAACTCGTAACTCGTAACCCGTAACTCGTTGACCATAACTCGGAACTCGAATCTTGATCTCGGATCTTTTAAATCAATGACGATAACCTCGAATTCGTATCCTAGATCTAGTAGTTCGTAACTCGTTACCCATAGGTGGAAACTCGCATCTTTTATTTCATGACGCGAAACTCAGAACTCGGAACTCGTAACGCGTAACCGATAACTCGGAGCTCGTATCTTGTATCACTTACCTTGTAACTCGTAACTCGTACCTCGTGGATCGAAAGTCGTAATTCGTAACTCGCAACTCGAAACTCGTAACTCGAAACTCGTAACTCTAAACTCGTAACTCGTAACTCGTAAATCGCAGCTTATAACTCGCTTCTCATAACCCGGAGCTCGTATCTCGTGTAGCGTAGCCTGTAATTCATTACCAATAACAAGGATCTCGTATCTTACCTCTCGTAGCTCGTAAATCGTTACCGTTAAGTGGGAACTCGCAACTTGTATCTCGTGACGCGAAACTCAGAACTCTGGACTCGTAACGCGTAACCGATGACTCGGAGCTCGTATCTTGTACCTCGTAACTCGTTACCCATAACTCGGAACTCGTAACTTGTATTTAGTAGCTCGTTACTCATTACTAATTACCTGGAACTCGTATCTTGTGTCTCGTAGCTCGTAACTCGTTACGATAAGTGGGAACTCGCATCTTGTATCTCGTGACTCGTAACTAGTACCTCGTATATAGTAAGTCGTAATTCGTAACTCATAACTCGTAAATCGCAGCTTATAACTCGCTACTCATAACCCGGAACTCATAACTTGTGTATCGTAGCTTGTAATTCATAACCAATAACAAGGAACTCGTATCTTGCTTCTCGTAGCTCTTAAATCGTTACTGATAAGTAGGAACTCGCATCTTGTATCTCGTAACTTGTAACTAATGCTTCGTAGATTGTAAGTCGTAATTCGTAACTCGTATATCGTAACTCCCAACTCGAAACTCGTAACTCGTATCTCGTAAATCGCAGCTTATACCTCTACCACTATTCATAACACGGAAATCGTATCTTGTCTATCGTAGATTGTAACCCATTACCAATAACAAGGAACTCGTATCTTGCCTCTCGTAGCTCTTAGATCGTTACCAATAAGTGGGAACTCGCATCTTGTATCTCGTGACGCGTAACTCGGGACTTGGAACTCGAAACGCGTAACAGATAGCTTGGAGCTCGTATCTTGTAACTCGTAACTCGTTACCCGTAACTCGGAACTCGTATCTTGTATCTAGTAGTTCTTAACCCATTACTGATCACCTGGAACTCGTATCTTGTGTCTCGTAGCTTCTAAGTCGCTACGATAAGTGGGAACTCGCATCCTGTATCTCGTAACTCGTAACTAGTACTTCGTATATCGTAACTCGCAACTCGAAACTCGTAACTCAAAACTCGAAACTCGTAACTCGTAGCTCGTAAATCGCAGCTTATAACTCGCTACTCATAACCCGTATCTCGTATCATGTGAATCGTAGCTTGTAACCCATTACCAATAACAAGGAACTCGTATCTTGCCTCTCGCAGCTCGTAAATCGTTACCGATAAGTGGGAACTCGCAACTTGTATCTCGCGACGCGTAGATCAGAACTAGGAACTCGTAACGCGTTACCGATAACTCGGAGCTCGTATCTTATATATTGTAACTTGAAATCCATTACCTATAACCTGGAACTCGTATCTTGCATCTCCTAGCTCGTGAATCGTTACCGATAAATGGGAACTCGCATCTTGTATCTCGTGACGCGTAACTCAGGACTCGGAACTCGAAAGTGTTACCGATAACCCAGAGCTGGTATCTTGTAATTCGTAACTCGTTACTTATAACTCGGAACGCGCATCTTGTATCTAGTGGCTCGTAACTCATTACTGGTTACCTGGAACTCGCATCTTGTATCTCGTAACTCGTAACTAGTACCTCGTAGATTGTAAGTCGTAATTCGTAACTCGTAACTCGTATATCGTTACTCGCAACTCGAAACTCGTAACTCGAAACGCGTAACTCGTAACTCGTAAATCGCATCTTATAACTCGCTACTCATAACCCGGAACTCGTATCTTGTGTATCGTAGCTTGTAACCCATTACCAATAACAAGGAGCTCGTATCTGGCCTTTCGTAGCTCGTGAATCGTTACCGATAAGTGGGAACTCGCAACTTGTATCTCGTGACGGGTAACTCAGAACTTGGAACTAGTAACGCGTTACCGATAACTCGGAGATTGTATCCTGTATCTCTTACCTTGTGACTCGTAACTCGTAACTCGTAACTCGTAACTCGTAACTCGTAACTCGTAACTCGTAACTCGTAACTCGTAACTCGTAACTCGTAACTCGTAACTCGTAACTCGTAACTCGTAACTCGTAACTCGTAACTCGAAACTCGTAACTCGTAAATCGCAGCTTATAACTCGCTACTCATAACCCGGAACTCGTATCTTGTGTATCGTAGCTTGTAGCCCATTACCAATAACAAGGAACTCGTATCTGGCCTCTCGTAGCTCGTAAATCGTTACCGATAAGTGGGAACTCGCAACTTGTATCTCTCGACGCGTAACTCAGAACTTGGAACTCGTAACGCGTTACCGATAACTCGGAGCTTGTCTCTTGTATCTCTTACCTTGTAACTTGTCACTCGTAACTTGTAACTCGTTACCCATTACTCGGAACACGTACCTTCTATCTCGGATCTCGCAAATCACTGCCGATAACCTGGAACTCGTATCCTAGATCTTGAAGATCGTAACTCGTTACCAATATGTGGGAACTCGCATCTTGTATCCCGTGACGTGTAACTCAGAACTCGGAACTAGTAACGCGTTACCTATAAGTCGGAGCTCGTATCTTGTAACTCGTTACCCATAACTCGGAACTTGTATCTTGTATCTAGTAGCTCGTAACTCATTACTGATTACGTGGAACTCGTAACTTGTGTCTCGTAGCTCGTAAGTCACTACGATAAGTGGGAACTCGCATCTTGTATCTCGTAACTCGTAACTAGTATCTGGCATATCGTAATTCGCAACTCGAAACTCGTAACTCTAAACTCGTAACTCGAAACTCGTAACTCGTAAATCGCAGCTTATAACTCGCCACTCATAACCCGGATCTCGTATCTTGTGTATCGTAGCTTGTAACCCATTACCAATAACAAGGAACTCGTATCTTGCCTCTCGTACCTCGTAGATCGTTACCGATAAATGGGAACTCGCATCTTGTATCTCGTAACGCGTAACTCAGGACTCGGAACTCGAAAGTGTTACCGATAACTCGCAGCTTGTATCTTGTAACACTTACCTTGTAAATCGTAACCCGTAACTCGTTGCCCATAACTCGGATCTCGAATCTTGATCTCGGATCTTGTAAATCAATGACGATAACCTCGAACTCGTATCCTAGATCTAGTAGTTCGTAACTCGTTACCGATAGGTGGAAACTCCCATCTTGTATCTCATGACGCGAAACTCAGAACTCTGAACTCGTAACGCGTAACCGATAGCTCGGCTCTTGTAACTCGTAACTCGTTACCCATAACTCGGAACTCGTATTTTGTATCTAGTAGCTCGTAACTCATTACTGATTACCTGGAACTCGTATCTTGTGTCTCGTAGCTCGTAAGTCGCTACGATAAGTGGGAACTCGCATCCTGCATCTCGTAACTCGTAACTAGTACCTCATATATCGTAACTCGCAACTCGAAATTCGTAACTCGAAACTCGTAACTCGTAAATCGTAGCTTATAACTCGCTACTCATAACCCGGAACTCGTATCTTGTGTATCGTAGCCTGTAACCCATTACCAATAACAAGGAACTCGTATCTGGACTCTCGTAGCTCGTAAATCGTTACCGATAAGTTGGAACTCGCAACTTGTATCTCTCGACGCGTAACTCAGAACTTGGAGCTCGTAACGCGTTACCGATAACTCGGAGCTTGTCTCTTGTATCTCTTACCTTGTAACTTGTCACTCGTAACTTGTAACTCGTTACCCATTACTCGGAACACGTACCTTCTATCTCGGATCTCACAAATCACTGCCGATAACCTGGAACTCGTATCCTAGATCATGAAGATCGTAACTCGTTGCCAATATGAAGGAACTCGCATCTTGTATCTCGTGACGTGTAGCTCAGAACTCGGAACTAGTAACGCGTTACCTATAACTCGGAGCTCGTATCTTGTAACTCGTAACTTGTAACTCGTTGCCCATAACTCGGAACTCGTATATTGTATCTAGTAGCTCGTAACTCATTACTGATTACCTGGAACTCGCATGTTGTGTCTCGTAGCTCGTAACTCATTACTGATTACCTGGAACTCGCATGTTGTGTCTCGTAGCTCGTAAGTCACTACGATAAGTGGGAACTCGCATCTTGTATCTCGTAACTCGTAACTAGTACCTGGTATATCGTAATTCGCAACTCGAAACTCGTAACTCGAAACTCGTAACTCGTGAATCGCAGCTCATAGCTCGCTACTCATAACCCGGATCTCGTATCTTGTGTATCGTAGCTTGTAACCCATTACCAATAACAAGGAACTCGTATCTTGACTCTCGTAGCTCGTAGATCGTACCGATGAATGGGAACTCGCATCTTGTATCTCGTAACGCGTAACTCAGGACTCGGAACTCGAAAATGTTACCGATAGCTCGCAGCTTGTATCTTGTAACACTTACCTTGTAAATTGTAACCCGTAACTCGTTGCCCATAACTCGGATCTCGAATCTTGATCTCGGATCTTGTAAATCAATGACGTTAACCTCGAACTCTTATCCTAGATCTAGTAGTTCGTAACTCGTTACTGATTACCTGGAACTCGTATCTTGTGTCTCGTAGCCTGTAACCTTTTACCAATAACAAGGAACATGTTTCTTTTTCCTCTCGTATCTCGTAAATCGTTACCGATAAGTGTTAACTCGCAACTTCTATCTTTCGACGCGTAACTCAGAACTTGGAACTCGTAACGCGTTACCGATAACTCGGAGCTTGTCTCTTTTATCTCTTACCTTGTAACTCGTCACTCGTAACTTGTAACTCGTTACCCATAACTCGGAACTTGTATCTTGTATCTAGTAGCTCGTAACTCGTTACCGATAGGTGGATACTCGCATCTTGTATCTCATGACGCGAAACTCAGAACTCTGAACTCGTAACGCGTAACCGATAGCTCGGAGCTTGTATCTTGTAACTCGTAACTCGTTACCCATAACTCGGATCTCGAATCTTGATCTCGGATCTTGTAAATCAATGACGATAACCTTGAACTCGTATCCTAGATCTAGTAGCCCGTAACTCATTACTGATTACCTGGAACTCGTATCTTGTGTCTCGTAGCTCGTAACTCGTTACGACAAGTGGGAACTCTCATCTCGTAATTCGTAACTAGTACCTCGTAGATCGTAAGTCTTAATCCGTAACTCGTAACTCGTAGCTCGTATATCGTAACTCGCAACTCGATACTAGAAACTCGTAACTCGTAAATCGCAGCTTATAACTCGCTACTCATAACCCGGAACTCGTATCTTGTGTATCGTAGCTTGTAACCCATTACCAATAACAAGGAACTCGTATCTGGCCTCTCGTAGCTCGTGAATCGTTACCGATAAGTGGGAACTCGTATCTTGTATATCGTGACGCGTAACTCGGGACTTGGAACTCGAAAGTGTTACCGATAACTCGGAGCCCGTATCTTGTATCACTTATCTTGTAACTCGTAGCTGGTAACCCGTAACTTGTTGACCATAACTCGGAACTCGAATCTTGACCTCGGATCTTGTGAATCAATGATGATAACCTCGAATTCGTATTCTAGAACTAGTGATCGTAACTCGTTACCTATAGGTGGATACTCGCATTTTTTATCTCATGACGCGAAACTCAGAACTCGGAACTCGTAACGCGTAACCGATAACTCGGAGCTCGTATCTTGTATCTAGTAGCTCGTAACTCATTATTGATTACCTGGAACTCGTAACTTGTGTCTCGTAGCTCGTAACTCGTTACGATAGGTGGGAACTCGCATCTTGTATCTCGTAACTCGTAACTAGTACCTCGTAGATCGTAAGTCGTAATTCGTAATTCGAAACTCGTATATAGTAATTCGCAACTCGAAACTCGTAACTGGAGACTGGTATCTCGTAACTCGTAAATCGCAGCTTATAACCCGCTACTCATAACCCGGTACTTGTATCTTGTGTATCATAGCTTGTAACCCATTACCAATAACAAGGTACACGTATCTTGCCTCTCGTAGCTCGTAAACGTTACCGATAAGTGGGAACTCGTAACTTGTATCTCGTGATGCGTAACTCAGAACTTGGAACTCGTAACGCGTTACCGATAACTCGTCGCTTGTATCTTGTATCTCTTACCTTGTAACTCGTAACTCGTTACCCATTACTCGGAACTCGTATCTTCTATCTCAGATCTCGCAAATCATTGCCGATAACCTGGAACTCGTATCCTATATCTTGAAGATCGTAACTCGTTACCAATAAGTGGGAACTCGCATCTTGTATCTCGTGACGCGTAACTCAGGACTCGGAACTCGAAAGTGTTACCGATAACTCGCAGCTCGTATCTTGTATCACTAACCTTGTAAATTGTAACCCGTAACTCGTTGCCCATAACTCGGAACTCGAATCTTGATCTCGGATCTTGTAAATCAATGACGATAACCTCGAACTCGTATCCTAGATCTAGTAGATCGTAACTCGTTACCGATAGGTGGAAACTCGCATCTTGTATCTCATGACGCGGAACTCAGAACTCTCAACTCGTAACGCAAAACCGATAGCTCGGAGCTCGTATCTTGTAACTCGTAACTCGTTACCCATAACTTGGAACTCGTATCTTGTATCTAGTAGCTCGTAACTCATTACTGATTACCTGGAACTCGTATCTTGTGTCTTGTAGCTCGTAACTCGTTACGTCAAGTATGAACTCTCATCTTGTATCTCGTAATTCGTAACTAGTACCTCGTAGATCGTAAGTCTTAATTCGTAACTTGTAACTCGTATATCGTAACTCGCAACTCGAAACTAGAAACTCGTAACTCGTAAATCGCAGCTTATAACTCTCTACTTATAACCCGGAACTCGTATCGTGTGTATCGTAGCTTGTAACCCATTACCAATAACAAGGAATTCGTATCCTGCCTCTCATAGCTCGTAAATCGTTACCGATAAGTGGCAACTCGCATCCTATATCTCGTGACGTGTAACTCAGAACTCTGAACTAGTAACGCGTTACCGATAATTTGGAGCTCACATCTTGTATCTCGTAACTCGTAACTAGTACCTCGTAGATCGTAAGCCGTAATTCGTAACTCGTAACACGTATATCGTTACTCGCAACTTGAAACTCGTAACTCGATACTCTTAACTCGTACTCGTAAATCGCATCTTATAACTCGCTACTCATAACCCGGAACTCGTATCTTGTGTATCGTAGCTTGTAGCTCATTACCAATAACAAGGAACTCACATCTTGCCTCTCGTAGCTCGTAAATCGTTACCGATATATGGGAACTCGCATCTTGTACCTCGTGACGCGTTACCGATAACTCGGAGCTCGTATCTTGTATCGCTTACCTTGTAACTCATAACTCGTGACCCGTAACTCGTTGCCCATAACTCGGAACTCGTATCTTGTATCTAGTAGCTCGTAACTCATTACTGATTACCTGGAACTCGTATCTTGTGTATCGTAGCTTGTAAGGAACTCGTATCTTGCCTCTCGTAGCTCGTAAATCGTTACCAATAAGTGGGAACTCGCAACTTGTATCTCGTGACGCGTAACTCAGAACTTGGAACTCGTAACGCGTTACCGATAACTCTGAGCTTGTATTTTGTATCTCTTACATTGTAACACGTAACTTGTAACTCATGACTCGTTACCCAATACTCGGAACTCGTATCTTCTATCTCGAATCTCGCAAATCATTGCCGATAACCTGGAACTCGTATCCTAGATCTTAAAGATCCTAACTCGTTACCAATAAGTGGGAACTCGCATCTTGTACCTCGTGACCTGTAACTCAGAACTCGGAACTAGTAACGCGTTACCGATAACTCGGAGCTCGTCTCTTCTATCTCTTACCTTGTAACTCGTAATTCGTAACTCGTAACTCGTTACTCGTTACCCATAACTCGGAACTCGTATCTTGTATCTAGTAGCTAGTAACTCATTACTGATTACCTGGAACTCGTATCTTGTGTCTCGTCGTTCGTAAGTCACTACGATAAGTGGGAACTCGCAACTTGTATCTCGTGACGCGTAGCTCAGAACTAGGAACTCGTAACGCGTAACCTATAACTCGGAGCTCGTATCTTGTAACTCGTAACTCGTTACTTATAACTCGGAACGCGAATCTTGTATCTAGTGGATCGTAACTCATTACTGATTACCTGGAACTGGCATCTTGTATCTCGTAACTCGTAACTAGTACCTCGTAGATTGTAAGTCGTTATTCGTAACTCGTAACTCGTATATCGTTACTCGCAACTCGAAACTCGTAACTCGTAAATCGCATCTTATAACTCGCTATTCATAACCCGGAACTCGTATCTTGTGTATCGTAGCTTGTAATCCATTACCAATAACTCAGGACTCGGAACTCGTAACGCGTAACCGATAACTCGGAGCTCGTATCTTGTGAATCGTAACTCGTTACCCATAACTCGGAACTCGTATCTTGTATCTAGTAGCTCGTAACTCATTACTGATTACATGGAACTCATATCTTGTCTCGTAGCTCGTAACTCGTTACGATAAGCGGGGAACTCGCATCTTGTATCTCGTAACTCGTAACTAGTACCTCGTAGATCGTAAGTCGTAATTCGTAATTCGAAACTCGTATATCGTAATTCGCAACTCGAAACTCGAAACTCGTAACTGGAAACTGGTATCTCGTAGCTCGTAAATCGCAGCTTATAACCCGCTACTCATAACCCGCTACTCGTATCTTGTGTATCATAGCTTGTAACCCATTACCAATAACAAGGAACTCGTATCTTGCCTGTCGTAGCTCGTAAATCGTTACCGATAAGTGGGAACTCGCAACTTGTATCTCTTTGATGCGTAATTCAGAACTTGGAAACGCGTAACGCGTTACCCATTACCCGGAACTCATATCTTCTATCTCGGATCTCGCAAATCATTACCGATAACCTGGAACTCGTATACTAGATCTTGAAGATAGTAACTCGTTACCAATAAGTGGGAACTCGCATCTTGTATCTCGTGACGTGTAACTCAGAACTCGGAACTAGTAACGCGTTACCGATAACTCGGAGCTCGTATCTTGTATCACTAACCTTAAAACTCGTAACTCGTACCTCGTGGATCGTAAGTCGTAATTCGTAACTCGCAATTCTAAACTCGTAACTCGAAACTCGTAACTCGTAACTCGTGACTCGTAAATCGCAGCTTATAACTCGCTACTCATAACCCGGATCACGTATCTTGTGTATCGTAGCTTGTAACCCATTACCAATAACATGGAACTCGTATCTTGCCTCTCGTAGCTCATAAATCGTTACCGATGAGTGGGAACTCGCAACTTGTATCTCGCGACGCGTAACTCAGAACTTGTAACTCGTAACTCGTTACCCATTACTCGGAACTCGAATCTTGATCTCGGATCTTGTAAATCAATGTCGATAACCTAGAACTCGTATCCTAGATGCAGTAGTTCGTAACTCGTTACCGATTGGTGGAAACTCGCATCTTGTATCACATGAAGCGAAACTCAGAACTCGGGACACGTAACGCGTAACCGATGACTCGGAGCTCGTATCTTGTACCTTTTAACTCGTTACCCATAACTCGGAACTCGTAACTTGTATTTAGTAGCTCGTAACTCATTACTGATTACCTGGAACTCGTATCTTGTGTCTCGTAGCTCGTAACTCGTTACGATAAGTGGGAACTCGCATCTTGTATCTCGTAACTAGTACCTCGTATATCGTAAGTCGTAATTCGTAACTCATAACTCGTAAATCGCAGCTTATAACTCGCTACTCATAACCCGGAACTCATAACTTGTGTATCGTAGCTTGTAATTCATTACCAATAAAAAGGAACTCGTATCTTGCTTCTCGTAGCTCGTAAATCGTTACCAATAAGTGGGAACTCGCATCTTGTATCTCGTGACGCGTAACTCGGGACTCGGAACTCGAAAGTGCTACCGATAACTCGGAGCTCGTATCTTGTATCACTTACCTTGTAATTCGTAACTCGTAACCAGTAACTCGTTACCCATGACTCGGAACTCGTATCTTGTATCTAGTAGCTCGTAAATCATTACTGATTACCTGGAACTCGTATCTTGTGTCTCGTAGTTCGTATCTAGTACCTCGTACATCGTAACTCGCAACTCGAAACTCGTAACTCGTAACTCGTAAATCGCAGCTTATAACTCGCTACTCATAACCCAAAACTCGTATCTTGTGTATCGTAGCTTGTAACCCATTAGCAATAACAAGGAACTCGTATCTTGCCTCTCGTAGCTCGTAAATCGTTTCCTTTAAGTGGGAACTCGCATCTTGTATCGCGTGACGTGTAACTTAGAACTCGGAACTCGTAACGCGTTACCGATAGCTAGGAGCTCGTATCCTGCAACTAGTAGCTCGTAACTCATTACTGATTGACTAGAACTCGTATCTTGTGCCTTGTAGCTCGTAACTCGTTACCCATAACTCGAAACTTGTATCTTGTATCTAGTAGCTCGTAACTCGTTACCGATAGGTGGAAACTCGCATCTTGTGTTTCATGACGCGAAACTCAGAACTCGGAACTCGTAACGCGTAATCGATAACTCGGAGCTCGTATCTTGTAACTCGTAACTCGTTATCCGGAATTCGGAACTCGTATCTTGTATTTAGTAGCACTTGACTCATTACTGATTACCTGGAACTCGTATCTTGTGTCTCGTAGCTTGTAACCTTTTACCAATAACAAGGAACACGTATCTTTTTCCTCTCGTATCTCGTAAATCGTTACCGATAAGTGTTAACTCGCAACTTGTACCTCGTGACGCGTAACTCAGGACTTGGAACTCGTAACGCGTTACCGATAGCTCGGAACTCGTATCTTGTATCTAGTAGCTCGTAACTCATTACTAATTACCTGGAACTCGTATCTTGTGTCTCGTAGCTCGTAAGTCGCTACGATAAGTGGGAACTCGCATGCTTTATCTCGTAACTCGTAACCAGTACCTCATATATCGTAACTCGCAACTCGAAACTCGTAACTCAAAACTCGTAAATCACAGCTTATAACTCGCTACTCATAACCCGGAACTCGTATCTTGTGTATCGTAGCTTGTAACCCATTACCAATAACAAGGAACTCGTATCTGGCCTCTCGTAGCTCGTAAATCGTTACCGATAAGTGGGAACTCGCAACTTGTATCTCACGACGCGTAACTCAGAACTTGGAACTCGTAACGCGTTACCGATAACTCGGAGCTTGTCTCTTGTATCTCTTACCTTGTAACACGTCACTCGTAACTTGTAACTCGTTACCCATTACTCGGAACACGTACCTTCTATCTCGGATCTCGCAAATCACTGCCGATAACCTGGAATTCGTATCCTAGATCATGAAGATCGTAACTCGTTACCAATATGTGGGAACTCGCATCTTGTATCTCGTGACGTGTAACTCAGAACTCTGAACTAGTAACGCGTTACCTATAACTCGGAGCTCGTATATTGTATCTAGTAGCTCGTAACTCATTACTGATTACCTGGAACTCGTATCTTGTGTCTCGTAGCTCGTAAGTCACTACGATAAGTGGGAACTCGCATCTTGTATCTCGTAACTCGTAAATAGTACCTGGTATATCGTAATTCGCAACTCGAAACTCGTAACTCGAAACTCGCAACTCGTAAATCGCAGCTTATAACTCGCTACTCATAATCCGCAACTCGTATCTTGTGTATCGTAGCTTGTAACCCATTACCAATAACAAGGAACTCCTATCTGGCCTCTCGTAGCTCATGAATCGTTACCGATAAGTGGGAACTCGCAACTTGTATCTCGTGACGCGTAACTCAGAACTTGGAACTCGTAACGCGTTACCGATAACTCGGAGCTCGTATCTTGTATCACGTAACTCGTAACTAGTACCTCGTAGGTCGTAAGTCGTAATTCGTAACTCGTAACTCGTATATCGCAGCTTATAACTCGCTAATCATAACCCGGAACTCGTATCTTGTGTATCGTAGCTTGTAACCCATTACCAATTACAAGGAACTAGTCTCTTGCCTCTTCTAGCTCGTAAATGGTTACCGATAAGTGTTAACTCGCAACTTGTATCTTGTGACGCGTAACTTAGGACTTGGAACTCGTAACGCGTTACCGATAATTCGGAGCTCGTATCTTGTATCTCTTGCATTGTAACACGTAACTTGTAACTCATAACTCGTTACCCATTACTCGGAACTCGTATCTTCATCTCGGATCCCGCAAATCATTGCCGATAACCTGAAACTCGTAACCTAGATCTTGAAGATTGTAACTCGTTACCAATAAGTGAGAACACATATCTTGTATCTCGTGACGTGTAACTCAGAACTCGGAACTAGTAACGCGTTACCGATAACTCGAATCTCGTATCTTGTAACTCGTAACTCGTTACCAATAAATCGGAACTCGTACCTTGTATCTAGTAGCTCGTAACTCATTACTGATTACCTGGAACTCGTATCTTGTGTCTGGTAGCTTGTAACCCATTACCAATAACAAGGAACTCGTATCTTGCCTCTCGTAGCTGGTAAATCGTTACCAATAAGTGGGAACTCGCAACTTGTATCTCGTGACGCGTAACTCAGAACTCGGAACTAGTAACGCGTTACCGATAACTCGAAGCTCGTATCTTGTAAATAGTAACTCGTTACCCATAACTCGGAACTCGTATCTTGTATCTAGTAGCTCGTAACTCATTACTGATTACCTGGAACTCGTATCTGGTGTCTCGTAGCTCGTAACTCGTTACAATAGGTGGGAACTCGCATCTTGTATCTCGTAACTCGTAACTAGTACCTCGTAGATCGTAAGTCGTAATTCGTAATTCGAAACTCGTATATCGTAATTCGCAACTCGAAACTCGTAACTGGAAACTGGTATCTCGTAACTCGTAAATCGAGCTTATAACCCGCTACCCATAACCCGGTACTCGTATCTTGTGTATCGTAGCTTGTAATTCATTACCAGTAACAAGGATCTCGTATTCTACCCCTCGTAGCTCGCAAATCATTACCGATAACCTGGAACTCGTATCCTAGATCTTGCAGATCGTAACTCGTTACCTATAAGTGGAAACTCGTATCTTGTATATCGTGACGCGTAACTCAGGACTCGGAACTCGAAAGTGTTACCGATAACTCGGAGCTCGAATCTTGATCTCAGATCTTGTAAATCAATGACGATAACCTCGAATTCGTATCCTAGATCTAGTAGTTCGTAACTCGATACCTATAGGTGGAAACTCGCATCTTTTATCTCATGACGCGAAACTCAGAACTCGGAACTCGTAAAGCGTAACCGATAACTCGGAGCTCGTATCTTGTACCTGGTAACTCGTTACCCATAACTCGGAACTCGTATCTTATATATCGTAACTTGTAATCCATTACCGATAACCTGGAACTCGTGTCTTGCATCTCCTAGCTCGTAAATCGTTACCGATAAATGGGAACTCGCAACTTGTATCTCGTGACGCGATAACTCGTTACGATAAGTGGGAACTCGCACCTTGCATCTCGTAACTCGTAACTAGTACCTCGTAGGTCGTAAGTCGTAATTCGTAACTCGTAACTCGTAAATCGCAGCTTATAACTCGCTACTCATAACCCGGAACTCGTATCCTGATCTTGGATCTTGTAAATCAATGACGATAACCTCGAACCCATATCCTAGATCTAATAGTTTGTAACTCGTTACCGATAGGTGGAAAAACGCATCTTGTATCTCATGACGCGAAACTCAGAACTCGGAACTCGTAACGCGTAGCCGATAACTCGGAGCTCGCATCTTGTAACTCGTAACTTGTTACTTATAACTCGGAACTCGCCTCTTGTATTTAGTCGGTCGTAACTCATTACTGATTACCTGGAACTCGTATCTTGTGTCTCGTAGCACGTAACTCGTTACGATAAGTGGAAACTCGCATCTTGTATCTCGTAACTCGTAACTAGTACCTCGTAGATCGTAATTCGTAACTTGTAACTCGTATATCGTAACTCGCAACTCGAAACTCGTAACTCGAAACTCGTAACTCGAAACTCGTAACTCGAAACTCGTAACTCGAAACTCGTAACTCGTAACTCATAACTCGTAATTCGTAACTCGAGACTCGTAAATCGCAGCTTATAACTCGCTACTCATAACCCGGAACTCGTATCTTGTGTATCGTAGCTTGTAACCCATTACCAATAACAAGAAACTCGTGTCTGGCCTCTCGTAGCTCGCGAATCGTTAATGATAAGTGGGAACTCGCAACATGTAACTCGTGACGCGGAACTCAGAACTTGGAACTCGTAACGCGTTACCGATAACTCGGAACTCGTATCTCATATATCGTAACTTGTAATCCATTACCGATACCCTGGAACTCGTATTTTGCATCTCGTAGCTCGTAAATCATTACCGATAAGTGGGAACTCGCATCTTGCATCTCGTGACGCGTAACCCAGGACTCGGAACTCGAAAGCGTTACCGACAAATTGAAGCACGTATCTTATATCACTTACCTTGTAACTCGACACTCGTAACCCGTAACTGGTTGTCCATAGCTCGGAACTCGAATCTTGATCTCAGATGTTGTAAATCAATGACGATAACCTGGAACTCGTATCCTAAATCTTGAAGATCATAACTCGTTACCAATAAGTGGGAACTCGTATCTTATATCTCGTGACGCGTAACTCAGGACTCGGAATTCGTAACGCGTAACCGATAACTCGGAGCTCGTATCTTGTAACTCGTAACCCGTTACCAATAACGCGGAACTCGTACCTTGTATCTAGTAGCTCGTGACTCATTACTGATTACCTGGAACTCGTATCTTGTGTCTGGTAGCTTGTAACCCATTATCAATAACAAGGATCTCGTATCTTACCTCTCGTAGCTCGTAAATCATTACCGATAAGTGGGAACTCGCATCTTGCATCTCGTGACGCGTAACCCAGGACTCGGAACTCGGAACGCGTTACCGATAACTCGGAGCTCGTATCTTGTATCTCTTACATTGTAACTCGTAACTTGTAACTCGTAACTCGTTAACCATTACTCGGAACTCGTATGTTCTATTTCGGATCTCGCAAATCTATGCCGATAACCTGGAACTCGTATCCTAGATCTTGAAGATCGTAACTCGTTACCAATGAGTGGGAACTCGTATCCTATATCTCGTGATGTGTAGCTCAGGACTCGGAACTCGAAAGTGTTACCGATAACTCGGAGCTCGTATCTTGTATCACTTACCTTGTAACTCGTAACCCGTAACTCGTTGCCCATAACTCGGAACTCGAATCTTGATCTCGGATCTTGTAAATCAATGTCGATAACCTCGAACTCGTATCCTAGATGTAGTAGTTCGTAACTCGTTACCGATTGGTGGAAACTCGCATCTTGTATCACATGAAGCGAAAACCAGAACTCGGGACTCGTAACGCGTAACCGATGACTCGGATCTCGTATCTTGTACCTCGTAACTCGTTACCCATAACTCGGAACTCGTATCTTGTATCTAGTAGCTCGTAACTCATTACTGATTACCTGGAACTCGTATCTTGTGTCTCGTAGCTCGTAACTCGTTACGATAAGTAGGAACTCGCATCTTGTATCTCGTAACTCGTAACAAGCACCACGTATATCGTAAGTCGTAACTCGTAACTCGTAACTCGTGAATCGCAGCTTATAACTCGCTACTCATAACCCGGATCTCGTATCTTGTGTATCGTAGCTTGTAACCCATTACCAATAACAAGGAACTCGTATCTTGCTTCTCGTAGCTCGTAAATCGTTACCGATAAGTGGGAACTAGCAACTTGTATCTCGCGACGCGTAACTCAGAACTTGGAACTCGTAACGCGTTACCGATAACTCGGAGCTTTTCTCTTGTATCTCTTACCTCGTAACTTGTAACTCGTTACCCATTACTCGGAACTCGTATCTTCTATCTCGAATCTCGCAAATCATTGCCGATAACCTGGAACTCGTATCCTATATCTTGAAAATCGTAACTCGTTACCAATAAGTGGGAACTCGCATCTTGTGTCTCGTGACGTGTAACTCAGAACTCGGAACAAGTAACGCGTTACCGATAACTCGGAGCTCGTATCTTGTAACTCGTAACTCGTAGCTCTTTACCCATAACTCGGAACTCGTATCTTATATATCGTAACTTGTAATCCATTACCGATAACCTGGAACTCGTATCTTGCATCTCGCAGCTCGTAAATCGTTACCGATAAATGGGAACTCGCATCTTGTATCTCGTGATGCGTAACTCAGGACTCGGAACTCGAAAGTGTTACCGATAACTCGCAGCTCGTATCTTGTATCACTTACCTTGTAAATTGTAACCCGCAACTCGTTGCGTTGTATCTAGTAGCTCGTAACTCATTACTGATTACCTGTAACTCATATCTTGAGTCGCGTAGCTTGTAACTCGTAACGATAAGTGGGAACTCGCATCTCGTATCTCGTGACGCGTAACTCGAAGGTTTTATCGATAACTCGGAGCTCGTATCTTGTATCACTTACCTTGCAACTCGTAACTCGTAGCCCGTAACTCGTTGCCCATAACTCGGAACGCGAATCTTGATTTCGAATCTTGTAAATCAATTACGATAACCTCGAACTCGTATCCTAGATCTAGTAGTTCGTAACTCGTTACCGATAGGTGGAAACTCGCATCTTGTATCTCATGACGCGAAACTCAGAACTCTCAACTCGTAACACGTAACCGATAGCCCGGAGCTTGTATCTTGTATCTCTTACCTTGTAACTAGTAACTCGTTACCCATAACTTGGAACTCGTATCTTATATATCGTAACTTGTAATCCATTACCGATAACCTGGAAGTCGTATCTTTGATCTCGTAGCTCGTAAATCATTACCGATAAATGGGAACTCGAATCTTGTATCTCGTGACGCGTAAACGAGAGCTCGGAGCTCGAAAGCGTTACCAACAACCCGGAGCTCGTATCCTGTATTACTTACCTTGTAACTCGTAACTCGTAACCCGTAACTCATTGCCCATAACTCGGAACTCGAATCTTGATCTCGGATCTTCTTAATCGATGTCGATAACCCCGAACTCGTATCCTAGATCTAGCTAGTAGTTCGTAACCCGTTACCGATAGATGGAAACTCGCATCTTGTATCTCATGAAGCGAAACTCAGAACTCGGGACACGTAACGCGTAACCGATAACTCGGAGCTCGTATCTTGTAACTCGTAACTCGTTACCCATAACTCGGAACTCGTAACTTGTATTTAGTAGCTCGTAACTCATTACTGATTACCTGGATCTCGTATCTTGTGTCTCGTAGCTCGTAACTCGTTACGATAAGTGGGAACTCGCATCTTGTATCTCGTAACTCGTAACTAGTACCTCGTATATCGTAAGTCGTAATTCGTAACTCATAACTCGTAAATCGCAGCTTATAACTCGCTACTCAACCCGGAACTCATAACTTGTGTATCGTAGCTTGTAATTCATTACCAATAAAAAGGAACTCGTATCTTGCTTCTCGTAGCTCGTAAATCGTTACCAATAAGTGGGAACTCGCATCTTGTATCTCGTGACGCGTAACTCGGGACTCGGAACTCGAAAGTGCTACCGATAACTTATGGAGCTCGTATCTTGTATCACTTACCTTGTAATTCGTAACTCGTAACCAGTAACTCGTTACCCATGACTCGGAACTCGTATCTTGTATCCAGTAGCTCGTAAATCATTATTGATTACCTCGTAACTCGTATATCGCAGCTTATAACTCGCTACTCATAACCCGGAACTCGTATCTTGTGTATCGTAGCTTGTAACCCATTAGCAATAACAAGGAACTCGTATCTTGCCTCTCGTAGCTCGTAAATCGTTTCCTTTAAGTGGGAACTCGCATCTTGTATCGCGTGACGTGTAACTTAGAACTCGGAACTCGTAACGCGTTACCAATAGCTAGGAGCTCGTATCCTGCAACTAGTAGCTCGTAACTCATTACTGATTAACTAGAACTCGTATCTTGTGCCTTGTAGCTCGTAACTCGTTACCCATAACTCGGAACTTGTATCTTGTATCTAGTAGCTCTTGACTCATCACTGATTACCTGGAACTCGTATCTTGTGTCTCGTAGCCTGTAACCTTTTACCAATAACAAGGAACATGTATCTTTTTCCTCTCGTATCTCGTAAATCGTTACCGATAAGTGTTAACTCGCAACTTGTATCTTTCGACGCGTAACTCAGAACTTGGAACTCGTAACGCGTTACCGATAACTCGGAGCTTGTCTCTTTTATCTCTTACCTTGTAACTCGTCACTCGTAACTTGTAACTCGTTACCCATAACTCGGAACTTGTATCTTGTATCTAGTAGCTCGTAACTCGTTACCGATAGGTGGAAACTCGCATCTTGTGTTTCATGACGCGAAACTCAGAACTCGGAACTCGTAACGCGTAATCGATAACTCGGAGCTTGTATCTTGTAACTCTTAACTCGTTACCCGGAACTCGGAACTCGTATCTTGTATCTAGTAGCTCTTGACTCATTACTGATTACCTGGAACTCGTATCTTGTGTCTCGTAGCTTGTAACCTTTTACCAATAACAAGGAACATGTATCTTGTTCCTCTCGTATCTCGTAAATCGTTACCGATAAGTGTTAACTCGCAACTTGTATCTCTCGACGCGTAACTCAGAACTTGGAACTCGTAACGCGTTACCGATAACTCGGAGCTTGTCTCTTGTATCTCTTACCTTGTAACTCGTCACTCGTAACTTGTAACTCGTTACCCATTACTCGGAACACGTACCTTCTATCTCGGATCTCGCAAATCATTGCCGATAACCTGGAATTCGTATCCTAGATCTTGAAGATCGTAACTCGTTACCAATACGTGGGAACTCGTATTTTGTATATCGTGACGCGTAACTCGGGATTCGGAACTCGAAAGTGTTACCGATAACTCGGAGCTCGTATCTTGTATCACTTATCTTGTAACTCGTAGCTGGTAACCAGTAACTTGTTGACCATAACTCGGAACTCGAATCTTGATCTCGGATCTTGTGAATCAATGACGATAACCTCGAATTCGTATCCTAGATCTAGTAGTTTGTAACTCGTTACCTATAGGTGGAAACTCGCATCTTTTATCTCATGACGCGAAACTCATAACTCGGTACTCGTATATTATATATCGTAACTTGTAACCCATTACCAATAGCAAGGTACTCGTATCTTGCCTCTCGTAGCTCGTAAATCGTTACCAATAAGTGGGAACTCGCATCTTGTATCTCGTGACGCGTAACTCGGGACTCGGAACTCGAAAGTGCTACCGATAACTCGGAGCTCGTATCTTGTATCACGTACCTTGTAACTCGTAACTCGTAACTAGTACCTCGTAGGTCGTAAGTCGTAATTCGTAACTCGTATATCGCAGCTTATAACTCGCTACTCATAACCCGGAACTCGTATCTTGTGTATCGTAGCTTGTAACCCATTACCAATTACAAGGAACTAGTATCTTGCCTCTTCTAGCTCGTAAATGGTTACCGATAAGTGTTAACTCGCAACTTGTATCTTGTGACCCGTAACTCAGGACTTGGAACTCGTAACGCGTTACCGATAATTCGGAGCTCGTATCTTGTATCTTTTGCATTGTAACACGTAACTCGTAACTCATAACTCGTTACCCATTACTCGGAACTCGTATCTTCTATCTCGGATCTCGCAAATCATTGCCGATAACCTGGAACTCGTATCCTAGATCTTGAAGATTGTGACTCGTTACCAATAAGTGAGAACTCACATCTTGTATCTCGTGACGTGTAAGTCAGAACTCGGAACTAGTAACGCGTTACCGATAACTCTGATCTCGTATCTTGTAACTCGTAACTCGTTACCAATAAATCGGAACTCGTACCTTGTATCTAGTAGCTCGTAACTCATTACTGATTACCTGGAACTCGTATCTTTTGTCTGGTAGCTTGTACTCATAACCCGGAACTCGTATCTTGTGTATCGTAGCTTGTAACCCATTACCAATAACAAGGAACTCGTATCTTGCCTCACGTAGCTGGTAAATCGTTACCAATAAGTGGGAACTCGCAACTTGTATCTCGTGACGCGTAACTCAGAACTTGGGACTCGTAACGCGTTACCGATAACTCGAAGCTCGTATCTTGTAAATAGTAACTCGTTACCCATAACTCGGAACTCGTATCTTGTATCTAGTAGCTAGTAACTCATTACTGATTATCTGGAACTCGTATCTTGTGTCTCGTAGCTCGTAACTCGTTACAATAGGTGGGAACTCGCATCTTGTATCTCGTACCTCGTAACTAGTACCTCGTAGATCCTAAGTCGTAATTCGTAATTCGAAGCTCGTATATCGTAATTCGCAACTCGAAACTCGTAACTGGAGACTGGTATCTCGTAACTCGTAAATCGCAGCTTATAACCCGCTACCCATAACCCGGTATTCGTATCTTGTGTATCATAGCTTGTAACCCATTACCAATAACAAGGAACTCGTATCTTGCCTCTCGTAGCTCGTAAATCGTTACCGATAAGTGGGAACTTGCAACTTGTATCTCTTTGACGCGTAACTCAGAACTTGGAATTCGTAACGCGTTACCCATTACCCGGAACTCGTATCTTCTAGCTCGGATCTCGCAAATCATTACCGATAACCTGGAACTCGTATACTAGATCTTGAAGATAGTAAGTCGTTACCAATAAGTGGGAACTCGCATCTTGTATCTCGTGACGCGTAACTCAGAATTTACTCGTTCGTAATGCGTTACCGATAACTTGGAGCTTGTATCTTGTATTTCTTACATTGTAACTCGTAACTCGTAACTCGTAAATCGCAGCTTATAACTCGCTTCTCATAACCCGGAGCTCGTATCTTGTGTAGCGTAGCTTGTAATTCATTACCAATAACAAGGATCTCGTATCTTACCTCTCGTAGCTCGTAAATCGTTACCGTTAAGTGGGAACTCGCTACTTGTATCTCGTGACGCGTAACTCAGAACTTGGAACTCGTAACGCGTTACCGATAACTCGGAGCTCGTATCTTGTATCTCTTACATTGTAACTCGTAACTTGTAACTCGTAACTCGTTACCCATTACTCGGAACTCGTATATTCTATTTCGGATCTCGCAAATCTATGCCGATAACCTGGAACTCGTATCCTAGATCTTGAAGATCGTAACTCGTTACCAATGAGTGGGAACTCGTATCTTATATCTCGTGATGCGTAACTCAGGACTCGGAACTCGAAAGTGTTACCGATAATTCGGAGCTCGTATCTTGTATCACTTACCTTGTCACTCGTAACCCGTAACTCTTTGCCCATAACTCGGAACTCGAATCTCGATCTCGGATCTTGTAAATCAATGTCGATACCCTCTAGTAGTTCTTAACTCGTTACGATAAGTGGGAACTCGCATCTTGTATCTCGTAACTCGTAACTAGTACCACGTATATCGAAAGTCGTAATTCGTAACTCATAACTCGTAAATCGCAGCTTATAACTCAATACTCATAACCCGGAGCTCATAACTTGTGTATCGTAGCTTGTAATTCATTACCAATAACAAGGAACTCGTTCCTTGCTTCTCGTAGCTCGTAAATTGTTACCGATAAGTGGGAACTCGCATCTTGTATCTCGTAACTTGTAACTAATGCTTCGTAGATCGTAAGTCGGAATTCGTAACTCGTATTTCGTAACTCGCAACTCGAAACTCGTAATTCGAAACTCGTAACTCGTATCTCGTAAATCGCAGCTCATAACTCGCTATTCTTAATACGGAAATCGTATCTTGTCTATCGTAGATTGTAGCCCATTACCAATATCAAGGAACTCGTATCTTGCCTCTCGTAGCTCGTAAATCGTTACCAATAAGTGGCAACTCGCAACTTGTATCTCGTGACGCGTAACTCAGAACTAGGAACTCGTAACGCGTTACCGATAACTCGGAGCTTGTATCTTGTATCTCTCACCTTGTAACTCGTAACTCGTAAGTCGTAGTTCGTTACCCATTACTCGGAACTCGTATCTTCTATCTCGGATCTCGCAAATCATTGCCGATAACCTGGAACCTGGAACCCGTATCCTAGATCTTGAAGATCGTAACTCGTTACCAATAAGTGGGAACTCGCATCTTGCATCTCGTGACGCGGTAACCCGTTACGATAAGTGGGAACTCGCACCTTGTATCTCGCAACTCGTAACTAGTACCTCGTAGGTCGTAAGTCGTAATTCGTAACTCGTAACTCGTAAATCGCAGCTTATAACTCGCTACTCATAATCCGGAACTCGTATCTTGATCTCGGATCTTATAAATCAATGACGATAACTTCGAACCCGTATCCTAGATCTAATAGTTTGTAACTCGTTACCGATAGGTGGAAACACGCATCTTGTATCTCATGACGCGAAACTCAGAACTCGGAACTCGTAACGCGTAACCGATAACTCGGAGCTCGCATCTTGTAACTCGTAACTCGTTACTCATATCTCGGAACTCGTATCTTGTATCTAGTAGCCCGTAACTCATTACTGATTATACTGATGATACTGGAACTCGTATCTTGTGTCTCGTAGCTCGTAACTCGTTACGATAAGTGGGAACTCGCAACTTGTATCTCGTGACGCGTAACTCAGAACTTGGAACAGTTCACCTGCAGACGATTGAAGATAGCACATCAATCGAAACGTCGTGATACTCAAAATTTTATAGACAATGGAAGTCCGAAATCGAACTTTTGATAAATCGACCTTGTCTACAAGTTTCAAACAACAGTCAGAACTTGGAACTCATAACGCGTTACCGATAAATCGGAGCTCGTATCTTGTATCACTTACCTTGTAACTCGACACTCGTAACCCGTAACTGGTTGTCCAAAGCTCGAAACTCGAATCTTGATCTCGGATCTTGTAAATTAATGACGATAACCTCGAACTCGTATCATAGATCTTGAAGATCGTAACTCGTTACCAATAAGTGGAAACTCGTATCTTGTATATCGTGACGCGTAACTCAGGACTCAGAACTCGAAAGTGTTACCGATAACTGGGAGCTCGAATCTTGATCTCAGATCTTGTAAATCAATGACGATAACCTCGAATTCGTATCCTAGATCTAGTAGTTCGTAACTCGATACCTATAGGTGGAAACTCGCATCTTTTATCTCATGACGCGAAACTCAGAACTCGGAACTCGTAAAGCGTAACCGATAACTCGGAGCTCGTATCTTGTAAATAGTAACTCGTTACCCATAACTCGGAACCTGTATCTTATATATCGTAACTTGTAATCCATAACCTGGAACTCGTGTCTTGCATCTCGTAGCTCGTAAATCGTTACCGATAAATGGGAACTCGCATCTTGCATCTCGTGACGCGGTAACTCGTTACGATAAGTGGGAACTCGCACCTTGTATCTCGCAAATCGTAACTAGTACCTCGTAGGTCGTAAGTCGTAATTCGTAACTCGTAACTCGTAAATCGCAGCTTATAACTCGCTACTCATAACCCGGAACTCGTATCTTGATCTCGGATCTTGTAAATCAATGACGATAACCTCGAACCCGTATCCTAGATCGAATAGTTTGTAACTCGTTACCGATAGGTGGAAACACGCATCTTGTATCTCATGACGCGAAACTCAGAACTCGGAACTCGTAACGCGTAACCGATAACTCGGAGCTCGCATCTTGTAACTCGTAACTCGTTACTCATATCTCGGAACTCGTATCTTGTATGTAGTAGCTCGTAACTCGTTACTGATTACCTGGAACTCATATATTGTGTCTCGTAGCTCGTAACTCGTTACGATAAGTGGGAACTCGCATCTTGTATCTTGTAACTCGTAACTAGTACCTCGTAGATCGTAAGTCGTAATTCGTAACTCGTAATTCGTATATCGCAACTCGCAACTCGGAACTCGTAACTCGAAACTCGAAACTCGTAACTTGAACCTCGTAACTCGTAAATCGCACCTTATAACTCGCTACTTATAACCCGGAACTCATAACTTGTGTATCGTAGCTTGTAATTCATTACCAATAACAAAGAACTCGTATCTTGCCTCTCGTAGCTCGTAAATCGTTACCGATATGTGGGAACTCGCATCTTGTATCTCGTGACGCGTAACTCAGGACTCGGAACTCGAAAGTGTACCGATAACTCGGAGCTCGTATCTTGTATCACGTACCTTGTAACTCGTAACTCGTAACCCGTTACTCGTTGCCTGTAACTCGGAACTCGAATCTTGATCTCGGATCTTGTAAATCAATGACGATAACCTCGAACTCGTATCCTAGATCTAGTAGTCCGTAACTCGTTACCGACAGGTGGAGATTCGCATCTTGTATCTCATGACGTGAAACTCAGAACTTGGAACTCGTAACGCGTTACCGATAACTCGGAGCTCGTATTTTGTATCTCTTACATTGTAACACGTAACTCGCAACTCATAACTCGTTACCCATTACTCGGAACTCGTATCTTCTATCTCGGATCTCGCAAATCATTGCTGATAACCTGGAACTCGTATCCTAGATCTAGAAGATCGTAACTCGTTACCAATAAGTGGGAACTCGTATCTTGTATATCGTGACGCGTAACTCGGGACTCGGAACTCGAAAGTGTTACCGATAACTCGGAGCTCGTATCTTGTATCGCATATCTTGTAACTCGTAGCTGGTAACTCGAAACTCGCAACTCATAACTCGTAACTCGTAAATCGTTACCGATAAGTGGGAACTCGCATCTTGTATCGCGTGACGTGTAACTTAGAACTCGGAACTCGTAACGCGTTACCGATAGCTAGGAGCTCGTATCCTGCAACTAGTAGCTCGTAACTCATTACTGATTAACTAGAACTCGTATCTTGTGCCTGGTAGCTCGTAACTCGTAACGATAAGTGGGAACTCGCATCTTGTATCGCGTGACGTGTAGCTTTGAACTCGGAACTCGTAACGAATTACCGATAACTCGGAGCTCGTATCTTGTAACTCGTTACCCATAGCTCGGAACTTGTATCTTGTATCTAGTAGCTCGTAACTCGTTACCGATAAGTGGAAACCCGCATCTTGTGTCTCATGACGCGAAACTCAGAACTCGGAACTCGTAACGCGTAATCGATAACTCGGAGCTCGTATCTAGTAGCTCGTAACTCATTACTCATTACCTGGAACTCGTTACCAATAAGTGGGAACTCGCAACTTGTATCTCGTGACGCGTAACTCAGAACTAGGAACTCGTAACGCGTAACCGATTACTCGGAGCTCGTATCTTGTAACTCGTAACTCATTACCCATAACTCGGAACTCGTAATTTGTATCTAGTAGCTCGTAACTCATTACTGATTACCTGGAACTTATATCTTGTGTCCTGTAGCTCGTAACTCGTTACGATAAGTGGGACCTCGTATCTTGTATCTCGTAACTCGTGAATAGTACCTCGTAGATCGTGAGTCGTAACTCGTAACTCGCAACTCGCAACTCGTAACTCGTAACTCGTAACTCGTAACTCGTAACTCGTAACTCGTAACTCGTAACTCGTAACTCGTAACTCGTAACTCGTAACTCGTAACTCGTAACTCGTAACTCGTAACTCGTAACTCGTAACTCGTAACTCGTAACTCGTAACTCGTAACTCGTAACTCGTAACTCGTAACTCGTAACTCGTAACTCGTAACTCGTAACTCGTAACTCGTAACTCGTAACTCGTAACTCGTAACTCGTAACTCGTAACTCGTAACTCGTAACTCGTAACTCGTAACTCGTAACTCGTAACTCGTAACTCGTAACTCGTAACTCGTAACTCGTAACTCGTAACTCGTAACTCGTAACTCGTAACTCGTAACTCGTAACTCGTAACTCGTAACTCGTAACTCGTAACTCGTAACTCGTAACTCGTAACTCGTAACTCGTAACTCGTAACTCGTAACTCGTAACTCGTAACTCGTAACTCGTAACTCGTAACTCGTAACTCGTAACTCGTGACTCGTAACTCGTAACTCGTAACTCGTAACTCGTAACTCGTAACTCGTAACTCGTAACTCGTAACTCGTAACTCGTAACTCGTAACTCGTAACTCGTAACTCGTAACTCGTAACTCGTAACTCGTAACTCGTAACTCGTAACTCGTAACTCGTAACTCGTAACTCGTAACTCGTAACTCGTAACTCGTAACTCGTAACTCGTAACTCGTAACTCGTAACTCGTAACTCGTAACTCGTAACTCGTAACTCGTAACTCGTAACTCGTAACTCGTAACTCGTAACTCGTAACTCGTAACTCGTAACTCGTAACTCGTAACTCGTAACTCGTAACTCGTAACTCGTAACTCGTAACTCGTAACTCGTAACTCGTAACTCGTAACTCGTAACTCGTAACTCGTAACTCGTAACTCGTAACTCGTAACTCGTAACTCGTAACTCGTAACTCGTAACTCGTAACTCGTAACTCGTAACTCGTAACTCGTAACTCGTAACTCGTAACTCGTAACTCGTAACTCGTAACTCGTAACTCGTAACTCGTAACTCGTAACTCGTAACTCGTAACTCGTAACTCGTAACTCTCTTACTCGTAACTCGTAACTCGTAACTCGTAACTCTCTTACTCGTAACTCGTAACTCGTAACTCGTAACTCTCTTACTCGTAACTCGTAACTCGTAACTCTCTTACTCGTAACTCGTAACTCGTAACTCGTAACTCTCTTACTCGTAACTCGTAACTCGTAACTCGTAACTCTCTTACTCGTAACTCGTAACTCGTAACTCGTAACTCGTAACTCGTAACTCGTAACTCGTAACTCGTAACTCGTAACTCGTAACTCGTAACTCGTAACTCGTAACTCGTAACTCGTAACCCGTAACTCGTAACTCGTAACTCGTAACTCGTAACTCGTAACTCGTAACTCGTAACTCGTAACTCGTAACTCGTAACTCGTAACTCGTAACTCGTAACTCGTAACTCGTAACTCGTAACTCGTAACTCGTAACTCGTAACTCGTAACTCGTAACTCGTAACTCGTAACTCGTAACTCGTAACTCGTAACTCGTAACTCGTAACTCGTAACTCGTAACTCGTAACTCGTAACTCGTAACTCGTAACTCGTAACTCGTAACTCGTAACTCGTAACTCGTAACTCGTAACTCGTAACTCGTAACTCGTAACTCGTAACTCGTAACTCGTAACTCGTAACTCGTAACTCGTAACTCGTAACTCGTAACTCGTAACTCGTAACTCGTAACTCGTAACTCGTAACTCGTAACTCGTAACTCGTAACTCGTAACTCGCAACTCGAAACTCGTAACTCGAAACTCGTAACTCGAAACTCGTAACTCGAAACTCGTAACACGTAAATCGCAGCTTATAACTCGCTACTCATAACCCGGAACTCGTATCTTGTGTATCGTAGCTTGTAGCCCATTACCAATAACAAGGAACTCGTATCTGGCCTCTCGTAGCTCGTAAATCGTTACCGATAAGTGGGAACTCGCAACTTGTATCTCGCGACGCGTAGATCAGAACTAGGAACTCGTAACGCGTTACCGATAACTCGGAGCTCGTATCTTATATATTGTAACTTGAAATCCATTACCTATAACCTGGAACTCGTATCTTGCATCTCCTAGCTCGTGAATCGTTACCGATAAATGGGAACTCGCATCTTGTATCTCGTGACGCGTAACTCAGGACTCGGAACTCGAAAGTGTTACCGATAACCCAGAGCTGGTATCTTGTAATTCGTAACTCGTTACTTATAACTCGGAACGCGCATCTTGTATCTAGTGGCTCGTAACTCATTACTGGTTACCTGGAACTCGCATCTTGTATCTCGTAACTCGTAACTAGTACCTCGTAGATTGTAAGTCGTAATTCGTAACTCGTAACTCGTATATCGTTACTCGCAACTCGAAACTCGTAACTCGAAACGCGTAACTCGTAACTCGTAAATCGCATCTTATAACTCGCTACTCATAACCCGAAACTCGTATCTTGTGTATCGTAGCTTGTAACCCATTACCAATAACAAGGAGCTCGTATCTGGCCTTTCGTAGCTCGTGAATCGTTACCGATAAGTGGGAACTCGCAACTTGTATCTCGTGACGGGTAACTCAGAACTTGGAACTAGTAACGCGTTACCGATAACTCGGAGATTGTATCCTGTATCTCTTACCTTGTGACTCGTAACTCGTAACTCGTAACTCGTAACTCGTAACTCGTAACTCGTAACTCGTAACTCGAAACTCGTAACTCGTAAATCGCAGCTTATAACTCGCTACTCATAACCCGGAACTCGTATCTTGTGTATCGTAGCTTGTAGCCCATTACCAATAACAAGGAACTCGTATCTGGCCTCTCGTAGCTCGTAAATCGTTACCGATAAGTGGGAACTCGCAACTTGTATCTCTCGACGCGTAACTCAGAACTTGGAACTCGTAACGCGTTACCGATAACTCGGAGCTTGTCTCTTGTATCTCTTACCTTGTAACTTGTCACTCGTAACTTGTAACTCGTTACCCATTACTCGGAACACGTACCTTCTATCTCGGATCTCGCAAATCACTGCCGATAACCTGGAACTCGTATCCTAGATCTTGAAGATCGTAACTCGTTACCAATATGTGGGAACTCGCATCTTGTATCCCGTGACGTGTAACTCAGAACTCGGAACTAGTAACGCGTTACCTATAAGTCGGAGCTCGTATCTTGTAACTCGTTACCCATAACTCGGAACTTGTATCTTGTATCTAGTAGCTCGTAACTCATTACTGATTACGTGGAACTCGTAACTTGTGTCTCGTAGCTCGTAAGTCACTACGATAAGTGGGAACTCGCATCTTGTATCTCGTAACTCGTAACTAGTATCTGGCATATCGTAATTCGCAACTCGAAACTCGTAACTCTAAACTCGTAACTCGAAACTCGTAACTCGTAAATCGCAGCTTATAACTCGCCACTCATAACCCGGATCTCGTATCTTGTGTATCGTAGCTTGTAACCCATTACCAATAACAAGGAACTCGTATCTTGCCTCTCGTACCTCGTAGATCGTTACCGATAAATGGGAACTCGCATCTTGTATCTCGTAACGCGTAACTCAGGACTCGGAACTCGAAAGTGTTACCGATAACTCGCAGCTTGTATCTTGTAACACTTACCTTGTAAATCGTAACCCGTAACTCGTTGCCCATAACTCGGATCTCGAATCTTGATCTCGGATCTTGTAAATCAATGACGATAACCTCGAACTCGTATCCTAGATCTAGTAGTTCGTAACTCGTTACCGATAGGTGGAAACTCCCATCTTGTATCTCATGACGCGAAACTCAGAACTCTGAACTCGTAACGCGTAACCGATAGCTCGGCTCTTGTAACTCGTAACTCGTTACCCATAACTCGGAACTCGTATTTTGTATCTAGTAGCTCGTAACTCATTACTGATTACCTGGAACTCGTATCTTGTGTCTCGTAGCTCGTAAGTCGCTACGATAAGTGGGAACTCGCATCCTGCATCTCGTAACTCGTAACTAGTACCTCATATATCGTAACTCGCAACTCGAAATTCGTAACTCGAAACTCGTAACTCGTAAATCGTAGCTTATAACTCGCTACTCATAACCCGGAACTCGTATCTTGTGTATCGTAGCCTGTAACCCATTACCAATAACAAGGAACTCGTATCTGGACTCTCGTAGCTCGTAAATCGTTACCGATAAGTTGGAACTCGCAACTTGTATCTCTCGACGCGTAACTCAGAACTTGGAGCTCGTAACGCGTTACCGATAACTCGGAGCTTGTCTCTTGTATCTCTTACCTTGTAACTTGTCACTCGTAACTTGTAACTCGTTACCCATTACTCGGAACACGTACCTTCTATCTCGGATCTCACAAATCACTGCCGATAACCTGGAACTCGTATCCTAGATCATGAAGATCGTAACTCGTTGCCAATATGAAGGAACTCGCATCTTGTATCTCGTGACGTGTAGCTCAGAACTCGGAACTAGTAACGCGTTACCTATAACTCGGAGCTCGTATCTTGTAACTCGTAACTTGTAACTCGTTGCCCATAACTCGGAACTCGTATATTGTATCTAGTAGCTCGTAACTCATTACTGATTACCTGGAACTCGCATGTTGTGTCTCGTAGCTCGTAACTCATTACTGATTACCTGGAACTCGCATGTTGTGTCTCGTAGCTCGTAAGTCACTACGATAAGTGGGAACTCGCATCTTGTATCTCGTAACTCGTAACTAGTACCTGGTATATCGTAATTCGCAACTCGAAACTCGTAACTCGAAACTCGTAACTCGTGAATCGCAGCTCATAGCTCGCTACTCATAACCCGGATCTCGTATCTTGTGTATCGTAGCTTGTAACCCATTACCAATAACAAGGAACTCGTATCTTGACTCTCGTAGCTCGTAGATCGTACCGATGAATGGGAACTCGCATCTTGTATCTCGTAACGCGTAACTCAGGACTCGGAACTCGAAAATGTTACCGATAGCTCGCAGCTTGTATCTTGTAACACTTACCTTGTAAATTGTAACCCGTAACTCGTTGCCCATAACTCGGATCTCGAATCTTGATCTCGGATCTTGTAAATCAATGACGTTAACCTCGAACTCTTATCCTAGATCTAGTAGTTCGTAACTCGTTACTGATTACCTGGAACTCGTATCTTGTGTCTCGTAGCCTGTAACCTTTTACCAATAACAAGGAACATGTTTCTTTTTCCTCTCGTATCTCGTAAATCGTTACCGATAAGTGTTAACTCGCAACTTCTATCTTTCGACGCGTAACTCAGAACTTGGAACTCGTAACGCGTTACCGATAACTCGGAGCTTGTCTCTTTTATCTCTTACCTTGTAACTCGTCACTCGTAACTTGTAACTCGTTACCCATAACTCGGAACTTGTATCTTGTATCTAGTAGCTCGTAACTCGTTACCGATAGGTGGATACTCGCATCTTGTATCTCATGACGCGAAACTCAGAACTCTGAACTCGTAACGCGTAACCGATAGCTCGGAGCTTGTATCTTGTAACTCGTAACTCGTTACCCATAACTCGGATCTCGAATCTTGATCTCGGATCTTGTAAATCAATGACGATAACCTTGAACTCGTATCCTAGATCTAGTAGCCCGTAACTCATTACTGATTACCTGGAACTCGTATCTTGTGTCTCGTAGCTCGTAACTCGTTACGACAAGTGGGAACTCTCATCTCGTAATTCGTAACTAGTACCTCGTAGATCGTAAGTCTTAATCCGTAACTCGTAACTCGTAGCTCGTATATCGTAACTCGCAACTCGATACTAGAAACTCGTAACTCGTAAATCGCAGCTTATAACTCGCTACTCATAACCCGGAACTCGTATCTTGTGTATCGTAGCTTGTAACCCATTACCAATAACAAGGAACTCGTATCTGGCCTCTCGTAGCTCGTGAATCGTTACCGATAAGTGGGAACTCGTATCTTGTATATCGTGACGCGTAACTCGGGACTTGGAACTCGAAAGTGTTACCGATAACTCGGAGCCCGTATCTTGTATCACTTATCTTGTAACTCGTAGCTGGTAACCCGTAACTTGTTGACCATAACTCGGAACTCGAATCTTGACCTCGGATCTTGTGAATCAATGATGATAACCTCGAATTCGTATTCTAGAACTAGTGATCGTAACTCGTTACCTATAGGTGGATACTCGCATTTTTTATCTCATGACGCGAAACTCAGAACTCGGAACTCGTAACGCGTAACCGATAACTCGGAGCTCGTATCTTGTATCTAGTAGCTCGTAACTCATTATTGATTACCTGGAACTCGTAACTTGTGTCTCGTAGCTCGTAACTCGTTACGATAGGTGGGAACTCGCATCTTGTATCTCGTAACTCGTAACTAGTACCTCGTAGATCGTAAGTCGTAATTCGTAATTCGAAACTCGTATATAGTAATTCGCAACTCGAAACTCGTAACTGGAGACTGGTATCTCGTAACTCGTAAATCGCAGCTTATAACCCGCTACTCATAACCCGGTACTTGTATCTTGTGTATCATAGCTTGTAACCCATTACCAATAACAAGGTACACGTATCTTGCCTCTCGTAGCTCGTAAACGTTACCGATAAGTGGGAACTCGTAACTTGTATCTCGTGATGCGTAACTCAGAACTTGGAACTCGTAACGCGTTACCGATAACTCGTCGCTTGTATCTTGTATCTCTTACCTTGTAACTCGTAACTCGTTACCCATTACTCGGAACTCGTATCTTCTATCTCAGATCTCGCAAATCATTGCCGATAACCTGGAACTCGTATCCTATATCTTGAAGATCGTAACTCGTTACCAATAAGTGGGAACTCGCATCTTGTATCTCGTGACGCGTAACTCAGGACTCGGAACTCGAAAGTGTTACCGATAACTCGCAGCTCGTATCTTGTATCACTAACCTTGTAAATTGTAACCCGTAACTCGTTGCCCATAACTCGGAACTCGAATCTTGATCTCGGATCTTGTAAATCAATGACGATAACCTCGAACTCGTATCCTAGATCTAGTAGATCGTAACTCGTTACCGATAGGTGGAAACTCGCATCTTGTATCTCATGACGCGGAACTCAGAACTCTCAACTCGTAACGCAAAACCGATAGCTCGGAGCTCGTATCTTGTAACTCGTAACTCGTTACCCATAACTTGGAACTCGTATCTTGTATCTAGTAGCTCGTAACTCATTACTGATTACCTGGAACTCGTATCTTGTGTCTTGTAGCTCGTAACTCGTTACGTCAAGTATGAACTCTCATCTTGTATCTCGTAATTCGTAACTAGTACCTCGTAGATCGTAAGTCTTAATTCGTAACTTGTAACTCGTATATCGTAACTCGCAACTCGAAACTAGAAACTCGTAACTCGTAAATCGCAGCTTATAACTCTCTACTTATAACCCGGAACTCGTATCGTGTGTATCGTAGCTTGTAACCCATTACCAATAACAAGGAATTCGTATCCTGCCTCTCATAGCTCGTAAATCGTTACCGATAAGTGGCAACTCGCATCCTATATCTCGTGACGTGTAACTCAGAACTCTGAACTAGTAACGCGTTACCGATAATTTGGAGCTCACATCTTGTATCTCGTAACTCGTAACTAGTACCTCGTAGATCGTAAGCCGTAATTCGTAACTCGTAACACGTATATCGTTACTCGCAACTTGAAACTCGTAACTCGAAACTCTTAACTCGTACTCGTAAATCGCATCTTATAACTCGCTACTCATAACCCGGAACTCGTATCTTGTGTATCGTAGCTTGTAGCTCATTACCAATAACAAGGAACTCACATCTTGCCTCTCGTAGCTCGTAAATCGTTACCGATATATGGGAACTCGCATCTTGTACCTCGTGACGCGTTACCGATAACTCGGAGCTCGTATCTTGTATCGCTTACCTTGTAACTCATAACTCGTGACCCGTAACTCGTTGCCCATAACTCGGAACTCGTATCTTGTATCTAGTAGCTCGTAACTCATTACTGATTACCTGGAACTCGTATCTTGTGTATCGTAGCTTGTAAGGAACTCGTATCTTGCCTCTCGTAGCTCGTAAATCGTTACCAATAAGTGGGAACTCGCAACTTGTATCTCGTGACGCGTAACTCAGAACTTGGAACTCGTAACGCGTTACCGATAACTCTGAGCTTGTATTTTGTATCTCTTACATTGTAACACGTAACTTGTAACTCATGACTCGTTACCCAATACTCGGAACTCGTATCTTCTATCTCGAATCTCGCAAATCATTGCCGATAACCTGGAACTCGTATCCTAGATCTTAAAGATCCTAACTCGTTACCAATAAGTGGGAACTCGCATCTTGTACCTCGTGACCTGTAACTCAGAACTCGGAACTAGTAACGCGTTACCGATAACTCGGAGCTCGTCTCTTCTATCTCTTACCTTGTAACTCGTAATTCGTAACTCGTAACTCGTTACTCGTTACCCATAACTCGGAACTCGTATCTTGTATCTAGTAGCTAGTAACTCATTACTGATTACCTGGAACTCGTATCTTGTGTCTCGTCGTTCGTAAGTCACTACGATAAGTGGGAACTCGCAACTTGTATCTCGTGACGCGTAGCTCAGAACTAGGAACTCGTAACGCGTAACCTATAACTCGGAGCTCGTATCTTGTAACTCGTAACTCGTTACTTATAACTCGGAACGCGAATCTTGTATCTAGTGGATCGTAACTCATTACTGATTACCTGGAACTGGCATCTTGTATCTCGTAACTCGTAACTAGTACCTCGTAGATTGTAAGTCGTTATTCGTAACTCGTAACTCGTATATCGTTACTCGCAACTCGAAACTCGTAACTCGTAAATCGCATCTTATAACTCGCTATTCATAACCCGGAACTCGTATCTTGTGTATCGTAGCTTGTAATCCACTACCAATAACTCAGGACTCGGAACTCGTAACGCGTAACCGATAACTCGGAGCTCGTATCTTGTGAATCGTAACTCGTTACCCATAACTCGGAACTCGTATCTTGTATCTAGTAGCTCGTAACTCATTACTGATTACATGGAACTCATATCTTGTCTCGTAGCTCGTAACTCGTTACGATAAGCGGGGAACTCGCATCTTGTATCTCGTAACTCGTAACTAGTACCTCGTAGATCGTAAGTCGTAATTCGTAATTCGAAACTCGTATATCGTAATTCGCAACTCGAAACTCGAAACTCGTAACTGGAAACTGGTATCTCGTAGCTCGTAAATCGCAGCTTATAACCCGCTACTCATAACCCGGTACTCGTATCTTGTGTATCATAGCTTGTAACCCATTACCAATAACAAGGAACTCGTATCTTGCCTGTCGTAGCTCGTAAATCGTTACCGATAAGTGGGAACTCGCAACTTGTATCTCTTTGATGCGTAATTCAGAACTTGGAAACGCGTAACGCGTTACCCATTACCCGGAACTCATATCTTCTATCTCGGATCTCGCAAATCATTACCGATAACCTGGAACTCGTATACTAGATCTTGAAGATAGTAACTCGTTACCAATAAGTGGGAACTCGCATCTTGTATCTCGTGACGTGTAACTCAGAACTCGGAACTAGTAACGCGTTACCGATAACTCGGAGCTCGTATCTTGTATCACTAACCTTAAAACTCGTAACTCGTACCTCGTGGATCGTAAGTCGTAATTCGTAACTCGCAATTCTAAACTCGTAACTCGAAACTCGTGACTCGTAAATCGCAGCTTATAACTCGCTACTCATAACCCGGATCACGTATCTTGTGTATCGTAGCTTGTAACCCATTACCAATAACATGGAACTCGTATCTTGCCTCTCGTAGCTCATAAATCGTTACCGATGAGTGGGAACTCGCAACTTGTATCTCGCGACGCGTAACTCAGAACTTGTAACTCGTAACTCGTTACCCATTACTCGGAACTCGAATCTTGATCTCGGATCTTGTAAATCAATGTCGATAACCTAGAACTCGTATCCTAGATGCAGTAGTTCGTAACTCGTTACCGATTGGTGGAAACTCGCATCTTGTATCACATGAAGCGAAACTCAGAACTCGGGACACGTAACGCGTAACCGATGACTCGGAGCTCGTATCTTGTACCTTTTAACTCGTTACCCATAACTCGGAACTCGTAACTTGTATTTAGTAGCTCGTAACTCATTACTGATTACCTGGAACTCGTATCTTGTGTCTCGTAGCTCGTAACTCGTTACGATAAGTGGGAACTCGCATCTTGTATCTCGTAACTAGTACCTCGTATATCGTAAGTCGTAATTCGTAACTCATAACTCGTAAATCGCAGCTTATAACTCGCTACTCATAACCCGGAACTCATAACTTGTGTATCGTAGCTTGTAATTCATTACCAATAAAAAGGAACTCGTATCTTGCTTCTCGTAGCTCGTAAATCGTTACCAATAAGTGGGAACTCGCATCTTGTATCTCGTGACGCGTAACTCGGGACTCGGAACTCGAAAGTGCTACCGATAACTCGGAGCTCGTATCTTGTATCACTTACCTTGTAATTCGTAACTCGTAACCAGTAACTCGTTACCCATGACTCGGAACTCGTATCTTGTATCTAGTAGCTCGTAAATCATTACTGATTACCTGGAACTCGTATCTTGTGTCTCGTAGTTCGTATCTAGTACCTCGTACATCGTAACTCGCAACTCGAAACTCGTAACTCGTAACTCGTAAATCGCAGCTTATAACTCGCTACTCATAACCCAAAACTCGTATCTTGTGTATCGTAGCTTGTAACCCATTAGCAATAACAAGGAACTCGTATCTTGCCTCTCGTAGCTCGTAAATCGTTTCCTTTAAGTGGGAACTCGCATCTTGTATCGCGTGACGTGTAACTTAGAACTCGGAACTCGTAACGCGTTACCGATAGCTAGGAGCTCGTATCCTGCAACTAGTAGCTCGTAACTCATTACTGATTGACTAGAACTCGTATCTTGTGCCTTGTAGCTCGTAACTCGTTACCCATAACTCGAAACTTGTATCTTGTATCTAGTAGCTCGTAACTCGTTACCGATAGGTGGAAACTCGCATCTTGTGTTTCATGACGCGAAACTCAGAACTCGGAACTCGTAACGCGTAATCGATAACTCGGAGCTCGTATCTTGTAACTCGTAACTCGTTATCCGGAATTCGGAACTCGTATCTTGTATTTAGTAGCACTTGACTCATTACTGATTACCTGGAACTCGTATCTTGTGTCTCGTAGCTTGTAACCTTTTACCAATAACAAGGAACACGTATCTTTTTCCTCTCGTATCTCGTAAATCGTTACCGATAAGTGTTAACTCGCAACTTGTACCTCGTGACGCGTAACTCAGGACTTGGAACTCGTAACGCGTTACCGATAGCTCGGAACTCGTATCTTGTATCTAGTAGCTCGTAACTCATTACTAATTACCTGGAACTCGTATCTTGTGTCTCGTAGCTCGTTAGTCGCTACGATAAGTGGGAACTCGCATGCTTTATCTCGTAACTCGTAACCAGTACCTCATATATCGTAACTCGCAACTCGAAACTCGTAACTCAAAACTCGTAAATCACAGCTTATAACTCGCTACTCATAACCCGGAACTCGTATCTTGTGTATCGTAGCTTGTAACCCATTACCAATAACAAGGAACTCGTATCTGGCCTCTCGTAGCTCGTAAATCGTTACCGATAAGTGGGAACTCGCAACTTGTATCTCACGACGCGTAACTCAGAACTTGGAACTCGTAACGCGTTACCGATAACTCGGAGCTTGTCTCTTGTATCTCTTACCTTGTAACACGTCACTCGTAACTTGTAACTCGTTACCCATTACTCGGAACACGTACCTTCTATCTCGGATCTCGCAAATCACTGCCGATAACCTGGAATTCGTATCCTAGATCATGAAGATCGTAACTCGTTACCAATATGTGGGAACTCGCATCTTGTATCTCGTGACGTGTAACTCAGAACTCTGAACTAGTAACGCGTTACCTATAACTCGGAGCTCGTATATTGTATCTAGTAGCTCGTAACTCATTACTGATTACCTGGAACTCGTATCTTGTGTCTCGTAGCTCGTAAGTCACTACGATAAGTGGGAACTCGCATCTTGTATCTCGTAACTCGTAAATAGTACCTGGTATATCGTAATTCGCAACTCGAAACTCGTAACTCGAAACTCGCAACTCGTAAATCGCAGCTTATAACTCGCTACTCATAATCCGCAACTCGTATCTTGTGTATCGTAGCTTGTAACCCATTACCAATAACAAGGAACTCCTATCTGGCCTCTCGTAGCTCATGAATCGTTACCGATAAGTGGGAACTCGCAACTTGTATCTCGTGACGCGTAACTCAGAACTTGGAACTCGTAACGCGTTACCGATAACTCGGAGCTCGTATCTTGTATCACGTAACTCGTAACTAGTACCTCGTAGGTCGTAAGTCGTAATTCGTAACTCGTAACTCGTATATCGCAGCTTATAACTCGCTAATCATAACCCGGAACTCGTATCTTGTGTATCGTAGCTTGTAACCCATTACCAATTACAAGGAACTAGTCTCTTGCCTCTTCTAGCTCGTAAATGGTTACCGATAAGTGTTAACTCGCAACTTGTATCTTGTGACGCGTAACTTAGGACTTGGAACTCGTAACGCGTTACCGATAATTCGGAGCTCGTATCTTGTATCTCTTGCATTGTAACACGTAACTTGTAACTCATAACTCGTTACCCATTACTCGGAACTCGTATCTTCATCTCGGATCCCGCAAATCATTGCCGATAACCTGAAACTCGTAACCTAGATCTTGAAGATTGTAACTCGTTACCAATAAGTGAGAACACATATCTTGTATCTCGTGACGTGTAACTCAGAACTCGGAACTAGTAACGCGTTACCGATAACTCGAATCTCGTATCTTGTAACTCGTAACTCGTTACCAATAAATCGGAACTCGTACCTTGTATCTAGTAGCTCGTAACTCATTACTGATTACCTGGAACTCGTATCTTGTGTCTGGTAGCTTGTAACCCATTACCAATAACAAGGAACTCGTATCTTGCCTCTCGTAGCTGGTAAATCGTTACCAATAAGTGGGAACTCGCAACTTGTATCTCGTGACGCGTAACTCAGAACTCGGAACTAGTAACGCGTTACCGATAACTCGAAGCTCGTATCTTGTAAATAGTAACTCGTTACCCATAACTCGGAACTCGTATCTTGTATCTAGTAGCTCGTAACTCATTACTGATTACCTGGAACTCGTATCTGGTGTCTCGTAGCTCGTAACTCGTTACAATAGGTGGGAACTCGCATCTTGTATCTCGTAACTCGTAACTAGTACCTCGTAGATCGTAAGTCGTAATTCGTAATTCGAAACTCGTATATCGTAATTCGCAACTCGAAACTCGTAACTGGAAACTGGTATCTCGTAACTCGTAAATCGAGCTTATAACCCGCTACCCATAACCCGGTACTCGTATCTTGTGTATCGTAGCTTGTAATTCATTACCAGTAACAAGGATCTCGTATTCTACCCCTCGTAGCTCGCAAATCATTACCGATAACCTGGAACTCGTATCCTAGATCTTGCAGATCGTAACTCGTTACCTATAAGTGGAAACTCGTATCTTGTATATCGTGACGCGTAACTCAGGACTCGGAACTCGAAAGTGTTACCGATAACTCGGAGCTCGAATCTTGATCTCAGATCTTGTAAATCAATGACGATAACCTCGAATTCGTATCCTAGATCTAGTAGTTCGTAACTCGATACCTATAGGTGGAAACTCGCATCTTTTATCTCATGACGCGAAACTCAGAACTCGGAACTCGTAAAGCGTAACCGATAACTCGGAGCTCGTATCTTGTACCTGGTAACTCGTTACCCATAACTCGGAACTCGTATCTTATATATCGTAACTTGTAATCCATTACCGATAACCTGGAACTCGTGTCTTGCATCTCCTAGCTCGTAAATCGTTACCGATAAATGGGAACTCGCAACTTGTATCTCGTGACGCGATAACTCGTTACGATAAGTGGGAACTCGCACCTTGCATCTCGTAACTCGTAACTAGTACCTCGTAGGTCGTAAGTCGTAATTCGTAACTCGTAACTCGTAAATCGCAGCTTATAACTCGCTACTCATAACCCGGAACTCGTATCCTGATCTTGGATCTTGTAAATCAATGACGATAACCTCGAACCCATATCCTAGATCTAATAGTTTGTAACTCGTTACCGATAGGTGGAAAAACGCATCTTGTATCTCATGACGCGAAACTCAGAACTCGGAACTCGTAACGCGTAGCCGATAACTCGGAGCTCGCATCTTGTAACTCGTAACTTGTTACTTATAACTCGGAACTCGCCTCTTGTATTTAGTCGGTCGTAACTCATTACTGATTACCTGGAACTCGTATCTTGTGTCTCGTAGCACGTAACTCGTTACGATAAGTGGAAACTCGCATCTTGTATCTCGTAACTCGTAACTAGTACCTCGTAGATCGTAATTCGTAACTTGTAACTCGTATATCGTAACTCGCAACTCGAAACTCGTAACTCGAAACTCGTAACTCGAAACTCGTAACTCGAAACTCGTAACTCGAAACTCGTAACTCGTAACTCATAACTCGTAATTCGTAACTCGAGACTCGTAAATCGCAGCTTATAACTCGCTACTCATAACCCGGAACTCGTATCTTGTGTATCGTAGCTTGTAACCCATTACCAATAACAAGAAACTCGTGTCTGGCCTCTCGTAGCTCGCGAATCGTTAATGATAAGTGGGAACTCGCAACATGTAACTCGTGACGCGGAACTCAGAACTTGGAACTCGTAACGCGTTACCGATAACTCGGAACTCGTATCTCATATATCGTAACTTGTAATCCATTACCGATACCCTGGAACTCGTATTTTGCATCTCGTAGCTCGTAAATCATTACCGATAAGTGGGAACTCGCATCTTGCATCTCGTGACGCGTAACCCAGGACTCGGAACTCGAAAGCGTTACCGACAAATTGAAGCACGTATCTTATATCACTTACCTTGTAACTCGACACTCGTAACCCGTAACTGGTTGTCCATAGCTCGGAACTCGAATCTTGATCTCAGATGTTGTAAATCAATGACGATAACCTGGAACTCGTATCCTAAATCTTGAAGATCATAACTCGTTACCAATAAGTGGGAACTCGTATCTTATATCTCGTGACGCGTAACTCAGGACTCGGAATTCGTAACGCGTAACCGATAACTCGGAGCTCGTATCTTGTAACTCGTAACCCGTTACCAATAACGCGGAACTCGTACCTTGTATCTAGTAGCTCGTGACTCATTACTGATTACCTGGAACTCGTATCTTGTGTCTGGTAGCTTGTAACCCATTATCAATAACAAGGATCTCGTAGCTCGTAAATCATTACCGATAAGTGGGAACTCGCATCTTGCATCTCGTGACGCGTAACCCAGGACTTGGAACTCGGAACGCGTTACCGATAACTCGGAGCTCGTATCTTGTATCTCTTACATTGTAACTCGTAACTTGTAACTCGTAACTCGTTAACCATTACTCGGAACTCGTATGTTCTATTTCGGATCTCGCAAATCTATGCCGATAACCTGGAACTCGTATCCTAGATCTTGAAGATCGTAACTCGTTACCAATGAGTGGGAACTCGTATCCTATATCTCGTGATGTGTAGCTCAGGACTCGGAACTCGAAAGTGTTACCGATAACTCGGAGCTCGTATCTTGTATCACTTACCTTGTAACTCGTAACCCGTAACTCGTTGCCCATAACTCGGAACTCGAATCTTGATCTCGGATCTTGTAAATCAATGTCGATAACCTCGAACTCGTATCCTAGATGTAGTAGTTCGTAACTCGTTACCGATTGGTGGAAACTCGCATCTTGTATCACATGAAGCGAAAACCAGAACTCGGGACTCGTAACGCGTAACCGATGACTCGGATCTCGTATCTTGTACCTCGTAACTCGTTACCCATAACTCGGAACTCGTATCTTGTATCTAGTAGCTCGTAACTCATTACTGATTACCTGGAACTCGTATCTTGTGTCTCGTAGCTCGTAACTCGTTACGATAAGTAGGAACTCGCATCTTGTATCTCGTAACTCGTAACAAGCACCACGTATATCGTAAGTCGTAACTCGTAACTCGTAACTCGTGAATCGCAGCTTATAACTCGCTACTCATAACCCGGATCTCGTATCTTGTGTATCGTAGCTTGTAACCCATTACCAATAACAAGGAACTCGTATCTTGCTTCTCGTAGCTCGTAAATCGTTACCGATAAGTGGGAACTAGCAACTTGTATCTCGCGACGCGTAACTCAGAACTTGGAACTCGTAACGCGTTACCGATAACTCGGAGCTTTTCTCTTGTATCTCTTACCTCGTAACTCGTAACTCGTTACCCATTACTCGGAACTCGTATCTTCTATCTCGAATCTCGCAAATCATTGCCGATAACCTGGAACTCGTATCCTATATCTTGAAAATCGTAACTCGTTACCAATAAGTGGGAACTCGCATCTTGTGTCTCGTGACGTGTAACTCAGAACTCGGAACAAGTAACGCGTTACCGATAACTCGGAGCTCGTATCTTGTAACTCGTAACTCGTAGCTCTTTACCCATAACTCGGAACTCGTATCTTATATATCGTAACTTGTAATCCATTACCGATAACCTGGAACTCGTATCTTGCATCTCGCAGCTCGTAAATCGTTACCGATAAATGGGAACTCGCATCTTGTATCTCGTGATGCGTAACTCAGGACTCGGAACTCGAAAGTGTTACCGATAACTCGCAGCTCGTATCTTGTATCACTTACCTTGTAAATTGTAACCCGCAACTCGTTGCGTTGTATCTAGTAGCTCGTAACTCATTACTGATTACCTGTAACTCATATCTTGAGTCGCGTAGCTTGTAACTCGTAACGATAAGTGGGAACTCGCATCTCGTATCTCGTGACGCGTAACTCGAAGGTTTTATCGATAACTCGGAGCTCGTATCTTGTATCACTTACCTTGCAACTCGTAACTCGTAGCCCGTAACTCGTTGCCCATAACTCGGAACGCGAATCTTGATTTCGAATCTTGTAAATCAATTACGATAACCTCGAACTCGTATCCTAGATCTAGTAGTTCGTAACTCGTTACCGATAGGTGGAAACTCGCATCTTGTATCTCATGACGCGAAACTCAGAACTCTCAACTCGTAACACGTAACCGATAGCCCGGAGCTTGTATCTTGTATCTCTTACCTTGTAACTAGTAACTCGTTACCCATAACTTGGAACTCGTATCTTATATATCGTAACTTGTAATCCATTACCGATAACCTGGAAGTCGTATCTTTGATCTCGTAGCTCGTAAATCATTACCGATAAATGGGAACTCGAATCTTGTATCTCGTGACGCGTAAACGAGAGCTCGGAGCTCGAAAGCGTTACCAACAACCCGGAGCTCGTATCCTGTATTACTTACCTTGTAACTCGTAACTCGTAACCCGTAACTCATTGCCCATAACTCGGAACTCGAATCTTGATCTCGGATCTTCTTAATCGATGTCGATAACCCCGAACTCGTATCCTAGATCTAGCTAGTAGTTCGTAACCCGTTACCGATAGATGGAAACTCGCATCTTGTATCTCATGAAGCGAAACTCAGAACTCGGGACACGTAACGCGTAACCGATAATTCGGAGCTCGTATCTTGTAACTCGTAACTCGTTACCCATAACTCGGAACTCGTAACTTGTATTTAGTAGCTCGTAACTCATTACTGATTACCTGGATCTCGTATCTTGTGTCTCGTAGCTCGTAACTCGTTACGATAAGTGGGAACTCGCATCTTGTATCTCGTAACTCGTAACTAGTACCTCGTATATCGTAAGTCGTAATTCGTAACTCATAACTCGTAAATCGCAGCTTATAACTCGCTACTCAACCCGGAACTCATAACTTGTGTATCGTAGCTTGTAATTCATTACCAATAAAAAGGAACTCGTATCTTGCTTCTCGTAGCTCGTAAATCGTTACCAATAAGTGGGAACTCGCATCTTGTATCTCGTGACGCGTAACTCGGGACTCGGAACTCGAAAGTGCTACCGATAACTTATGGAGCTCGTATCTTGTATCACTTACCTTGTAATTCGTAACTCGTAACCAGTAACTCGTTACCCATGACTCGGAACTCGTATCTTGTATCCAGTAGCTCGTAAATCATTATTGATTACCTCGTAACTCGTATATCGCAGCTTATAACTCGCTACTCATAACCCGGAACTCGTATCTTGTGTATCGTAGCTTGTAACCCATTAGCAATAACAAGGAACTCGTATCTTGCCTCTCGTAGCTCGTAAATCGTTTCCTTTAAGTGGGAACTCGCATCTTGTATCGCGTGACGTGTAACTTAGAACTCGGAACTCGTAACGCGTTACCAATAGCTAGGAGCTCGTATCCTGCAACTAGTAGCTCGTAACTCATTACTGATTAACTAGAACTCGTATCTTGTGCCTTGTAGCTCGTAACTCGTTACCCATAACTCGGAACTTGTATCTTGTATCTAGTAGCTCTTGACTCATCACTGATTACCTGGAACTCGTATCTTGTGTCTCGTAGCCTGTAACCTTTTACCAATAACAAGGAACATGTATCTTTTTCCTCTCGTATCTCGTAAATCGTTACCGATAAGTGTTAACTCGCAACTTGTATCTTTCGACGCGTAACTCAGAACTTGGAACTCGTAACGCGTTACCGATAACTCGGAGCTTGTCTCTTTTATCTCTTACCTTGTAACTCGTCACTCGTAACTTGTAACTCGTTACCCATAACTCGGAACTTGTATCTTGTATCTAGTAGCTCGTAACTCGTTACCGATAGGTGGAAACTCGCATCTTGTGTTTCATGACGCGAAACTCAGAACTCGGAACTCGTAACGCGTAATCGATAACTCGGAGCTTGTATCTTGTAACTCTTAACTCGTTACCCGGAACTCGGAACTCGTATCTTGTATCTAGTAGCTCTTGACTCATTACTGATTACCTGGAACTCGTATCTTGTGTCTCGTAGCTTGTAACCTTTTACCAATAACAAGGAACATGTATCTTGTTCCTCTCGTATCTCGTAAATCGTTACCGATAAGTGTTAACTCGCAACTTGTATCTCTCGACGCGTAACTCAGAACTTGGAACTCGTAACGCGTTACCGATAACTCGGAGCTTGTCTCTTGTATCTCTTACCTTGTAACTCGTCACTCGTAACTTGTAACTCGTTACCCATTACTCGGAACACGTACCTTCTATCTCGGATCTCGCAAATCATTGCCGATAACCTGGAATTCGTATCCTAGATCTTGAAGATCGTAACTCGTTACCAATACGTGGGAACTCGTATTTTGTATATCGTGACGCGTAACTCGGGATTCGGAACTCGAAAGTGTTACCGATAACTCGGAGCTCGTATCTTGTATCACTTATCTTGTAACTCGTAGCTGGTAACCAGTAACTTGTTGACCATAACTCGGAACTCGAATCTTGATCTCGGATCTTGTGAATCAATGACGATAACCTCGAATTCGTATCCTAGATCTAGTAGTTTGTAACTCGTTACCTATAGGTGGAAACTCGCATCTTTTATCTCATGACGCGAAACTCATAACTCGGTACTCGTATATTATATATCGTAACTTGTAACCCATTACCAATAGCAAGGTACTCGTATCTTGCCTCTCGTAGCTCGTAAATCGTTACCAATAAGTGGGAACTCGCATCTTGTATCTCGTGACGCGTAACTCGGGACTCGGAACTCGAAAGTGCTACCGATAACTCGGAGCTCGTATCTTGTATCACGTACCTTGTAACTCGTAACTCGTAACTAGTACCTCGTAGGTCGTAAGTCGTAATTCGTAACTCGTATATCGCAGCTTATAACTCGCTACTCATAACCCGGAACTCGTATCTTGTGTATCGTAGCTTGTAACCCATTACCAATTACAAGGAACTAGTATCTTGCCTCTTCTAGCTCGTAAATGGTTACCGATAAGTGTTAACTCGCAACTTGTATCTTGTGACCCGTAACTCAGGACTTGGAACTCGTAACGCGTTACCGATAATTCGGAGCTCGTATCTTGTATCTTTTGCATTGTAACACGTAACTCGTAACTCATAACTCGTTACCCATTACTCGGAACTCGTATCTTCTATCTCGGATCTCGCAAATCATTGCCGATAACCTGGAACTCGTATCCTAGATCTTGAAGATTGTGACTCGTTACCAATAAGTGAGAACTCACATCTTGTATCTCGTGACGTGTAAGTCAGAACTCGGAACTAGTAACGCGTTACCGATAACTCTGATCTCGTATCTTGTAACTCGTAACTCGTTACCAATAAATCGGAACTCGTACCTTGTATCTAGTAGCTCGTAACTCATTACTGATTACCTGGAACTCGTATCTTTTGTCTGGTAGCTTGTACTCATAACCCGGAACTCGTATCTTGTGTATCGTAGCTTGTAACCCATTACCAATAACAAGGAACTCGTATCTTGCCTCACGTAGCTGGTAAATCGTTACCAATAAGTGGGAACTCGCAACTTGTATCTCGTGACGCGTAACTCAGAACTTGGGACTCGTAACGCGTTACCGATAACTCGAAGCTCGTATCTTGTAAATAGTAACTCGTTACCCATAACTCGGAACTCGTATCTTGTATCTAGTAGCTAGTAACTCATTACTGATTATCTGGAACTCGTATCTTGTGTCTCGTAGCTCGTAACTCGTTACAATAGGTGGGAACTCGCATCTTGTATCTCGTACCTCGTAACTAGTACCTCGTAGATCCTAAGTCGTAATTCGTAATTCGAAGCTCGTATATCGTAATTCGCAACTCGAAACTCGTAACTGGAGACTGGTATCTCGTAACTCGTAAATCGCAGCTTATAACCCGCTACCCATAACCCGGTATTCGTATCTTGTGTATCATAGCTTGTAACCCATTACCAATAACAAGGAACTCGTATCTTGCCTCTCGTAGCTCGTAAATCGTTACCGATAAGTGGGAACTTGCAACTTGTATCTCTTTGACGCGTAACTCAGAACTTGGAATTCGTAACGCGTTACCCATTACCCGGAACTCGTATCTTCTAGCTCGGATCTCGCAAATCATTACCGATAACCTGGAACTCGTATACTAGATCTTGAAGATAGTAAGTCGTTACCAATAAGTGGGAACTCGCATCTTGTATCTCGTGACGCGTAACTCAGAATTTACTCGTTCGTAATGCGTTACCGATAACTTGGAGCTTGTATCTTGTATTTCTTACATTGTAACTCGTAACTCGTAACTCGTAAATCGCAGCTTATAACTCGCTTCTCATAACCCGGAGCTCGTATCTTGTGTAGCGTAGCTTGTAATTCATTACCAATAACAAGGATCTCGTATCTTACCTCTCGTAGCTCGTAAATCGTTACCGTTAAGTGGGAACTCGCTACTTGTATCTCGTGACGCGTAACTCAGAACTTGGAACTCGTAACGCGTTACCGATAACTCGGAGCTCGTATCTTGTATCTCTTACATTGTAACTCGTAACTTGTAACTCGTAACTTACTCGGAACTCGTATATTCTATTTCGGATCTCGCAAATCTATGCCGATAACCTGGAACTCGTATCCTAGATCTTGACGATCGTAACTCGTTACCAATGAGTGGGAACTCGTATCTTATATCTCGTGATGCGTAACTCAGGACTCGGAACTCGAAAGTGTTACCGATAATTCGGAGCTCGTATCTTGTATCACTTACCTTGTCACTCGTAACCCGTAACTCTTTGCCCATAACTCGGAACTCGAATCTTGATCTCGGATCTTGTAAATCAATGTCGATACCCTCTAGTAGTTCTTAACTCGTTACGATAAGTGGGAACTCGCATCTTGTATCTCGTAACTCGTAACTAGTACCACGTATATCGAAAGTCGTAATTCGTAACTCATAACTCGTAAATCGCAGCTTATAACTCAATACTCATAACCCGGAGCTCATAACTTGTGTATCGTAGCTTGTAATTCATTACCAATAACAAGGAACTCGTTCCTTGCTTCTCGTAGCTCGTAAATTGTTACCGATAAGTGGGAACTCGCATCTTGTATCTCGTAACTTGTAACTAATGCTTCGTAGATCGTAAGTCGGAATTCGTAACTCGTATTTCGTAACTCGCAACTCGTAACTCGTAATTCGAAACTCGTAACTCGTATCTCGTAAATCGCAGCTCATAACTCGCTATTCTTAATACGGAAATCGTATCTTGTCTATCGTAGATTGTAGCCCATTACCAATATCAAGGAACTCGTATCTTGCCTCTCGTAGCTCGTAAATCGTTACCAATAAGTGGCAACTCGCAACTTGTATCTCGTGACGCGTAACTCAGAACTAGGAACTCGTAACGCGTTACCGATAACTCGGAGCTTGTATCTTGTATCTCTCACCTTGTAACTCGTAACTCGTAAGTCGTAGTTCGTTACCCATTACTCGGAACTCGTATCTTCTATCTCGGATCTCGCAAATCATTGCCGATAACCTGGAACCCGTATCCTAGATCTTGAAGATCGTAACTCGTTACCAATAAGTGGGAACTCGCATCTTGCATCTCGTGACGCGGTAACCCGTTACGATAAGTGGGAACTCGCACCTTGTATCTCGCAACTCGTAACTAGTACCTCGTAGGTCGTAAGTCGTAATTCGTAACTCGTAACTCGTAAATCGCAGCTTATAACTCGCTACTCATAATCCGGAACTCGTATCTTGATCTCGGATCTTATAAATCAATGACGATAACTTCGAACCCGTATCCTAGATCTAATAGTTTGTAACTCGTTACCGATAGGTGGAAACACGCATCTTGTATCTCATGACGCGAAACTCAGAACTCGGAACTCGTAACGCGTAACCGATAACTCGGAGCTCGCATCTTGTAACTCGTAACTCGTTACTCATATCTCGGAACTCGTATCTTGTATCTAGTAGCCCGTAACTCATTACTGATTATACTGATGATACTGGAACTCGTATCTTGTGTCTCGTAGCTCGTAACTCGTTACGATAAGTGGGAACTCGCAACTTGTATCTCGTGACGCGTAACTCAGAACTTGGAACAGTTCACCTGCAGACGATTGAAGATAGCACATCAATCGAAACGTCGTGATACTCAAAATTTTATAGACAATGGAAGTCCGAAATCGAACTTTTGATAAATCGACCTTGTCTACAAGTTTCAAACAACAGTCAGAACTTGGAACTCATAACGCGTTACCGATAAATCGGAGCTCGTATCTTGTATCACTTACCTTGTAACTCGACACTCGTAACCCGTAACTGGTTGTCCAAAGCTCGAAACTCGAATCTTGATCTCGGATCTTGTAAATTAATGACGATAACCTCGAACTCGTATCATAGATCTTGAAGATCGTAACTCGTTACCAATAAGTGGAAACTCGTATCTTGTATATCGTGACGCGTAACTCAGGACTCAGAACTCGAAAGTGTTACCGATAACTGGGAGCTCGAATCTTGATCTCAGATCTTGTAAATCAATGACGATAACCTCGAATTCGTATCCTAGATCTAGTAGTTCGTAACTCGATACCTATAGGTGGAAACTCGCATCTTTTATCTCATGACGCGAAACTCAGAACTCGGAACTCGTAAAGCGTAACCGATAACTCGGAGCTCGTATCTTGTAAATAGTAACTCGTTACCCATAACTCGGAACCTGTATCTTATATATCGTAACTTGTAATCCATTACCGATAACCTGGAACTCGTGTCTTGCATCTCGTAGCTCGTAAATCGTTACCGATAAATGGGAACTCGCATCTTGCATCTCGTGACGCGGTAACTCGTTACGATAAGTGGGAACTCGCACCTTGTATCTCGCAACTCGTAACTAGTACCTCGTAGGTCGTAAGTCGTAATTCGTAACTCGTAACTCGTAAATCGCAGCTTATAACTCGCTACTCATAACCCGGAACTCGTATCTTGATCTCGGATCTTGTAAATCAATGACGATAACCTCGAACCCGTATCCTAGATCGAATAGTTTGTAACTCGTTACCGATAGGTGGAAACACGCATCTTGTATCTCATGACGCGAAACTCAGAACTCGGAACTCGTAACGCGTAACCGATAACTCGGAGCTCGCATCTTGTAACTCGTAACTCGTTACTCATATCTCGGAACTCGTATCTTGTATGTAGTAGCTCGTAACTCGTTACTGATTACCTGGAACTCATATATTGTGTCTCGTAGCTCGTAACTCGTTACGATAAGTGGGAACTCGCATCTTGTATCTTGTAACTCGTAACTAGTACCTCGTAGATCGTAAGTCGTAATTCGTAACTCGTAATTCGTATATCGCAACTCGCAACTCGGAACTCGTAACTCGAAACTCGAAACTCGTAACTTGAACCTCGTAACTCGTAAATCGCACCTTATAACTCGCTACTTATAACCCGGAACTCATAACTTGTGTATCGTAGCTTGTAATTCATTACCAATAACAAAGAACTCGTATCTTGCCTCTCGTAGCTCGTAAATCGTTACCGATATGTGGGAACTCGCATCTTGTATCTCGTGACGCGTAACTCAGGACTCGGAACTCGAAAGTGTTACCGATAACTCGGAGCTCGTATCTTGTATCACGTACCTTGTAACTCGTAACTCGTAACCCGTTACTCGTTGCCTGTAACTCGGAACTCGAATCTTGATCTCGGATCTTGTAAATCAATGACGATAACCTCGAACTCGTATCCTAGATCTAGTAGTCCGTAACTCGTTACCGACAGGTGGAGATTCGCATCTTGTATCTCATGACGTGAAACTCAGAACTTGGAACTCGTAACGCGTTACCGATAACTCGGAGCTCGTATTTTGTATCTCTTACATTGTAACACGTAACTCGCAACTCATAACTCGTTACCCATTACTCGGAACTCGTATCTTCTATCTCGGATCTCGCAAATCATTGCTGATAACCTGGAACTCGTATCCTAGATCTAGAAGATCGTAACTCGTTACCAATAAGTGGGAACTCGTATCTTGTATATCGTGACGCGTAACTCGGGACTCGGAACTCGAAAGTGTTACCGATAACTCGGAGCTCGTATCTTGTATCGCATATCTTGTAACTCGTAGCTGGTAACTCGAAACTCGCAACTCATAACTCGTAACTCGTAAATCGTTACCGATAAGTGGGAACTCGCATCTTGTATCGCGTGACGTGTAACTTAGAACTCGGAACTCGTAACGCGTTACCGATAGCTAGGAGCTCGTATCCTGCAACTAGTAGCTCGTAACTCATTACTGATTAACTAGAACTCGTATCTTGTGCCTGGTAGCTCGTAACTCGTAACGATAAGTGGGAACTCGCATCTTGTATCGCGTGACGTGTAGCTTTGAACTCGGAACTCGTAACGAATTACCGATAACTCGGAGCTCGTATCTTGTAACTCGTTACCCATAGCTCGGAACTTGTATCTTGTATCTAGTAGCTCGTAACTCGTTACCGATAAGTGGAAACCCGCATCTTGTGTCTCATGACGCGAAACTCAGAACTCGGAACTCGTAACGCGTAATCGATAACTCGGAGCTCGTATCTAGTAGCTCGTAACTCATTACTCATTACCTGGAACTCGTTACCAATAAGTGGGAACTCGCAACTTGTATCTCGTGACGCGTAACTCAGAACTAGGAACTCGTAACGCGTAACCGATTACTCGGAGCTCGTATCTTGTAACTCGTAACTCATTACCCATAACTCGGAACTCGTAATTTGTATCTAGTAGCTCGTAACTCATTACTGATTACCTGGAACTTATATCTTGTGTCCTGTAGCTCGTAACTCGTTACGATAAGTGGGACCTCGTATCTTGTATCTCGTAACTCGTGAATAGTACCTCGTAGATCGTGAGTCGTAACTCGTAACTCGCAACTCGTAACTCGTAACTCGTAACTCGTAACTCGTAACTCGTAACTCGTAACTCGTAACTCGTAACTCGTAACTCGTAACTCGTAACTCGTAACTCGTAACTCGTAACTCGTAACTCGTAACTCGTAACTCGTAACTCGTAACTCGTAACTCGTAACTCGTAACTCGTAACTCGTAACTCGTAACTCGTAACTCGTAACTCGTAACTCGTAACTCGTAACTCGTAACTCGTAACTCGTAACTCGTAACTCGTAACTCGTAACTCGTAACTCGTAACTCGTAACTCGTAACTCGTAACTCGTAACTCGTAACTCGTAACTCGTAACTCGTAACTCGTAACTCGTAACTCGTAACTCGTAACTCGTAACTCGTAACTCGTAACTCGTAACTCGTAACTCGTAACTCGTAACTCGTAACTCGTAACTCGTAACTCGTAACTCGTAACTCGTAACTCGTAACTCGTAACTCGTAACTCGTAACTCGTAACTCGTAACTCGTAACTCGTAACTCGTAACTCGTAACTCGTAACTCGTAACTCGTAACTCGTAACTCGTAACTCGTAACTCGTAACTCGTAACTCGTAACTCGTAACTCGTAACTCGTAACTCGTAACTCGTAACTCGTAACTCGTAACTCGTAACTCGTAACTCGTAACTCGTAACTCGTAACTCGTAACTCGTAACTCGTAACTCGTAACTCGTAACTCGTAACTCGTAACTCGTAACTCGTAACTCGTAACTCGTAACTCGTAACTCGTAACTCGTAACTCGTAACTCGTAACTCGTAACTCGTAACTCGTAACTCGTAACTCGTAACTCGTAACTCGTAACTCGTAACTCGTAACTCTCTTACTCGTAACTCGTAACTCGTAACTCGTAACTCTCTTACTCGTAACTCGTAACTCGTAACTCGTAACTCTCTTACTCGTAACTCGTAACTCGTAACTCGTAACTCTCTTACTCGTAACTCGTAACTCGTAACTCGTAACTCTCTTACTCGTAACTCGTAACTCGTAACTCGTAACTCGTAACTCGTAACTCGTAACTCGTAACTCGTAACTCGTAACTCGTAACTCGTAACTCGTAACTCGTAACTCGTAACTCGTAACTCGTAACTCGTAACTCGTAACTCGTAACTCGTAACTCGTAACTCGTAACTCGTAACTCGTAACTCGTAACTCGTAACTCGTAACTCGTAACTCGTAACTCGTAACTCGTAACTCGTAACTCGTAACTCGTAACTCGTAACTCGTAACTCGTAACTCGTAACTCGTAACTCGTAACTCGTAACTCGTAACTCGTAACTCGTAACTCGTAACTCGTAACTCGTAACTCGTAACTCGTAACTCGTAACTCGTAACTCGTAACTCGTAACTCGTAACTCGTAACTCGTAACTCGTAACTCGTAACTCGTAACTCGTAACTCGTAACTCGTAACTCGTAACTCGTAACTCGTAACTCGTAACTCGTAACTCGTAACTCGTAACTCGTAACTCGTAACTCGTAACTCGTAACTCGTAACTCGTAACTCGTAACTCGTAACTCGTAACTCGTAACTCGTAACTCGAAACTCGTAACTCGTAAATCGCGGCTTATAACTCGCTACTCATAACCCGGAACTCGTATCCTGTGTATCGTAGCTTGTAACTCATTACCAATAACAAGGAACTCGTGTCTTGCCTCTCATAGCTCGTAAATCGTTACCGATAGGTGGAAACTCGCATCTTGTATCTCATGAAGCGAAACCCAGAAATCGGAACTAGTATCGCGTTACCGATTAGTCGGAGCTCGTATCTTGTAACTCGTAACTCGTTGCCCGTAACTCGGAAATCGTATCTTGTATCTAGTAGCTCTTAACTCATTACTGATTACCTGGAACTCGTATCTTGCGTCTCGTAGCTTGTAACCTTTTACCAATAACAAGGAACACGTATCTTTTTCCTCTCTTATCTCGTAAATCGTTACCGATAAGTGTTAACTCGCAACTTGTACATCGTGACGCGTAACTCAGGACTTGAAACTCGTAACGCGTTACCGATAACTCGGAGCTCGTATCTTGTATCGCTTACCTTGTAACTCGTAACTCGTAACCCGTAACTCGTTGCCTATAACTCGCAACTCGTATTTTGTATCTAGTAGCTCGTAACTCATTACTGATTACCTGGAACTCGTATCTTGTGTCTCGTAGCTCGTAAGTCGCTACGATAAGTGGGAACTCGCATCCTGTATCTCGTAACTCGTAACTAGTTCCTCATATATCGCAACTCGCAACTCGAAACTCGTAACTCGAAACTCGTAACTCGAAACTCGTAACTCGAAACTCGTAACACGTAAATCGCAGCTTATAACTCGCTACTCATAACCCGGAACTCGTATCTTGTGTATCGTAGCTTGTAGCCCATTACCAATAACAAGGAACTCGTATCTGGCCTCTCGTAGCTCGTAAATCGTTACCGATAAGTGGGAACTCGCAACTTGTATCTCTCGACGCGTAACCCAGAACTTGGAACTCGTAACGCGTTACCGATAACTCGGAGCTTGTCTCTTGTATCTCTTACCTTGTAACTTGTCACTTGTAACTTTTAACTCGTTACCCATTACTCGGAACACGTACCTTCTATCTCGGATCTCGCAAATCACTGCCGATAACCTGGAACTCGTATCCTAGATCTTGAAGATCGTAACTCGTTACCAATATGTGGGAACTCGCATCTTGTATCTCGTGACGTGTAACTCAGAACTCGGAACTAGTAACGCGTTACCTATAAGTCGGAGCTTGTATCTTGTAACTCGTTACCCATAACTCGGAACTTGTATCTTGTATCCAGTAGCTCGTAACTCATTACTGATTACGTGGAACTCGTATCTTGTGTCTCGTAGCTCGTAAGTCACTACGATAAGTGGGAACTCGCATCTTGTATCTCGTAACTCGTAACTAGTATCTGGCATATCGTAATTCGCAACTCGAAACTCGTAACTCGAAACTCGTAACTCGTAAATCGCAGCTTATAACTCGCTACTCATAACCCGGATCTCGTATCTTGTGTATCGTAGCTTGTAACCCATTACCAATAACAAGGAACTCGTATCTTGCCTCTCGTACCTCGTAGATCGTTACCGATAAATGGGAACTCGCATCTTGTATCTCGTAACGCGTAACTCAGGACTCGGAACTCGAAAGTGTTACCGATAACTCGCAGCTTGTATCTTGTAACACTTACCTTGTAAATCGTAACCCGTAACTCGTTGCCCATAACTCGGATCTCGAATCTTGATCTCGGATCTTGTAAATCAATGACGATAACCTCGAACTCGTATCCTAGATCTAGTAGTTCGTAACTCGTTACCGACAGGTGGAGACTCGCATCTTGTATCTCTTGACGCGAAACTCAGAACTCTGAACTCGTAACGCGTAACCGATAGCTCGGAGCTTGTATCTTGTAACTCGTAACTCGTTGCCCATAACTCGGAACTCGTATCTTGTATCTAGTAGCTCGTAACTCATTACTGATTACCTGGAACTCGTATCTTGTGTCTCGTAGCTCGTAAGTCGCTACGATAAGTGGGAACTCGCATCCTGTATCTCGTAACTCGTAACTAGTACCTCATATATCGTAAATCGCAACTCGAAACTCGTAACTCGTAAATCGCAGCTACAACTCGCTACTCATAACCCGGAACTTGTATCTTGTGTATCGTAGCTTGTAACCCATTACCAATAACAAGGAACTCGTATCTTGCATCTCGTAGCTCGTAAATCGTTATCGATAAATGGGACCTCGCATCTTGTATCTCGTGACGCGTAACTCAGGACTCGGAACTCGGAAATGTTACCGATAACTCGGAGCTCGTATCTTGTATCACGTACCTTGTAACTCGTAACTCGTAACCCGTTACACGTTGCCTATAACTCGGAACTCGAATCTTGATCTCGGATCTTGTAAATCAATGACGATAACCTCGAACTCGTATCCTAGATCTAGTAGTTCGTAACTCGTTACCGACAGGTGGAGACTCGCATCTTGTATCTCTTGACGTGAAACTCAGAACTCGGGTCTCGTAACGCGTAACCTATAACTGGGAGCTCGTATCTTGTAACTCGTAACTCGTTACTTATAACTCGGAACGCGCATCTTGTATCTAGTGGCTCGTAACTCATTACTGATTACCTGGAACTCGCATCTTGTATCTCGTAACTCGTAACTAGTACCTCGTAGATCGTAGGCCGTAATTCGTAACTCGTAACTCGTATATCGTTACTCGCAACTCGAAACTCGTAACTCGAAACTCGTAACTCGTAACTCGTAACTCGTAAATCGTACCTTATAACTCGCTACTCATAACCCGGAATTCATAACTCGTGTATCGCAGCTTGTAATTCATTACCAATAACAAAGAACTCGTTTCTTGCCTCTCGTAGCTCGTAAATCGTTACCGATATGTGGGAACTCGCATCTTGTATCTTGTAACTCGTAACTAGTACCTCGTAGATCGTAAGTCGTAATTCGTAACTCAAAACTTGAGTATCGTTAATCGCAACTTGAAACTCGTAACTCGTAACTCGTACTCGTAAATCGCATCTTGTAACTCGCTACTCATAACCCGGAACTCGTATCTTGTGTATCGTAGCTTGTAAGGAACTCGTATCTTGCCTCTCGTAGCTCGTAAATCGTTACCAATAAGTGGGAACTCGCAACTTGTATCTCGTGACGCGTAACTCAGAACTTGGAACTCGTAACGCGTTACCGATAACTCTGAGCTTGTATTTTGTACCTCTTACATTGTAACACGTAACTTGTAACTCATGACTCGTTACCCAATACTCGGAACTCGTATCTTCTATCTCGAATCTCGCAAATCATTGCCGATAACCTGGAACTCGTATCCTAGATCTTAAAGATCTTAACTCGTTACCAATAAGTGGGAACTCGCATCTTGTACCTCGTGACCTGTAACTCAGAACTCGGAACTAGTAACGCGTTACCGATAACTCGGAGCTCGTCTCTTCTATCTCTTACCTTGTAACTCGTAATTCGTAACTCGTAACTCGTTACTCGTTACCCATTACTCGGAAGTCGGGTCTTCTATCTGGGATCCCGCAAATCATTGCCGATAACCTGGAACTCGTATCCCAGATCTTGAAGATCGTAACTCGTTATCAATAAGTGGGAACTCGTATCTTGTATCTCGTGTCGCGTGAATCAGGACTTGGAACTCGAAAGTGTTACCGAGAACTCGGAGCTCGTATCTTGTATCACTTACCTTGTAACTCGTAACTCGTAACCCGTAACTGGTTGCCCATAACTGGGAACTCGAATCTTGATCTCGGATCTTGTAAATCAATGACGATGTCCTCGAACTCCTATCCTAGATCTGGTAGTTCGTAACTCGTTACCTATAGGTGGAAACTCGCATCTTTTATCTCATGACGCGAAACTCAGAACTCGGAACTCGTAACGCGTAACCGATAACTCTGAGCTCGTATCTTGTAATTTGTAACTCGTTACCCATAACTCGGAACTCGTATCTTATATATCGTAACTTGTAATCCATTACCGATAACCTGAATCTCGTATCTTGCATCTCGTAGCTCGTAAATCACTACCGATAAATGGGAACTCGCAACTTGTATCTCGTGACGTGTAACTCAGAATTAGAAACTCGTAACGCGTTACCGATAACTCGGAGCTCGTATCTTGTATCACTTACCTTGTAACTCGTAACTCGTAACCCGTAACTGGTTGCCCATAACTGGGAACTCGAATCTTGATCTCGGATCTTGTAAATCAATGACGATGTCCTCGAACTCCTATCCTAGATCTGGTAGTTCGTAACTCGTTACCTATAGGTGGAAACTCGCATCTTTTATCTCATGACGTGAAACTCAGAACTCGGAAGTCTTAACGCGTAACCGATAACTCGGAGCTCGTGTCTTGTAACTTGTAACTCGTTACCCATTACTCGGAACTCGTATCTTGTATCTAGCCGCTCGTAACTCATTACTGATTACCTGAAACTCGTATCTTGTGTCTCGTATCTCGTAACTCGTTACGATCAGTGGGAACTCGCATCTTGTGTCTCGTAACTCGTAACTAGTACCTCGTAGATCGTAAGTCGTGATTTGTAACTCGTAACCCGCACCTCGCAACCCGAAACTCGTAACTCGTTATTCGAAACTCGTAACTCGAAGCTCGTAACTCAAAACTCGTAGCACGAAACTCGTTACACGAAACTCGTAACTCGTAACTCGTAAATTGCAGCTTATAACTCGCTTCTTATAACCCGGAACACGTATCTTGTATATCGTAGCTTGTAACCCATTACCAATAACAAGGAACTCGTATCTTGCCTCTCGTAGCTCGTAAATCGTTACCGATAAGTGGAAACTCGTTACTTATATCTTGTGACGCGTAATTCAGTACTTGGAACTCGTAACGCGTTACCGATAGCTCGGAGCTCGTATCTTACGTAGCTTGTAACTCATTACTTATTAACTAGAACTCGTATCTTGTGCCACGTAGCTCGTAACTCGTAAGGACAACTGAGAACTCGTATCTTGTATCTCGTAACTAGTACCTCGTAGGTCATAAGTCGTAATTCGTAGCTCGTAACTCGTATATCGTAACACGCAACTCGAAACTCGTAACTTGTAACTCGTAAATCGCAGCTTATAACTCGCGACTCATAAACCGGAACTCGTATCTTGTGTATCGTAGCGTCTAACCCATTACCAATAACAAGGAACTCGTATCTTGCTTCGCGTAACTCGTAACTCGTTACCCATAGCTCGGAACTAGTATCTGGTATCTCGGATATCGCAAATCATTGCCGATAACCTGGAACTCGTATACTAGATCTTGTAGATCGTAACTCGTTACCAATAAGTGGGAACTCTCATCCTGTATATCGTGACGTGTAACTCAGAACTTGGAACTCGCAACGCGTTACCGATAGCTCGAAGCTCGTGTCTCGTAACTCGTAACTCGTACCTCGTAGATCGTAAGCCGTAACTCGCATCTCGGAGCTTGTAACTCGTAAATTACAACTTGTAACGCGCTACCCAGAACACGGACCTCGTATCTTGTATATCGTAACTTGTAAACTATTACCGGTTACCTGGAACTCGTATCTTGCATCTCGTAGCTCGTAAATCGTTACCGATAAGTGGGAACCTGCAACTTGTATCTCATGACGCGTAAGTCAGAATTTAGAACTCGTAACGTGTTACCGATAACTCGGTGCTTGTATCTTGCATCTCTTACCTTGTATCTCGTAACTCGTACCTCGTAGATATTAAGTCGTAACTCGTACCTTTTAAATCGTAACTCGCAACTCGAAACTCGTAACTCGTAACTCGTAACTCGTAACTCGTAAATCGCAGCTTATAACTCGCTACTCATATCCTGGAACTCGTATCTTGTAATTCATTACCAATAACAAGGATCTCGTATCTTACCTCTCGTAGCTCGTAAATCGTTACCGATAAGTGGGAACTCGCAACTTGTATCTCGTGACGCGTAACTCAGAACTTTGAACGCGTTACGCGTTACCGATAACTCGCAGCTCGTATCTTGTAACACTTACCTTGTAAATCGTAACCCGTAACTCGTTGCCCATAACTCGGATCTCGAATCTTGTTCTCGGATCTTGTAAATCAATGACGATAACCTCGAACTCGTATCCTAGATCTAGTAGTTCGTAACTCGTTACCGATAGGTGGAATCTCGCATCTTGACGCGAAACTCAGAACTCTGAACTCGTAACGCGTAACCGATAGCTCGGAGCTTGTATCTTGTAACTCGTAAGTCGTTACCCATAACTCGGAACTGGTATCTTGTATCTAGTAGCTCGTAACTCATTACTGATTACCTGGAACTCGTATCTTGTGTCTCGTAGCTCGTAACTCGTTACAAGTGGGAACTCTCATCTTGTATCTCGTAATTCGTAACTAGTACCTCGTAGATCGTAAGTCTTAATCCGTAACTCGTAACTCGTATATCGTAACTCGCAACTCAAAACTAGAAACTCGTAACTCGTAAATCGCAGCTTATAACTCGCTACTCATAACCCGGAACTCGTATATTGTGTATCGTAGCTTGTAACCCATTACCAATAACAAGGAACTCGTATCCTGCCTCTCGTAGCTCGTAAATCGTTACCAATAAGTGGGAACTCGCAACTTGTATCTCGTGACGCGTAGCTCAGAACTAGGAACTCGTAACGCGTTACCGATAACTCGGAGCTCGTATCTTATATACCGTAACTTGAAATCCATTATCGATAACCTGGAACTCGTATCTTGCATCTCGTAGCTCGTGAATCGTTACCGATAAATGAGAACTCGCATCTTGTATCTCGTGACGCGTAACTCAGGACTCGGAACTCGAAAGTGTTACCGATAACTCGGAGCTCGTATCTTGTATCACGTACCTTGTAACTCGTAACCCGTTACTCGTTGCCTATAGCTCGGAACTCGAATCTTGATCTCGGATCTTGTAAATCAATGACTATAACCTCGAACTCGTATCCTAGATCTAGTGGTTCGTAACTCGTTACCGACAGGTGGAGACTCGCATCTTGTATCTCGTAACTCGTAACTCGCAGCTTATAACTCGCTACCCATAACCCGGAACTCATAACTTGTGTATCGTAGCTTGTAATTCATTACCAACAAAAAGGAACTCGTATCTTGCTTCTCGTAGCTCGTAAATCGATACCGATATGTGGGAACTCGCATCTTGTATCTCGTAACTTGTAACTAATGCCTCGAAGATCGTAAGTCGTAATTCGTAACTCGTATATCGTAACTCGCAACTCGAAACTCGTAACTCGTAACTCGAAACTCGTAACTCGTAACTCGAAACTCGTAACTCGAAACTCGTAACTCGAAACTCGTAACTCGAAACTCGTAACTCGAAACTCGTAACTCGAAACTCGTAACTCGAAACTCGTAACTCGAAACTCGTAACTCGTATCTTGTAAATCGCAGCTTATAACTCGCTATTCATAACACAGAAATCGTATCTTTTCTATCGTAGATTGTAACCCATTACCAATGACAAGGAACTCGTATCTTGCCTCTCGTAGCTCGTAAATCGTTACCAATAGGTGGGAACTCGCATCTTATATCTCGTGACGCGTAACTCGGGACTCGGAACTCGAAAGTGCTACCGATAACTCGGAGCTCGTATCTTGTATCACTTACCTTGTAATTCGCAACTCGTAACCAGTAACCCGTTACCCATGACTCGGAACTCGTATCTTGTATCTAGTAGCTCGTAAATCATTACCGATTACCTGGAACTCGTATCTTGTGTCTCGTAGCTCGTAACTAGTACCTCGTACATCGTAAGTCGTAATTCGTAACTGGTAACTTGTATATCGTAACTCGCAACTCGCAACTCGTAACTCGTAACTCGTAACTCGTAACTCGTAACTCGTAACTCGTAACTCGTAACTCGTAACTCGTAACTCGTAACTCGTAACTCGTAACTCGTAACTCGTAACTCGTAACTCGTAACTCGTAACTCGTAACTCGTAACTCGTAACTCGTAACTCCTAACTCGTAACTCGTAACTCGTACCTCGGAACTCGTAACTCGTAAATCGCAGCCTATAACCCGCTACTCATAACCCGAAACTCGTATCTTGTGTATCGTAGCTTGTAACCCATTAGCAATAACAAGGAACTCGTATCTTGCCTCTCGTAGCTCGTAAATCGTTTCCGATAAGTGGGAACTCGCATCTTGTATCGCGTGACGTGTAACTTAGAACTTGGAACTCGTAACGCGTACCGATAACTCGGAGCTCGTATCTTGTAACTCGTAACTCGTTACCCATAACTCGGAACTTGTATCTTGTATCTAGTAGCTCGTAACTCGTTACCGATAGGTGGAAACTCGCATCTTGTGTCTCTTGACGCGAAACTCAGAACTCTGAACTCGTAACGCGTAACCGATAGCTCGGAGCTTGTATCTTGTAACTCGTAACTCGTTACCCATAACTCGGAACTGGTATCTTGTATCTAGTAGCTCGTAACTCATTACTGATTACCTAGAACTCGTATCTTGTGTCTTGTAGCTCGTAACTCATTACGACAAGTGGGAACTCTCATCTTGTATCTCGTAATTCGTAACTAGTACCTCGGAGATCGTAAGTCTTAATCCGTAACTCGTAACTCGCAACTCGAAACTAGAAACTCGAAACTCGTAAATCGCAGCTTATAACTCGCTACTCATAACCCGCAACTCGTATCTTGTGCCTCGCAGCTCGTAACTCGTAACGATAAGTGGGAACTCGCATCTTGTATCGCGTGACGTGTAACTTAGAACTCGGAACTCGTAACGCGAACCGATAACTCTGAGCTCGTATCTTGTAATTTGTAACTCGTTACCCATAACTCGGAACTCGTATCTTATATATCGTAACTTGTAATCCATTACCGATAACCTGAAACTCGTATCTTGCATCTCGTAGCTCGTAAATCATTACCGATAAATGGGAACTAGCAACTTGTATCTCGTGACGCGTAACTCAGAACTTGAAACTCGTAGCGCGTTACCGATAACTCGGAGCTCGTATCTTGTATCTCTTATCTTGTAACTCGTAACTCGTAACCCGTAACTCGTTGCCCATAACTGGGAACTCGAATTTTGATCTCGGAGCTTGTAAATCAATGACGATATCCTCGAACTCCTATCCTAGATCTAGTAGTTCGTAACTCGTTACCTACAGGTGTAAACTCGCATCTTTTATCTCATTACGTGAAACTCAGAACTCGGAAGTCGTAACGCGTAACCGATAACTCGGAGCTCGTATCTTGTAATTCGTAACTCGTTACCTATAACTCGGAACTCATATCTTATATATCGTAACTTGTAATACATTACCGATAACCTGGAACTCGTATCTTATATATCGTAACTTGTAATCCATTACCGATAACCTGTAACTGGTATCTGGAATCTCGTAGATCGTAACTCGTTACCGATAGGTGGAAGCTCATATCTTGTATCTCATGACGCGAAACTCAGAACTCGGAAGACGTAACGCGTAACCGATAACTCGGAGCTCGTATCTTATAATTCGTAACTCATTACCCATAATTCGGAACTCGTAATTTGTATCTAGTAGCTCGTAACTCATTACTGATTACCTGGAACTGATATCTTGTGTCGTGTAGCTCGTAACTCGTTACGATAAGTAGGAACTCCCATCTTGTATCTCGAAACTCGTAACTAGTACCTCGTAGGTCGTAAGTCGTAATTCGTAACTCGTGTATCGTAATTCGCAACTCGAAAGTCGTAACTCGTAACGCTTAAATCGCAGCTTATAACTCGCTACTCATAACCCGGAATTTGTATCTTGTGTATCGTAGCTTGTAACCCATTACCAATAACAAGGAAATCGTATCTTGCCTCTTGTAGCTCGTAAATCGTTACCGATAAGTGGGAACTCGGAAAATATATCTCGTGACACGTAACTCAGAACTTGGAACGCGTAACTCGTTGTCCATAGCTCGGAGCTAGAATCTTGATCTCGGACCTTGTAGATCAATGACGATAACCTCGAACTCGTAACCTAGATCTAGTAGTTCGTAACTTGTTACCGATAGGTGGAAACTCGCATCTTGTAACTCGTAACTCGTTACCCATAACTCGGAACTCGTATCTTGTATCTAGTAGCTCGTAACTCATTACTGATTACCTGGAACTCGTATCTTGTGTCTCGTAGCTCGTAACTCGTTACAATAGGTGGGAACTCGCATCTTGTATCTCGTACCTCGTAACTAGTACCTCGTAGATCGTAAGTCGTAATTCGTTATCCGAAACTCGTATATCGTAATTCGCAACTCGAAACTCGTAACTGGAAACTGGTATCTCGTAACTCGTAAATCGCAGCTTATAACCCGCTACCCATAACCCGGTACTCGTATCTTGTGTATCATAGCTTGTAACCCATTACCAATAACACGGAATTCGTATCTTGCCTCTCGTAGCTCGTAAATCGTTACCGATAAGTGGGAACTCGCAACTTGTATCTCTTTGACGCGTAACTCAGAACTTGGAACTCGTAACGCGTTACCCATTACCCGGAACTCGTATCTTCTAGCTCGGATCTCGCAAATCATTACCGATAACCTGGAACTCGTATACTAGATCTTGAAGATAGTAAGTCGTTACCAATAAGTGGGAACTGGCATCTTGAATCTCGTGACGCGTAACTCAGAATTTACTCGTTCGTAACGCGTTACCGATAACTTGGAGCTTGTATCTTGTATCTCTTACATTGTAACTCGTAACTCGTAACTCGTAAATCGCAGCTTATAACTCGCTTCTCATAACCCGGAGCTCGTATCTTGTGTAGCGTAGCTAGTAAATCGTTACCGTTAAGTGAGAACTCGCTACTTGTATCTCGTGACGCGTAACCCAGAACTTGGAACTCGTAACGCGTTACCGATAACTCGGAGCTCGTATCTTGTATCTCTTACATTGTAACTCGTAACTTGTAACTCGTAACTCGTTATTCATTACTCGGAACTCGTATATTCTATTTCGGATCTCGCAAATCTATGCCGATAACCTGGAGCTCGTATCCTAGATCTTGAAGATCGTAACTCGTTACCAATGAGTGGAAACTCGTATCTTGTATATCGTGACGCGTAACTCAGGACTCAGAACTCGAAAGTGTTACCGATAACTCGGAGCTCGAATCATGATCTCAGATCTTGTAAATCAATGACGATAACCTCGAATTCGTATCCTAGATCTAGTAGTTCGTAACTCGATACCTATAAGTGGAAACTCGCATCTTTTATCTCATGACGCGAAACTCAGAACTCGGAACTCGTAAACCGTAACCGATAACTCGGAGCTCGTATCTTGTAACTGGTAACTCGTTACCCATAACTGGGAACTCGTATCTTATATATCGTAACTTGTAATCCATTACCGATAACCTGGAACTCGTGTCTTGCATCTCGTAGCTCGTAAATCGTTACCGATAAATGGGAACTCGCATCTTGCATCTCGTGACGCGACGCGGTAACTCGTTACAATAAGTACTAGTACCTCGTAGGTCGTAAGTCGTAATTCGTAACTCGTAACTCGTAAATCGCAGCTTATAACTCGCTACTCATAACCCGGAACTCGTATCTTGATCTCGGATCTTGTAAATCAATGACCATAACCTCGAACCCGTATCCTAGATATAATAGTTTGTAACTCGTTACCGATAGGTGGAAACACGCATCTTGTATCTCATGACGCGCAACTCAGAACTCGGAACTCGTAACGCGTAACCGATAACTCGGAGCTCGTATCTTGTAACTCGTAACTCGTTACTTATTACCCGGAACGCGCATCTTGTATCTAGTAGCTCGTAACTCATTACTGATTACCTGGAACTCGCATCTTGTATCTCGTAACTCGTAACTAGTACCTCATAGATTGTAAGTCGTAATTCGTAACTCGTATATCGTTACTCGCAACTCGAAACTCGTAACTCGAAACTCGTAACTCGTAAATCGCATCTTATAACTCGCTACTCATAATCCGGAACTCGTATCTTGATCTCGGATCTTGTAAATCAATGACGATAACTTCGAACCCGTATCCTATATCTAATAGTTTGTAACTCGTTACCAATAGGTGAAAACACGCATCTTGTATCTCATGACGCGAAACTCAGAACTCGAAACTCGTAACGCGTAACCGATTACTCGGAGCTCGTATCTTGTAACTCGTAACTCATTACCCATAACTCGGAACTCGTAACTTGTATCTAGTAGCTCGTAACTCATTACTGATTACCTGGAACTGATATCTTGTGTCGTGTAGCTCGTAACTCGTTACGATAAGTAGGAACTCCCATCTTGTATCTCGTAACTCGTAACTAGTACCTCGTAGGTCCCAATAACAAGGAACTCGTATCTTGCCTCTCGTAGCTCGTAAATCGTGACCGATAAGTGGGAACTAGCAACTTGTATCTCGCGACGCGTAACTAAGAACTTGGAACTCGTAACGCGTAACCGATAACTCGGAGCTTGTCTCTTGTATCTCTTGACTTGTAACTCGTAACTTGTTACCCATTACTCGGAACTCGTATCTTCTATCTCGGATCTCGCAAATCATTGCCGATAACCTGGAACTCGTATCCTATATCTAGAAGATCGTAACTCGTTACCAATAAGTGGGAACTCGCATCTTGTATCTCGTCACGTGTAACTCAGAACTCGGAACTCGTAACGCGTAACCGATAACTCGGAGCTCGTATCGTGTAATTCGTAACTAGTTACCCATAACTCGGAACTCGTATCTTATATATCGTAACTTGCAATCCATTACCGATAACCTGGAACTCGTATCTTGCATCTCGTAGCTCGTAAATCGTTACTGATAAATGGGAACTCGCATCTTGTATCTCGTGACGCGTAACTCGAAAGTTTTATCGATAACTCGGAGCTCGTATCTTGTACCACTTACCTTGTAACTTGTAACTCGTAACCCGTAACTCGTTGACCATAATTCGGAACTCGAATCATGATCTCGGATCTTGTAAATCAATGACGATAACCTCGAATTCGTATCCTAGATCTAATAGTTCGTAACTCGTTACCTATAGGTGGAAACTCGCATCTTTTATCTCATGACGCGTAACTCAGACCTCGGAACTCGTAGATCGTAAGCCGTAACTCGCATCTCGAAGCTTCTAACTCGTAAATCATAACTTGTAACGCGCTACCCAGAACGCGGACCTCGTATCTTGTATATCGTAACTTGTAATCTATTACCGGTTACCTGGAACTCGTATCTTGCATCTCGTAGCTCGTAAATCGTTACCGATAAGTGGGAACCTGCAACTTTTATCTCATGACGCGTAAGTCAGAATTTAGAACTCGTAACGCGTTACCGATAACTCGGTGCTTGTATCTTGCATCTCTTACCTTGTAAATCGTAATTTGTACCTCGTGGGTCGTAAGTCGTAATTCGTAACTCGCAACTCGAAACTCGTAACTCGAAACTCGTAACTCGTAAATCGCAGCTTATATCTCACTACTCATAACCCGGAACTTGTATCTTGCATCTCGTAGCGAAACTCAGAACTCTGAACTCGTAACGCATAACCGATAACTCGGAGCTCGTATCTTGTAACTCATAACTCGTTACCCATAACTCGGAACTCGTATCTTGTATCTAGTAGCACCTAACTGATTACTGATTACCTGGAACTCGTATCTTGTGTCTCGTAGCTCGTAACTCGTTACGATCAGTGGGAACTCTCATCTTGTATCTCGTAATTCGTAACTAGTACCTCGTAGATCGTGAGTCGTAATTCATAACTCGTAACTCGTATATCGTAACTGTCAACTTCAAACTAGAAGCTCGTAACTCGTAAATCGCAGCTTATAACTCGCTACGCATAACCCGGAAATCGTATCGTGTGTATCGTAGCTTGTAACCCATTACCAATAACAAGAAATTCGTATCTTGCCTCTCATAGCTCGTAAATCGTTACCGATAAGTGGGAACTCGCATCCTATATCACGTGACGTGTAACACAGAACTCGGAACTAGTAACGCGTTACCGATAATTCGGAGCTCGCATCTTGTATCTCATAGCTCGTAACTAGTACCTCGTAGACCGTAAGTCGTAATTCGTAACTCGTAACTCGTATATCGTTACTCGCAACTTGAAACTCGTAACTCGAAACTAGTAATTTGAAACTCGTAACTCGTAACTCGTAACTCGTAAATCGCATCTTATAACTCGCTACTCATAACCCGGAACTCGTATCTTGGTTATCGTAGCATGTAACCCATTACCAATAACAAGGAACTCGTATCTTGCATTTCGTAGCTCATAAATCGTTACCAATAAGTGGGAACTCGCAACTCGTATCTCGTGACGCGTAACTCAGAACTAGGAACTCGTAAAGCGTTACCGATAACTCGGAGCTCGTATCTTATATATCGTAGCTTGAAATCCACTACCGATAACCTGGAACTGGTATCTTGCATCTCGTAGGTCGTAAATCCTTACCGATGAATGGGAAGTCGCATCTTGTATCTCGTGACGCGTAAATCAGGACTCGGAACTCGAAAGTATTACCGATAACTCGGAGCTCGTATCTTGTATCACTTACCTTGTAGCTCGTAACTCGTAACCCGTAACTCGTTGCCTATAACTCGGAACTCTAATCTTGATCTCGGATCTTGTAAATCAATGACGATAACCTCGAACTCGTGTCCTAGATCTAGTAGTTCGTAAACTCGTTACCGATAGGTGGAAACTCGCATCTTGTGTCTCATGACGCGAAACTCAGAACTCGGAACTCGTAACGCGTAACCGATAGCTCGGAGCTTGTATCTTGTAACTCGTAACTCGTTACCCATAACTCGGAACTCGTATCTTGTATCTAGTAGCTCGTAACTCATTACTGATTACCTGGAACTCGTATCTTGTGTCTCGTAGCTCGTAACTCGTTACGACAAGTGGGAACTCTCATCTTGTATCTCGTAATTCGTAACTAGTACCTCGTAGATCGTAAGTCTTAATCCGTAACTCGTAACTCGTATATCGTAACTCGAAACTAGAAACTCGTAACTCGTAAATCGCAGCTTATAACTCGCTACTCATAACCCGGAACTCGTATCTTGTGTATCTTAGCTTGTAATCCATTACCAATAACAAGGAACTCGTATCTTGCCTCTTATAGCTCGTGAATCGTCACCGATAAGTGGGAACTCGCAACTTGTTTCTCGTGACGCGTAACTCAGAACTTGGAACTAGTAACGCGTTACCGATAACTCGGAGCCTGTATCTTGTATCTCTTACCTTGTAACTCGTAGCTCGTAACTCGGAACTCGTTACCCATTACTCGGAACTCGTATCTTCTATCTCGGATCTCGCAAATCATTGCCGATAACCTGGAACTCGTATCCTAGATCTTGAAGATCGTAACTCGTTACCAATAAGTGGGAACACGCATCTTGTATCTCGTGACGTGTAACTCAGATCCCGTAACTAGTAACGCGTTACCGATAACTCGGAGCTCCTATCTTGTAACTCGTAACTCGGTACTCATAACTTGGAACTTGGAACTTATATATCGTAACTTGTAATCCATTACCGATAACCTGGAACTCGTATCTTGCATCTCGTAGCTCGTGAATCCTTACCGATAAATGGGAACTCGCATCTTGTATCTCGTGACGCGTAACTCAGGACTCGGAACTCGAAAGTGTTACCGATAACTCGGAGCTCGTATCTTGTAACTCGTAACTCGTTACCCATACCTCTGAACTCGTATCTTGTATGTAGTAGCTCTTAACTCGTTACTGATTACCTGGAACTCATATATTGTGTCTTGTAGCTCTTAACTCGTTACGATAAGTGGGAACTCGCATCTTGTAACTCGTAACTAGTACCTCGTAGATCGTAAGTGGTAATTCGTAACTCGTATATCGCAACTCGCAGCTCGCAACTCGAAACTCGTAACCCGTAACTCGAAACTCGTAACTTGAAACTCGTTACCCATTACTCGGAACACGTACCTTCTATCTCGGATCTCGCAAATCACTGCCGATAACCTTTAACTCGTATCCTAGATCATGAAGATCGTAACTCGTTACCAATATGTGGGAACACGCATCTTGTATCTCGTGACGTGTAACTCAGAACTCGGAACTAGTCACGCGTTACCTATAACTCGGAGCTCGTATCTTGTAACTCTTAACTTGTAACTCGTTACCCATAACTCGGAACTCGTATCTTGTATCATCTCATATTGTATCTCGTAATTCGTAACTAGTACCTCGTAGATCGTAAGTCTTAATCCCTAACTCGTAACTCGTATATCGTAACTCGCAACTCAAAACTAGAAACTCGTAACTCGTAAATCGCAGCTTATAACTCGCTACTCATAACCCGGAACTCGTATCTTGTGTATCTTAGCTTGTAATCCATTACCAATAACAAGGACCTCGTATCTTGCCTCTTCTAGCTCGTGAATCGTCACCGATAAGTGGGAACTCGCAACTTGTTTCTCGTGACGCGTAACTCAGAACTTGGAACTAGTAACGCGTTACCGATAACTCGGAGCCTGTATCTTGTATCTCTTACCTTGTAACTCGTAACTCGTAACTCGGAACTCGTTACCCATTACTCGGAACTCGTATCTTCTATCTCGGATCTCGCAAATCATTGCCGATAACCTGGAACTCGTATCCTAGATCTTGAAGATCGTAACTCGTTACCAATATGTGGGAACACGCATCTTGTATCTCGTGACGTGTAACTCAGAACTCGGAACTAGTCACGCGTTACCTATAACTCGGAGCTCGTATCTTGTAACTCTTAACTTGTAACTCGTTACCCATAACTCGGAACTCGTATCTTGTATCTAGTAGCTCGTAACTCATTACTGATTACCTGGAACTCGTATCTTGTGTCTCGTAGCTCGTAAGTCACTACGATAGGTGGGAACTCGCATCTTGTATCTCGTAACTCGTAACTAGTACCTGGTATATCGTAATGCGCAACTCGAAACTCGTAACTCGTGACTCGTAAATCGCAGCTTATAACTCGCTACTCATAACCCGAATCTCGTATCTTGTGTATCGTAGCTTGTAACCCATTACCAATAACAAGGATTTCGTATCTTGCCTCTCGTAGCTCGTAAATCGTTACCGATAAGTGGGAACTAGCAACTTGTATCTCGCGACGCGTAACTCAGAACTCGGAACTAGTAACGCGTTACCGATAACTCGGAGCTTGTATCTTGTACCTCTTACCTTGTAACTCGTAACTCGTAACTCGTTACCCATTACTCGGAACTCGTATCTTCTATCTCGGATCTCGCAAATCATTACCGATAACCTGGAACTAGTATCTTGCATCTCGTAGCTCGTAACTCGTAAACCGACAGGTGGAAACTCCCATCTTGTATCAAATGACACAAAACTCAGAACTCGGAACTCGTAACGCGTAACCGATTACTCGGAGCTCCTATCTTGTAAATCGTAACTCGTTACCCATAACTCGGAACTAGTATCTTGTATCTAGTAGCTTGTAACTCATTACTGATAACCTGGAGCTCGTATCTTGTGTCTCGTAGCTCGTAACTTGTTACGATAAGCGGGAACTCGCATCTTGTATCTCGTAACTCGTAACGAGTAACTCGTAGGTCGTAAGTCGTAATTCGTAACTTGTAACTCGTATACCGTAACTTGCAACTCAAAACTCGTATATCGCAGCTTATAACTCGCTACTCATAACCCGGAGCTCGTATCTTGTGTATCGTAGTTTGTAACCCAAAACCAATAACAAGGAACTCGTATCTTGCATCTCGTAGCTGGTAAATCGTTACCGATAAATGGGAACTCGTGTCTTGTATCTGTTGACGCGTAACTCAGGACTCGGAACTCGAAAGTGTTACCGATAACCCGAAGCTCGTGTCTTGTATCACTTACCTTGTAACTCGTAACTCGTAACCCGTAACTTGTTGCCCATAACTCGGAACTCGAATCTTGTTCTTGGATCTTGTAAATCAATGACGATAACCTCGAACTCGTATCCTAGATCTAGTAGTTCGTAACTCGTTACCGATATGTGGAAACTCGCATCTTGTATCTCATGGAGCGAAACTCAGAACTCGGGACTCGTAACGCGTAACCGATGACTCGGAGCTCGTATCTTGTAACTCGTAACTCGTTACCCATAACTCGGAACTCGTATCTTGTATCTAGAAGCTCGTAACTCATTGCTGATTACCTGGAACTCCTATCTTGTGTCTCGTAACTCGTTACGATAAGTGGGAACTCACATCTTGTATCTCGAAACTCGTAACCAGAACCTCGTCGATCGTATGTCGTAATTCGTAACTCGTAACTCGTATATCGTAACTCGCAACTTGAATCTCGTAACTCGAAACTAGTAACTCGTAACTCGTAAATCGCAGCTTATGACTCGCTACTCATAACCCGGAACTCGTATCTTGTGTATCGTAGCCTGTAATTCATTACCAATAACAAGGAACTCGTATCTTGCCTCTCGTAGCTTGTAAATCGTTACCGATAAGTGGGAACTCCCAACTTGTACCTCTTTGACGCGTAACTCAGAACTTGGAACGCGTATCTTATATATCGTAATTTGTAATCCATTACCGATAACCTGGAACTCGTATCTTGCATCTCGTAGCACGAGAATCGTTACCGATAAGTGGGAACTCACATCTTGTATCTCGAAACTCGTAACCAGAACCTCGTCGATGGTATGTCGTAATTCGTAACTCGTAACTCGTAACTCGTATGTCGTAACTCGCAACTTGAATCTCGTAACTCGAAACTAGTAACTCGTAACTCGTAAATCGCAGCTTATAACCCGCTACCCATAACCCGGTACTCGTATCTTGTATATCATAGCTTGTAACCCATTACCAATAACAAGGAACTCGTATCTTGCCTCTCGTAGCTCGTAAATCGTTACCGAAAGGTGGATACTCGCATCTTGTATCTTATGACGCGAAACTCAGAACTTGGAACTCGTAACGCGTAACCGATAGCTCGGAGCTCGTATCTTGTAACTCATAACTCGTTACCCATAACTCGGAACTCGTATCTTGTATCTAGTAGCACCCAACTCATTACTGATTACCTGGAACTCGTATCTTGTGTCTCGTAGCTCGTAACTCGTTACGATCAGTGGGAACTCTCATCTTGTATCTCGTAATTCGTAACTAGTACCTCGTAGATCGTAAGTCGTAATTCATAACTCGTAACTCGTATATCGTAACTCGCAACTCCAAACTAGGAGCTCGTAAATCGTTCTCGTAAATCGCAGCTTATAACTCGCTACTCATAACCCGGAAATCGTATCGTGTATATCGTAGCTTCTAACCCATTACCAATAACAAGGAATTCGTATCTCGCCTCTCATAGCTCGTAAATCGTTACCGATAAGTGGGAACTCGCATCCTATATCTCGTGACGTGTAACACAGAACTCGGAACTAGTAACGCGTTACCGATAATTCAGAGCTCGCATCTTGTATCTCGTAACTCGTAACTAGTACCTCGTAGTCCGTAAGTCGTAATTCGTAACTCGTATATCGTTACTCGCAACTTGAAACTCGTAACTCGAAACTCGTAACTCGAAACTCGTAACTCGAAACTCGTAACTTGTAAATCGCATATTATAACTCGCTACTCATAACCCGGAACTCGTATCTTGGTTATCGTAGCATGTAACCCATTACCAATAACAAGGAACTCGTATCTTGCATCTCGTAGCTCGTAAATTGTTACCAATAAGTGGGAACTCGCAACTCGTATCTCGTGACGCGTAACTAGTACCTGGTATATCGTAATGCGCAACTCGAAACTCATAACTCGTAAATCGCAGCTTATAACTCACTACTCATAACCCAAATCTCGTATCTTGTGTATCGTAGCTTGTAACCCATTACCAATAACAAGGATCTCGTATCTTGCCTCTCGTAGCTCGTAAATCGTTACCGATAAGTGGGAACTAGCAACTTGTATCTCGCGACGCGTAACTTAGAACTTGGAACTCGTAACGCGTTACCGATAACTAGGAGCTTGTCTCTTGTATCTCTTACCTTGTAACTCGTAACTCTTTACCCATTACTCGGAACTCGTATCGTCTATCTCGGATCTCGCAAATCATTGCCGATAACCTAAAACTCGTATCCTATATATAGAAGGTCGTAACTCGTTAACAATAAGTGGGAACTCGCATCTTGTATCTCGTGACGTGTAACTCAGAACTTGGAACTAGTAACGCGTTACCGATAACTCGGAGCTTGTATCTTGTACCTCTTACCTTGTAACTCGTAACTCGTAACTCGTTACCCATTACTCGGAACTCGTAATTTGTACTCGTAACTAGTACCTCGCAGGTCGTAATTCGTAATTCGTAACTCGTAACTCGTGTATCGTAACTCGCAACTCAAAACTCGTAACTCGTAACGCGTAAATCGCAGCTTATAACTCGCTACTCATAACCCGGAACGCTTATCTTGTGTATTGTAGCTTGTAACCCATTACCAATAACAAGGAACTCGTATCTGGCCGCTCGTAGCTCGTAAATCGTTACCGACTAGTCGGAACTCGCAACTTGTATCTCGTAACTCGTAACTAGTACCTCGTAGATCGTAATTCGTAACTCGTAACTCGTATATCGTAACTCGCAACTCGAAACTAGAAACTCGTAACTCGTAACTCGTAACTCGTAAATCGCAGCTTATTACTCGCTACTCATAACCCGGTACTCGTATCTTGTGTATCGTAGCTTGTAACTTATTACCAATAACAAGCAACTCGTATCTAGCCTCTCGTAGCTCGTAAATTGTTACCGATCAGTGGGAACTCGCAACTTGTATCTCGTGACCCGTAACTCAGAACTTGGAACTCGTAACGCGTTACCGATAACTCGGAGCTTGTATCTTGTATCTCTTACCTTGTAACTCGTAACTCGTAACTTGTAACTCGTTACCCTTTACTCGGAACACGTACCTTCTATCCGGGATCTCGCAAATACACTGCCGATAACCTGGAACTCGTATCCTAGATCTTGAAGATCGTAACTCGTTACCAATAAGTGGGAACACGCATCTTGTATCTCGTGACGTGTAACTCAGATCTCGTAACTAGTAACGCGTAACCGATAACTCGGAGCACGCATCTTGTAATTCGTAACTTGTTACCCATAACTCGGAACTCACATCTTATATATCGTAACTTGTAACCCATTACCGATAACCTGGAACTCGTATCTTGCATCTCGTAGCTCGTAGATCGTTACCAATAAGTGGGAACACGCATCTTGTATCTCGTGACGTGTAACTCAGATCCCGTAACTAGTAACGCGTTACCGATAACTCGGAGCTCGTATTTTGTAACTCGTAACTCGGTACCCATAACTTGGAACTCGTAACTTATATATCGTAACTTGTAATCCATTACCGATAACCTGGAACTCGTATCTTGCATCTCGTAGCTCATGAATCGTTACCGGTAAATGGGAACTCGTATCTTGTATATCGTGACGCGTAACTCGGGACTCGGAACTCGAAAGTGTTACCGATAACTCGGAGCTCGTATCTTGTATCACTTATCTTGTAACTCGTAGCTGGTAACCCGTAACTTGTTGACCATAACTCGGAACTCGAATCTTGATCTCGGATCTTGTAAATCAATGACGATAACCTTGAATTCGTATCCTAGATCTAGTAGTTCGTAACTCGTTACCTATAGGTGGAAACTCGCATCTTTTATCTCATGACCCGAAACTCAAAACTCGGAACTCGTAACGCGTAACCGATAACTCGGAGCTCGTATCTTGTAACTGGTAACTAGTTACCCATAACTCGGAACTCGTATCTTATATATCGTAACTTGTAATCCATTACCGATAACCTGGAACTCGTGTCTTGCATCTCGTAGCTCGTAAATCGTTACCGATAAATGGGAACTCGCAACTTGTATCTCGTGACGCGGTAACTCTTTACGATGAGTGGGAACTCGCACCTTGTATCTCGTAACTCGTAACTAGTACCTCGTAGGTCGTAAGTCGTAATTCGTAACTCGTATATCGCAGCTTATAGCTCGCTACTCATAACCCGGAACTCGTATCTTGTGTATCGTAGCTTGTAACCCTTTACCAATTACAAGGAACTTGTATCTTGCCTCTTCTAGCTCGTAAATCGTTACCGATAAGTGTTAACTCGCAACTTGTACCTTGTGACGCGTAACTCAGGACGTGGAACTCGTAACGCGTTACCGATAACTCGGAGCTCGTATTTTGTATCTCTTACATTGTAACACGTGACTCGTAACTCATAACTCGTTACCCATTACTCGGAACTCGTATCTTCTATCTTGGATCTCGCAAATTATTGCCGATAACCTGGAACTCGTATCCTAGATCTTGAAGATCGTAACTCGTTACCAAGAAGTGGGAACTCGCATCTTGTATCTCGTGACGTGTAACTCAGATCTCGGAACTAGTAACGCGTTACCGATAACTCGGAGCTCGTATTTTGTAACTCGTAACTCGGTACCCATAACTTGGAACTCGTAACTTATATATCGTAACTTGTAATCCATTACCGATAACCTGGAACTCGTATCTTGTGTCTGGTAGCTTGTAACCCATTACCAATAACAAGGAACTCGTATCTTGCCTCTCGTAGCTCGTAAATCGCTACCAATAAGTGGGAACTCGCAACTTGTATCTCGTGACGCGTAACTCAGGACTTGGAACTCGTAACGCGTTACCGATAACTCGGAGCTCGTATCTTGTTCCTCGTAACTCGTTACCCGTAACTCGGAACTCGTATGTTGTATCTAGTAGCTCGTAACTCATTACTGATTACCTGGAACTCGTATCTTGTGTCCCGTAGCTCGTAACTTGTTACGATAAGTGGCAACTGGCATCTTGTATCTCGTAACTCGTAACTAGTACCTCGTAGATCGTAAGTCGTAATTCGTAACTCGTATCTCGTATATCGTAACTCGCAACTTGTAACTCGTAGCTCGAAGCTGGTAACTTTTAACTCGTAAATCGCAGCTTATAACTCGCTACTCATAACCCGGTACTCGTATCTTGTGTATCGTAGCTTGTAACTTATTACCAGTAACAAGCAACTCGTATCTAGCCTCTCGTAGCTCGTAAATCGCTACCAATAAGTGGGAACTCGCAACTTGTATCTCGTGACCCGTAACTCAGAACTCGTAACGCGTTACCGATAACTCGGAGCTTGTATCTTGTTTCTCTTACCTTGTAACTCGTAACTCGTAACTTGTAACTCGTTACCCATTACTCGGAACACGTAACTTCTATCCTGGATCTCGCAAATCACTGCCGATAACCTGGAACTAATATCCTAGATCATGAAGATCGTAACTCGTTACCAATATGTGGGAAATCGCATCTTGTATCTCGTGACGTGTAACTCAGAACTCGGAACTAGTAACGCGTTACCGATAACTTGGAGCTCGTATCTTGTAACTCGTAACTTGTAACTCGTTACCCATTACTCGGAACATGTAACTTCTATCCTGGTTCTCGCAAATCACTGCCGATAACCTGGAACTAATATCCTAGATCATGAAGATCGTAACTCGTTACCAATATGTGGGAAATCGCATCTTGTATCTCTTGACGTGTAACTCAGAACTCGGAACTAGTAACGCGTTACCGATAACTCGGAGCTCGTATCTTGTAACTCGTAACTTGTAACTCGTTACCCATAACTCGGAACTCGTATCTAATATCTAGTAGCTCGTAACTCATTACTGATTACCTGGAACTCGTAACTTGTGTTCCGTAGCTCGTAACTTGTTACGATAAGTGGCAACTGTCATCTTGTATCTCGTAACTCGTAACTAGTACCTCGTAGATCGTAAGTCGTAATTCGTAACTCGTATCTCGTATATCGTAACTCGCAACTTGTAACTCGTAGCTCGAAGCTGGTAACTTTTAACTCGTAAATCGCAGCTTATAACTCGCTACTCATAACCCGGTACTCGTATCTTGTGTATCGTAGCTTGTAACTTATTACCAGTAACAAGCAACTCGTATCTAGCCTCTCGTAGCTCGTAAAATGTTACCGATCAGTGGGAACTCGCAACTTGTATCTCGTGACCCGTAACTCAGAACTTGGAACTCGTAACGCGTTACCGATAACTCGGAGCTTGTATCTTGTGTCTCTTACCTTGTAACTCGTAACTCGTAACTTGTAACTCGTTACCCATTACTCGGAACACGTAACTTCTATCCTGGATCTCGCAAATCACTGCCGATAACCTGGAACTAATATCCTAGATCATGAAGATCGTAACTCGTTACCAATATGTGGGAAATCGCATCTTGTATCTCGTGACGTGTAACTCAGAACTCGGAACTAGTAACGCGTTACCGATAACTTGGAGCTCGTATCTTGTAACTCGTAACTTGTAACTCGTTACCCATAACTCGGAACTCGTATCTAATATCTAGTAGCTCGTAACTCATTACTGATTATCTGGAACTCGTATCTTGTGTCTCGTAGCTCCTAAGTCGCTACGATAAGTGGGAACTCGCATCCTGTATCTCGTAACTCGTAACTAGTACCTCGTATATCTTAACTCGCTACTCGAAACTCGTAACTCGAAACTCGTAACTCGTAACTCGTAAATCGCAGCTTATAACTCGCTATTCATAACCCGGATCTCGTATCTTGTGTATCGTAGCTTGTAACCCATTACCAATAACAAGGAAGTCGTATCTTGCCTCTCGTAGCTCGTAAATCGTTACCGATAATTGGGAACCCGCAACGTGTATCTCGCGACGCGTAACTCAGAATTTGGAACTCGTAACGCGTTACCGATAAGTCGGAGCTTGTCTCTTGTATCTCTTACCTTGTAACTCGTAAGTCGTTACCCATTACTCGGAACTCGTATCTTCTATCTCGGATCTCGCAAATCATTGCCGATAACCAGGAACTCGTATCCTATATCTTGAAGATCGTAACTCGTTACCAATAACTGGGAAGTCGCATCTTGTATCTCCTGACGTGTAACTCAGAACTCGGAACTAGTAACGCGTTACCGACAACTCGGATCTCGTATCTTGTAACTCGTAACTCGTAACTCTTTACTCATAACTCGGAACTGGTATCTTGTATCTAGTAGATCGTAACTCATTACCGATTACCTGGAACTCGTATCTTGTGTCTCGTAGCTCGTAACTCGTTACGACAAGTAGGAACTCTCATCTTGTATCTCGTGACCCGTAACTCAGAACTTGGAACTCGTAACGCGTTACCGATAACTCGGAGCTTGTATCTTGTGTCTCTTACCTTGTAACTCGTAACTCGTAATTTGTAACTCGTTACCCATTACTCGGAACACGTAACTTCTATCCTCGATCTCGCAAATCACTGCCGATAACCTGGAACTAATATCCTAGATCATGAAGATCGTAACTCGTTACCAATATGTGGGAAATCGCATCTTGTATCTCGTGACGTGTAACTCAGAACTCGGAACTAGTAACGCGTTACCGATAACTCGGAGCTCGTATCTTGTAACTCGTAACTTGTAACTCGTTACCCATAACTCGTATCTAATATCTAGTAGCTCGTAACTCATTACTGATTATCTGAAACTCGTATCTTGTGTCTCGTAGCTCGTAAGTCGCTACGATAATTGGGAACTCGCATCCTGTATCTCGTAACTCGTAACTAGTACCTCGTATATCTTAACTCGCAACTCGAAACTCGTAACTCGAAACTTGTAACTCGAAACTCGTAACTCGTAACTCGTAAATCGCAGCTTATAACTCGCTATTCATAACCCGGATCTCGTATCTTGTGTATCGTAGCTTGTAACCTATTACCAATAACAAGGAAGTCGTATCTTGCCTCTCGTAGCTCGTAAATCGTTACCGATAATTGGGAACTCGCAACTTGTATCTCGCGACGCGTAACTCAGAATTTGGAACTCGTAACGCGTTACCGATAAGTCGGAGCTTGTCTCTTGTATCTCTTACCTTGTAACTCGTAAGTCGTTACCCATTACTCGGAACTCGTATCTTCTATCTCGGATCTCGCAAATCATTGCCGATCACCAGGAACTCGTATCCTATATCTTGAAGATCGTAACTCGTTACCAATAACTGGGAAGTCGCATCTTGTATCTCCTGACGTGTAACTCAGGACTCGGAACTAGTAACGCGTTACCGACAACTCGGAGCTCGTATCTTGTAACTCGTAACTCGTAACTCTTTACTCATAACTCGGAACTGGTATCTTGTATCTAGTAGCTCGTAACTCATTACCGATTACCTGGAACTGGTATCTTGTGTCCCGTAGCTCGTAACTCGTTACGACAAGTAGGAACTCTCATCTTGTATCTCGTGACGCGTAACTCGAAAGTTTTATCGATAACTCGGAGCTCGTATCTTGTATCACTTACTTTGCAACTCGTAACTCGTAACCCGTAACTCGTTGCCCATAACTCGGAACTCGAATCTTGATCTCGGATCTTGTAAATCAATTACGATCACCTCGAACTCGTATCCTAGATCTAGTAGTTCGTAACTCGTTACGGATAGGTGGAAACTCGCATCTTGTATCTCAAGACGCGAAACTCAGAACTCTCAACTCGTAAGGCGTAACCGATAGCTCGGAGCTTGTATCTAACTCGTAACTCGTTACCCATAACTCGGAACTGGTATCTTGTACCTAGTAGCTCGTAACTCATTACTGATTACCTGGAACTCGTATCTTGTGTCTCGTAGCTCGTAACTCGTTACAAGTGGGAACTCTCATCTTGTATCTCGTAATTCGTAACTAGTACCTCGTAGATCGTAAGTCTTAATTCGTAACTCGTAACTCGTATATCGTAACTCGCAACTCGAAACTAGAAACTCGTAACTCGTAAATCGCAGCTTATAACTCCCTACTCATAACCCGGAACTCGTATCGTGTGTATCGTAGCTTGTAACCCATTACCAATAACAAGGAATTCGTATCCTGCCTCTCATAGCTCGTAAATCGTTACCGACAAGTGGGAACTAGCATCCTATATCTCGTGACGTGTGACTCAGAACTCGGAACTAGTAACGCGTTACCGATAATTCGGAGCTCACATCCTGTATCTCGTAACTCGTAACTAGTACCTCGTAGATCGTAAGTCGTAATTCGTAGCTCGTAACTCGTAACTCGTATATCGTTACTCGCAACTTGAAACTCGTAACTCGAAACTCGTAACTCGTACACGTAAATCACATCTTATAACTCGCTACTCATAACCCGGAACTCGTATCTTGTGTATCGTAGCTTGTAACCCATTACCAATAACAAGGAACTCGTATCTTGCCTCTCGTAGCTCGTAAATCGTTACCAATAAGTGGTAACTCGCAACTTGTATCTCGTGACGCGTAACTCAGGACTCGGAACTCGAAAGTGTTACCGATAACTAGGAGCTCGTATCTTGTATCACGTGCCTTGTAACTCGTAACTCGTAACCCGTTACTTGTTGCCTATAACTCGGAACTCGAATCTTGATCTCGGATCTTGTAAATCAATGACGATAACCTCGAACTCGTATCCTAGATCTAGTAGTCCGTAACTCATTACCGACAGGTGGAGACTCGCATCTTGTATCTCATGACGTGAAACTCAGAACTCGGAACTCGTAACGCGTAACCTATAACTCGGAGCTCGTATCTTGTAACTCGTAACTCGTTACTTATAACTCGGAACGCGCATCTTGTATCTAGTGGCTCGTAACTCATTACTGATTACCTGGAACTCGCATCTTGTATCTCGTAACTCGTAACTAGTACCTCGTAGATCGTAGATCGTAACTCGTAATTCGTAACTCGTAACTCTTATATCGTTACTCGCAACTCGAAACTCGTAACTCGAATCTCGTAACTCGTAACTCGTAACTAGTAAATCGCATCTTATAACTCGCTACTCATAACCCGGAACTCGTATATTGTGTATCGTAGATTGCAATTCATTACCAATAACAAGGAACTCGTAACTGGCCTCTCGTAACTCGTGAATCGTTACCAATAAGTGGGAACTCACAACTTGTATCTCGTTACGCGTAACTCAGAACTTGGAACTCGTAACGCGTTACCAATAACTCGGAGCTTGTATCCTGTATCTCTTATCTTGTAACTCGTAACTCGTTACCCATTACTCGTACCTCGTATCTTCTATCTCGGATCTCGCAAATCATTACCGATAACCTGGAGCTAGATCTTGCATCTCGCAGCTCGTAACTCGTTACCGATAGGTGGATACTCGCATCTTGTATCTCATGACGCGAAACTCAGAACCCGGAACGCGTAACCCGTAACCGATTACTCGGAGCTCGTATCTTGTAACTCGTAACTCATTACCTATAACTCGGAACTCGTAATTTGTATCTAGTAGCTCTTAACTCATTACTGATTACCTGGAACTCGTATCTTGTGTCTCATAGCTTGTAACCTTTTACCAATAACAAGGAACACGTATCTTTTTCCTCTCGTATCTCGTAAATCGATACCGATAAGTGTTAACTCGCAACTTGTACCTCGTGACGCATAACTCAGGACTCGAAACCCGTAAGGCGTTACCGATAGCTCGGAGCTCGTATCTTGTATCGCTCACCTTGTAACTCGTAACTCATAACCCGTAACTCGTTGCCCATAACTCAGAACTCGTATCTTGTATCTAGTAGCTCGTAACTCATTACTGATTACCTGGAACTCGTATCTTGTGTCTCGTAGCTCGTTAGTCGCTACGATAAGTGGGAACTCGCATCCTGTATCTCGTAACTCGTAACAAGTACCTTGTATATCGTAACTCGCAGCTCGAAACTCGTAACTACAAACTCGTAACTCGTAACTCGTAAATCGCAGCTTATAACTCGCTATTCATAACACGGGAATCGTATCTTGTCTATCGTAACTTGAAATCCATTACCGATAACCTGGAACTCGTATCTTATATATTGTAACTTGTAATCTATTACCGATAACCTGGAACTCGTATCTTGCATCTCGTTACGCGTAACTCAGGACTCGGAACTTAAAAGTGTTACCGATAACTCGGAGATCGTATTTTGTATCTCTTACATTGTAACACGTAACTCGTAGCTCATAACTCGTTACCCACTACTAGGAACTCGTATCTTCTATCTCGGATCTCGCAAATCATTGCCGATAACCTGAAACTCGTATCCTAGATCTTGAAGATCGTAACTCGTTACCAATAAGTGGGAACTCGTATCTTGTATATCGTGACGCGTAACTCGGGACTCGGAACTCGAAAGTGTTACCGATAACTCGGAGCTCGTATCTTGTAACTGGTAACTCGTTACCCATAACTCGGAACTCGTATCTTATATATCATAACTTGTAATCCATTACCGATAACCTGGAACTCGTGTCTTGCATCTCGTAGCTCGTAACTCGTAACTAGTACCTCGTAGGTCGTAAGTCGTAATTCGTAACTCGTATCTCATATATCGCAGCTTATAACTCGCTACTCATAACACGGAACTCGTATCCTGTGTATCGTAGCTTGTAACTCATTACCAATAACAAGGAACTCATGTCTTGCCTCTCGTATCTCGTAAATCGTTACCGATAGGTGGAAACTCGCATCTTGTATCTCATGAAGCGAAACCCAGAAATCGGAACTAGTATCGCGTTACCGATAAGTCGGAGCTCGTATCTTGTAACTCGTAACTCGTTACTCGTAACTCGGAACTCGTATCTTGTATCTAGTAGCTCTTAACCCATTACTGATTCCCTGGAACTCGTATCTTGTGTCTCCTAGCTTGTAACCTTTTACCAATAACAAGGAACACGTATCTTATTCCTCTCGTATCTCGTAAATTGTTACCGATGAGTGTTAACTCGCAGCTTGTACCTCGTGACGCGTAACTCAGGACTTGGAACTCGTAACGCGTTACCGATAACTCGGAGCTCGTATCTTGTATCGCTTACCTTGTAACTCGTAACTCGTAACCCGTAACTCGTTGCCCATAACTCGGAACTCGTATCTTGTATCTAGTAGCTCGTAACTCATTACTGATTACCTGGAACTCGTATCTTGTGTCTCCTAGCTTGTAACCTTTTACCAATAACAAAGTACTCGTGTCTTGCCTCTCGTAGCTCGTAAATCGTTACCGATAGGTGGAAACTCGCATCTTGTATATCATGAAGCGAAACCCAGAAATCGGAACTAGTATTGCGTTACCGATAAGTCGGAGCTCGTATCTTGTAACTCGTAACTCGTTACCCGTAACTCGGAACTCGTATCTTGTATCTAGTAGCTCTTAACCCATTACTGATTACCTGGAACTCGTATCTTGTGTCTCCTAGCTTGTAACCTTTTACCAATAACAAGGAACACGTATCTTATTCCTCTCGTATCTCGTAAATCGTTACCGATAAGTGTTAACTCGCAGCTTGTACCTCGTGACGCGTAACTCAGGACTTGCAACTCGTAACGCGTTACCGATAACTCGGAGCTTGTCGCGTGTATCTCTTACCTTTTAACTCGTAACTCGTTACCCATTACTCGGAACTCGTATCTTCTGTCACGGATCTCGCAAATCATTGCCGATAACCTGGAACTCGTATCTTGCATCTCGTAGCTCGTAAATCGTTACCGATAAATGGGAACTCGCATCTTGTATCTCGTAACTTGTAACTAATGTCTCGTAGATCATAAGTCGTAATTCGTAACTCGTATATCGCAACTCGCAATTCGAAACTCGTAACTCGAAACTCGCAACTCGTATCTCGTAAATCGCAGCTTATAACTCGCTATTCATAACACGGAAATCGTGTCTTGTCTATCGTAGATTGTAACCCATTACCAATAACAAGGAACTTTTATCTTGCCTCTCGTAGCTCGTAAATCGTTACCAATAAGTAGGAACTCGCATCTTGTATCTCGTGTCGCGTAACTCGGGACTCGGAACTCGAAAGTGCTACCGATAACCCGGAGCTCGTATCTTGTATCACTTAGCTTGTAATTCGTAACTCGTAGCCCGTAACTCGTTGCCCATAACTCGGAACTCGAATCTTGATCTCGGATCTTGTAAAACAATGACGATAACCTCGAACCCGTATCCTAGATCTAATAGTTTGTAACTCGTTACCGATAGGTGGAAACACGCATCTTGTATCCCGTGACGCGTAACTCAGAACACGAAACTCGTAACGTGTAACAGATACCATGGACCTCGTATCTTGTAACTCGTAACTCGTTACCCATGACTCGGAACTCGTATCTTGTATCTAGTAGCTCGTAACTTGTACCTCGTACATCGTAAGTCGTAATTCGTAACTGGTAACTCGTATATCGTAACTCGCAACTCGAAACTCGAAACTCGAAACTCGTAACTCGTAACTCGTAACTCGTAAATCGCAGCTCATAACTCGCTACTCATAACCCGGAACTCGTATCTTGTGTATCGTAGCTAGTAACCCATTAGCAATAACAAGGAACTCGTATCTTGCCTCTCGTAGCTCGTAAATCGTTACCGATGAGTGGGAACTCGCATCTTGTATCGCGTGACGTGTTACTTAGAACTCGGAACTTGTAACGCGTTACCGATAGCTAGGAGCTCGTATCCTGCAACTAGTAGCTCGTAACTCATTACTGATTAACTAGAACTCGTATCTTGTGCCTCGTAGCTCGTAACTCGTAACGATAAGTGGAAACTCGCATCTTGTATCGCGTGACGTGTAACTTAGAACTCGGAACTCGTAACGCGTTACCGATAACTCGGGGCTCGTATCTTGTAACTCGTAACTCGTTACCCATAACTCGGGACTTGTATCTTGTATCTAGTAGCTCGTAACTCGTTACCGATAGGTGGAAACTCGCATCTTGTGTCTCAGGACGCGAAACTCAGAACTCGGAACTCGTAACGCGTAATCGATAACTCGGAGCTCGTATCTTGTAACTCGTAACTCGTTACCCAGAATTCGGAACTGGTATCTTGTATCTAGTAGCTCGTAACTCATTACTGATTACCTGGAACTTGTATCTTGTGTCTCGTAGCTCGTGACTCGTTACGATAAGTGGGAACTCGCATCTTGTATCTCGTAACTCGTAAATAGTACCTCGTAGATAGTAAGTCGTAATTCGTAAATCGAAACTCGTATATCGTAACTCGTAACTCGCAACTCGCAACTCGTAACTCGAAACTCGTAACTCGTTGCTCGTAAATCGCGGCTTATAACTCGCTACTCATAATCCCGAACTCGTATCCTGTGTATCGTAGCTTGTAACTCATTACCAATAACAAGAAACTCGTGTCTTGCCTCTCGTAGCTCGTAAATCGTTACCGATAGGTGGAAACTCGCATCTTGTATCTCATGAAGCGAAACCCAGAAATCGGAACTAGTATCGCGTTACCGATAAGTCGGAGCTCGTATCTTGTAACCCGTAACTCGTTACCCGTAACTCGGAACTCGTATCTTGTATCTAGTAGCTCTTAACTCATTACTGATTACCTGAAACTCGTATCTTGTGTCTCGTAGCTTGTAGCCTTTTACCAATAACAAGGAACACGTATCTTTTTCCTCTCGTATCTCGTAAATCGTTACGAATAAGCTTTAATTCGCAACTTGTACCTCGTGACGCGTAATTCATGACTTGGAACTCGTAACGCGTTACCGATGACTCGGAGCTCGTATCTTGTATCGCTTACCTTGTAACTCGTAACTTGTAACCCGTAACTCGTTGCCCATAACTCGGAACTCGTATCTTGTAACTAGTAGCTCGTAACTCATTACTGGTCACCTGGAACTCGTATCTTGTGTCTCGTAGCTCGTAAGTCGCTACGATAAGTGGGAACTCGCAACCTGTATCTCGTAACTCGTAACTAGTACCTCGTATATCGTAACTCGCAACTCGAAACTCGTAACTCGAAATTCTTAACTCGTAACTCGAAACTCGTAACTCGTAACTCGTATATCGCAGCTTATAACTCGCTACTCATAACCCGGATCTCGTATCTTGTGTATCGTAGCTTGTAACCCATTACCAATAACAAGGAACTCGTATCTTGCCTCTCGTAGCTCGTAAATCGTTACCGATAAGTGGGAACTCGCAACTTGTATCTCGTGGCGCGTAGCTCAGAACTAGGAACTCGTAACGCGTTACCGATAACTCGGAGCTCGTATCTTATATATCGTAACTTGAAATCCATTACCGATAACCTGGAAATCGTATCTTATATATCGTATCTTGTAATCCATTACCGATAACCTGGAACTCGTATCTTACATCTCGTAGCTCGTAAATCGTTACCGATAAATGGGAACTCGCATCTTGTATCTCGTAACGCGTAACTCGAAAGTTTTATCGATAACTCGGAGCTCGTATCTTGTATCACTCACCTTGCAACTCGTAACTCGTAACCCGTATCTCGTTGCCCATAACTCGGAACTCGAATCTTGATCTCGGATCTTGTAAATCAATTACGATAACCTCGAACTCGTATCCTAGATCTAGTAGTTCGTAACTCGTTAACGATAGGTGGAAACTCGCATCTTGTATCTCATGATGCGAAACTCATAACTCAGAACTTGGAACGCGTAACCGATAACTCGGAGCTCGTATCTTGTAACTTGTAACTCGTTACCCATAACTCTGAACTCGTATAGTGCCTCTCATAGCTCGTAGATTGTTACCGATAAACGGGAACTCGCATCTTGTATCTCGTGACGCATAAGTCAGGACTCGGAACTCGAAAGTGTTACCGATAACTCGCAGCTCGTATCTTGTAACACTTACTTTGTAGATCGTAACCCGTAACTCGTTGCCCATAACTCGGATCTCTAATCTTGATCTCGGATCTTGTAAATCAATGACGATAACCTCGAACTCGTATCCTAGATCCAGTAGTTCGTAACTCGTTACCGATAGGTGGAAACTCGCATCTTGTATCTCATGACGCAAAATCCAGAACTCTGAACTCGTAACGCGTAACCCATAACTCGGAACTCGTATGTTGTATCTAGTAGCTCGTTACTCATTACTGATTACCTGGAACTTGTATCTTGTGTCTCGTAGCTCGTGACTCGTTACGATAAGTGGGAACTCGCATCTTGTATTTCGTAACTCGTAAATAGTACCTCGTAGATAGTAAGTCGTAATTCGTAAATCGAAACTCGTATATCGTAACTCGTAACTCGCAACTCGTAACTCGTAACTCGTAACTCGTAACTCGTAACTCGCAACTCGTAACTCGTAACTCGTAACTCGTAACTCGAAACTCGTAACTCGTTACTCGTAAATCGCGGCTTATAACTCGCTACTCATAATCCCGAACTCGTATCCTGTGTATCGTAGCTTGTAACTCATTACCAATAACAAGGAACTCGTGTCTTGCCTGTCGTAGCGCGTAAATCGTTACCGATAGGTGGAAACTCGCATCTTGTATCTCATGAAGCGAAACCCAGAAATCGGAACTAGTATCGTGTTACCGATAAGTCGGAGCTCGTATCTTGTAACCCGTAACTCGTTACCCGTAACTCGGAACTCGTATCTTGTATCTAGTAGCTCTTAACTCATTACTGATTACCTGGAACTCGTATCTTGTGTCTCGTAGCTTGTAGCCTTTTACCAATAACAAGAAACACGTATCTTTTTCCTCTCGTATCTCGTAAATCGTTACGAATAAGCTTTAATTCGCAACTTGTACCTCGTGACGCGTAATTCATGACTTGGAACTCGTAACGCGTTACCGATGGCTCGGAGCTCGTAGCTTGTATCGTTTACTTTGCAACTCGTAACTCGTAACCCGTAACTCGTTGCCGATAACTCTGAACTCGTATCTTGTAACTAGTAGCTCGTAACTCATTACTGGTTACCTGGAACTCGTATCTTGTGTCTCGTAGATCGTAAGTCGCTACGATAAGTGGGAACTCGCAACCTGTATCTCGTAACTCGTAACTAGTACCTCGTATATCGTAACTCGCAGCTCGAAACTCGTAACTCGAAATTCGAAACTCGTAACTCGAAACTCGTAACTCGTAACTCGTATATCGCAGCTTATAACTCGCTACTCATAACCCGGATCTCGTATCTTGTGTATCGTAGCTTGTAACCCATTACCAATAACAAGGAACTCGTATCTTGCCTCTCGTAGCTCGTAAATCGTTACCGATAAGTGGGAACTCGCAACTTGTATCTCGTGGCGCGTAGCTAAGAACTAGGAACTAGTAACGCGTTACCGATAACTCGGAGCTCGTATCTTGTGTCTCGTATTTCGTAACTCATTACAAGTGTAAACTCTCATCTTGTATCTCGTAATTCGTAACTAGTACCTCGTAGATCGTAAGTCTTAATCCGTAACTCGTATATCGTAACTCGCAACTCGAAACTCGTAACTCGTAAATCGCAGCTTATAACTCGCTACTCATAACCCGGAACTCGTATCTTGTGTATCGTAGCTTGTAACCCTTTACCAATAACAAGGATCTCGTATCTTGCCTCTTGTAGCTCGTAAATCGTTACCAATAAGTGGGAACTCGCAACTTGTATCTTGTGACGCGTAGCTCAGAACTAGGAACTCGTAACGCGTTACCGATAACTCGGAGCTCGTATCTTATATATCGTAACTTGAAATCCATTACCGATAACCTGGAACTCGTATCTTATATATCGTAACTTGTAATCCATTACCGATAACCTGGAACTCGTATCTTGCATCTCGTAGCTCGTAAATCGTTACCGATAAATGGGAACTCGCATCTTGTATCTCGTGACGCGTAACTCGAAAGTTTTATCCATAACGCGGAGCTCGTATCATGTATCACTTACCTTGCAACTCGTAATTCGTAACCCGTTACTCGTTGCCTATAGCTCGGAACTCGAATCTTGATCTCGGATCTTGTAAATCAATCACGATAACCTCGAACTCGTATCCTAGATCTAGTAGTTCGTAACTCGTTACCGACAGGTGGAGACTCGCATCTTGTATATCATGACGTGAAGCTCAGAACTCGGAACTCGTAACGCGTAACCTATAACTCGGAGCTCGTTTCTTGTAACTCGAAACTCGTTACTTATAACTCGGAACGCGCATCTAGTATCTAGTGGCTCGTAACTCATTACTGATTACCTGGAACTCGCATCTTGTATCTCGTAACTCGTAACTAGTACCTCGTAGATTGTAAGTCGTAATTCGTAACTCGTAAATCGTATATCGTTACTCGCAACTCGAAACTAGTAACTCGAAACTCGTAAATCGCATCTTATAACTCGCTACTCATAACCCGGAGCTCGTATCTTGTGTATCGTAGCATGTAACCCATTACCAATAACAAGGAACTCGTATCTGGCGTCTCGTAGCTCGTGAATTGTTACCGATAAGTGGGAACTCGCAACTTGTATCTCGTGACGCGTAACTCAGAACTTGGAACTAGAAACGCGTTACCGATAACTCGGAGATTGTATCTTGTATCTCTTACCTTGTAACTCGTAACTCGTTACCCATTACTCGGAACTCGTATCTTCTATCTCGCAAATCATTGCCGATAACCTCGAACTCATATCCTAGATCTAGTAGTTCGTAACTCGTTACCGATAGGTGGAAACTCGCATCTTGTATTTCGTGACGCGTAACTCAGGACTCGGAACTCGAAAGTGTTACCGACAACTCGGAGCTCGTATCTTGTAAGTCGTAACTCGTTACCCATCACTCGTAACTCGTATCTAGTAGCTCGTAACTCATTGCTGATTACCTGGAACTCATATCTTGTGTCTCGTAGCTCGTAACTCGTTACGATAAGTGGGAACTCGCATCTTGTATCTCGTAACTCGTAACTAGTACCTCGTACATCGTAAGTTGTAATTCATAATTCGAAACTCGTATATCGTAATTCGCAACTCGAAACTCGTAACTGGAAACTGGTATCTCGTAACTCGTAAGTCGCAGCTTATAACCCGCTACTCATAACCCGGTACTCGTACCTTGTGTTTCATAGCTTGTAACCCATTACCAATAACAAAGAACTCGTATCTTGCTTCTCGTAGCTCGTAAATCGTTACCGACAGGTGGGAACTCGCAACTTATATCTCGTGACGCGTAACTCAGAACTTGGAACTCGTAACGCGTTACCGATAACTCGGAGCTTGTATCTCTTACCTTTTAACACGTAACCCCTTACCCGGGACTCGTATCTTCTATCTCGGATCTCGCAAATCATTACCGATAACCTGGAACTCGTATACTAGATCTTGAAGATAGTAACTCGTTACCAGTAAGTGGGAACTCGCATCTTGTATCTCGTAACGTGTAACTCAGAACTCGGAACTAGTAACGCGTTACCGATAACTCGGAGCTCGTATCTTGTATCACTTACCTTGTAACTCGTACCTCGTGGATCGTAAGTCGTAATTCGTAACTCGCAACACGAAACTCGTAACTCGAAGCTCGTAACTTGTAACTCGTAACTCGTAACTCGTGAATCGCATCTTATAACTCGCTACTCATAACCCGGAACTCGTATCTTGTGTATCGTAACTTGTAACCCATTACCAATAACAAGGAACTCGTATCTTGCCTCTCGTAGCTCGTAAATCGTTACCAATAAGTGGGAACTCGCAACTTGTATCTCGTACGTACGTATATCGTAACTCGCAAAACGCAAATCGCAACTCGAAACTCGTAACTCGTAACTCGTAACTCGTAACTTGTAACTCGTAACTCGTAACTCGTAACTCGTAACTCGTAACTCGTAACTCGTAACTCGTAACTCGTAACTCGTAACTCGTAACTCGTAACTCGTAACTCGTAACTCGTAACTCGTAACTCGTAACTCGTAACTCGTAACTCGTAACTCGTTACTCGTAAATCGCGGCTTATAACTCGCTACTCATAACCCGGAACTCGTATCCTGTGTATCGTAGCTTGTAACTCATTACCAATAACAAGGAACTCATGTCTTGCCTCTCGTAGCTCGTAAATCGTCACCGATAGGTGGAAACTCGCATCTTGTATCTCATGAAGCGAAACTTAGAAATCGGAACTAGTATCGCGTTACTGATAAGTCGGAGCTCGTATCTTGTAACTCGTAACTCATTACCCGTAACTCGGAACTCGTATCTTGTATCTAGTAGCTCTTAACCCATTACTGATTACTTGGAACCCGTATCTTGTGTCTCCTAGCTTGTAACCTTTTACCAATAACAAAGAACTCGTGTCTTGCCTCTCGTAGCTCGTAAATCGTCACCGATAGGTGGAAACTCGCATCTTGTATATCATGAAGCGAATCCCAGAAATCGGAACTAGTATTGCGTTACCGATAAGTCGGAGCTCGTATCTTGTAACTCGTAACTCGTTACCCGTAACTCGGAACTCGTATCTTGTATCTAGTAGCTCTTAACACATTACTGATTACCTGGAACTCGTATCTTGTGTCTCGTAGCTTGTAACCTTTTACCAATAACAAGGAACACGTATCTTTTTCCTCTCGTATCTCGTAAATCGTTACCAATAAGTGGGAACTCGCAACTTGTATCTCGTGACGCGTAGCTCAGAACTAGGAACTCGTAACGCGTTTCCGATAACTCGGAGCTCATATCTTATATATCGTAACTTGAAATCCATTACCGATAACCCGGAACACGTATCTTGCATCTCTTAGCTCGTAAACCGTTACCGTTAAATGGGATCTCGTATCTTGTATCACGTGACGCGTAACTCAGGACTCGGAACTCGAAAGCGTTACCGACAACTCGGAGCTCGTATCTTGTATCACTTACCTTGTAACTCGTAACTCGTTGATCATAACTCGGAACTCGAGTCTTGATCTCGGATCTTGTAAGTCAATGACGATAACCTAGAATTCGTATCCTAGATCTAGTAGTTCGTAACTCGTTACCTATAGGTGGAAACTCGCATCTTTTATCTCATGACGCGAAACTCAGAACTCGGAACTCGTAACGCGTAACCGATAACTCGGAGCTCGTATCTTGTAACTCGTAACTCGTTACCCATAACTCGGAACTCGTATCTTATATATTGTAACTTGTAATCCATTACCGATAACCTGAAACTCGTATCTTGCATCTCGTAGCTCGTAAATCGTTACCGATAAATGGGAACTCGCAACTTGTATGTCGTGACGCGTAACTCAGAACTTGAAACTCGTAACGCGTTACCGATAACTCGGAGCTCGTATCTTGTATTTCTTACCTTGTAACTCGTAACTCGTAACCCGTAACTCGTTGCCCATAACTGGGAACTCGAATCTTGATCTCGGTTCTTGTAAATCAATGACGATATCCTCGAACTCCTATCCTAGATCTAGTAGTTCGTAACTCGTAACCTATAGGTGGAAACTCGCATCTTTTATCTCATGACGCGAAACTAAGAACTCGGAAGTCGTAACGCGTAACCGGTAACTCGGAGCTCGTATCTTGTAATTCGTAACTCGTTACCCATAACTCGGAACTCATATCTTATATATCGTAACTTGTAATCCATTCCCGATAACTGGGAACTTGCATCTTGTATCTCGTGACGCGTAACTCGGGACTCGGAACTCGAAAGTGTTACCGATAACTCGAAGCTCGTATCCTGTATCAATTACTTTGTAATTCGTAACTCATAACCCGTAACTCGTTGCCCGTAACTCGGAACTCGAACCCTGTTCTCGGATCTTGTAAATGAATGACGATAACCTTGAACTCGTATCCTAGATCTAATAGTTTGTAACTCATTACCGATAGGTGGAAACTCGCATCTTGTATCTCATGACGCGTAACTCAGAACTCAAAACTCGTAACGCGTAACAGATAACTCAGAGCTCGTATATTGTAACTTGTAACTCGTTACCCATAACTCGGGACTCGTATCTTGTATCTAGCAGATCGTAACTCATTACTGATTACCTGAAACTCGTATCTTGTGATTCGTATCTCGTAACTCGTTACGATCAGTGGGAAGTCGCATCTTGTGTCTCGTAACTCGTAACTAGTACCTCGTAGATCGTAAGTCGTAATTCGTAACTCGTAACCCGCACCTCGCAACCCGAAACTCGTAACTCGTTATTCGAAACTCGTAACTCGAAGCTCGTAAATCGAACCTCGTAGCTCGTACCTCGTTCCGGGTTATAAGTAGCGAGTTATAAGCTGCAATTTACGAGTTTCAAGTTACGAGTTTCGTGTTACTAGTTTCGAGTTACGAGTTACGAGTTACGAGTTACGAGTTACGATAAGTGGGAACTCGCATCTTGTATCCCGTAACTCGTAACTAGTACCTCGTATGTCGTAAGTCGTAATTCGAAACTCATAACTCGTAAATCGCAGCTTATAACTCGCTACTCATAACCCGGAACTCATAACTTGTGTATCGTAGCTTGTAATTCATTACCAATAACAAGGAACTCGTATCTTGCTTCTCGTAGCTCGTAAATCGTTACCTATAAGTGGGAACTCGCATCTTGTATCTCGTAACTTGTAACTAATGCCTCGTAGATCGTAAATCGTAATTCGTAACTCGTATATCGTAACTCGCAACTCGAAATTCGTAACTCGAAACTCGAAACTCGTAAGTCGTGTCTAGTAAATCGCAGCTTATAACTCGCTATTCATAACACGGAAATCGTATCTTGTCTATCGTATATTGTAACCCATTACCAATAACAAGGAACTCGTATCTTGCCTCTCGTAGCTCGTAAATCGTTACCAATAAGTGGGAACTCGCATCTTGTATCTCGTGACGCGTAACTCGGGACTCGAAACGCGTAACAGATAACTTGGAGCTCGTATCTTGTAACTCGTAACTCGTTACCCATGATTCGGAACTCGTATCTTGTATCTAGTAGCTCGTAAATCATTACTGATTACCTGGAACTCGTATCTTGTGTCTCGTAGCTCGTAACTAGTACCTCGTACGTCGTAAGTCGTAATTCGTAACTGGTAACTCGTATATCGTAACTCGCAACTCGAAACTCGAAACTCGTAACTCGTAACTCGTAACTCGTAACTCGTAACTCGTAACTCGTAACTCGTAACTCGTAACTCGTAACTCGTAACTCGTAACTCGTAACTCGTAACTCGTAACTCGTAACTCGTAACTCGTAACTCGTAACTCGTAACTCGTAACTCGTAACTCGTAACTCGTAACTCGTAACTCGTAACTCGTAACTCGTAACTCGTAACTCGTAACTCGTAACTCGTAACTCGTAACTCGTAACTCGTAACTCGTAACTCGTAACTCGTAACTCGTAACTCGTAACTCGTAACTCGTAACTCGTAACTCGTAACTCGTAACTCGTAACTCGTAACTCGTAACTCGTAACTCGTAAATCGCAGCTTACAGCTCGCTACTCATAACCCGGAACTCGTATCTTGTGTATCGTAGCTTGTAACCCATAAGCAATAAAAAGGAACTCGTATCTTGCCTCTCGTAGCTCGTAAATCGTTACCGATAAGTGGGAACTCGCATCTTGTATCGCGTGACGTGTAACTTAGAACTCGGAACTCATAACGCGTTACCGATAACTGGGAGCTCGTATCTTGTAACTCGTAACTCGTTACCCATAACTCGGAACTTGTATCTTGTATCTAGTAGCTCGTAACTCGTTACCGATAGGTGGAAACTCGCATCTTGTGTCTCATGACGCGAAACTCAGAACTCGGAACTCGTAACGCGTAATCGATAATTCGGAGCTCGTATCTTGTAACTCGTACCTCGTTACCCAGAACTCGGAACTCGTATCTTATATCTAGTAGCTCGTAACTCATTACTGATTACCTGAAACTCGTATCTTGTGTCTCGTAGCTCGTATCTCATTACGATAAGTGGGAACTCGCATCTTGTATCTCGTAACTCGTAAATAGTACCTCGTAGATCGTAAGTCGTAATTTGTAAATCGAAACTCGTATATCGTAACTCGCAACTCGCAACTCGCAACTCGAAACTCGTAACTCGTAACTCGTAACTCGTAACTCGTAACTCGTAACTCGTAACTCGTAACTCGAAACTCGTAACTCGTAACTCGTAACTCGAAACTCGTAACTCGTAACTCGTAACTCGTAAATCGCGGCTTATAACTCGCTATTCATAACCCAGGACTCGTATCCTGTGTATCGTAGCTTGTAACTCATTACCAATAACAAGGAACTCGTGTCTTGCCTCTCGTAGCTCGTAAATCGTTACCGATAGGTGGAAACTCGCATCTTGTATATCATGAAGCGAAACCCAGAAATCGGAACTAGTATTGCGTTACCGATAAGTCGGAGCTCGTATCTTGTAACTCGTAACTCGTTACCCGTAACTCGGAACTCGTATCTTGTATCTAGTAGCTCTTAACCCATTACTGATTACCTGGAACTCGTATCTTGTGTCTCCTAGCTTGTAACCTTTTACCAATAACAAGGAACACGTATCTTATTCCTCTCGTATCTCGTAAATCGTTACCGATAAGTGTTAACTCGCAGCTTGTACCTCGTGACGCGTAACTCAGGACTTGGAACTCGTAACGCGTTACCGATAACTCGGAGCTTGTCGCGTGTATCTCTTACCTTGTAACTCGTAACTCGTTACCCATTACTCGGAACTCGTATCTTCTGTCACGGATCTCGCAAATCATTGCCGATAACCTGGAACTCGTATCTTGCATCTCGTAGCTCTTAACCCATTACTGATTACCTGGAACTCGTATCTTGTGTCTCCTAGCTTGTAACCTTTTACCAATAACAAGGAACACGTATCTTATTCCTCTCGTATCTCGTAAATCGTTACCGATAAGTGTTAACTCGCAGCTTGTACCTCGTGACGCGTAACTCAGGACTTGGAACTCGTAACGCGTTACCGATAACTCGGAGCTTGTCGCGTGTATCTCTTACCTTGTAACTCGTAACTCGTTACCCATTACTCGGAACTGGTATCTTCTGTCACGGATCTCGCAAATCATTGCCGATAACCTGGAACTCGTATCTTGCATCTCGTAGCTCGTAAATCGTTACCGATAAATGGGAACTCGCATCTTGTATCTCGTAACTTGTAACTAATGTCTCGTAGATCGTAAGTCGTAATTCGTAACTCGTATATCGCAACTCGCAACTCGAAACTCGTAACTCGAAACTCGCAACTCGTATCTCGTAAATCGCAGCTTATAACTCGCTATTCATAACACGGAAATCGTGTCTTGTCTATCGTAGATTGTAACCCATTACCAATAACAAGGAACTTTTATCTTGCCTCTCGTAGCTCGTAAATCGTTACCAATAAGTAGGAACTCGCATCTTGTATCTCGTGTCGCGTAACTCGGGACTCGGAACTCGAAAGTGCTACCGATAACCCGGAGCTCGTATCTTGTATCACTTAGCTTGTAATTCGTAACTCGTAGCCCGTAACTCGTTGCCCATAACTCGGAACTCGAATCTTGATCTCGGATCTTGTAAACCAATGACGATAACCTCGAACCCGTATCCTAGATCTAATAGTTTGTAACTCGTTACCGATAGGTGGAAACACGCATCTTGTATCCCGTGACGTGTAACTCAGAACACGAAACTCGTAACGCGTAACAGATACCATGGACCTCGTATCTCGTAACTCGTTACCCATGACTCGGAACTCGTATCTTGTATCTAGTAGCTCGTAACTTGTACCTCGTACATCGTAAGTCGTAATTCGTAACTGGTAACTCGTATATCGTAACTCGCAACTCGAAGCTCGAAACTCGTAACTCGTAACTCGTAAATCGCAGCTCATAACTCGCTACTCATAACCCGGAACTCGTATCTTGTGTATCGTAGCTAGTAACCCATTAGCAATAACAAGGAACTCGTATCTTGCCTCTCGTAGCTCGTAAATCGTTACCGATGAGTGGGAACTCGCATCTTGTATCGCGTGACGTGTTACTTAGAACTCGGAACTTGTAACGCGTTACCGATAGCTAGGAGCTCGTATCCTGCAACTAGTAGCTCGTAACTCATTACTGATTAACTAGAACTCGTATCTTGTGCCTCGTAGCTCGTAACTCGTAACGATAAGTGGGAACTCGCATCTTGTATCGCGTGACGTGTAACTTAGAACTCGGAACTCGTAACGCGTTACCGATAACTCGGGGCTCGTATCTTGTAACTCGTAACTCGTTACCCATAACTCGGGACTTGTATCTTGTATCTAGTAGCTCGTAACTCGTTACCGATAGGTGGAAACTCGCATCTTATGTCTCAGGACGCGAAACTCAGAAATCGGAACTCGTAACGCGTAATCGATAACTCGGAGCTCGTATCTTGTAACTCGTAACTCGTTACCCAGAATTCGGAACTCGTATCTTGTATCTAGTAGCTCGTAACTCATTACTGATTACCTGGAACTTGTATCTTGTGTCTCGTAGCTCGTGACTCGTTACGATAACTCGGAGCTCGTATCTTGTGTCTCGTAGTTCGTAACTCATTACAAATGTAAACTCTCATCTTGTATCTCGTAATTCGTAACTAGTACCTCGTAGATCGTAAGTCTTAATCCGTAACTCGTATATCGTAACTCGCAACTCGAAACTCGTAACTCGTAACTCGTAAATCGCAGCTTATAACTCGCTACTCATAACCCGGAACTCGTATCTTGCCTCTCGTAGCTCGTAAATCGTTACCGATAAGTGGGAACTCGCAACTTGTATCTCGTGACGCGTAGCTCAGAACTAGGAACTCGTAACGCGTTACCGATAACTCGGAGCTCGTATCTTATATATCGTAACTTGAAATCCATTACCGATAACCTGGAACTCGTATCTTATATATCGTAACTTGTAATCCATTACCGATAACCTGGAACTCGTATCTTGCATATCGTAGCTCGTAAATCGTTACCGATAAATGGGAACTCGCATCTTGTATCTCGTGACGCGTAACTCGAAAGTTTTATCCATAACGCGGAGCTCGTATCATGTATCACTTACCTTGCAACTCGTAACTCGTAACCCGTTACTCGTTGCCTATAGCTCGGAACTCGAATCTTGATCTCGGATCTTGTAAATCAATCACGATAACCTCGAACTCGTATCCTAGATCTAGTAGTTCGTAACTCGTTACCGACAGGTGGAGACTCGCATCTTGTATATCATGACGTGAAGCTCAGAACTCGGAACTCGTAACGCGTAACCTATAACTTGGAGCTCGTTTCTTGTAACTCGAAACTCGTTACTTATAACTCGGAACGCGCATCTTGTATCTCGTAACTCGTAACTAGTACCTCGTAGATTGTAAGTCGTAATTCGTAACTCGTAAATCGTATATTGTTACTCGCAACTCGAAACTCGTAACTCGAAACTCGTAAATCGCATCTTATAACTCGCAACTCATAGCCCGGAGCTCGTATCTTGTGTATCGTAGCATGTAACCCATTACCAATAACAAGGAACTCGTATCTGGCGTCTCGTAGCTCGTGAATTGTTACCGATAAGTGGGAACTCGCAACTTGTATCTCGTGACGCGTAACTCAGAACTTGGAACTAGAAACGCGTTACCGATAACTCGGAGATTGTATCTTGCATCTCTTACCTTGTAACTCGTAACTCGTTACCCATTACTCGGAACTCGTATCTTCTATCTCGCAAATCATTGCCGATAACCTCGAACTCATATCCTAGATCTAGTAGTTCGTAACTCGTTACCGATAGGTGGAAACTCGCATCTTGTATCTCGTGACGCGTAACTCAGGACTCGGAACTCGAAAGTGTTACCGACAACTCGGAGCTCGTATCTTGTAAGTCGTAACTCGTTACCCATCACTCGTAACTTGTATCTAGTAGCTCGTAACTCATTACTGATTACCTGGAACTCATATCTTGTGTCTCGTAGCTCGTAACTCGTTACGATAAGTGGGAACTCGCATCTTGTATCTCGTAACTCGTAACTAGTACCTCGTACATCGTAAGTTGTAATTCATAATTCGAAACTCGTATATCGTAATTCGCAACTCGAAACTCGTAACTGGAAACTGGTATCTCGTAACTCGTAAGTCGCAGCTTATAACCCGGTACTCATAACCCGGTACTCGTATCTTGTGTTTCATAGCTTGTAACCCATTACCAATAACAAAGAACTCGTATCTTGCCTCTCGTAGCTCGTAAATCGTTACCGACAAGTGGGAACTCGCAACTTGTATCTCGTGACGCGTAACTCAGAACTTGGAACTCGTAACGCGTTACCGACAACTCGGAGCTTGTATCTCTTACCTTGTAACACGTAACCCCTTACCCGGAACTCGTATCTTCTATCTCGGATCTCGCAAATCATTACCGATAACCTGGAACTCGTATACTAGATCTTGAAGATAGTAACTCGTTACCAGTAAGTGGGAACTCGCATCTTGTATCTCGTAACGTGTAACTCAGAACTCGGAACTAGTAACGCGTTACCGATAACTCGGAGCTCGTATCTTGTATCACTTACCTTGTAACTCGTAACTCGTACCTCGTGGATCGTAAGTCGTAATTCGTAACTCGCAACTCGAGACTCGTAACTCGAAGCTCGTAACTTGTAACTCGTAACTCGTAACTCGTGAATCGCATCTTATAACTCGCTACTCATAACCCGGAACTCGTATCTTGTGTATCGTAACTTGTAACCCATTACCAATAACAAGGAACTCGTATCTTGCCTCTCGTAGCTCGTAAATCGTTACCAATAAGTGGGAACTCGCAACTTGTATCTCGTGACGCGTAACTCAGAACTAGTATCTCGTAACTTGTTAACGATAACTCGGAGCTCGTATCTCTTACCATGTAACTCGTAACTCATGACTCGTTACCCATTACTCGGAACTCGTATCTTCTATCTCGAATCTCGCAAATCATTGCCGATAACCTGGAACTTGTATAATAGATCTTAAAGATCTTAACTCGTTATCAATAAGTGGGAACTCGCATCTTGTATCTCGTGACGCGTAACTCAGGACTCGGAACTCGAAAGTGTTACCGATAACTCGCAGCTCGTATCTTGTATCACTTACCTTGTAAATTGTAACCCGTTACTCGTTGCCCATAACTCGGAACTCGAATCTTGATCTCGGATCTTGTAGGTCAATGACGATAACCTCGAATTCGTATCCTAGATCTAGTAGTTCGTAACTCGTTACCTATATGTGGAAACTCGCATCTTTTATCTCATAACGCGAAACTCAGAACTCGGAACTCGTAACGCGTAACCGATAACTCGGAGCTCGTATCTTGTAATTCGTAACTCGTTACTTATAACTCTGAACTCGTATCTTATATATCGTAACTTGTAATCCATTACCGATAACCTGAAACTCGTATCTTGCATCTCGTAGCTCGTAAATCGTTACCGATAAATGGGAACCCGCAACTTGTATCTCGTGACGCGTAACTCAGAACTTGAAACTCGTAACGCGCTACCGATAGCTCGGAGCTCGTATCTTGTAATTCGTAACTCGTTACCCATTACTCGGAACTCGTATCATGTATTTAGCAGCTCGTAACTCATTACTGATTACCTGAAACTAGTATCTTGTGTCTCGTATCTCGTAACTCGTTACGATCAGTGGGAACTCGCATCTTGTGTCTCGTAACTCGTAACTAGTACCTCGTAGATCGTAAGTCGTAATTCGTAACTCGTAACCCTCACCTCGCAACCCGAAACTCGTAACTCGTTATTCAAAACTCGTAACTCGAAGCTCGTACCTCGAAACTCGTAGCTCGAAACTCGTAACTCGTAACTCGTAACTCGTAACTCGTAACTCGTAACTCGTAACTCGAAACTCGTAACTCGTAAATTGCAGCTTATAACTCGCTACTTATAACCCTGAACACGTATCGTGTATATCGTAGCTTGTAACCCATTACCAATAATAAGGAACTCCTATCTTGCCTCTCGTAGCTCGTAAATCGTTTCCGATAAGTGGAAACTCGTTACTTATATTTTGTGACGCGTAATTCAGAACTTGGAACTTGTAACTCGTTACCGATAACTTGGAGCTTGTATCTAGTATCTCTTACCTTGTAACTCGTAGCTCGTAACTCGTAACGATAAGTAGGAACTCGCATCATGTATCTCGCGACGCGTAACTTAGAACTCGGAACTCGTAACGCGTTACCGATAGCGCGGAGCTCGTATCTTACAACTAGTAGCTTGTAAATCATTACTGATTAGCTAGAACTCGTATCTTGTGCCACGTAGCTCGTAACTTGTAACGACAACTGAGAACTCGTATCTTGTATCTCGTAACTAGTACCTCGTAGGTCATAAGTCGTAATTCGTAGCTCGTAACTCGTATACCGTTACACGCAACTCGAAACTCGTAACTTGTAACTCGTAAATCGCAGCTTAAAACTCGCGACTCATTACCCGGAACTCGTATCTTGTGTATCGTAGCATGTAACCCATTACCAATAACAAGGAACTCGTATCTTGCCTCGCGTAACTCGTAACTCGTTACCCATATATCGGAACTCGTATCTTATATATCGTAACTTGTAATCCATTACCGATAACCTGGACCTCGTATCTTGCATCTCGTAGCTCGTAAATCGTTACCGATAAATGGGAGCTCGCATCTTGTATCTCGTGACGCGTAACTCGGGACTCGGAACTCGAAAGTGTTACCGATAACTCGGAGCTCGTATCCTGTATCACTCACTTTGTAATTCGTAACTCGTAACCCGTAACTCGTTGCCCGTAACTCGGAACTCGAACCCTGTTCTCGGATCTTGTAAATGAATGACGATAACCTCGATCTTGTATCCTAGATCTAATAGTTTGTAACTCATTACCGATAGGTGGAAACTCGCATCTTGTATCTCATGACGCGTAACTCAGAACTCGAAACTCGTAACGCGTAACAGATAACTCGGAGCTCGTATCTTGTAACTTGTAACTCGTTACACATTACTCGGAACTTGTATCTTACATCTCGTAGCTCGTAAATCGTTACCGATAAATGGGAACTCGCATCTTGTATCTCGTGACGCATAACTCGGGATTCGGAACTCGAAAGTGTTACCGATAACTCGGAGCTCGTATCCTGTATCACTTACTTTGTAATTCGTAACTCGTAACCCGTAACTCGGAACTTGTATCTTGTATCTAGTAGCTCGTAACTCGTTACCGATAGGTGGAAACTCGCATCTTGTGTCTCATGACGCGAAACTCAGAACTCGGAACTCGTAACGCGTAATCGATAACTCGGAGCTCGTATCTTGTAACTCGTAACTCGTTACCCAGAACTCGGAACTCGTATTTTGTATCTAGTAGCTCGTAACTGATTACTGATTACCTGGAACTCGTATCTTGTGTCTCGTAGCTCGTAACTCGTTACGATAAGTGGGAACTCGCATCTTGTATCTCGTAACTCGTAAATAGTACCTTGTAGTCGTAATTCATAACTCATAACTCTTAAATCTCAGCTTATAACTCGCTACTCATAACCCGGAACTCATAACTTGTGTATCGTAGCTTGTAATTCATTACCAATAACAAGGAACTCGTATCTGGCCTCTCGTAGCTCGTAAATTGTTACCAATAAGTGGGAACTCGCATCTTGTATAACGTGACGCTTAACTCGGGACTCGGAACTCGAAAGTGCTACCGAGAACTCTGAGCTCGTATCTTGTATCACTTAACTTGTAATTCGTAACTCGTAACCAGTAACTCGTTACCCATGACTCGGAACTCGTATCTTGTATCTAGTAGCTCGTAAATCATTACTGATTACCTGGAACTCGTATCTTGAGTCTCGTAGCTTGTAACCTTTTACCAATAACAAGGAACATGTATCTTTTTCCTCTCGTATCTCGTAAATCGTTAACGATATGTGTTAACTCGCAACTTGTACCTGGTGACGCTTAACTCAGGACTTGGAACTCGTAACGCGTTACCGATAACTCGGAGCTCGTATCTTGTATCGCTTAACTTCGAACTCGTGACTTGTAACCCGTAACTCGTTGCCCATAGCTCGGAACTCGTATCTTGAATCTAGTAGCTCGTACCTCATTACTGATTACCTAAAACTCGTATCATGTGTCTCGTAGCTCGTAAGTCGCCACGATAAGTGGGAACTCGCATCTTGTATCTCGTAACTCGTAAATAGTACCTTGTAGTCGTAATTCATAACTCATAACTCTTAAATCTCAGCTTATAACTCGCTACTCATAACCCGGAACTCATAACTTGTGTATCGTAGCTTGTAATTCATTACCAATAACAAGGAACTCGTATCTGGCCTCTCGTAGCTCGTAAATTGTTACCAATAAGTGGGAACTCGCATCTTGTATAACGTGACGCTTAACTCGGGACTCGGAACTCGAAAGTGCTACCGAGAACTCTGAGCTCGTATCTTGTATCACTTAACTTGTAATTCGTAACTCGTAACCAGTAACTCGTTACCCATGACTCGGAACTCGTATCTTGTATCTAGTAGCTCGTAAATCATTACTGATTACCTGGAACTCGTATCTTGAGTCTCGTAGCTTGTAACCTTTTACCAATAACAAGGAACATGTATCTTTTTCCTCTCGTATCTCGTAAATCGTTAACGATATGTGTTAACTCGCAACTTGTACCTGGTGACGCTTAACTCAGGACTTGGAACTCGTAACGCGTTACCGATAACTCGGAGCTCGTATCTTGTATCGCTTAACTTCGAACTCGTGACTTGTAACCCGTAACTCGTTGCCCATAGCTCGGAACTCGTATCTTGAATCTAGTAGCTCGTACCTCATTACTGATTACCTAAAACTCGTATCATGTGTCTCGTAGCTCGTAAGTCGCCACGATAAGTGGGAACTCGCATCCTGTATCTCGTAACTCGTAACTAGTACCTCGTATATCGTAACTCGCAACTTGAAACTCGTAACTCGAAACTTGTAACTCGTAACTCGTAAATCGCAGCTTATAGGTCGCTACTCATAACCCGATTCTCGTATTTTGTGTATCGTAGCTTGTAACCCATTACCAATAACAAGGAACTCGTATCTTGCCTCTCGTAGCTCGTAAATCGTTACCGATAAGTGGGAACTCGCACCTTGTATCTCGCGACGCGTAACTCAGAACTCGGAACTCGTAACGCATTACCGATAACTCGGAGCTTGTCTCTTGTATCTCTTACCTTGTAACTCGTAACTCGTTACCCATTACTCGGAACTCGTATCTTCTGTCTCGGAACTCGCAAATCATTGCCGATAACTTGGAACTCGTATCCTATATAACTCGGAACTGGTATCTTGTATCTAGTAGCTCGTAACTCATTACTGATTACCTGGAACTCGTATCTTGTGTCTCGTAGCTCGTAACTCGTTACGACAAGTGGGAGCTCTCATCTTGTATCTCGTAATTCGTAACTAGTACCTCGTAGATCGTAAGTCTTAATTCGTAACTCGAAAATAGAAACTCGTAACTCGTAACTCGTAAATCGCAGCTTATAACTCGCTACTCATAACCCGGAACTCGTATCTTGTGTATCGTAGCTTGTAACCCATTACCAATAACAAGGAACTCGTATCTTGCCTCTCGTAGCTCGTAAATCGTTACCAATAAGTGGGAACTCGCAACTTGTATCTCGTGACGCGTAGCTCAGAACTAGGAACTCGTAACGCGTTTCCGATAACTCGGAGCTCATATCCTATATATCGTAACTTGAAATCCATTACCGATAACCTGGAACACGTATCTTGCATCTTTTAGCTCGTAAACCGTTACCGTTAAATGGGATCTCGTATCTTGTATCACGTGACGCGTAACTCAGGACTCGGAACTCGAAAGTGTTACCGACAACTCGGAGCTCGTATCTTGTATTTCTTACCTTGTAACTCGTAACTCGTAACCCGTAACTCGTTGCCCATAACTGGGAACTCGAATCTTGATCTCGGTTCTTGTAAATCAATGACGATAACCTTGAACTCGTATCCTAGATCTAATAGTTTGTAACTCATTACCGATAGGTGGAAACTCGCATCTTGTATCGCATGACGCGTAACTCAGAACTCAAAACTCGTAACGCGTAACAGATAACTCGGAGCTCGTATATTGTAACTTGTAACTCGTTACCCATGACTCGGGACTCGTATCTTGTATCTAGCAGCTCGTAACTCATTACTGATTACCTGAAACTCGTATCTTGTGTCTCGTATCTCGTAACTCGTTACGATCAGTGGGAAGTCGCATCTTGTGTCTCGTAACTCGTAACTAGTACCTCGTAGATCGTAAGTCGTAATTCGTAACTCGTAACCCGCACCTGGCAACCCGAAACTCGTAACTCTTTATTCGAAACTCGTAACTCGAAGCTCGTAACTCGAAACTCGTAGCTCGAAACTCGTAACTCGTATGTCGTAACTCGAAACTAGTAACACGAAACTCGTAACTTGAAACTTGTAAATTGCAGCTTATAACTCGCTACTTATAACCCGGAACACGTATCTTGTATATCGTAGCTTGTAACCCATTACCAATAATAAGGAACTCGTACTTGCCTCTCGTAGTTCGTAAATCGTTACCGATAAGTGGAAACTCGTTACTTATATCTTGTGACGCTTAATTCAGAACTTGGAACTCGTAACGCGTTACCGATAACTTGGAGCTTGTATCAGGTATCTCTTACCTTGTAACTCGTAGCTCGTAACTCGTAACGATAAGTGGGTTCTCGTAACTCGTATCTCGTGACGCGTAACTCAGAACTTGGAACTCGTAACGCGTTACCGATAACTCGGAGCTTGTATCCTGTATCTCTTACCTTGTAACTCGTAACTCGTTACCCATTACTCGTACCTCGTATCTTCTATCTCGGATCTCGCAAATCATTACCGATAACCTGGAGCTAGATCTTGCATCTCGCAGCTCGTAACTCGTTACCGATAGGTGGATACTCGCATCTTGTATCTCATGACGCGAAACTCAGAACCCGGAACGCGTAACGCGTAACCGATTACTCGGAGCTCGTATCTTGTAACTCGTAACTCATTACCTATAACTCGGAACTCGTAATTTGTATCTAGTAGCTCTTAACTCATTACTGATTACCTGGAACTCGTATCTTGTGTCTCATAGCTTGTAACCTTTTACCAATAACAAGGAACACGTATCTTTTTCCTCTCGTATCTCGTAAATCGATACCGATAAGTGTTAACTCGCAACTTGTACCTCGTGACGCATAACTCAGGACTTGAAACCCGTAAGGCGTTACCGATAGCTCGGAGCTCGTATCTTGTATCGCTCACCTTGTAACTCGTAACTCATAACCCGTAACTCGTTGCCCATAACTCAGAACTCGTATCTTGTATCTAGTAGCTCGTAACTCATTACTGATTACCTGGAACTCGTATCTTGTGTCTCGTAGCTCGTTAGTCGCTACGATAAGTGGGAACTCGCATCCTGTATCTCGTAACTCGTAACAAGTACCTTGTATATCGTAACTCGCAGCTCGAAACTCGTAACTACAAACTCGTAACTCGTAACTCGTAAATCGCAGCTTATAACTCGCTATTCATAACACGGGAATCGTATCTTGTCTATCGTAACTTGAAATCCATTACCGATAACCTGGAACTCGTATCTTATATATTGTAACTTGTAATCTATTACCGATAACCTGGAACTCGTATCTTGCATCTCGTTACGCGTAACTCAGGACTCGGAACTTAAAAGTGTTACCGATAACTCGGAGATCGTATTTTGTATCTCTTACATTGTAACACGTAACTCGTAGCTCATAACTCGTTACCCACTACTAGGAACTCGTATCTTCTATCTCGGATCTCGCAAATCATTGCCGATAACCTGAAACTCGTATCCTAGATCTTGAAGATCGTAACTCGTTACCAATAAGTGGGAACTCGTATCTTGTATATCGTGACGCGTAACTCGGGACTCGGAACTCGAAAGTGTTACCGATAACTCGGAGCTCGTATCTTGTAACTGGTAACTCGTTACCCATAACTCGGGACTCGTATCTTATATATCATAACTTGTAATCCATTACCGATAACCTGGAACTCGTGTCTTGCATCTCATAGCTCGTAACTCGTAACTAGTACCTCGTAGGACGTAAGTCGTAATTCGTAACTCGTATCTCATATATCGCAGCTTATAACTCGCTACTCATAACACGGAACTCGTATCCTGTGTATCGTAGCTTGTAACTCATTACCAATAACAAGGAACTCATGTCTTGCCTCTCGTATCTCGTAAATCGTTACCGATAGGTGGAAACTCGCATCTTGTATCTCATGAAGCGAAACCCAGAAATCGGAACTAGTATCGCGTTACCGATAAGTCGGAGCTCGTATCTTGTAACTCGTAACTCGTTACTCGTAACTCGGAACTCGTATCTTGTATCTAGTAGCTCTTAACCCATTACTGATTACCTGGAACTCGTATCTTGTGTCTCCTAGCTTGTAACCTTTTACCAATAACAAGGAACACGTATCTTATTCCTCTCGTATCTCGTAAATTGTTACCGATGAGTGTTAACTCGCAGCTTGTACCTCGTGACGCGTAACTCAGGACTTGGAACTCGTAACGCGTTACCGATAACTCGGAGCTCGTAACTTGTATCGCTTACCTTGTAACTCGTAACTCGTAACCCGTAACTCGTTGCCCATAACTCGGAACTCGTATCTTGTATCTAGTAGCTCGTAACTCATTACTGATTACCTGGAACTCGTATCTTGTATCTCCTAGCTTGTAACCTTTTACCAATAACAAAGTACTCGTGTCTTGCCTCTCGTAGCTCGTAAATCGTTACCGATAGGTGGAAACTCGCATCTTGTATATCATGAAGCGAAACCCAGAAATCGGAACTAGTATTGCGTTACCGATAAGTCGGAGCTCGTATCTTGTAACTCGTAACTCGTTACCCGTAACTCGGAACTCGTATCTTGTATCTAGTAGCTCTTAACCCATTACTGATTACCTGGAACTCATATCTTGTGTCTCCTAGCTTGTAACCTTTTACCAATAACAAGGAACACGTATCTTATTCCTCTCGTATCTCGTAAATCGTTACCGATAAGTGTTAACTCGCAGCTTGTACCTCGTGACGCGTAACTCAGGACTTGCAACTCGTAACGCGTTACCGATAACTCGGAGCTTGTCGCGTGTATCTCTTACCTTGTAACTCGTAACTCGTTACCCATTACTCGGAACTCGTATCTTCTGTCACGGATCTCGCAAATCATTGCCGATAACCTGGAACTCGTATCTTGCATCTCGTAGCTCGTAAATCGTTACCGATAAATGGGAACTCGCATCTTGTATCTCGTAACTTGTAACTAATGTCTCGTAGATCGTAAGTCGTAATTCGTAACTCGTATATCGCAACTCGCAATTCGAAACTCGTAACTCGAAACTCGCAACTCGTATCTCGTAAATCGCAGCTTATAACTCGCTATTCATAACACGGAAATCGTGTCTTGTCTATCGTAGATTGTAACCCATTACCAATAACAAGGAACTTTTATCTTGCCTCTCGTAGCTCGTAAATCGTTACCAATAAGTAGGAACTCGCATCTTGTATCTCGTGTCGCGTAACTCGGGACTCGGAACTCGAAAGTGCTACCGATAACCCGGAGCTCGTATCTTGTATCACTTAGCTTGTAATTCGTAACTCGTAGCCCGTAACTCGTTGCCCATAACTCGGAACTCGAATCTTGATCTCGGATCTTGTAAAACAATGACGATAACCTCGAACCCGTATCCTAGATCTAATAGTTTGTAACTCGTTACCGATAGGTGGAAACACGCATCTTGTATCCCGTGACGCGTAACTCAGAACACGAAACTCGTAACGTGTAACAGATACCATGGACCTCGTATCTTGTAACTCGTAACTCGTTACCCATGACTCGGAACTCGTATCTTGTATCTAGTAGCTCGTAACTTGTACCTCGTACATCGTAAGTCGTAATTCGTAACTGGTAACTCGTATATCGTAACTCGCAACTCGAAACTCGAAACTCGTAACTACAAACTTGTAACTCGTAACTCGTAAATCGCAGCTTATAACTCGCTATTCATAACACGGGAATCGTATCTTGTCTATCGTAACTTGAAATCCATTACCGATAACCTGGAACTCGTATCTTGCCTCTCGTAGCTACCGATGAGTGGGAACTCGCATCTTGTATCGCGTGACGTGTTACTTAGAACTCGGAACTTGTAACGCGTTACCGATAGCTAGGAGCTCGTATCCTGCAACTAGTAGCTCGTAACTCATTACTGATTAACTAGAACTCGTATCTTGTGCCTCGTAGCTCGTAACTCGTAACGATAAGTGGAAACTCGCATCTTGTATCGCGTGACGTGTAACTTAGAACTCGGAACTCGTAACGCGTTACCGATAACTCGGGGCTCGTATCTTGTAACTCGTAACTCGTTACCCATAACTCGGGACTTGTATCTTGTATCTAGTAGCTCGTAACTCGTTACCGATAGGTGGAAACTCGCATCTTGTGTCTCAGGACGCGAAACTCAGAACTCGGAACTCGTAACGCGTAATCGATAACTCGGAGCTCGTATCTTGTAACTCGTAACTCGTTACCCAGAATTCGGAACTGGTATCTTGTATCTAGTAGCTCGTAACTCATTACTGATTACCTGGAACTTGTATCTTGTGTCTCGTAGCTCGTGACTCGTTACGATAAGTGGGAACTCGCATCTTGTATCTCGTAACTCGTAAATAGTACCTCGTAGATAGTAAGTCGTAATTCGTAAATCGAAACTCGTATATCGTAACTCGTAACTCGCAACTCGCAACTCGTAACTCGAAACTCGTAACTCGTTGCTCGTAAATCGCGGCTTATAACTCGCTACTCATAATCCCGAACTCGTATCCTGTGTATCGTAGCTTGTAACTCATTACCAATAACAAGGAACTCGTGTCTTGCCTCTCGTAGCTCGTAAATCGTTACCGATAGGTGGAAACTCGCATCTTGTATCTCATGAAGCGAAACCCAGAAATCGGAACTAGTATCGCGTTACCGATAAGTCGGAGCTCGTATCTTGTAACCCGTAACTCGTTACCCGTAACTCGGAACTCGTATCTTGTATCTAGTAGCTCTTAACTCATTACTGATTACCTGAAACTCGTATCTTGTGTCTCGTAGCTTGTAGCCTTTTACCAATAACAAGGAACACGTATCTTTTTCCTCTCGTATCTCGTAAATCGTTACGAATAAGCTTTAATTCGCAACTTGTACCTCGTGACGCGTAATTCATGACTTGGAACTCGTAACGCGTTACCGATGACTCGGAGCTCGTATCTTGTATCGCTTACCTTGTAACTCGTAACTTGTAACCCGTAACTCGTTGCCCATAACTCGGAACTCGTATCTTGTAACTAGTAGCTCGTAACTCATTACTGGTCACCTGGAACTCGTATCTTGTGTCTCGTAGCTCGTAAGTCGCTACGATAAGTGGGAACTCGCAACCTGTATCTCGTAACTCGTAACTAGTACCTCGTATATCGTAACTCGCAACTCGAAACTCGTAACTCGAAATTCTTAACTCGTAACTCGAAACTCGTAACTCGTATATCGCAGCTTATAACTCGCTACTCATAACCCGGATCTCGTATCTTGTGTATCGTAGCTTGTAACCCATTACCAATAACAAGGAACTCGTATCTTGCCTCTCGTAGCTCGTAAATCGTTACCGATAAGTGGGAACTCGCAACTTGTATCTCGTGGCGCGTAGCTCAGAACTAGGAACTCGTAACGCGTTACCGATAACTCGGAGCTCGTATCTTATATATCGTAACTTGAAATCCATTACCGATAACCTGGAAATCGTATCTTATATATCGTATCTTGTAATCCATTACCGATAACCTGGAACTCGTATCTTACATCTCGTAGCTCGTAAATCGTTACCGATAAATGGGAACTCGCATCTTGTATCTCGTAACGCGTAACTCGAAAGTTTTATCGATAACTCGGAGCTCGTATCTTGTATCACTCACCTTGCAACTCGTAACTCGTAACCCGTATCTCGTTGCCCATAACTCGGAACTCGAATCTTGATCTCGGATCTTGTAAATCAATTACGATAACCTCGAACTCGTATCCTAGATCTAGTAGTTCGTAACTCGTTACCGATAGGTGGAAACTCGCATCTTGTATCTCATGACGCGAAATCCAGAACTCTGAACTCGTAACGCGTAACCCATAACTCGGAACTCGTATCTTGTATCTAGTAGCTCGTTACTCATTACTGATTACCTGGAACTTGTATCTTGTGTCTCGTAGCTCGTGACTCGTTACGATAAGTGGGAACTCGCATCTTGTATTTCGTAACTCGTAAATAGTACCTCGTAGATAGTAAGTCGTAATTCGTAAATCGAAACTCGTATATCGTAACTCGTAACTCGCAACTCGTAACTCGTAACTCGTAACTCGTAACTCGAAACTCGTAACTCGTTACTCGTAAATCGCGGCTTATAACTCGCTACTCATAATCCCGAACTCGTATCCTGTGTATCGTAGCTTGTAACTCATTACCAATAACAAGGAACTCGTGTCTTGCCTGTCGTAGCGCGTAAATCGTTACCGATAGGTGGAAACTCGCATCTTGTATCTCATGAAGCGAAACCCAGAAATCGGAACTAGTATCGTGTTACCGATAAGTCGGAGCTCGTATCTTGTAACCCGTAACTCGTTACCCGTAACTCGGAACTCGTATCTTGTATCTAGTAGCTCTTAACTCATTACTGATTACCTGGAACTCGTATCTTGTGTCTCGTAGCTTGTAGCCTTTTACCAATAACAAGAAACACGTATCTTTTTCCTCTCGTATCTCGTAAATCGTTACGAATAAGCTTTAATTCGCAACTTGTACCTCGTGACGCGTAATTCATGACTTGGAACTCGTAACGCGTTACCGATGGCTCGGAGCTCGTAGCTTGTATCGTTTACCTTGCAACTCGTAACTCGTAACCCGTAACTCGTTGCCGATAACTCTGAACTCGTATCTTGTAACTAGTAGCTCGTAACTCATTACTGGTTACCTGGAACTCGTATCTTGTGTCTCGTAGTTCGTAACTCATTACAAGTGTAAACTCTCATCTTGTATCTCGTAATTCGTAACTAGTACCTCGTAGATCGTAAGTCTTAATCCGTAACTCGTATATCGTAACTCGCAACTCGAAACTCGTAACTCGTAAATCGCAGCTTATAACTCGCTACTCATAACCCGGAACTCGTATCTTGTGTATCGTAGCTTGTAACCCTTTACCAATAACAAGGATCTCGTATCTTGCCTCTTGTAGCTCGTAAATCGTTACCAATAAGTGGGAACTCGCAACTTGTATCTCGTGACGCGTAGCTCAGAACTAGGAACTCGTAACGCGTTACCGATAACTCGGAGCTCGTATCTTATATATCGTAACTTGAAATCCATTACCGATAACCTGGAACTCGTATCTTATATATCGTAACTTGTAATCCATTACCGATAACCTGGAACTCGTATCTTGCATCTCGTAGCTCGTAAATCGTTACCGATAAATGGGAACTCGCATCTTGTATCTCGTGACGCGTAACTCGAAAGTTTTATCCATAACGCGGAGCTCGTATCATGTATCACTTACCTTGCAACTCGTAATTCGTAACCCGTTACTCGTTGCCTATAGCTCGGAACTCGAATCTTGATCTCGGATCTTGTAAATCAATCACGATAACCTCGAACTCGTATCCTAGATCTAGTAGTTCGTAACTCGTTACCGACAGGTGGAGACTCGCATCTTGTATATCATGACGTGAAGCTCAGAACTCGGAACTCGTAACGCGTAACCTATAACTCGGAGCTCGTTTCGTGTAACTCGAAACTCGTTACTTATAACTCGGAACGCGCATCTAGTATCTAGTGGCTCGTAACTCATTACTGATTACCTGGAACTCGCATCTTGTATCTCGTAACTCGTAACTAGTACCTCGTAGATTGTAAGTCGTAATTCGTAACTCGTAAATCGTATATCGTTACTCGCAACTCGAAACTAGTAACTCGAAACTCGTAAATCGCATCTTATAACTCGCTACTCATAACCCGGAGCTCGTATCTTGTGTATCGTAGCATGTAACCCATTACCAATAACAAGGAACTCGTATCTGGCGTCTCGTAGCTCGTGAATTGTTACCGATAAGTGGGAACTCGCAACTTGTATCTCGTGACGCGTAACTCAGAACTTGGAACTAGAAACGCGTTACCGATAACTCGGAGATTGTATCTTGTATCTCTTACCTTGTAACTCGTAACTCGTTACCCATTACTCGGAACTCGTATCTTCTATCTCGCAAATCATTGCCGATAACCTCGAACTCATATCCTAGATCTAGTAGTTCGTAACTCGTTACCGATAGGTGGAAACTCGCATCTTGTATCTCGTGACGCGTAACTCAGGACTCGGAACTCGAAAGTGTTACCGACAACTCGGAGCTCGTATCTTGTAAGTCGTAACTCGTTACCCATCACTCGTAACTCGTATCTAGTAGCTCGTAACTCATTACTGATTACCTGGAACTCATATCTAGTGTCTCGTAGCTCGTAACTCGTTACGATAAGTGGGAACTCGCATCTTGTATCTCGTAACTCGTAACTAGTACCTCGTACATCGTAAGTTGTAATTCATAATTCGAAACTCGTATATCGTAATTCGCAACTCGAAACTCGTAACTGGAAACTGGTATCTCGTAACTCGTAAGTCGCAGCTTATAACCCGCTACTCATAACCCGGTACTCGTACCTTGTGTTTCATAGCTTGTAACCCATTACCAATAACAAAGAACTCGTATCTTGCCTCTCGTAGCTCGTAAATCGTTACCGACAAGTGGGAACTCGCAACTTGTATCTCGTGACGCGTAACTCAGAACTTGGAACTCGTAACGCGTTACCGATAACTCGGAGCTTGTATCTCTTACCTTGTAACACGTAACCCCTTACCCGGAACTCGTATCTTCTATCTCGGATCTCGCAAATCATTACCGATAACCTGGAACTCGTATACTAGATCTTGAAGATAGTAACTCGTTACCAGTAAGTGGGAACTCGCATCTTGTATCTCGTAACGTGTAACTCAGAACTCGGAACTAGTAACGCGTTACCGATAACTCGGAGCTCGTATCTTGTATCACTTACCTTGTAACTCGTACCTCGTGGATCGTAAGTCGTAATTCGTAACTCGCAACACGAAACTCGTAACTCGAAGCTCGTAACTTGTAACTCGTAACTCGTAACTCGTGAATCGCATCTTATAACTCGCTACTCATAACCCGGAACTCGTATCTTGTGTATCGTAACTTGTAACCCATTACCAATAACAAGGAACTCGTATCTTGCCTCTCGTAACTCGTAAATCGTTACCAATAAGTGGGAACTCGCAACTTGTATCTCGTACGTACGTATATCGTAACTCGCAAAACGCAAATCGCAACTCGAAACTCGTAACTCGTAACTCGTAACTCGTAACTTGTAACTCGTAATTCGTAACTCGTAACTCGTAACTCGTAACTCGTAACTCGTAACTCGTAACTCGTAACTCGTAACTCGTAACTCGTAACTCGTAACTCGTAACTCGTAACTCGTAACTCGTAACTCGTAACTCGTAACTCGTAACTCGTTACTCGTAAATCGCGGCTTATAACTCGCTACTCATAACCCGGAACTCGTATCCTGTGTATCGTAGCTTGTAACTCATTACCAATAACAAGGAACTCATGTCTTGCCTCTCGTAGCTCGTAAATCGTCACCGATAGGTGGAAACTCGCATCTTGTATCTCATGAAGCGAAACTTAGAAATCGGAACTAGTATCGCGTTACCGATAAGTCGGAGCTCGTATCTTGTAACTCGTAACTCGTTACCCGTAACTCGGAACTCGTATCTTGTATCTAGTAGCTCTTAACCCATTACTGATTACTTGGAACCCGTATCTTGTGTCTCCTAGCTTGTAACCTTTTACCAATAACAAAGAACTCGTGTCTTGCCTCTCGTAGCTCGTAAATCGTCACCGATAGGTGGAAACTCGCATCTTGTATATCATGAAGCGAATCCCAGAAATCGGAACTAGTATTGCGTTACCGATAAGTCGGAGCTCGTATCTTGTAACTCGTAACTCGTTACCCGTAACTCGGAACTCGTATCTTGTATCTAGTAGCTCTTAACACATTACTGATTCTCGTAGCTTGTAACCTTTTACCAATAACAAGGAACACGTATCTTTTTCCTCTCGTATCTCGTAAATCGTTACCAGTAAGTGGGAACTCGCAACTTGTATCTCGTGACGCGTAGCTCAGAACTAGGAACTCGTAACGCGTTTCCGATAACTCGGAGCTCATATCTTATATATCGTAACTTGAAATCCATTACCGATAACCTGGAACACGTATCTTGCATCTCTTAGCTCGTAAACCGTTACCGTTAAATGGGATCTCGTATCTTGTATCACGTGACGCGTAACTCAGGACTCGGAACTCGAAAGCGTTACCGACAACTCGGAGCTCGTATCTTGTATCACTTACCTTGTAACTCGTAACTCGTTGATCATAACTCGGAACTCGAGTCTTGATCTCGGATCTTGTAAGTCAATGACGATAACCTAGAATTCGTATCCTAGATCTAGTAGTTCGTAACTCGTTACCTATAGGTGGAAACACGCATCTTTTATCTCATGACGCGAAACTCAGAACTCGGAACTCGTAACGCGTAACCGATAACTCGGAGCTCGTATCTTGTAACTCGTAACTCGTTACCCATAACTCGGAACTCGTATCTTATATATTGTAACTTGTAATCCATTACCGATAACCTGAAACTCGTATCTTGCATCTCGTAGCTCGTAAATCGTTACCGATAAATGGGAACTCGCAACTTGTATCTCGTGACGCGTAACTCAGAACTTGAAACTCGTAACGCGTTACCGATAACTCGGAGCTCGTATCTTGTATTTCTTACCTTGTACCTCGTAACTCGTACCCGTAACTCGTTGCCCATAACTGGGAACTCGAATCTTGATCTCGGTTCTTGTAAATCAATGACGATATCCTCGAACTCCTATCCTAGATCTAGTAGTTCGTAACTCGTTACCTATAGGTGGAAACTCGCATCTTTTATCTCATGACGCGAAACTAAGAACTCGGAAGTCGTAACGCGTAACCGATAACTCGGAGCTCGTATCTTGTAATTCGTAACTCGTTACCCATAACTCGGAACTCATATCTTATATATCGTAACTTGTAATCCATTCCCGATAACTGGGAACTTGCATCTTGTATCTCGTGACGCGTAACTCGGGACTCGAAACGCGTAACAGATAACTTGGAGCTCGTATCTTGTAACTCGTAACTCGTTACCCATGATTCGGAACTCGTATCTTGTATCTAGTAGCTCGTAAATCATTACTGATTACCTGGAACTCGTATCTTGTGTCTCGTAGCTCGTAACTAGTACCTCGTACGTCGTAAGTCGTAATTCGTAACTGGTAACTCGTATATCGTAACTCGCAACTCGAAACTCGAAACTCGTAACTCGTAACTCGTAACTCGTAACTCGTAACTCGTAACTCGTAACTCGTAACTCGTAACTCGTAACTCGTAACTCGTAACTCGTAACTCGTAACTCGTAACTCGTAACTCGTAACTCGTAACTCGTAACTCGTAACTCGTAACTCGTAACTCGTAACTCGTAACTCGTAACTCGTAACTCGTAACTCGTAACTCGTAACTCGTAACTCGTAACTCGTAACTCGTAACTCGTAACTCGTAACTCGTAACTCGTAACTCGTAACTCGTAACTCGTAACTCGTAACTCGTAACTCGTAACTCGTAACTCGTAACTCGTAACTCGTAACTCGTAACTCGTAACTCGTAACTCGTAACTCGTAACTCGTAACTCGTAACTCGTAACTCGTAACTCGTAACTCGTAACTCGTAACTCGTAACTCGTAACTCGTAACTCGTAACTCGTAACTCGTAACTCGTAACTCGTAACTCGTAACTCGTAACTCGTAACTCGTAACTCGTAACTCGTAACTCGTAACTCGTAACTCGTAACTCGTAACTCGTAACTCGTAACTCGTAACTCGTAACTCGTAAATCGCAGCTTACAGCTCGCTACTCATAACCCGGAACTCGTATCTTGTGTATCGTAGCTTGTAACCCATAAGCAATAAAAAGGAACTCGTATCTTGCCTCTCGTAGCTCGTAAATCGTTACCGATAAGTGGGAACTCGCATCTTGTATCGCGTGACGTGTAACTTAGAACTCGGAACTCATAACGCGTTACCGATAACTGGGAGCTCGTATCTTGTAACTCGTAACTCGTTACCCATAACTCGGAACTTGTATCTTGTATCTAGTAGCTCGTAACTCGTTACCGATAGGTGGAAACTCGCATCTTGTGTCTCATGACGCGAAACTCAGAACTCGGAACTCGTAACGCGTAATCGATAATTCGGAGCTCGTATCTTGTAACTCGTACCTCGTTACCCAGAACTCGGAACTCGTATCTTATATCTAGTAGCTCGTAACTCATTACTGATTACCTGAAACTCGTATCTTGTGTCTCGTAGCTCGTATCTCATTACGATAAGTGGGAACTCGCATCTTGTATCTCGTAACTCGTAAATAGTACCTCGTAGATCGTAAGTCGTAATTTGTAAATCGAAACTCGTATATCGTAACTCGCAACTCGCAACTCGCAACTCGAAACTCGTAACTCGTAACTCGTAACTCGTAACTCGTAACTCGTAACTCGAAACTCGTAACTCGTAACTCGTAACTCGTAACTCGAAACTCGTAACTCGTAACTCGTAACTCGTAAATCGCGGCTTATAACTCGCTATTCATAACCCAGGACTCGTATCCTGTGTATCGTAGCTTGTAACTCATTACCAATAACAAGGAACTCGTGTCTTGCCTCTCGTAGCTCGTAAATCGTTACCGATAGGTGGTAACTCCCATCTTGTATATCATGAAGCGAAACCCAGAAATCGGAACTAGTATCGCGTTACCGATAAGTCGGAGCTCGTATCTTGTAACTCGTAACTCGTTACCCGTAACTCGGAACTCGTATCTTGTATCTAGTAGCTCTTAACCCATTACTGATTACCTGGAACCCGTATCTTGTGTCTCCTAGCTTGTAACCTTTTACCAATAACAAAGAACTCGTGTCTTGCCTCTCGTAGCTCGTAAATCGTTACCGATAGGTGGAAACTCGCATCTTGTATATCATGAAGCGAAACCCAGAAATCGGAACTAGTATTGCGTTACCGATAAGTCGGAGCTCGTATCTTGTAACTCGTAACTCGTTACCCGTAACTCGGAACTCGTATCTTGTATCTAGTAGCTCTTAACCCATTACTGATTACCTGGAACTCGTATCTTGTGTCTCCTAGCTTGTAACCTTTTACCAATAACAAGGAACACGTATCTTATTCCTCTCGTATCTCGTAAATCGTTACCGATAAGTGTTAACTCGCAGCTTGTACCTCGTGACGCGTAACTCAGGACTTGGAACTCGTAACGCGTTACCGATAACTCGGAGCTTGTCGCGTGTATCTCTTACCTTGTAACTCGTAACTCGTTACCCATTACTCGGAACTCGTATCTTCTGTCACGGATCTCGCAAATCATTGCCGATAACCTGGAACTCGTATCTTGCATCTCGTAGCTCGTAAATCGTTACCGATAAATGGGAACTCGCATCTTGTATCTCGTAACTTGTAACTAATGTCTCGTAGATCGTAAGTCGTAATTCGTAACTCGTATATCGCAACTCGCAACTCGAAACTCGTAACTCGAAACTCGCAACTCGTATCTCGTAAATCGCAGCTTATAACTCGCTATTCATAACACGGAAATCGTGTCTTGTCTATCGTAGATTGTAACCCATTACCAATAACAAGGAACTTTTATCTTGCCTCTCGTAGCTCGTAAATCGTTACCAATAAGTAGGAACTCGCATCTTGTATCTCGTGTCGCGTAACTCGGGACTCGGAACTCGAAAGTGCTACCGATAACCCGGAGCTCGTATCTTGTATCACTTAGCTTGTAATTCGTAACTCGTAGCCCGTAACTCGTTGCCCATAACTCGGAACTCGAATCTTGATCTCGGATCTTGTAAATCAATGACGATAACCTCGAACCCGTATCCTAGATCTAATAGTTTGTAACTCGTTACCGATAGGTGGAAACACGCATCTTGTATCCCGTGACGTGTAACTCAGAACACGAAACTCGTAACGCGTAACAGATACCATGGACCTCGTATCTCGTAACTCGTTACCCATGACTCGGAACTCGTATCTTGTATCTAGTAGCTCGTAACTTGTACCTCGTACATCGTAAGTCGTAATTCGTAACTGGTAACTCGTATATCGTAACTCGCAACTCGAAGCTCGAAACTCGTAACTCGTAACTCGTAACTCGTAAATCGCAGCTCATAACTCGCTACTCATAACCCGGAACTCGTATCTTGTGTATCGTAGCTAGTAACCCATTAGCAATAACAAGGAACTCGTATCTTGCCTCTCGTAGCTCGTAAATCGTTACCGATAAGTGGGAACTCGCATCTTGTATCGCGTGACGTGTTACTTAGAACTCGGAACTTGTAACGCGTTACCGATAGCTAGGAGCTCGTATCCTGCAACTAGTAGCTCGTAACTCATTACTGATTAACTAGAACTCGTATCTTGTGCCTCGTAGCTCGTAACTCGTAACGATAAGTGGGAACTCGCATCTTGTATCGCGTGACGTGTAACTTAGAACTCGGAACTCGTAACGCGTTACCGATAACTCGGGGCTCGTATCTTGTAACTCGTAACTCGTTACCCATAACTCGGGACTTGTATCTTGTATCTAGTAGCTCGTAACTCGTTACCGATAGGTGGAAACTCGCATCTTGTGTCTCAGGACGCGAAACTCAGAAATCGGAACTCGTAACGCGTAATCGATAACTCGGAGCTCGTATCTTGTAACTCGTAACTCGTTACCCAGAATTCGGAACTCGTATCTTGTATCTAGTAGCTCGTAACTCATTACTGATTACCTGGAACTTGTATCTTGTGTCTCGTAGCTCGTGACTCGTTACGATAACTCGGAGCTCGTATCTTGTGTCTCGTAGTTCGTAACTCATTACAAATGTAAACTCTCATCTTGTATCTCGTAATTCGTAACTAGTACCTCGTAGATCGTAAGTCTTAATCCGTAACTCGTATATCGTAACTCGCAACTCGAAACTCGTAACTCGTAACTCGTAAATCGCAGCTTATAACTCGCTACTCATAACCCGGAACTCGTATCTTGCCTCTCGTAGCTCGTAAATCGTTACCGATAAGTGGGAACTCGCAACTTGTATCTCGTGACGCGTAGCTCAGAACTAGGAACTCGTAACGCGTTACCGATAACTCGGAGCTCGTATCTTATATATCGTAACTTGAAATCCATTACCGATAACCTGGAACTCGTATCTTATATATCGTAACTTGTAATCCATTACCGATAACCTGGAACTCGTATCTTGCATATCGTAGCTCGTAAATCGTTACCGATAAATGGGAACTCGCATCTTGTATCTCGTGACGCGTAACTCGAAAGTTTTATCCATAACGCGGAGCTCGTATCATGTATCACTTACCTTGCAACTCGTAACTCGTAACCCGTTACTCGTTGCCTATAGCTCGGAACTCGAATCTTGATCTCGGATCTTGTAAATCAATCACGATAACCTCGAACTCGTATCCTAGATCTAGTAGTTCGTAACTCGTTACCGACAGGTGGAGACTCGCATCTTGTATATCATGACGTGAAGCTCAGAAGTCGGAACTCGTAACGCGTAACCGATAACTTGGAGCTCGTTTCTTGTAACTCGAAACTCGTTACTTATAACTCGGAACGCGCATCTTGTATCTCGTAACTCGTAACTAGTACCTCGTAGATTGTAAGTCGTAATTCGTAACTCGTAAATCGTATATTGTTACTCGCAACTCGAAACTCGTAACTCGAAACTCGTAAATCGCATCTTATAACTCGCAACTCATAGCCCGGAGCTCGTATCTTGTGTATCGTAGCATGTAACCCATTACCAATAACAAGGAACTCGTATCTGGCGTCTCGTAGCTCGTGAATTGTTACCGATAAGTGGGAACTCGCAACTTGTATCTCGTGACGCGTAACTCAGAACTTGGAACTAGAAACGCGTTACCGATAACTCGGAGATTGTATCTTGCATCTCTTACCTTGTAACTCGTAACTCGTTACCCATTACTCGGAACTCGTATCTTCTATCTCGCAAATCATTGCCGATAACCTCGAACTCATATCCTAGATCTAGTAGTTCGTAACTCGTTACCGATAGGTGGAAACTCGCATCTTGTATCTCGTGACGCGTAACTCAGGACTCGGAACTCGAAAGTGTTACCGACAACTCGGAGCTCGTATCTTGTAAGTCGTAACTCGTTACCCATCACTCGTAACTTGTATCTAGTAGCTCGTAACTCATTACTGATTACCTGGAACTCATATCTTGTGTCTCGTAGCTCGTAACTCGTTACGATAAGTGGGAACTCGCATCTTGTATCTCGTAACTCGTAACTAGTACCTCGTACATCGTAAGTTGTAATTCATAATTCGAAACTCGTATATCGTAATTCGCAACTCGAAACTCGTAACTGGAAACTGGTATCTCGTAACTCGTAAGTCGCAGCTTATAACCCGGTACTCATAACCCGGTACTCGTATCTTGTGTTTCATAGCTTGTAACCCATTACCAATAACAAAGAACTCGTATCTTGCCTCTCGTAGCTCGTAAATCGTTACCGACAAGTGGGAACTCGCAACTTGTATCTCGTGACGCGTAACTCAGAACTTGGAACTCGTAACGCGTTACCGACAACTCGGAGCTTGTATCTCTTACCTTGTAACACGTAACCCCTTACCCGGAACTCGTATCTTCTATCTCGGATCTCGCAAATCATTACCGATAACCTGGAACTCGTATACTAGATCTTGAAGATAGTAACTCGTTACCAGTAAGTGGGAACTCGCATCTTGTATCTCGTAACGTGTAACTCAGAACTCGGAACTAGTAACGCGTTACCGATAACTCGGAGCTCGTATCTTGTATCACTTACCTTGTAACTCGTAACTCGTACCTCGTGGATCGTAAGTCGTAATTCGTAACTCGCAACTCGAAACTCGTAACTCGAAGCTCGTAACTTGTAACTCGTAACTCGTAACTCGTGAATCGCATCTTATAACTCGCTACTCATAACCCGGAACTCGTATCTTGTGTATCGTAACTTGTAACCCATTACCAATAACAAGGAACTCGTATCTTGCCTCTCGTAGCTCGTAAATCGTTACCAATAAGTGGGAACTCGCAACTTGTATCTCGTGACGCGTAACTCAGAACTAGTATCTCGTAACTTGTTAACGATAACTCGGAGCTCGTATCTCTTACCATGTAACTCGTAACTCATGACTCGTTACCCATTACTCGGAACTCGTATCTTCTATCTCGAATCTCGCAAATCATTGCCGATAACCTGGAACTTGTATCCTAGATCTTAAAGATCTTAACTCGTTATCAATAAGTGGGAACTCGCATCTTGTATCTCGTGACGCGTAACTCAGGACTCGGAACTCGAAAGTGTTACCGATAACTCGCAGCTCGTATCTTGTATCACTTACCTTGTAAATTGTAACCCGTAACTCGTTGCCCATAACTCGGAACTCGAATCTTGATCTCGGATCTTGTAGGTCAATGACGATAACCTCGAATTCGTATCCTAGATCTAGTAGTTCGTAACTCGTTACCTATATGTGGAAACTCGCATCTTTTATCTCATAACGCGAAACTCAGAACTCGGAACTCGTAACGCGTAACCGATAACTCGGAGCTCGTATCTTGTAATTCGTAACTCGTTACTTATAACTCTGAACTCGTATCTTATATATCGTAACTTGTAATCCATTACCGATGACCTGAAACTCGTATCTTGCATCTCGTAGCTCGTAAATCGTTACCGATAAATGGGAACCCGCAACTTGTATCTCGTGACGCGTAACTCAGAACTTGAAACTCGTAACGCGCTACCGATAGCTCGGAGCTCGTATCTTGTAATTCGTAACTCGTTACCCATTACTCGGAACTCGTATCATGTATTTAGCAGCTCGTAACTCATTACTGATTACCTGAAACTAGTATCTTGTGTCTCGTATCTCGTAACTCGTTACGATCAGTGGGAACTCGCATCTTGTGTCTCGTAACTCGTAACTAGTACCTCGTAGATCGTAAGTCGTAATTCGTAACTCGTAACCCTCACCTCGCAACCCGAAACTCGTAACTCGTTATTCAAAACTCGTAACTCGAAGCTCGTACCTCGAAACTCGTAGCTCGAAACTCGTAACTCGTAACTCGTAACTCGTAACTCGTAACTCCTAACTCCTAACTCGTAACTCGAAACTCGTAACTCGTAAATTGCAGCTTATAACTCGCTACTTATAACCCTGAACACGTATCGTGTATATCGTAGCTTGTAACCCATTACCAATAATAAGGAACTCCTATCTTGCCTCTCGTAGCTCGTAAATCGTTTCCGATAAGTGGAAACTCGTTACTTATACTTTGTGACGCGTAATTCAGAACTTGGAACTTGTAACTCGTTACCGATAACTTGGAGCTTGTATCTAGTATCTCTTACCTTGTAACTCGTAGCTCGTAACTCGTAACGATAAGTAGGAACTCGCATCATGTATCTCGCGACGCGTAACTTAGAACTCGGAACTCGTAACGCGTTACCGATAGCTCGGAGCTCGTATCTTACAACTAGTAGCTTGTAAATCATTACTGATTAGCTAGAACTCGTATCTTGTGCCACGTAGCTCGTAACTTGTAACGACAACTGAGAACTCGTATCTTGTATCTCGTAACTAGTAACTAGTACCTCGTAGGTCATAAGTCGTAATTCGTAGCTCGTAACTCGTATACCGTTACACGCAACTCGAAACTCGTAACTTGTAACTCGTAAATCGCAGCTTAAAACTCGCGACTCATTACCCGGAACTCGTATCTTGTGTATCGTAGCATGTAACCCATTACCAATAACAAGGAACTCGTATCTTGCCTCGCGTAACTCGTAACTCGTTACCCATATATCGGAACTCGTATCTTATATATCGTAACTTGTAATCCATTACCGATAACCTGGACCTCGTATCTTGCATCTCGTAGCTCGTAAATCGTTACCGATGAATGGGAGCTCGCATATTGTATCTCGTGACGCGTAACTCGGGACTCGGAACTCGAAAGTGTTACCGATAACTCGGAGCTCGTATCCTGTATCACTCACTTTGTAATTCGTAACTCGTAACCCGTAACTCGTTGCCCGTAACTCGGAACTCGAACCCTGTTCTCGGATCTTGTAAATGAATGACGATAACCTCGATCTTGTATCCTAGATCTAATAGTTTGTAACTCATTACCGATAGGTGGAAACTCGCATCTTGTATCTCATGACGCGTAACTCAGAACTCGAAACTCGTAACGCGTAACAGATAACTCGGAGCTCGTATCTTGTAACTTGTAACTCGTTACACATTACTCGGAACTTGTATCTTACATCTCGTAGCTCGTAAATTGTTACCGATAAATGGGAACTCGCATCTTGTATCTCGTGACGCATAACTCGGGATTCGGAACTCGAAAGTGTTACCGATAACTCGGAGCTCGTATCCTGTATCACTTACTTTGTAATTCGTAACTCGTAACCCGTAACTCGGAACTTGTATCTTGTATCTAGTAGCTCGTAACTCGTTACCGATAGGTGGAAACTCGCATCTTGTGTCTCATGACGCGAAACTCAGAACTCGGAACTCGTAACGCGTAATCGATAACTCGGAGCTCGTATCTTGTAACTCGTAACTCGTTACCCAGAACTCGGAACTCGTATTTTGTATCTAGTAGCTCGTAACTGATTACTGATTACCTGGAACTCGTATCTTGTGTCTCGTAGCTCGTAACTCGTTACGATAAGTGGGAACTCGCATCTTGTATCTCGTAACTCGTAAATAGTACCTTGTAGTCGTAATTCATAACTCATAACTCTTAAATCTCAGCTTATAACTCGCTACTCATAACCCGGAACTCATAACTTGTGTATCGTAGCTTGTAATTCATTACCAATAACAAGGAACTCGTATCTGGCCTCTCGTAGCTCGTAAATTGTTACCAATAAGTGGGAACTCGCATCTTGTATAACGTGACGCTTAACTCGGGACTCGGAACTCGAAAGTGCTACCGAGAACTCTGAGCTCGTATCTTGTATCACTTAACTTGTAATTCGTAACTCGTAACCAGTAACTCGTTACCCATGACTCGGAACTCGTATCTTGTATCTAGTAGCTCGTAAATCATTACTGATTACCTGGAACTCGTATCTTGAGTCTCGTAGCTTGTAACCTTTTACCAATAACAAGGAACATGTATCTTTTTCCTCTCGTATCTCGTAAATCGTTAACGATATGTGTTAACTCGCAACTTGTACCTGGTGACGCTTAACTCAGGACTTGGAACTCGTAACGCGTTACCGATAACTCGGAGCTCGTATCTTGTATCGCTTAACTTCGAACTCGTGACTTGTAACCCGTAACTCGTTGCCCATAGCTCGGAACTCGTATCTTGAATCTAGTAGCTCGTACCTCATTACTGATTACCTAAAACTCGTATCATGTGTCTCGTAGCTCGTAAGTCGCCACGATAAGTGGGAACTCGCATCTTGTATCTCGTAACTCGTAAATAGTACCTTGTAGTCGTAATTCATAACTCATAACTCTTAAATCTCAGCTTATAACTCGCTACTCATAACCCGGAACTCATAACTTGTGTATCGTAGCTTGTAATTCATTACCAATAACAAGGAACTCGTATCTGGCCTCTCGTAGCTCGTAAATTGTTACCAATAAGTGGGAACTCGCATCTTGTATAACGTGACGCTTAACTCGGGACTCGGAACTCGAAAGTGCTACCGAGAACTCTGAGCTCGTATCTTGTATCACTTAACTTGTAATTCGTAACTCGTAACCAGTAACTCGTTACCCATGACTCGGAACTCGTATCTTGTATCTAGTAGCTCGTAAATCATTACTGATTACCTGGAACTCGTATCTTGAGTCTCGTAGCTTGTAACCTTTTACCAATAACAAGGAACATGTATCTTTTTCCTCTCGTATCTCGTAAATCGTTAACGATATGTGTTAACTCGCAACTTGTACCTGGTGACGCTTAACTCAGGACTTGGAACTCGTAACGCGTTACCGATAACTCGGAGCTCGTATCTTGTATCGCTTAACTTCGAACTCGTGACTTGTAACCCGTAACTCGTTGCCCATAGCTCGGAACTCGTATCTTGAATCTAGTAGCTCGTACCTCATTACTGATTACCTAAAACTCGTATCATGTGTCTCGTAGCTCGTAAGTCGCCACGATAAGTGGGAACTCGCATCCTGTATCTCGTAACTCGTAACTAGTACCTCGTATATCGTAACTCGCAACTTGAAACTCGTAACTCGAAACTTCTAACTCGTAACTCGTAAATCGCAGCTTATAGGTCGCTACTCATAACCCGATTCTCGTATTTTGTGTATCGTAGCTTGTAACCCATTACCAATAACAAGGAACTCGTATCTTGCCTCTCGTAGCTCGTAAATCGTTACCGATAAGTGGGAACTCGCACCTTGTATCTCGCGACGCGTAACTCAGAACTCGGAACTCGTAACGCATTACCGATAACTCGGAGCTTGTCTCTTGTATCTCTTACCTTGTAACTCGTAACTCGTTACCCATTACTCGGAACTCGTATCTTCTGTCTCGGAACTCGCAAATCATTGCCGATAACTTGGAACTCGTATCCTATATAACTCGGAACTGGTATCTTGTATCTAGTAGCTCGTAACTCATTACTGATTACCTGGAACTCGTATCTTGTGTCTCGTAGCTCGTAACTCGTTACGACAAGTGGGAGCTCTCATCTTGTATCTCGTAATTCGTAACTAGTACCTCGTAGATCGTAAGTCTTAATTCGTAACTCGAAAATAGAAACTCGTAACTCGTAACTCGTAAATCGCAGCTTATAACTCGCTACTCATAACCCGGAACTCGTATCTTGTGTATCGTAGCTTGTAACCCATTACCAATAACAAGGAACTCGTATCTTGCCTCTCGTAGCTCGTAAATCGTTACCAATAAGTGGGAACTCGCAACTTGTATCTCGTGACGCGTAGCTCAGAACTAGGAACTCGTAACGCGTTTCCGATAACTCGGAGCTCATATCCTATATATCGTAACTTGAAATCCATTACCGATAACCTGGAACACGTATCTTGCATCTCTTAGCTCGTAAACCGTTACCGTTAAATGGGATCTCGTATCTTGTATCACGTGACGCGTAACTCAGGACTCGGAACTCGAAAGTGTTACCGACAACTCGGAGCTCGTATCTTGTATTTCTTACCTTGTAACTCGTAACTCGTAACCCGTAACTCGTTGCCCATAACTGGGAACTCGAATCTTGATCTCGGTTCTTGTAAATCAATGACGATAACCTTGAACTCGTATCCTAGATCTAATAGTTTGTAACTCATTACCGATAGGTGGAAACTCGCATCTTGTATCGCATGACGCGTAACTCAGAACTCAAAACTCGTAACGCGTAACAGATAACTCGGAGCTCGTATATTGTAACTTGTAACTCGTTACCCATGACTCGGGACTCGTATCTTGTATCTAGCAGCTCGTAACTCATTTATGATTACCTGAAACTCGTATCTTGTGTCTCGTATCTCGTAACTCGTTACGATCAGTGGGAAGTCGCATCTTGTGTCTCGTAACTCGTAACTAGTACCTCGTAGATCGTAAGTCGTAATTCGTAACTCGTAACCCGCACCTGGCAACCCGAAACTCGTAACTCTTTATTCGAAACTCGTAACTCGAAGCTCGTAACTCGAAACTCGTAGCTCGAAACTCGTAACTCGTATCTCGTAACTCGAAACTGGTAACACGAAACTCGTAACTTGAAACTTGTAAATTGCAGCTTATAACTCGCTACTTATAACCCGGAACACGTATCTTGTATATCGTAGCTTGTAACCCATTACCAATAATAAGGAACTCGTACTTGCCTCTCGTAGTTCGTAAATCGTTACCGATAAGTGGAAACTCGTTACTTATATCTTGTGACGCTTAATTCAGAACTTGGAACTCGTAACGCGTTACCGATAACTTGGAGCTTGTATCAGGTATCTCTTACCTTGTAACTCGTAGCTCGTAACTCGTAACGATAAGTGGGTTCTCGTAACTCGTATCTCGTGACGCGTAACTCAGAAATTGGAACTCGTAACGCGTTACCGATAACTCGGAGCTTGTATCCTGTATCTCTTACCTTGTAACTCGTAACTCGTTACCCATTACTCGTACCTCGTATCTTCTATCTCGGATCTCGCAAATCATTACCGATAACCTGGAGCTAGATCTTGCATCTCGCAGCTCGTAACTCGTTACCGATAGGTGGATACTCGCATCTTGTATCTCATGACGCGAAACTCAGAACCCGGAACGCGTAACGCGTAACCGATTACTCGGAGCTCGTATCTTGTAACTCGTAACTCATTACCTATAACTCGGAACTCGTAATTTGTATCTAGTAGCTCTTAACTCATTACTGATTACCTGGAACTCGTATCTTGTGTCTCATAGCTTGTAACCTTTTACCAATAACAAGGAACACGTATCTTTTTCCTCTCGTATCTCGTAAATCGATACCGATAGGTGTTAACTCGCAACTTGTACCTCGTGACGCATAACTCAGGACTTGAAACCCGTAAGGCGTTACCGATAGCTCGGAGCTCGTATCTTGTATCGCTCACCTTGTAACTCGTAACTCATAACCCGTAACTCGTTGCCCATAACTCAGAACTCGTATCTTGTATCTAGTAGCTCGTAACTCATTACTGATTACCTGGAACTCGTATCTTGTGTCTCGTAGCTCGTTAGTCGCTACGATAAGTGGGAACTCGCATCCTGTATCTCGTAACTCGTAACAAGTACCTTGTATATCGTAACTCGCAGCTCGAAACTCGTAACTACAAACTCGTAACTCGTAACTCGTAAATCGCAGCTTATAACTCGCTATTCATAACACGGGAATCGTATCTTGTCTATCGTAACTTTAAATCCATTACCGATAACCTGGAACTCGTATCTTATATATTGTAACTTGTAATCTATTACCGATAACCTGGAACTCGTATCTTGCATCTCGTTACGCGTAACTCAGGACTCGGAACTTAAAAGTGTTACCGATAACTCGGAGATCGTATTTTGTATCTCTTACATTGTAACACGTAACTCGTAGCTCATAACTCGTTACCCACTACTAGGAACTCGTATCTTCTATCTCGGATCTCGCAAATCATTGCCGATAACCTGAAACTCGTATCCTAGATCTTGAAGATCGTAACTCGTTACCAATAAGTGGGAACTCGTATCTTGTATATCGTGACGCGTAACTCGGGACTCGGAACTCGAAAGTGTTACCGATAACTCGGAGCTCGTATCTTGTAACTGGTAACTCGTTACCCATAACTCGGAACTCGTATCTTATATATCATAACTTGTAATCCATTACCGATAACCTGGAACTCGTGTCTTGCATCTCGTAGCTCGTAACTCGTAACTAGTACCTCGTAGGTCGTAAGTCGTAATTCGTAACTCGTATCTCATATATCGCAGCTTATAACTCGCTACTCATAACACGGAACTCGTATCCTGTGTATCGTAGCTTGTAACTCATTACCAATAACAAGGAACTCATGTCTTGCCTCTCGTATCTCGTAAATCGTTACCGATAGGTGGAAACTCGCATCTTGTATCTCATGAAGCGAAACCCAGAAATCGGACTAGTATCGCGTTACCGATAAGTCGGAGCTCGTATCTTGTAACTCGTAACTCGTTACTCGTAACTCGGAACTCGTATCTTGTATCTAGTAGCTCTTAACCCATTACTGATTACCTGGAACTCGTATCTTGTGTCTCCTAGCTTGTAACCTTTTACCAATAACAAGGAACACGTATCTTATTCCTCTCGTATCTCGTAAATTGTTACCGATGAGTGTTAACTCGCAGCTTGTACCTCGTGACGCGTAACTCAGGACTTGGAACTCGTAACGCGTTACCGATAACTCGGAGCTCGTATCTTGTATCGCTTACCTTGTAACTCGTAACTCGTAACCCGTAACTCGTTGCCCATAACTCGGAACTCGTATCTTGTATCTAGTAGCTCGTAACTCATTACTGATTACCTGGAACTCGTATCTTGTGTCTCCTAGCTTGTAACCTTTTACCAATAACAAAGTACTTGTGTCTTGCCTCTCGTAGCTCGTAAATCGTTACCGATAGGTGGAAACTCGCATCTTGTATATTATGAAGCGAAACCCAGAAATCGGAACTAGTATTGCGTTACCGATAAGTCGGAGCTCGTATCTTGTAACTCGTAACTCGTTACCCGTAACTCGGAACTCGTATCTTGTATCTAGTAGCTCTTAACCCATTACTGATTACCTGGAACTCGTATCTTGTGTCTCCTAGCTTGTAACCTTTTACCAATAACAAGGAACACGTATCTTATTCCTCTCGTATCTCGTAAATTGTTACCGATGAGTGTTAACTCGCAGCTTGTACCTCGTGACGCGTAACTCAGGACTTGGAACTCGTAACGCGTTACCGATAACTCGGAGCTCGTATCTTGTATCGCTTACCTTGTAACTCGTAACTCGTAACCCGTAACTCGTTGCCCATAACTCGGAACTCGTATCTTGTATCTAGTAGCTCGTAACTCATTACTGATTACCTGGAACTCGTATCTTGTGTCTCCTAGCTTGTAACCTTTTACCAATAACAAAGTACTCGTGTCTTGCCTCTCGTAGCTCGTAAATCGTTACCGATAGGTGGAAACTCGCATCTTGTATATCATGAAGCGAAACCCAGAAATCGGAACTAGTATTGCGTTACCGATAAGTCGGAGCTCGTATCTTGTAACTCGTAACTCGTTACCCGTAACTCGGAACTCGTATCTTGTATCTAGTAGCTCTTAACCCATTACTGATTACCTGGAACTCGTATCTTGTGTCTCCTAGCTTGTAACCTTTTACCAATAACAAGGAACACGTATCTTATTCCTCTAGTATCTCGTAAATCGTTACCGATAAGTGTTAACTCGCAGCTTGTACCTCGTGACGCGTAACTCAGGACTTGCAACTCGTAACGCGTTACCGATAACTCGGAGCTTTTATCTTGCCTCTCGTAGCTCGTAAATCGTTACCAATAAGTAGGAACTCGCATCTTGTATCTCGTGTCGCGTAACTCGGGACTCGGAACTCGAAAGTGCTACCGATAACCCGGAGCTCGTATCTTGTATCACTTAGCTTGTAATTCGTAACTCGTAGCCCGTAACTCGTTGCCCATAACTCGGAACTCGAATCTTGATCTCGGATCTTGTAAAACAATGACGATAACCTCGAACCCGTATCCTAGATCTAATAGTTTGTAACTCGTTACCGATAGGTGGAAACACGCATCTTGTATCCCGTGACGCGTAACTCAGAACACGAAACTCGTAACGTGTAACAGATACCATGGACCTCGTATCTTGTAACTCGTAACTCGTTACCCGTAACTCGGAACTCGTATCTTGTATCTAGTAGCTCTTAACCCATTACTGATTACCTGGAACTCGTATCTTGTGTCTCCTAGCTTGTAACCTTTTACCAATAACAAGGAACACGTATCTTATTCCTCTCGTATCTCGTAAATTGTTACCGATGAGTGTTAACTCGCAGCTTGTACCTCGTGACGCGTAACTCAGGACTTGGAACTCGTAACGCGTTACCGATAACTCGGAGCTCGTATCTTGTATCGCTTACCTTGTAACTCGTAACTCGTAACCCGTAACTCGTTGCCCATAACTCGGAACTCGTATCTTGTATCTAGTAGCTCGTAACTCATTACTGATTACCTGGAACTCGTATCTTGTGTCTCCTAGCTTGTAACCTTTTACCAATAACAAAGTACTCGTGTCTTGCCTCTCGTAGCTCGTAAATCGTTACCGATAGGTGGAAACTCGCATCTTGTATATCATGAAGCGAAACCCAGAAATCGGAACTAGTATTGCGTTACCGATAAGTCGGAGCTCGTATCTTGTAACTCGTAACTCGTTACCCGTAACTCGGAACTCGTATCTTGTATCTAGTAGCTCTTAACCCATTACTGATTACCTGGAACTCGTATCTTGTGTCTCCTAGCTTGTAACCTTTTACCAATAACAAGGAACACGTATCTTATTCCTCTAGTATCTCGTAAATCGTTACCGATAAGTGTTAACTCGCAGCTTGTACCTCGTGACGCGTAACTCAGGACTTGCAACTCGTAACGCGTTACCGATAACTCGGAGCTTTTATCTTGCCTCTCGTAGCTCGTAAATCGTTACCAATAAGTAGGAACTCGCATCTTGTATCTCGTGTCGCGTAACTCGGGACTCGGAACTCGAAAGTGCTACCGATAACCCGGAGCTCGTATCTTGTATCACTTAGCTTGTAATTCGTAACTCGTAGCCCGTAACTCGTTGCCCATAACTCGGAACTCGAATCTTGATCTCGGATCTTGTAAAACAATGACGATAACCTCGAACCCGTATCCTAGATCTAATAGTTTGTAACTCGTTACCGATAGGTGGAAACACGCATCTTGTATCCCGTGACGCGTAACTCAGAACACGAAACTCGTAACGTGTAACAGATACCATGGACCTCGTATCTTGTAACTCGTAACTCGTTACCCATGACTCGGAACTCGTATCTTGTATCTAGTAGCTCGTAACTTGTACCTCGTACATCGTAAGTCGTAATTCGTAACTGGTAACTCGTATATCGTAACTCGCAACTCGAAACTCGAAACTCGAAACTCGTAACTCGTAACTCGTAACTCGTAAATCGCAGCTCATAACTCGCTACTCATAACCCGGAACTCGTATCTTGTGTATCGTAGCTAGTAACCCATTAGCAATAACAAGGAACTCGTATCTTGCCTCTCGTAGCTCGTAAATCGTTACCGATGAGTGGGAACTCGCATCTTGTATCGCGTGACGTGTTACTTAGAACTCGGAACTTGTAACACGTTACCGATAGCTAGGAGCTCGTATCCTGCAACTAGTAGCTCGTAACTCATTACTGATTAACTAGAACTCGTATCTTGTGCCTCGTAGCTCGTAACTCGTAACGATAAGTGGAAACTCGCATCTTGTATCGCGTGACGTGTAACTTAGAACTCGGAACTCGTAACGCGTTACCGATAACTCGGGGCTCGTATCTTGTAACTCGTAACTCGTTACCCATAACTCGGGACTTGTATCTTGTATCTAGTAGCTCGTAACTCGTTACCGATAGGTGGAAACTCGCATCTTGTGTCTCAGGACGCGAAACTCAGAACTCGGAACTCGTAACGCGTAATCGATAACTCGGAGCTCGTATCTTGTAACTCGTAACTCGTTACCCAGAATTCGGAACTGGTATCTTGTATCTAGTAGCTCGTAACTCATTACTGATTACCTGGAACTTGTATCTTGTGTCTCGTAGCTCGTGACTCGTTACGATAAGTGGGAACTCGCATCTTGTATCTCGTAACTCGTAAATAGTACCTCGTAGATAGTAAGTCGTAATTCGTAAATCGAAACTCGTATATCGTAACTCGTAACTCGCAACTCGCAACTCGTAACTCGAAACTCGTAACTCGTTGCTCGTAAATCGCGGCTTATAACTCGCTACTCATAATCCCGAACTCGTATCCTGTGTATCGTAGCTTGTAACTCATTACCAATAACAAGGAACTCGTGTCTTGCCTCTCGTAGCTCGTAAATCGTTACCGATAGGTGGAAACTCGCATCTTGTATCTCATGAAGCGAAACCCAGAAATCGGAACTAGTATCGCGTTACCGATAAGTCGGAGCTCGTATCTTGTAACCCGTAACTCGTTACCCGTAACTCGGAACTCGTATCTTGTATCTAGTAGCTCTTAACTCATTACTGATTACCTGAAACTCGTATCTTGTGTCTCGTAGCTTGTAGCCTTTTACCAATAACAAGGAACACGTATCTTTTTCCTCTCGTATCTCGTAAATCGTTACGAATAAGCTTTAATTCGCAACTTGTACCTCGTGACGCGTAATTCATGACTTGGAACTCGTAACGCGTTACCGATGACTCGGAGCTCGTATCTTGTATCGCTTACCTTGTAACTCGTAACTTGTAACCCGTAACTCGTTGCCCATAACTCGGAACTCGTATCTTGTAACTAGTAGCTCGTAACTCATTACTGGTCACCTGGAACTCGTATCTTGTGTCTCGTAGCTCGTAAGTCGCTACGATAAGTGGGAACTCGCAACCTGTATCTCGTAACTCGTAACTAGTACCTCGTATATCGTAACTCGCAACTCGAAACTCGTAACTCGAAATTCTTAACTCGTAACTCGAAACTCGTAACTCGTAACTCGTAACTCGTATATCGCAGCTTATAACTCGCTACTCATAACCCGGATCTCGTATCTTGTGTATCGTAGCTTGTAACCCATTACCAATAACAAGGAACTCGTATCTTGCCTCTCGTAGCTCGTAAATCGTTACCGATAAGTGGGAACTCGCAACTTGTATCTCGTGGCGCGTAGCTCAGAACTAGGAACTCGTAACGCGTTACCGATAACTCGGAGCTCGTATCTTATATATCGTAACTTGAAATCCATTACCGATAACCTGGAAATCGTATCTTATATATCGTATCTTGTAATCCATTACCGATAACCTGGAACTCGTATCTTACATCTCGTAGCTCGTAAATCGTTACCGATAAATGGGAACTCGCATCTTGTATCTCGTAACGCGTAACTCGAAAGTTTTATCGATAACTCGGAGCTCGTATCTTGTATCACTCACCTTGCAACTCGTAACTCGTAACCCGTATCTCGTTGCCCATAACTCGGAACTCGAATCTTGATCTCGGATCTTGTAAATCAATTACGATAACCTCGAACTCGTATCCTAGATCTAGTAGTTCGTAACTCGTTAACGATAGGTGGAAACTCGCATCTTGTATCTCATGATGCGAAACTCATAACTCAGAACTTGGAACGCGTAACCGATAACTCGGAGCTCGTATCTTGTAACTTGTAACTCGTTACCCATAACTCTGAACTCGTATAGTGCCTCTCATAGCTCGTAGATTGTTACCGATAAACGGGAACTCGCATCTTGTATCTCGTGACGCATAAGTCAGGACTCGGAACTCGAAAGTGTTACCGATAACTCGCAGCTCGTATCTTGTAACACTTACTTTGTAGATCGTAACCCGTAACTCGTTGCCCATAACTCGGATCTCTAATCTTGATCTCGGATCTTGTAAATCAATGACGATAACCTCGAACTCGTATCCTAGATCCAGTAGTTCGTAACTCGTTACCGATAGGTGGAAACTCGCATCTTGTATCTCATGACGCGCAATCCAGAACTCTGAACTCGTAACGCGTAACCCATAACTCGGAACTCGTATCTTGTATCTAGTAGCTCGTTACTCATTACTGATTACCTGGAACTTGTATCTTGTGTCTCGTAGCTCGTGACTCGTTACGATAAGTGGGCACTCGCATCTTGTATTACGTAACTCGTAAATAGTACCTCGTAGATAGTAAGTCGTAATTCGTAAATCGAAACTCGTATATCGTAACTCGTAACTCGCAACTCGTAACTCGTAACTCGTAACTCGTAACTCGAAACTCGTAACTCGTTACTCGTAAATCGCGGCTTATAACTCGCTACTCATAATCCCGAACTCGTATCCTGTGTATCGTAGCTTGTAACTCATTACCAATAACAAGGAACTCGTGTCTTGCCTGTCGTAGCGCGTAAATCGTTACCGATAGGTGGAAACTCGCATCTTGTATCTCATGAAGCGAAACCCAGAAATCGGAACTAGTATCGTGTTACCGATAAGTCGGAGCTCGTATCTTGTAACCCGTAACTCGTTACCCGTAACTCGGAACTCGTATCTTGTATCTAGTAGCTCTTAACTCATTACTGATTACCTGGAACTCGTATCTTGTGTCTCGTAGCTTGTAGCCTTTTACCAATAACAAGAAACACGTATCTTTTTCCTCTCGTATCTCGTAAATCGTTACGAATAAGCTTTAATTCGCAACTTGTACCTCGTGACGCGTAATTCATGACTTGGAACTCGTAACGCGTTACCGATGGCTCGGAGCTCGTAGCTTGTATCGTTTACCTTGCAACTCGTAACTCGTAACCCGTAACTCGTTGCCGATAACTCTGAACTCGTATCTTGTAACTAGTAGCTCGTAACTCATTACTGGTTACCTGGAACTCGTATCTTGTGTCTCGTAGATCGTAAGTCGCTACGATAAGTGGGAACTCGCAACCTGTATCTCGTAACTCGTAACTAGTACCTCGTATATCGTAACTCGCAGCTCGAAACTCGTAACTCGAAATTCGAAACTCGTAACTCGAAACTCGTAACTCGTAACTCGTAAATCGCAGCTTATAACTCGCTACTCATAACCCGGAACTCGTATCTTGTGTATCGTAGCTTGTAACCCTTCACCAATAACAAGGATCTCGTATCTTGCCTCTTGTAGCTCGTAAATCGTTACCAATAAGTGGGAACTCGCATCTTGTATCTCGTGACGCGTAACTCGAAAGTTTTATCCATAACGCGGAGCTCGTATCATGTATCACTTACCTTGCAACTCGTAATTCGTAACCCGTTACTCGTTGCCTATAGCTCGGAACTCGAATCTTGATCTCGGATCTTGTAAATCAATCACGATAACCTCGAACTCGTATCCTAGATCTAGTAGTTCGTAACTCGTTACCGACAGGTGGAGACTCGCATCTTGTATATCATGACGTGAAGCTCAGAACTCGGAACTCGTAACGCGTAACCTATAACTCGGAGCTCGTTTCGTGTAACTCGAAACTCGTTACTTATAACTCGGAACGCGCATCTAGTATCTAGTGGCTCGTAACTCATTACTGATTACCTGGAACTCGCATCTTGTATCTCGTAACTCGTAACTAGTACCTCGTAGATTGTAGATTGTAAGTCGTAATTCGTAACTCGTAAATCGTATATCGTTACTCGCAACTCGAAACTAGTAACTCGAAACTCGTAAATCGCATCTTATAACTCGCTACTCATAACCCGGGGCTCGTATCTTGTGTATCGTAGCATGTAACCCATTACCAATAACAAGGAACTCGTATCTGGCGTCTCGTAGCTCGTGAATTGTTACCGATAAGTGGGAACTCGCAACTTGTATCTCGTGACGCGTAACTCAGAACTTGGAACTAGAAACGCGTTACCGATAACTCGGAGATTGTATCTTGTATCTCTTACCTTGTAACTCGTAACTCGTTACCCATTACTCGGAACTCGTATCTTCTATCTCGCAAATCATTGCCGATAACCTCGAACTCATATCCTAGATCTAGTAGTTCGTAACTCGTTACCGATAGGTGGAAACTCGCATCTTGTATCTCGTGACGCGTAACTCAGGCCTCGGAACTCGAAAGTGTTACCGACAACTCGGAGCTCGTATCTTGTAAGTCGTAACTCGTTACCCATCACTCGTAACTCGTATCTAGTAGCTCGTAACTCATTACTGATTACCTGGAACTCATTCTAGTGTCTCGTAGCTCGTAACTCGTTACGATAAGTGGGACCTCGCATCTTGTATCTCGTAACTCGTAACTAGTACCTCGTACATCGTAAGTTGTAATTCATAATTCGAAACTCGTATATCGTAATTCGCAACTCGAAACTCGTAACTGGAAACTGGTATCTCGTAACTCGTAAGTCGCAGCTTATAACCCGCTACTCATAACCCGGTACTCGTACCTTGTGTTTCATAGCTTGTAACCCATTACCAATAACAAAGAACTCGTATCTTGCCTCTCGTAGCTCGTAAATCGTTACCGACAAGTGGGAACTCGCAACTTGTATCTCGTGACGCGTAACTCAGAACTTGGAACTCGTAACGCGTTACCGATAACTCGGAGCTTGTATCTCTTACCTTGTAACACGTAACCCCTTACCCGGAACTCGTATCTTCTATCTCGGATCTCGCAAATCATTACCGATAACCTGGAACTCGTATACTAGATCTTGAAGATAGTAACTCGTTACCAGTAAGTGGGAACTCGCATCTTGTATCTCGTAACTCGTAACTAGTACCTCGTACATCGTAAGTTGTAATTCATAATTCGAAACTCGTATATCGTAATTCGCAACTCGAAACTCGTAACTGGAAACTGGTATCTCGTAACTCGTAAGTCGCAGCTTATAACCCGCTACTCATAACCCGGTACTCGTACCTTGTGTTTCATAGCTTGTAACCCATTACCAATAACAAAGAACTCGTATCTTGCCTCTCGTAGCTCGTAAATCGTTACCGACAAGTGGGAACTCGCAACTTGTATCTCGTGACGTGTAACTCAGAACTCGGAACTAGTAACGCGTTACCGATAACTCGGAGCTCGTATCTTGTATCACTTACCTTGTAACTCGTACCTCGTGGATCGTAAGTCGTAATTTGTAACTCGCAACACGAAACTCGTAACTCGAAGCTCGTAACTTGTAACTCGTAACTCGTAACTCGTGAATCGCATCTTATAACTCGCTACTCATAACCCGGAACTCGTATCTTGTGTATCGTAACTTGTAACCCATTACCAATAACAAGGAACTCGTATCTTGCCTCTCGTAACTCGTAAATCGTTACCAATAAGTGGGAACTCGCAACTTGTATCTCGTACGTACGTATATCGTAACTCGCAAAACGCAAATCGCAACTCGAAACTCGTAACTCGTAACTCGTAACTCGTAACTCGTAACTTGTAACTCGTAACTCGTAACTCGTAACTCGTAACTCGTAACTCGTAACTCGTAACTCGTAACTCGTAACTCGTAACTCGTAACTCGTAACTCGTAACTCGTAACTCGTAACTCGTAACTCGTAACTCGTAACTCGTTACTCGTAAATCGCGGCTTATAACTCGCTACTCATAACCCGGAACTCGTATCCTGTGTATCGTAGCTTGTAACTCATTACCAATAACAAGGAACTCATGTCTTGCCTCTCGTAGCTCGTAAATCGTCACCGATAGGTGGAAACTCGCATCTTGTATCTCATGAAGCGAAACTTAGAAATCGGAACTAGTATCGCGTTACCGATAAGTCGGAGCTCGTATCTTGTAACTCGTAACTCGTTACCCGTAACTCGGAACTCGTATCTTGTATCTAGTAGCTCTTAACCCATTACTGATTACTTGGAACCCGTATCTTGTGTCTCCTAGCTTGTAACCTTTTACCAATAACAAAGAACTCGTGTCTTGCCTCTCGTAGCTCGTAAATCGTCACCGATAGGTGGAAACTCGCATCTTGTATATCATGAAGCGAATCCCAGAAATCGGAACTAGTATTGCGTTACCGATAAGTCGGAGCTCGTATCTTGTAACTCGTAACTCGTTACCCGTAACTCGGAACTCGTATCTTGTATCTAGTAGCTCTTAACACATTACTGATTACCTGGAACTCGTATCTTGTGTCTCGTAGCTTGTAACCTTTTACCAATAACAAGGAACACGTATCTTTTTCCTCTCGTATCTCGTAAATCGTTACCAGTAAGTGGGAACTCGCAACTTGTATCTCGTGACGCGTAGCTCAGAACTAGGAACTCGTAACGCGTTTCCGATAACTCGGAGCTCATATCTTATATATCGTAACTTGAAATCCATTACCGATAACCTGGAACACGTATCTTGCATCTCTTAGCTCGTAAACCGTTACCGTTAAATGGGATCTCGTATCTTGTATCACGTGACGCGTAACTCAGGACTCGGAACTCGAAAGCGTTACCGACAACTCGGAGCTCGTATCTTGTATCACTTACCTTGTAACTCGTAACTCGTTGATCATAACTCGGAACTCGAGTCTTGATCTCGGATCTTGTAAGTCAATGACGATAACCTAGAATTCGTATCCTAGATCTAGTAGTTCGTAACTCGTTACCTATAGGTGGAAACACGCATCTTTTATCTCATGACGCGAAACTCAGAACTCGGAACTCGTAACGCGTAACCGATAACTCGGAGCTCGTATCTTGTAACTCGTAACTCGTTACCCATAACTCGGAACTCGTATCTTATATATTGTAACTTGTAATCCATTACCGATAACCTGAAACTCGTATCTTGCATCTCGTAGCTCGTAAATCGTTACCGATAAATGGGAACTCGCAACTTGTATCTCGTGACGCGTAACTCAGAACTTGAAACTCGTAACGCGTTACCGATAACTCGGAGCTCGTATCTTGTATTTCTTACCTTGTAACTCGTAACTCGTACCCGTAACTCGTTGCCCATAACTGGGAACTCGAATCTTGATCTCGGTTCTTGTAAATCAATGACGATATCCTCGAACTCCTATCCTAGATCTAGTAGTTCGTAACTCGTTACCTATAGGTGGAAACTCGCATCTTTTATCTCATGACGCGAAACTAAGAACTCGGAAGTCGTAACGCGTAACCGATAACTCGGAGCTCGTATCTTGTAATTCGTAACTCGTTACCCATAACTCGGAACTCATATCTTATATATCGTAACTTGTAATCCATTCCCGATAACTGGGAACTTGCATCTTGTATCTCGTGACGCGTAACTTGGGACTCGAAACGCGTAACAGATAACTTGGAGCTCGTATCTTGTAACTCGTAACTCGTTACCCATGATTCGGAACTCGTATCTTGTATCTAGTAGCTCGTAAATCATTACTGATTACCTGGAACTCGTATCTTGTGTCTCGTAGCTCGTAACTAGTACCTCGTACGTCGTAAGTCGTAATTCGTAACTGGTAACTCGTATATCGTAACTCGCAACTCGAAACTCGAAACTCGTAACTCGTAACTCGTAACTCGTAACTCGTAACTCGTAACTCGTAACTCGTAACTCGTAACTCGTAACTCGTAACTCGTAACTCGTAACTCGTAACTCGTAACTCGTAACTCGTAACTCGTAACTCGTAACTCGTAACTCGTAACTCGTAACTCGTAACTCGTAACTCGTAACTCGTAACTCGTAACTCGTAACTCGTAACTCGTAACTCGTAACTCGTAACTCGTAACTCGTAACTCGTAACTCGTAACTCGTAACTCGTAACTCGTAACTCGTAACTCGTAACTCGTAACTCGTAACTCGTAACTCGTAACTCGTAACTCGTAACTCGTAACTCGTAACTCGTAACTCGTAAATCGCAGCTTACAGCTCGCTACTCATAACCCGGAACTCGTATCTTGTGTATCGTAGCTTGTAACCCATAAGCAATAAAAAGGAACTCGTATCTTGCCTCTCGTAGCTCGTAAATCGTTACCGATAAGTGGGAACTCGCATCTTGTATCGCGTGACGTGTAACTTAGAACTCGGAACTCATAACGCGTTACCGATAACTGGGAGCTCGTATCTTGTAACTCGTAACTCGTTACCCATAACTCGGAACTTGTATCTTGTATCTAGTAGCTCGTAACTCGTTACCGATAGGTGGAAACTCGCATCTTGTGTCTCATGACGCGAAACTCAGAACTCGGAACTCGTAACGCGTAATCGATAATTCGGAGCTCGTATCTTGTAACTCGTACCTCGTTACCCAGAACTCGGAACTCGTATCTTATATCTAGTAGCTCGTAACTCATTACTGATTACCTGAAACTCGTATCTTGTGTCTCGTAGCTCGTATCTCATTACGATAAGTGGGAACTCGCATCTTGTATCTCGTAACTCGTAAATAGTACCTCGTAGATCGTAAGTCGTAATTTGTAAATCGAAACTCGTATATCGTTACTCGCAACTCGCAACTCGCAACTCGAAACTCGTAACTCGTAACTCGTAACTCGAAACTCGTAACTCGTAACTCGTAACTCGAAACTCGTAACTCGTAACTCGTAACTCGTAAATCGCGGCTTATAACTCGCTATTCATAACCCAGGACTCGTATCCTGTGTATCGTAGCTTGTAACTCATTACCAATAACAAGGAACTCGTGTCTTGCCTCTCGTAGCTCGTAAATCGTTACCGATAGGTGGTAACTCCCATCTTGTATATCATGAAGCGAAACCCAGAAATCGGAACTAGTATCGCGTTACCGATAAGTCGGAGCTCGTATCTTGTAACTCGTAACTCGTTACCCGTAACTCGGAACTCGTATCTTGTATCTAGTAGCTCTTAACCCATTACTGATTACCTGGAACCCGTATCTTGTGTCTCCTAGCTTGTAACCTTTTACCAATAACAAAGAACTCGTGTCTTGCCTCTCGTAGCTCGTAAATCGTTACCGATAGGTGGAAACTCGCATCTTGTATATCATGAAGCGAAACCCAGAAATCGGAACTAGTATTGCGTTACCGATAAGTCGGAGCTCGTATCTTGTAACTCGTAACTCGTTACCCGTAACTCGGAACTCGTATCTTGTATCTAGTAGCTCTTAACCCATTACTGATTACCTGGAACTCGTATCTTGTGTCTCCTAGCTTGTAACCTTTTACCAATAACAAGGAACACGTATCTTATTCCTCTCGTATCTCGTAAATCGTTACCGATAAGTGTTAACTCGCAGCTTGTACCTCGTGACGCGTAACTCAGGACTTGGAACTCGTAACGCGTTACCGATAACTCGGAGCTTGTCGCGTGTATCTCTTACCTTGTAACTCGTAACTCGTTACCCATTACTCGGAACTCGTATCTTCTGTCACGGATCTCGCAAATCATTGCCGATAACCTGGAACTCGTATCTTGCATCTCGTAGCTCGTAAATCGTTACCGATAAATGGGAACTCGCATCTTGTATCTCGTAACTTGTAACTAATGTCTCGTAGATCGTAAGTCGTAATTCGTAACTCGTATATCGCAACTCGCAACTCGAAACTCGTAACTCGAAACTCGCAACTCGTATCTCGTAAATCGCAGCTTATAACTCGCTATTCATAACACGGAAATCGTGTCTTGTCTATCGTAGATTGTAACCCATTACCAATAACAAGGAACTTTTATCTTGCCTCTCGTAGCTCGTAAATCGTTACCAATAAGTAGGAACTCGCATCTTGTATCTCGTGTCGCGTAACTCGGGACTCGGAACTCGAAAGTGCTACCGATAACCCGGAGCTCGTATCTTGTATCACTTAGCTTGTAATTCGTAACTCGTAGCCCGTAACTCGTTGCCCATAACTCGGAACTTGAATCTTGATCTCGGATCTTGTAAATCAATGACGATAACCTCGAACCCGTATCCTAGATCTAATAGTTTGTAACTCGTTACCGATAGGTGGAAACACGCATCTTGTATCCCGTGACGTGTAACTCAGAACACGAAACTCGTAACGCGTAACAGATACCATGGACCTCGTATCTCGTAACTCGTTACCCATGACTCGGAACTCGTATCTTGTATCTAGTAGCTCGTAACTTGTACCTCGTACATCGTAAGTCGTAATTCGTAACTGGTAACTCGTATATCGTAACTCGCAACTCGAAGCTCGAAACTCGTAACTCGTAACTCGTAACTCGTAAATCGCAGCTCATAACTCGCTACTCATAACCCGGAACTCGTATCTTGTGTATCGTAGCTAGTAACCCATTAGCAATAACAAGGAACTCGTATCTTGCCTCTCGTAGCTCGTAAATCGTTACCGATAAGTGGGAACTCGCATCTTGTATCGCGTGACGTGTTACTTAGAACTCGGAACTTGTAACGCGTTACCGATAGCTAGGAGCTCGTATCCTGCAACTAGTAGCTCGTAACTCATTACTGATTAACTAGAACTCGTATCTTGTGCCTCGTAGCTCGTAACTCGTAACGATAAGTGGGAACTCGCATCTTGTATCGCGTGACGTGTAACTTAGAACTCGGAACTCGTAACGCGTTACCGATAACTCGGGGCTCGTATCTTGTAACTCGTAACTCGTTACCCATAACTCGGGACTTGTATCTTGTATCTAGTAGCTCGTAACTCGTTACCGATAGGTGGAAACTCGCATCTTGTGTCTCAGGACGCGAAACTCAGAAATCGGAACTCGTAACGCGTAATCGATAACTCGGAGCTCGTATCTTGTAACTCGTAACTCGTTACCCAGAATTCGGAACTCGTATCTTGTATCTAGTAGCTCGTAACTCATTACTGATTACCTGGAACTTGTATCTTGTGTCTCGTAGCTCGTGACTCGTTACGATAACTCGGAGCTCGTATCTTGTGTCTCGTAGTTCGTAACTCATTACAAATGTAAACTCTCATCTTGTATCTCGTAATTCGTAACTAGTACCTCGTAGATCGTAAGTCTTAATCCGTAACTCGTATATCGTAACTCGCAACTCGAAACTCGTAACTCGTAACTCGTAAATCGCAGCTTATAACTCGCTACTCATAACCCGGAACTCGTATCTTGCCTCTCGTAGCTCGTAAATCGTTACCGATAAGTGGGAACTCGCAACTTGTATCTCGTGACGCGTAGCTCAGAACTAGGAACTCGTAACGCGTTACCGATAACTCGGAGCTCGTATCTTATATATCGTAACTTGAAATCCATTACCGATAACCTGGAACTCGTATCTTATATATCGTAACTTGTAATCCATTACCGATAACCTGAAACTCGTATCTTGCATCTCGTAGCTCGTAAATCGTTACCGATAAATGGGAACTCGCAACTTGTATCTCGTGACGCGTAACTCAGAACTTGAAACTCGTAACGCGTTACCGATAACTCGGAGCTCGTATCTTGTATTTCTTACCTTGTAACTCGTAACTCGTACCCGTAACTCGTTGCCCATAACTGGGAACTCGAATCTTGATCTCGGATCTTGTAAATCAATCACGATAACCTCGAACTCGTATCCTAGATCTAGTAGTTCGTAACTCGTTACCGACAGGTGGAGACTCGCATCTTGTATATCATGACGTGAAGCTCAGAACTCGGAACTCGTAACGCGTAACCGATAACTTGGAGCTCGTTTCTTGTAACTCGAAACTCGTTACTTATAACTCGGAACGCGCATCTTGTATCTCGTAACTCGTAACTAGTACCTCGTAGATTGTAAGTCGTAATTCGTAACTCGTAAATCGTATATTGTTACTCGCAACTCGAAACTCGTAACTCGAAACTCGTAAATCGCATCTTATAACTCGCAACTCATAGCCCGGAGCTCGTATCTTGTGTATCGTAGCATGTAACCCATTACCAATAACAAGGAACTCGTATCTGGCGTCTCGTAGCTCGTGAATTGTTACCGATAAGTGGGAACTCGCAACTTGTATCTCGTGACGCGTAACTCAGAACTTGGAACTAGAAACGCGTTACCGATAACTCGGAGATTGTATCTTGCATCTCTTACCTTGTAACTCGTAACTCGTTACCCATTACTCGGAACTCGTATCTTCTATCTCGCAAATCATTGCCGATAACCTCGAACTCATATCCTAGATCTAGTAGTTCGTAACTCGTTACCGATAGGTGGAAACTCGCATCTTGTATCTCGTGACGCGTAACTCAGGACTCGGAACTCGAAAGTGTTACCGACAACTCGGAGCTCGTATCTTGTAAGTCGTAACTCGTTACCCATCACTCGTAACTTGTATCTAGTAGCTCGTAACTCATTACTGATTACCTGGAACTGATATCTTGTGTCTCGTAGCTCGTAACTCGTTACGATAAGTGGGAACTCGCATCTTGTATCTCGTAACTCGTAACTAGTACCTCGTACATCGTAAGTTGTAATTCATAATTCGAAACTCGTATATCGTAATTCGCAACTCGAAACTCGTAACTGGAAACTGGTATCTCGTAACTCGTAAGTCGCAGCTTATAACCCGGTACTCATAACCCGGTACTCGTATCTTGTGTTTCATAGCTTGTAACCCATTACCAATAACAAAGAACTCGTATCTTGCCTCTCGTAGCTCGTAAATCGTTACCGACAAGTGGGAACTCGCAACTTGTATCTCGTGACGCGTAACTCAGAACTTGGAACTCGTAACGCGTTACCGACAACTCGGAGCTTGTATCTCTTACCTTGTAACACGTAACCCCTTACCCGGAACTCGTATCTTCTATCTCGGATCTCGCAAATCATTACCGATAACCTGGAACTCGTATACTAGATCTTGAAGATAGTAACTCGTTACCAGTAAGTGGGAACTCGCATCTTGTATCTCGTAACGTGTAACTCAGAACTCGGAACTAGTAACCCGTTACCGATAACTCGGAGCTCGTATCTTGTATCACTTACCTTGTAACTCGTAACTCGTACCTCGTGGATCGTAAGTCGTAATTCGTAACTCGCAACTCGAAACTCGTAACTCGAAGCTCGTAACTTGTAACTCGTAACTCGTAACTCGTGAATCGCATCTTATAACTCGCTACTCATAACCCGGAACTCGTATCTTGTGTATCGTAACTTGTAACCCATTACCAATAACAAGGAACTCGTATCTTGCCTCTCGTAGCTCGTAAATCGTTACCAATAAGTGGGAACTCGCAACTTGTATCTCGTGACGCGTAACTCAGAACTAGTATCTCGTAACTTGTTAACGATAACTCGGAGCTCGTATCTCTTACCATGTAACTCGTAACTCATGACTCGTTACCCATTACTCGGAACTCGTATCTTCTATCTCGAATCTCGCAAATCATTGCCGATAACCTGGAACTTGTATCCTAGATCTTAAAGATCTTAACTCGTTATCAATAAGTGGGAACTCGCATCTTGTATCTCGTGACGCGTAACTCAGGACTCGGAACTCGAAAGTGTTACCGATAACTCGCAGCTCGTATCTTGTATCACTTACCTTGTAAATTGTAACCCGTAACTCGTTGCCCATAACTCGGAACTCGAATCTTGATCTCGGATCTTGTAGGTCAATGACGATAACCTCGAATTCGTATCCTAGATCTAGTAGTTCGTAACTCGTTACCTATATGTGGAAACTCGCATCTTTTATCTCATAACGCGAAACTCAGAACTCGGAACTCGTAACGCGTAACCGATAACTCGGAGCTCGTATCTTGTAATTCGTAACTCGTTACTTATAACTCTGAACTCGTATCTTATATATCGTAACTTGTAATCCATTACCGATGACCTGAAACTCGTATCTTGCATCTCGTAGCTCGTAAATCGTTACCGATAAATGGGAACCCGCAACTTGTATCTCGTGACGCGTAACTCAGAACTTGAAACTCGTAACGCGCTACCGATAGCTCGGAGCTCGTATCTTGTAATTCGTAACTCGTTACCCATTACTCGGAACTCGTATCATGTATTTAGCAGCTCGTAACTCATTACTGATTACCTGAAACTAGTATCTTGTGTCTCGTATCTCGTAACTCGTTACGATCAGTGGGAACTCGCATCTTGTGTCTCGTAACTCGTAACTAGTACCTCGTAGATCGTAAGTCGTAATTCGTAACTCGTAACCCTCACCTCGCAACCCGAAACTCGTAACTCGTTATTCAAAACTCGTAACTCGAAGCTCGTACCTCGAAACTCGTAGCTCGAAACTCGTAACTCGTAACTCGTAACTCGTAACTCGTAACTCGTAACTCGTAACTCGAAACTCGTAACTCGTAAATTGCAGCTTATAACTCGCTACTTATAACCCTGAACACGTATCGTGTATATCGTAGCTTGTAACCCATTACCAATAATAAGGAACTCCTATCTTGCCTCTCGTAGCTCGTAAATCGTTTCCGATAAGTGGAAACTCGTTACTTATACTTTGTGACGCGTAATTCAGAACTTGGAACTTGTAACTCGTTACCGATAACTTGGAGCTTGTATCTAGTATCTCTTACCTTGTAACTCGTAGCTCGTAACTCGTAACGATAAGTAGGAACTCGCATCATGTATCTCGCGACGCGTAACTTAGAACTCGGAACTCGTAACGCGTTACCGATAGCTCGGAGCTCGTATCTTACAACTAGTAGCTTGTAAATCATTACTGATTAGCTAGAACTCGTATCTTGTGCCACGTAGCTCGTAACTTGTAACGACAACTGAGAACTCGTATCTTGTATCTCGTAACTAGTAACTAGTACCTCGTAGGTCATAAGTCGTAATTCGTAGCTCGTAACTCGTATACCGTTACACGCAACTCGAAACTCGTAACTTGTAACTCGTAAATCGCAGCTTAAAACTCGCGACTCATTACCCGGAACTCGTATCTTGTGTATCGTAGCATGTAACCCATTACCAATAACAAGGAACTCGTATCTTGCCTCGCGTAACTCGTAACTCGTTACCCATATATCGGAACTCGTATCTTATATATCGTAACTTGTAATCCATTACCGATAACCTGGACCTCGTATCTTGCATCTCGTAGCTCGTAAATCGTTACCGATGAATGGGAGCTCGCATCTTGTATCTCGTGACGCGTAACTCGGGACTCGGAACTCGAAAGTGTTACCGATAACTCGGAGCTCGTATCCTGTATCACTCACTTTGTAATTCGTAACTCGTAACCCGTAACTCGTTGCCCGTAACTCGGAACTCGAACCCTGTTCTCGGATCTTGTAAATGAATGACGATAACCTCGATCTTGTATCCTAGATCTAATAGTTTGTAACTCATTACCGATAGGTGGAAACTCGCATCTTGTATCTCATGACGCGTAACTCAGAACTCGAAACTCGTAACGCGTAACAGATAACTCGGAGCTCGTATCTTGTAACTTGTAACTCGTTACACATTACTCGGAACTTGTATCTTACATCTCGTAGCTCGTAAATCGTTACCGATAAATGGGAACTCGCATCTTGTATCTCGTGACGCATAACTCGGGATTCGGAACTCGAAAGTGTTACCGATAACTCGGAGCTCGTATCCTGTATCACTTACTTTGTAATTCGTAACTCGTAACCCGTAACTCGGAACTTGTATCTTGTATCTAGTAGCTCGTAACTCGTTACCGATAGGTGGAAACTCGCATCTTGTGTCTCATGACGCGAAACTCAGAACTCGGAACTCGTAACGCGTAATCGATAACTCGGAGCTCGTATCTTGTAACTCGTAACTCGTTACCCAGAACTCGGAACTCGTATTTTGTATCTAGTAGCTCGTAACTGATTACTGATTACCTGGAACTCGTATCTTGTGTCTCGTAGCTCGTAACTCGTTACGATAAGTGGGAACTCGCATCTTGTATCTCGTAACTCGTAAATAGTACCTTGTAGTCGTAATTCATAACTCATAACTCTTAAATCTCAGCTTATAACTCGCTACTCATAACCCGGAACTCATAACTTGTGTATCGTAGCTTGTAATTCATTACCAATAACAAGGAACTCGTATCTGGCCTCTCGTAGCTCGTAAATTGTTACCAATAAGTGGGAACTCGCATCTTGTATAACGTGACGCTTAACTCGGGACTCGGAACTCGAAAGTGCTACCGAGAACTCTGAGCTCGTATCTTGTATCACTTAACTTGTAATTCGTAACTCGTAACCAGTAACTCGTTACCCATGACTCGGAACTCGTATCTTGTATCTAGTAGCTCGTAAATCATTACTGATTACCTGGAACTCGTATCTTGAGTCTCGTAGCTTGTAACCTTTTACCAATAACAAGGAACATGTATCTTTTTCCTCTCGTATCTCGTAAATCGTTAACGATATGTGTTAACTCGCAACTTGTACCTGGTGACGCTTAACTCAGGACTTGGAACTCGTAACGCGTTACCGATAACTCGGAGCTCGTATCTTGTATCGCTTAACTTCGAACTCGTGACTTGTAACCCGTAACTCGTTGCCCATAGCTCGGAACTCGTATCTTGAATCTAGTAGCTCGTACCTCATTACTGATTACCTAAAACTCGTATCATGTGTCTCGTAGCTCGTAAGTCGCCACGATAAGTGGGAACTCGCATCTTGTATCTCGTAACTCGTAAATAGTACCTTGTAGTCGTAATTCATAACTCATAACTCTTAAATCTCAGCTTATAACTCGCTACTCATAACCCGGAACTCATAACTTGTGTATCGTAGCTTGTAATTCATTACCAATAACAAGGAACTCGTATCTGGCCTCTCGTAGCTCGTAAATTGTTACCAATAAGTGGGAACTCGCATCTTGTATAACGTGACGCTTAACTCGGGACTCGGAACTCGAAAGTGCTACCGAGAACTCTGAGCTCGTATCTTGTATCACTTAACTTGTAATTCGTAACTCGTAACCAGTAACTCGTTACCCATGACTCGGAACTCGTATCTTGTATCTAGTAGCTCGTAAATCATTACTGATTACCTGGAACTCGTATCTTGAGTCTCGTAGCTTGTAACCTTTTACCAATAACAAGGAACATGTATCTTTTTCCTCTCGTATCTCGTAAATCGTTAACGATATGTGTTAACTCGCAACTTGTACCTGGTGACGCTTAACTCAGGACTTGGAACTCGTAACGCGTTACCGATAACTCGGAGCTCGTATCTTGTATCGCTTAACTTCGAACTCGTGACTTGTAACCCGTAACTCGTTGCCCATAGCTCGGAACTCGTATCTTGAATCTAGTAGCTCGTACCTCATTACTGATTACCTAAAACTCGTATCATGTGTCTCGTAGCTCGTAAGTCGCCACGATAAGTGGGAACTCGCATCTTGTATCTCGTAACTCGTAAATAGTACCTTGTAGTCGTAATTCATAACTCATAACTCTTAAATCTCAGCTTATAACTCGCTACTCATAACCCGGAACTCATAACTTGTGTATCGTAGCTTGTAATTCATTACCAATAACAAGGAACTCGTATCTGGCCTCTCGTAGCTCGTAAATTGTTACCAATAAGTGGGAACTCGCATCTTGTATAACGTGACGCTTAACTCGGGACTCGGAACTCGAAAGTGCTACCGAGAACTCTGAGCTCGTATCTTGTATCACTTAACTTGTAATTCGTAACTCGTAACCAGTAACTCGTTACCCATGACTCGGAACTCGTATCTTGTATCTAGTAGCTCGTAAATCATTACTGATTACCTGGAACTCGTATCTTGAGTCTCGTAGCTTGTAACCTTTTACCAATAACAAGGAACATGTATCTTTTTCCTCTCGTATCTCGTAAATCGTTAACGATATGTGTTAACTCGCAACTTGTACCTGGTGACGCTTAACTCAGGACTTGGAACTCGTAACGCGTTACCGATAACTCGGAGCTCGTATCTTGTATCGCTTAACTTCGAACTCGTGACTTGTAACCCGTAACTCGTTGCCCATAGCTCGGAACTCGTATCTTGAATCTAGTAGCTCGTACCTCATTACTGATTACCTAAAACTCGTATCATGTGTCTCGTAGCTCGTAAGTCGCCACGATAAGTGGGAACTCGCATCCTGTATCTCGTAACTCGTAACTAGTACCTCGTATATCGTAACTCGCAACTTGAAACTCGTAACTCGAAACTTCTAACTCGTAACTCGTAAATCGCAGCTTATAGGTCGCTACTCATAACCCGATTCTCGTATTTTGTGTATCGTAGCTTGTAACCCATTACCAATAACAAGGAACTCGTATCTTGCCTCTCGTAGCTCGTAAATCGTTACCGATAAGTGGGAACTCGCACCTTGTATCTCGCGACGCGTAACTCAGAACTCGGAACTCGTAACGCATTACCGATAACTCGGAGCTTGTCTCTTGTATCTCTTACCTTGTAACTCGTAACTCGTTACCCATTACTCGGAACTCGTATCTTCTGTCTCGGAACTCGCAAATCATTGCCGATAACTTGGAACTCGTATCCTATATAACTCGGAACTGGTATCTTGTATCTAGTAGCTCGTAACTCATTACTGATTACCTGGAACTCGTATCTTGTGTCTCGTAGCTCGTAACTCGTTACGACAAGTGGGAGCTCTCATCTTGTATCTCGTAATTCGTAACTAGTACCTCGTAGATCGTAAGTCTTAATTCGTAACTCGAAAATAGAAACTCGTAACTCGTAACTCGTAAATCGCAGCTTATAACTCGCTACTCATAACCCGGAACTCGTATCTTGTGTATCGTAGCTTGTAACCCATTACCAATAACAAGGAACTCGTATCTTGCCTCTCGTAGCTCGTAAATCGTTACCAATAAGTGGGAACTCGCAACTTGTATCTCGTGACGCGTAGCTCAGAACTAGGAACTCGTAACGCGTTTCCGATAACTCGGAGCTCATATCCTATATATCGTAACTTGAAATCCATTACCGATAACCTGGAACACGTATCTTGCATCTCTTAGCTCGTAAACCGTTACCGTTAAATGGGATCTCGTATCTTGTATCACGTGACGCGTAACTCAGGACTCGGAACTCGAAAGTGTTACCGACAACTCGGAGCTCGTATCTTGTATTTCTTACCTTGTAACTCGTAACTCGTAACCCGTAACTCGTTGCCCATAACTGGGAACTCGAATCTTGATCTCGGTTCTTGTAAATCAATGACGATAACCTTGAACTCGTATCCTAGATCTAATAGTTTGTAACTCATTACCGATAGGTGGAAACTCGCATCTTGTATCGCATGACGCGTAACTCAGAACTCAAAACTCGTAACGCGTAACAGATAACTCGGAGCTCGTATATTGTAACTTGTAACTCGTTACCCATGACTCGGGACTCGTATCTTGTATCTAGCAGCTCGTAACTCATTTATGATTACCTGAAACTCGTATCTTGTGTCTCGTATCTCGTAACTCGTTACGATCAGTGGGAAGTCGCATCTTGTGTCTCGTAACTCGTAACTAGTACCTCGTAGATCGTAAGTCGTAATTCGTAACTCGTAACCCGCACCTGGCAACCCGAAACTCGTAACTCTTTATTCGAAACTCGTAACTCGAAGCTCGTAACTCGAAACTCGTAGCTCGAAACTCGTAACTCGTATCTCGTAACTCGAAACTGGTAACACGAAACTCGTAACTTGAAACTTGTAAATTGCAGCTTATAACTCGCTACTTATAACCCGGAACACGTATCTTGTATATCGTAGCTTGTAACCCATTACCAATAATAAGGAACTCGTACTTGCCTCTCGTAGTTCGTAAATCGTTACCGATAAGTGGAAACTCGTTACTTATATCTTGTGACGCTTAATTCAGAACTTGGAACTCGTAACGCGTTACCGATAACTTGGAGCTTGTATCAGGTATCTCTTACCTTGTAACTCGTAGCTCGTAACTCGTAACGATAAGTGGGTTCTCGTAACTCGTATCTCGTGACGCGTAACTCAGAAATTGGAACTCGTAACGCGTTACCGATAACTCGGAGCTTGTATCCTGTATCTCTTACCTTGTAACTCGTAACTCGTTACCCATTACTCGTACCTCGTATCTTCTATCTCGGATCTCGCAAATCATTACCGATAACCTGGAGCTAGATCTTGCATCTCGCAGCTCGTAACTCGTTACCGATAGGTGGATACTCGCATCTTGTATCTCATGACGCGAAACTCAGAACCCGGAACGCGTAACGCGTAACCGATAGCTCGGAGCTCGTATCTTGTATCGCTCACCTTGTAACTCGTAACTCATAACCCGTAACTCGTTGCCCATAACTCAGAACTCGTATCTTGTATCTAGTAGCTCGTAACTCATTACTGATTACCTGGAACTCGTATCTTGTGTCTCGTAGCTCGTTAGTCGCTACGATAAGTGGGAACTCGCATCCTGTATCTCGTAACTCGTAACAAGTACCTTGTATATCGTAACTCGCAGCTCGAAACTCGTAACTACAAACTCGTAACTCGTAACTCGTAAATCGCAGCTTATAACTCGCTATTCATAACACGGGAATCGTATCTTGTCTATCGTAACTTGAAATCCATTACCGATAACCTGGAACTCGTATCTTATATATTGTAACTTGTAATCTATTACCGATAACCTGGAACTCGTATCTTACATCTCGTAGCTCGTAAATCGTTACCGATAAATGGGAACTCGCATCTTGTATCTCGTAACGCGTAACTCGAAAGTTTTATCGATAACTCGGAGCTCGTATTTTGTATCTCTTACATTGTAACACGTAACTCGTAGCTCATAACTCGTTACCCACTACTAGGAACTCGTATCTTCTATCTCGGATCTCGCAAATCATTGCCGATAACCTGAAACTCGTATCCTAGATCTTGAAGATCGTAACTCGTTACCAATAAGTGGGAACTCGTATCTTGTATATCGTGACGCGTAACTCGGGACTCGGAACTCGAAAGTGTTACCGATAACTCGGAGCTCGTATCTTGTAACTGGTAACTCGTTACCCATAACTCGGAACTCGTATCTTATATATCATAACTTGTAATCCATTACCGATAACCTGGAACTCGTATCTTACATCTCGTAGCTCGTAAATCGTTACCGATAAATGGGAACTCGCATCTTGTATCTCGTAACGCGTAACTCGAAAGTTTTATCGATAACTCGGAGCTCGTATCTTGTATCACTCACCTTGCAACTCGTAACTCGTAACCCGTATCTCGTTGCCCATAACTCGGAACTCGAATCTTGATCTCGGATCTTGTAAATCAATTACGATAACCTCGAACTCGTATCCTAGATCTAGTAGTTCGTAACTCGTTAACGATAGGTGGAAACTCGCATCTTGTATCTCATGATGCGAAACTCATAACTCAGAACTTGGAACGCGTAACCGATAACTCGGAGCTCGTATCTTGTAACTTGTAACTCGTTACCCATAACTCTGAACTCGTATAGTGCCTCTCATAGCTCGTAGATTGTTACCGATAAACGGGAACTCGCATCTTGTATCTCGTGACGCATAAGTCAGGACTCGGAACTCGAAAGTGTTACCGATAACTCGCAGCTCGTATCTTGTAACACTTACTTTGTAGATCGTAACCCGTAACTCGTTGCCCATAACTCGGATCTCTAATCTTGATCTCGGATCTTGTAAATCAATGACGATAACCTCGAACTCGTATCCTAGATCCAGTAGTTCGTAACTCGTTACCGATAGGTGGAAACTCGCATCTTGTATCTCATGACGCGCAATCCAGAACTCTGAACTCGTAACGCGTAACCCATAACTCGGAACTCGTATCTTGTATCTAGTAGCTCGTTACTCATTACTGATTACCTGGAACTTGTATCTTGTGTCTCGTAGCTCGTGACTCGTTACGATAAGTGGGAACTCGCAACCTGTATCTCGTAACTCGTAACTAGTACCTCGTATATCGTAACTCGCAGCTCGAAACTCGTAACTCGAAATTCGAAACTCGTAACTCGAAACTCGTAACTCGTAACTCGTATATCGCAGCTTATAACTCGCTACTCATAACCCGGATCTCGTATCTTGTGTATCGTAGCTTGTAACCCATTACCAATAACAAGGAACTCGTATCTTGCCTCTCGTAGCTCGTAAATCGTTACCGATAAGTGGGAACTCGCAACTTGTATCTCGTGGCGCGTAGCTAAGAACTAGGAACTAGTAACGCGTTACCGATAACTCGGAGCTCGTATCTTGTGTCTCGTAGTTCGTAACTCATTACAAGTGTAAACTCTCATCTTGTATCTCGTAATTCGTAACAAGTACCTCGTAGATCGTAAGTCTTAATCCGTAACTCGTATATCGTAACTCGCAACTCGAAACTCGTAACTCGTAAATCGCAGCTTATAACTCGCTACTCATAACCCGGAACTCGTATCTTGTGTATCGTAGCTTGTAACCCTTTACCAATAACAAGGATCTCGTATCTTGCCTCTTGTAGCTCGTAAATCGTTACCAATAAGTGGGAACTCGCAACTTGTATCTCGTGACGCGTAGCTCAGAACTAGGAACTCGTAACGCGTTACCGATAACTCGGAGCTCGTATCTTATATATCGTAACTTGAAATCCATTACCGATAACCTGGAACTCGTATCTTATATATCGTAACTTGTAATCCATTACCGATAACCTGGAACTCGTATCTTGCATCTCGTAGCTCGTAAATCGTTACCGATAAATGGGAACTCGCATCTTGTATCTCGTGACGCGTAACTCGAAAGTTTTATCCATAACGCGGAGCTCGTATCATGTATCACTTACCTTGCAACTCGTAATTCGTAACCCGTTACTCGTTGCCTATAGCTCGGAACTCGAATCTTGATCTCGGATCTTGTAAATCAATCACGATAACCTCGAACTCGTATCCTAGATCTAGTAGTTCGTAGCTCGTTACCGACAGGTGGAGACTCGCATCTTGTATATCATGACGTGAAGCTCAGAACTCGGAACTCGTAACGCGTAACCTATAACTCGGAGCTCGTTTCGTGTAACTCGAAACTCGTTACTTATAACTCGGAACGCGCATCTAGTATCTAGTGGCTCGTAACTCATTACTGATTACCTGGAACTCGCATCTTGTATCTCGTAACTCGTAACTAGTACCTCGTAGATTGTAAGTCGTAATTCGTAACTCGTAAATCGTATATCGTTACTCGCAACTCGAAACTAGTAACTCGAAACTAGTAACTCGAAACTCGTAAATCGCATCTTATAACTCGCTACTCATAACCCGGAGCTCGTATCTTGTGTATCGTAGCATGTAACCCATTACCAATAACAAGGAACTCGTATCTGGCGTCTCGTAGCTCGTGAATTGTTACCGATAAGTGGGAACTCGCAACTTGTATCTCGTGACGCGTAACTCAGAACTTGGAACTAGAAACGCGTTACCGATAACTCGGAGATTGTATCTTGTATCTCTTACCTTGTAACTCGTAACTCGTTACCCATTACTCGGAACTCGTATCTTCTATCTCGCAAATCATTGCCGATAACCTCGAACTCATATCCTAGATCTAGTAGTTCGTAACTCGTTACCGATAGGTGGAAACTCGCATCTTGTATCTCGTGACGCGTAACTCAGGACTCGGAACTCGAAAGTGTTACCGACAACTCGGAGCTCGTATCTTGTAAGTCGTAACTCGTTACCCATCACTCGTAACTCGTATCTAGTAGCTCGTAACTCATTACTGATTACCTGGAACTCATATCTAGTGTCTCGTAGCTCGTAACTCGTTACGATAAGTGGGAACTCGCATCTTGTATCTCGTAACTCGTAACTAGTACCTCGTACATCGTAAGTTGTAATTCATAATTCGAAACTCGTATATCGTAATTCGCAACTCGAAACTCGTAACTGGAAACTGGTATCTCGTAACTCGTAAGTCGCAGCTTATAACCCGCTACTCATAACCCGGTACTCGTACCTTGTGTTTCATAGCTTGTAACCCATTACCAATAACAAAGAACTCGTATCTTGCCTCTCGTAGCTCGTAAATCGTTACCGACAAGTGGGAACTCGCAACTTGTATCTCGTGACGCGTAACTCAGAACTTGGAACTCGTAACGCGTTACCGATAACTCGGAGCTTGTATCTCTTACCTTGTAACACGTAACCCCTTACCCGGAACTCGTATCTTCTATCTCGGATCTCGCAAATCATTACCGATAACCTGGAACTCGTATACTAGATCTTGAAGATAGTAACTCGTTACCAGTAAGTGGGAACTCGCATCTTGTATCTCGTAACGTGTAACTCAGAACTCGGAACTAGTAACGCGTTACCGATAACTCGGAGCTCGTATCTTGTATCACTTACCTTGTAACTCGTACCTCGTGGATCGTAAGTCGTAATTCGTAACTCGCAACACGAAACTCGTAACTCGAAGCTCGTAACTTGTAACTCGTAACTCGTAACTCGTGAATCGCATCTTATAACTCGCTACTCATAACCCGGAACTCGTATCTTGTGTATCGTAACTTGTAACCCATTACCAATAACAAGGAACTCGTATCTTGCCTCTCGTAACTCGTAAATCGTTACCAATAAGTGGGAACTCGCAACTTGTATCTCGTACGTACGTATATCGTAACTCGCAAAACGCAAATCGCAACTCGAAACTCGTAACTCGTAACTCGTAACTCGTAACTTGTAACTCGTAACTCGTAACTCGTAACTCGTAACTCGTAACTCGTAACTCGTAACTCGTAACTCGTAACTCGTAACTCGTAACTCGTAACTCGTAACTCGTAACTCGTAACTCGTAACTCGTAACTCGTAACTCGTAACTCGTAACTCGTAACTCGTAACTCGTAACTCGTAACTCGTAACTCGTTACTCGTAAATCGCGGCTTATAACTCGCTACTCATAACCCGGAACTCGTATCCTGTGTATCGTAGCTTGTAACTCATTACCAATAACAAGGAACTCATGTCTTGCCTCTCGTAGCTCGTAAATCGTCACCGATAGGTGGAAACTCGCATCTTGTATCTCATGAAGCGAAACTTAGAAATCGGAACTAGTATTGCGTTACCGATAAGTCGGAGCTCGTATCTTGTAACTCGTAACTCGTTACCCGTAACTCGGAACTCGTATCTTGTATCTAGTAGCTCTTAACCCATTACTGATTACTTGGAACCCGTATCTTGTGTCTCCTAGCTTGTAACCTTTTACCAATAACAAAGAACTCGTGTCTTGCCTCTCGTAGCTCGTAAATCGTCACCGATAGGTGGAAACTCGCATCTTGTATATCATGAAGCGAATCCCAGAAATCGGAACTAGTATTGCGTTACCGATAAGTCGGAGCTCGTATCTTGTAACTCGTAACTCGTTACCCGTAACTCGGAACTCGTATCTTGTATCTAGTAGCTCTTAACACATTACTGATTACCTGGAACTCGTATCTTGTGTCTCGTAGCTTGTAACCTTTTACCAATAACAAGGAACACGTATCTTTTTCCTCTCGTATCTCGTAAATCGTTACCAGTAAGTGGGAACTCGCAACTTGTATCTCGTGACGCGTAGCTCAGAACTAGGAACTCGTAACGCGTTTCCGATAACTCGGAGCTCATATCTTATATATCGTAACTTGAAATCCATTACCGATAACCTGGAACACGTATCTTGCATCTCTTAGCTCGTAAACCGTTACCGTTAAATGGGATCTCGTATCTTGTATCACGTGACGCGTAACTCAGGACTCGGAACTCGAAAGCGTTACCGACAACTCGGAGCTCGTATCTTGTATCACTTACCTTGTAACTCGTAACTCGTTGATCATAACTCGGAACTCGAGTCTTGATCTCGGATCTTGTAAGTCAATGACGATAACCTAGAATTCGTATCCTAGATCTAGTAGTTCGTAACTCGTTACCTATAGGTGGAAACACGCATCTTTTATCTCATGACGCGAAACTCAGAACTCGGAACTCGTAACGCGTAACCGATAACTCGGAGCTCGTATCTTGTAACTCGTAACTCGTTACCCATAACTCGGAACTCGTATCTTATATATTGTAACTTGTAATCCATTACCGATAACCTGAAACTCGTATCTTGCATCTCGTAGCTCGTAAATCGTTACCGATAAATGGGAACTCGCAACTTGTATCTCGTGACGCGTAACTCAGAACTTGAAACTCGTAACGCGTTACCGATAACTCGGAGCTCGTATCTTGTATTTCTTACCTTGTAACTCGTAACTCGTACCCGTAACTCGTTGCCCATAACTGGGAACTCGAATCTTGATCTCGGTTCTTGTAAATCAATGACGATATCCTCGAACTCCTATCCTAGATCTAGTAGTTCGTAACTCGTTACCTATAGGTGGAAACTCGCATCTTTTATCTCATGACGCGAAACTAAGAACTCGGAAGTCGTAACGCGTAACCGATAACTCGGAGCTCGTATCTTGTAATTCGTAACTCGTTATCCATAACTCGGAACTCATATCTTATATATCGTAACTTGTAATCCATTCCCGATAACTGGGAACTTGCATCTTGTATCTCGTGACGCGTAACTCGGGACTCGGAACTCGAAAGTGTTACCGATAACTCGAAGCTCGTATCCTGTATCAATTACTTTGTAATTCGTAACTCATAACCCGTAACTCGTTGCCCGTAACTCGGAACTCGAACCCTGTTCTCGGATCTTGTAAATGAATGACGATAACCTTGAACTCGTATCCTAGATCTAATAGTTTGTAACTCATTACCGATAGGTGGAAACTCGCATCTTGTATCTCATGACGCGTAACTCAGAACTCAAAACTCGTAACGCGTAACAGATAACTCAGAGCTCGTATATTGTAACTTGTAACTCGTTACCCATAACTCGGGACTCGTATCTTGTATCTAGCAGATCGTAACTCATTACTGATTACCTGAAACTCGTATCTTGTGATTCGTATCTCGTAACTCGTTACGATCAGTGGGAAGTCGCATCTTGTGTCTCGTAACTCGTAACTAGTACCTCGTAGATCGTAAGTCGTAATTCGTAACTCGTAACCCGCACCTCGCAACCCGAAACTCGTAACTCGTTATTCGAATCTCGTAACTCGAAGCTCGTAAATCGAACCTCGTAGCTCGTACCTCGTTCCGGGTTATAAGTAGCGAGTTATAAGCTGCAATTTACGAGTTTCAAGTTACGAGTTTCGTGTTACTAGTTTCGAGTTACGAGTTACGAGTTACGAGTTACGAGTTACGATAAGTGGGAACTCGCATCTTGTATCCCGTAACTCGTAACTAGTACCTCGTATGTCGTAAGTCGTAATTCGAAACTCATAACTCGTAAATCGCAGCTTATAACTCGCTACTCATAACCCGGAACTCATAACTTGTGTATCGTAGCTTGTAATTCATTACCAATAACAAGGAACTCGTATCTTGCTTCTCGTAGCTCGTAAATCGTTACCTATAAGTGGGAACTCGCATCTTGTATCTCGTAACTTGTAACTAATGCCTCGTAGATCGTAAATCGTAATTCGTAACTCGTATATCGTAACTCGCAACTCGAAATTCGTAACTCGAAACTCGAAACTCGTAAGTCGTGTCTAGTAAATCGCAGCATATAACTCGCTATTCATAACACGGAAATCGTATCTTGTCTATCGTATATTGTAACCCATTACCAATAACAAGGAACTCGTATCTTGCCTCTCGTAGCTCGTAAATCGTTACCAATAAGTGGGAACTCGCATCTTGTATCTCGTGACGCGTAAATAGGGACTCGAAACGCGTAACAGATAACTTGGAGCTCGTATCTTGTAACTCGTAACTCGTTACCCATGATTCGGAACTCGTATCTTGTATCTAGTAGCTCGTAAATCATTACTGATTACCTGGAACTCGTATCTTGTGTCTCGTAGCTCGTAACTAGTACCTCGTACGTCGTAAGTCGTAATTCGTAACTGGTAACTCGTATATCGTAACTCGCAACTCGAAACTCGAAACTCGTAACTCGTAACTCGTAACTCGTAACTCGTAACTCGTAACTCGTAACTCGTAACTCGTAACTCGTAACTCGTAACTCGTAACTCGTAACTCGTAACTCGTAACTCGTAACTCGTAACTCGTAACTCGTAACTCGTAACTCGTAACTCGTAACTCGTAACTCGTAACTCGTAACTCGTAACTCGTAACTCGTAACTCGTAACTCGTAACTCGTAACTCGTAACTCGTAACTCGTAACTCGTAACTCGTAACTCGTAAATCGCAGCTTACAGCTCGCTACTCATAACCCGGAACTCGTATCTTGTGTATCGTAGCTTGTAACCCATAAGCAATAAAAAGGAACTCGTATCTTGCCTCTCGTAGCTCGTAAATCGTTACCGATAAGTGGGAACTCGCATCTTGTATCGCGTGACGTGTAACTTAGAACTCGGAACTCATAACGCGTTACCGATAACTGGGAGCTCGTATCTTGTAACTCGTAACTCGTTACCCATAACTCGGAACTTGTATCTTGTATCTAGTAGCTCGTAACTCGTTACCGATAGGTGGAAACTCGCATCTTGTGTCTCATGACGCGAAACTCAGAACTCGGAACTCGTAACGCGTAATCGATAATTCGGAGCTCGTATCTTGTAACTCGTACCTCGTTACCCAGAACTCGGAACTCGTATCTTATATCTAGTAGCTCGTAACTCATTACTGATTACCTGAAACTCGTATCTTGTGTCTCGTAGCTCGTATCTCATTACGATAAGTGGGAACTCGCATCTTGTATCTCGTAACTCGTAAATAGTACCTCGTAGATCGTAAGTCGTAATTTGTAAATCGAAACTCGTATATCGTAACTCGCAACTCGCAACTCGCAACTCGAAACTCGTAACTCGTAACTCGTAACTCGTAACTCGTAACTCGTAACTCGTAACTCGAAACTCGTAACTCGTAACTCGTAACTCGAAACTCGTAACTCGTAACTCGTAACTCGTAAATCGCGGCTTATAACTCGCTATTCATAACCCAGAACTCGTATCCTGTGTATCGTAGCTTGTAACTCATTACCAATAACAAGGAACTCGTGTCTTGCCTCTCGTAGCTCGTAAATCGTTACCGATAGGTGGTAACTCCCATCTTGTATATCATGAAGCGAAACCCAGAAATCGGAACTAGTATCGCGTTACCGATAAGTCGGAGCTCGTATCTTGTAACTCGTAACCCGTTACCCGTAACTCGGAACTCGTATCTTGTATCTAGTAGCTCTTAACCCATTACTGATTACTTGGAACCCGTATCTTGTGTCTCCTAGCTTGTAACCTTTTACCAATAACAAAGAACTCGTGTCTTGCCTCTCGTAGCTCGTAAATCGTCACCGATAGGTGGAAACTCGCATCTTGTATATCATGAAGCGAATCCCAGAAATCGGAACTAGTATTGCGTTACCGATAAGTCGGAGCTCGTATCTTGTAACTCGTAACTCGTTACCCGTAACTCGGAACTCGTATCTTGTATCTAGTAGCTCTTAACACATTACTGATTACCTGGAACTCGTATCTTGTGTCTCGTAGCTTGTAACCTTTTACCAATAACAAGGAACACGTATCTTTTTCCTCTCGTATCTCGTAAATCGTTACCAGTAAGTGGGAACTCGCAACTTGTATCTCGTGACGCGTAGCTCAGAACTAGGAACTCGTAACGCGTTTCCGATAACTCGGAGCTCATATCTTATATATCGTAACTTGAAATCCATTACCGATAACCTGGAACACGTATCTTGCATCTCTTAGCTCGTAAACCGTTACCGTTAAATGGGATCTCGTATCTTGTATCACGTGACGCGTAACTCAGGACTCGGAACTCGAAAGCGTTACCGACAACTCGGAGCTCGTATCTTGTATCACTTACCTTGTAACTCGTAACTCGTTGATCATAACTCGGAACTCGAGTCTTGATCTCGGATCTTGTAAGTCAATGACGATAACCTAGAATTCGTATCCTAGATCTAGTAGTTCGTAACTCGTTACCTATAGGTGGAAACACGCATCTTTTATCTCATGACGCGAAACTCAGAACTCGGAACTCGTAACGCGTAACCGATAACTCGGAGCTCGTATCTTGTAACTCGTAACTCGTTACCCATAACTCGGAACTCGTATCTTATATATTGTAACTTGTAATCCATTACCGATAACCTGAAACTCGTATCTTGCATCTCGTAGCTCGTAAATCGTTACCGATAAATGGGAACTCGCAACTTGTATCTCGTGACGCGTAACTCAGAACTTGAAACTCGTAACGCGTTACCGATAACTCGGAGCTCGTATCTTGTATTTCTTACCTTGTAACTCGTAACTCGTACCCGTAACTCGTTGCCCATAACTGGGAACTCGAATCTTGATCTCGGTTCTTGTAAATCAATGACGATATCCTCGAACTCCTATCCTAGATCTAGTAGTTCGTAACTCGTTACCTATAGGTGGAAACTCGCATCTTTTATCTCATGACGCGAAACTAAGAACTCGGAAGTCGTAACGCGTAACCGATAACTCGGAGCTCGTATCTTGTAATTCGTAACTCGTTACCCATAACTCGGAACTCATATCTTATATATCGTAACTTGTAATCCATTCCCGATAACTGGGAACTTGCATCTTGTATCTCGTGACGCGTAACTCGGGACTCGGAACTCGAAAGTGTTACCGATAACTCGAAGCTCGTATCCTGTATCAATTACTTTGTAATTCGTAACTCATAACCCGTAACTCGTTGCCCGTAACTCGGAACTCGAACCCTGTTCTCGGATCTTGTAAATGAATGACGATAACCTTGAACTCGTATCCTAGATCTAATAGTTTGTAACTCATTACCGATAGGTGGAAACTCGCATCTTGTATCTCATGACGCGTAACTCAGAACTCAAAACTCGTAACGCGTAACAGATAACTCAGAGCTCGTATATTGTAACTTGTAACTCGTTACCCATAACTCGGGACTCGTATCTTGTATCTAGCAGATCGTAACTCATTACTGATTACCTGAAACTCGTATCTTGTGATTCGTATCTCGTAACTCGTTACGATCAGTGGGAAGTCGCATCTTGTGTCTCGTAACTCGTAACTAGTACCTCGTAGATCGTAAGTCGTAATTCGTAACTCGTAACCCGCACCTCGCAACCCGAAACTCGTAACTCGTTATTCGGATCTCGTAACTCGAAGCTCGTAAATCGAACCTCGTAGCTCGTACCTCGTTCCGGGTTATAAGTAGCGAGTTATAAGCTGCAATTTACGAGTTTCAAGTTACGAGTTTCGTGTTACTAGTTTCGAGTTACGAGTTACGAGTTACGAGTTACGAGTTACGATAAGTGGGAACTCGCATCTTGTATCCCGTAACTCGTAACTAGTACCTCGTATGTCGTAAGTCGTAATTCGAAACTCATAACTCGTAAATCGCAGCTTATAACTCGCTACTCATAACCCGGAACTCATAACTTGTGTATCGTAGCTTGTAATTCATTACCAATAACAAGGAACTCGTATCTTGCTTCTCGTAGCTCGTAAATCGTTACCTATAAGTGGGAACTCGCATCTTGTATCTCGTAACTTGTAACTAATGCCTCGTAGATCGTAAATCGTAATTCGTAACTCGTATATCGTAACTCGCAACTCGAAATTCGTAACTCGAAACTCGAAACTCGTAAGTCGTGTCTAGTAAATCGCAGCATATAACTCGCTATTCATAACACGGAAATCGTATCTTGTCTATCGTATATTGTAACCCATTACCAATAACAAGGAACTCGTATCTTGCCTCTCGTAGCTCGTAAATCGTTACCAATAAGTGGGAACTCGCATCTTGTATCTCGTGACGCGTAAATAGGGACTCGAAACGCGTAACAGATAACTTGGAGCTCGTATCTTGTAACTCGTAACTCGTTACCCATGATTCGGAACTCGTATCTTGTATCTAGTAGCTCGTAAATCATTACTGATTACCTGGAACTCGTATCTTGTGTCTCGTAGCTCGTAACTAGTACCTCGTACGTCGTAAGTCGTAATTCGTAACTGGTAACTCGTATATCGTAACTCGCAACTCGAAACTCGAAACTCGTAACTCGTAACTCGTAACTCGTAACTCGTAACTCGTAACTCGTAACTCGTAACTCGTAACTCGTAACTCGTAACTCGTAACTCGTAACTCGTAACTCGTAACTCGTAACTCGTAACTCGTAACTCGTAACTCGTAACTCGTAACTCGTAACTCGTAACTCGTAACTCGTAACTCGTAACTCGTAACTCGTAACTCGTAACTCGTAACTCGTAACTCGTAACTCGTAACTCGTAACTCGTAACTCGTAACTCGTAACTCGTAACTCGTAACTCGTAACTCGTAACTCGTAACTCGTAACTCGTAACTCGTAACTCGTAACTCGTAACTCGTAACTCGTAACTCGTAACTCGTAACTCGTAAATCGCAGCTTACAGCTCGCTACTCATAACCCGGAACTCGTATCTTGTGTATCGTAGCTTGTAACCCATAAGCAATAAAAAGGAACTCGTATCTTGCCTCTCGTAGCTCGTAAATCGTTACCGATAAGTGGGAACTCGCATCTTGTATCGCGTGACGTGTAACTTAGAACTCGGAACTCATAACGCGTTACCGATAACTGGGAGCTCGTATCTTGTAACTCGTAACTCGTTACCCATAACTCGGAACTTGTATCTTGTATCTAGTAGCTCGTAACTCGTTACCGATAGGTGGAAACTCGCATCTTGTGTCTCATGACGCGAAACTCAGAACTCGGAACTCGTAACGCGTAATCGATAATTCGGAGCTCGTATCTTGTAACTCGTACCTCGTTACCCAGAACTCGGAACTCGTATCTTATATCTAGTAGCTCGTAACTCATTACTGATTACCTGAAACTCGTATCTTGTGTCTCGTAGCTCGTATCTCATTACGATAAGTGGGAACTCGCATCTTGTATCTCGTAACTCGTAAATAGTACCTCGTAGATCGTAAGTCGTAATTTGTAAATCGAAACTCGTATATCGTAACTCGCAACTCGCAACTTGCAACTCGAAACTCGTAACTCGTAACTCGTAACTCGTAACTCGTAACTCGTAACTCGTAACTCGAAACTCGTAACTCGTAACTCGTAACTCGAAACTCGTAACTCGTAACTCGTAACTCGTAAATCGCGGCTTATAACTCGCTATTCATAACCCAGAACTCGTATCCTGTGTATCGTAGCTTGTAACTCATTACCAATAACAAGGAACTCGTGTCTTGCCTCTCGTAGCTCGTAAATCGTTACCGATAGGTGGTAACTCCCATCTTGTATATCATGAAGCGAAACCCAGAAATCGGAACTAGTATCGCGTTACCGATAAGTCGGAGCTCGTATCTTGTAACTCGTAACCCGTTACCCGTAACTCGGAACTCGTATCTTGTATCTAGTAGCTCTTAACCCATTACTGATTACCTGGAACCCGTATCTTGTGTCTCCTAGCTTGTAACCTTTTACCAATAACAAAGAACTCGTGTCTTGCCTCTCGTAGCTCGTAAATCGTTACCGATAGGTGGAAACTCGCATCTTGTATATCATGAAGCGAAACCCAGAAATCGGAACTAGTATTGCGTTACCGATAAGTCGGAGCTCGTATCTTGTAACTCGTAACTCGTTACCCGTAACTCGGAACTCGTATCTTGTATCTAGTAGCTCTTAACCCATTACTGATTACCTGGAACTCGTATCTTGTGTCTCCTAGCTTGTAACCTTTTACCAATAACAAGGAACACGTATCTTATTCCTCTCGTATCTCGTAAATCGTTACCGATAAGTGTTAACTCGCAGCTTGTACCTCGTGACGCGTAACTCAGGACTTGGAACTCGTAACGCGTTACCGATAACTCGGAGCTTGTCGCGTGTATCTCTTACCTTGTAACTCGTAACTCGTTACCCATTACTCGGAACTCGTATCTTCTGTCACGGATCTCGCAAATCATTGCCGATAACCTGGAACTCGTATCTTGCATCTCGTAGCTCGTAAATCGTTACCGATAAATGGGAACTCGCATCTTGTATCTCGTAACTTGTAACTAATGTCTCGTAGATCGTAAGTCGTAATTCGTAACTCGTATATCGCAACTCGCAACTCGAAACTCGTAACTCGAAACTCGCAACTCGTATCTCGTAAATCGCAGCTTATAACTCGCTATTCATAACACGGAAATCGGGTCTTGTCTATCGTAGATTGTAACCCATTACCAATAACAAGGAACTTTTATCTTGCCTCTCGTAGCTCGTAAATCGTTACCAATAAGTAGGAACTCGCATCTTGTATCTCGTGTCGCGTAACTCGGGACTCGGAACTCGAAAGTGCTACCGATAACCCGGAGCTCGTATCTTGTATCACTTAGCTTGTAATTCGTAACTCGTAGCCCGTAACTCGTTGCCCATAACTCGGAACTCGAATCTTGATCTCGGATCTTGTAAATCAATGACGATAACCTCGAACCCGTATCCTAGATCTAATAGTTTGTAACTCGTTACCGATAGGTGGAAACACGCATCTTGTATCCCGTGACGTGTAACTCAGAACACGAAACTCGTAACGCGTAACAGATACCATGGACCTCGTATCTCGTAACTCGTTACCCATGACTCGGAACTCGTATCTTGTATCTAGTAGCTCGTAACTTGTACCTCGTACATCGTAAGTCGTAATTCGTAACTGGTAACTCGTATATCGTAAATCGCAACTCGAAGCTCGAAACTCGTAACTCGTAACTCGTAACTCGTAAATCGCAGCTCATAACTCGCTACTCATAACCCGGAACTCGTATCTTGTGTATCGTAGCTAGTAACCCATTAGCAATAACAAGGAACTCGTATCTTGCCTCTCGTAGCTCGTAAATCGTTACCGATGAGTGGGAACTCGCATCTTGTATCGCGTGACGTGTTACTTAGAACTCGGAACTTGTAACGCGTTACCGATAGCTAGGAGCTCGTATCCTGCAACTAGTAGCTCGTAACTCATTACTGATTAACTAGAACTCGTATCTTGTGCCTCGTAGCTCGTAACTCGTAACGATAAGTGGGAACTCGCATCTTGTATCGCGTGACGTGTAACTTAGAACTCGGAACTCGTAACGCGTTACCGATAACTCGGGGCTCGTATCTTGTAACTCGTAACTCGTTACCCATAACTCGGGACTTGTATCTTGTATCTAGTAGCTCGTAACTCGTTACCGATAGGTGGAAACTCGCATCTTGTGTCTCAGGACGCGAAACTCAGAAATCGGAACTCGTAACGCGTAATCGATAACTCGGAGCTCGTATCTTGTAACTCGTAACTCGTTACTCAGAATTCGGAACTCGTATCTTGTATCTAGTAGCTCGTAACTCATTACTGATTACCTGGAACTCGTATCTTGTGTCTCGTAGTTCGTAACTCATTACAAATGTAAACTCTCATCTTGTATCTCGTAATTCGTAACTAGTACCTCGTAGATCGTAAGTCTTAATCCGTAACTCGTATATCGTAACTCGCAACTCGAAACTCGTAACTCGTAACTCGTAAATCGCAGCTTATAACTCGCTACTCATAACCCGGAACTCGTATCTTGCCTCTCGTAGCTCGTAAATCGTTACCGATAAGTGGGAACTCGCAACTTGTATCTCGTGACGCGTAGCTCAGAACTAGGAACTCGTAACGCGTTACCGATAACTCGGAGCTCGTATCTTATATATCGTAACTTGAAATCCATTACCGATAACCTGGAACTCGTATCTTATATATCGTAACTTGTAATCCATTACCGATAACCTGGAACTCGTATCTTGCATATCGTAGCTCGTAAATCGTTACCGATAAATGGGAACTCGCATCTTGTATCTCGTGACGCGTAACTCGAAAGTTTTATCCATAACGCGGAGCTCGTATCATGTATCACTTACCTTGCAACTCGTAACTCGTAACCCGTTACTCGTTGCCTATAGCTCGGAACTCGAATCTTGATCTCGGATCTTGTAAATCAATCACGATAACCTCGAACTCGTATCCTAGATCTAGTAGTTCGTAACTCGTTACCGACAGGTGGAGACTCGCATCTTGTATATCATGACGTGAAGCATAACCCGGAACTCGTATCTTATGTATCGTAACTTGTAACCCATTACCAATAACAAGGAGCTCGTATCTTGCCTCTCGTAGCTCGTAAATCGTTACCAATGAGTGGGAACTCGCAACTTGTATCTCGTGACGCGTAACTCAGAACTAGTATCTCGTAACTTGTTAACGATAACTCGGAGCTCGTATCTCTTACCATGTAACTCGTAACTCATGACTCGTTACCCATTACTCGGAACTCGTATCTTCTATCTCGAATCTCGCAAATCATTGCCGATAACCTGGAACTTGTATCCTAGATCTTAAAGATCTTAACTCGTTATCAATAAGTGGGAACTCGCATCTTGTGTCTCGTGACGCGTAACTCAGGACTCGGAACTCGAAAGTGTTACCGATAACTCGCAGCTCGTATCTTGTATCACTTACCTTGTAAATTGTAACCCGTAACTCGTTGCCCATAACTCGGAACTCGAATCTTGATCTCGGATCTTGTAGGTCAATGACGATAACCTCGAATTCGTATCCTAGATCTAGTAGTTCGTAACTCGTTACCTATATGTGGAAACTCGCATCTTTTATCTCATAACGCGAAACTCAGAACTCGGAACTCGTAACGCGTAACCGATAACTCGGAGCTCGTATCTTGTAATTCGTAACTCGTTACTTATAACTCTGAACTCGTATCTTTTATCTCATAACGCGTAACTCAGAACTTGAAACTCGTAACGCGCTACCGATAGCTCGGAGCTCGTATCTTGTAATTCGTAACTCGTTACCCATTACTCGGAACTCGTATCATGTATTTAGCAGCTCGTAACTCATTACTGATTACCTGAAACTAGTATCTTGTGTCTCGTATCTCGTAACTCGTTACGATCAGTGGTAACTCGCATCTTGTGTCTCGTAACTCGTAACTAGTACCTCGTAGATCGTAAGTCGTAATTCGTAACTCGTAACCCTCACCTCGCAACCCGAAACTCGTAACTCGTTATTCAAAACTCGTAACTCGAAGCACGTACCTCGAAACTCGTAGCTCGGAACTCGTAACTCGTAACTCGTAACTCGTAACTCGTAACTCGTAACTCGTAACTCGTAACTCGTAACTCGAAACTCGTAACTCGTAAATTGCAGCTTATAACTCGCTACTTATAACCCTGAACACGTATCGTGTATATCGTAGCTTGTAACCCATTACCAATAATAAGGAACTCCTATCTTGCCTCTCGTAGCTCGTAAATCGTTTCCGATAAGTGGAAACTCGTTACTTATATTTTGTGACGCGTAATTCAGAACTTGGAACTTGTAACTCGTTACCGATAACTTGGAGCTTGTATCTAGTATCTCTTACCTTGTAACTCGTAGCTCGTAACTCGTAACGATAAGTAGGAACTCGCATCATGTATCTCGCGACGCGTAACTTAGAACTCGGAACTCGTAACGCGTTACCGATAGCTCGGAGCTCGTATCTTACAACTAGTAGCTTGTAAATCATTACTGATTAGCTAGAACTCGTATCTTGTGCCACGTAGCTCGTAACATGTAACGACAACTGAGAACTCGTATCTTGTATCTCGTAACTAGTAACTAGTACCTCGTAGGTCATAAGTCGTAATTCGTAGCTCGTAACTCGTATACCGTTACACGCAACTCGAAACTCGTAACTTGTAACTCGTAAATCGCAGCTTAAAACTCGCGACTAATTACCCGGAACTCGTATCTTGTGTATCGTAGCATGTAACCCATTACCAATAACAAGGAACTCGTATCTTGCCTCGCGTAACTCGTAACTCGTTACCCATATATCGGAACTCGTATCTTATATATCGTAACTTGTAATCCATTACCGATAACCTGGACCTCGTATCTTGCATCTCGTAGCTCGTAAATCGTTACCGATAAATGGGAGCTCGCATCTTGTATCTCGTGACGCGTAACACGGGACTCGGAACTCGAAAGTGTTACCGATAACTTGGAGCTCGTATCCTGTATCACTCACTTTGTAATTCGTAACTCGTAACCCGTAACTCGTTGCCCGTAACTCGGAACTCGAACCCTGTTCTCGGATCTTGTAAATGAATGACGATAACCTCGATCTTGTATCCTAGATCTAATAGTTTGTAACTCATTACCGATAGGTGGAAACTCGCATCTTGTATCTCATGACGCGTAACTCAGAACTCGAAACTCGTAACGCGTAACAGATAACTCGGAGCTCGTATCTTGTAACTTGTAACTCGTTACACATTACTCGGAACTTGTATCTTACATCTCGTAGCTCGTAAATCGTTACCGATAAATGGGAACTCGCATCTTGTATCTCGTGACGCATAACTCGGGATTCGGAACTCGAAAGTGTTACCGATAACTCGGAGCTCGTATCTTGTAACTCGTAACTCGTAACCCAGAACTCGGAACTCGTATTTTGTATCTAGTAGCTCGTAACTGATTACTGATTACCTGGAACTCGTATCTTGTGTCTCGTAGCTCGTAACTCGTTACGATAAGTGGGAACTCGCATCTTGTATCTCGTAACTCGTAAATAGTACCTTGTAGTCGTAATTCATAACTCATAACTCTTAAATCTCAGCTTATAACTCGCTACTCATAACCCGGAACTCATAACTTGTGTATCGTAGCTTGTAATTCATTACCAATAACAAGGAACTCGTATCTGGCCTCTCGTAGCTCGTAAATTGTTACCAATAAGTGGGAACTCGCATCTTGTATAACGTGACGCTTAACTCGGGACTCGGAACTCGAAAGTGCTACCGAGAACTCTGAGCTCGTATCTTGTATCACTTAACTTGTAATTCGTAACTCGTAACCAGTAACTCGTTACCCATGACTCGGAACTCGTATCTTGTATCTAGTAGCTCGTAAATCATTACTGATTACCTGGAACTCGTAGCTTGTAACCTTTTACCAATAACAAGGAACATGTATCTTTTTCCTCTCGTATCTCGTAAATCGTTAACGATATGTGTTAACTCGCAACTTGTACCTGGTGACGCTTAACTCAGGACTTGGAACTCGTAACGCGTTACCGATAACTCGGAGCTCGTATCTTGTATCGCTTAACTTCGAACTCGTGACTTGTAACCCGTAACTCGTTGCCCATAGCTCGGAACTCGTATCTTGAATCTAGTAGCTCGTACCTCATTACTGATTACCTAAAACTCGTATCATGTGTCTCGTAGCTCGTAACTCGCCACGATAAGTGGGAACTCGCATCCTGTATCTCGTAACTCGTAACTAGTACCTCGTATATCGTAACTCGCAACTCGAAACTCGAAACTTGTAACTCGTAACTCGTAAATCGCAGCTTATAGGTCGCTACTCATAACCCGATTCTCGTATTTTGTGTATCGTAGCTTGTAACCCATTACCAATAACAAGGAACTCGTATCTTGCCTCTCGTAGCTCGTAAATCGTTACCGATAAGTGGGAACTCGCACCTTGTATCTCGCGACGCGTAACTCAGAACTCGGAACTCGTAACGCGTTACCGATAACTCGGAGCTTGTCTCTTGTATCTCTTACCTTGTAACTCGTAACTCGTTACCCATTACTCGGAACTCGTATCTTCTGTCTCGGAACTCGCAAATCATTGCCGATAACTTGGAACTCGTATCCTATATAACTCGGAACTGGTATCTTGTATCTAGTAGCTCGTAACTCATTACTGATTACCTGGAACTCGTATCTTGTGTCTCGTAGCTCGTAACTCGTTACGACAAGTGGGAGCTCTCATCTTGTATCTCGTAATTCGTAACTAGTACCTCGTAGATCGTAAGTCTTAATTCGTAACTCGAAAATAGAAACTCGTAACTCGTAACTCGTAAATCGCAGCTTATAACTCGCTACTCATAACCCGGAACTCGTATCTTGTGTATCGTAGCTTGTAGCCCATTACCAATAACAAGGAACTCGTATCTTGCCTCTCGTAGCTCGTAAATCGTTACCAATAAGTGGGAACTCGCAACTTGTATCTCGTGACGCGTAGCTCAGAACTAGGAACTCGTAACGCGTTTCCGATAACTCGGAGCTCATATCCTATATATCGTAACTTGAAATCCATTACCGATAACCTGGAACACGTATCTTGCATCTCTTAGCTCGTAAACCGTTACCGTTAAATGGGATCTCATATCTTGTATCACGTGACGCGTAACTCAGGACTCGGAACTCGAAAGTGTTACCGACAACTCGGAGCTCGTATCTTGTATTTCTTACCTTGTAACTCGTAACTCGTAACCCGTAACTCGTTGCCCATAACTGGGAACTCGAATCTTGATCTCGGTTCTTGTAAATCAATGACGATAACCTTGAACTCGTATCCTAGATCTAATAGTTTGTAACTCATTACCGATAGGTGGAAACTCGCATCTTGTATCGCATGACGCGTAACTCAGAACTCAAAACTCGTAACGCGTAACAGATAACTTGGAGCTCGTATATTGTAACTTGTAACTCGTTACCCATGACTCGGGACTCGTATCTTGTATCTAGCAGCTCGTAACTCATTACTGATTACCTGAAACTCGTATCTTGTGTCTCGTATCTCGTAACTCGTTACGATCAGTGGGAAGTCGCATCTTGTGTCTCGTAACTCGTAACTAGTACCTCGTAGATCGTAAGTCGTAATTCGTAACTCGTAACCCGCACCTGGCAACCCGAAACTCGTAACTCTTTATTCGAAACTCGTAACTCGAAGCTCGTAACTCGAAACTCGTAGCTCGAAACTCGTAACTCGTAACTCGTATCTCGTAACTCGAAACTAGTAACACGAAACTCGTAACTTGAAACTTGTAAATTGCAGCTTATAACTCGCTACTTATAACCCGGAACACGTATCTTGTATATCGTAGCTTGTAACCCATTACCAATAATAAGGAACTCGTACTTGCCTCTCGTAGTTCGTAAATCGTTACCGATAAGTGGAAACTCGTTACTTATATCTTGTGACGCTTAATTCAGAACTTGGAACTCGTAACGCGTTACCGATAACTTGGAGCTTGTATCAGGTATCTCTTACCTTGTAACTCGTAGCTCGTAACTCGTAACGATAAGTGGGTTCTCGTAACTCGTATCTCGTGACGCGTAACTCAGAACTTGGAACTCGTAACGCGTTACCGATAACTCGGAGCTCGTCTCTTGTAACTCGTAACTCGTTACTCGTTACCCATTACTCGGAACTCGTATCTTCTATCTCGGATCCCGCAAATCATTGCCGATAACCTGGAACTCGTATCCCAGATCTTGAAGATCGTAACTCGTTATCAATAAGTGGGAACTCGTATCTTGTATCTCGTGACGCGTAACTCAGGACTCGGAACTCGAAGGTGCTACCGACAACTGGGAGCTCGTATCTTGTATTGCTTACCTTGTAACTCGTAACTCGTTACCCGTAACTCGTTGACCATAACTCGGAACTCGAATCTTGATCTCGGATCTTGTAAATCAATGACGACCACCTTGAATTCGTATCCTAGATCTAGTAGTTCGTAACTCGTTACCGATAAGTGGGAACTGACAACTTGTATCTCTTTGACGCGTAACTCAGAACTTGGAACTCGTAACGCGTTACCCATTACCCGGAACTCGTATCTTCTATCTCGGATCTCGCAAATCATTACCGATAACCTGGAACTCGTATGATAGATCTTGAAGATAGTAACTCGTTACCAATAAGTGGGAACTCGCATCTTGTATCTCGTGACGTGTAACTCAGAACTCGGAACTAGTAACGCGTCACCGTTAACTCGGAGCTCGTATCTTGTATCACTTACCTTGTAACTCGTAACTCGTACCTCGTGGATCGTAAGTCGTAAATCGCAGCTTATAACTCGCTTCTCATAACCCGGAGCTCGTATCTTGTGTAGCGTAGCTTGTAATTCATTACCAATAACAAGGATCTCGTATCTTACCTCTCGTAGCTCGTAAATTGTTACCGTTAAGTGGGAACTCGCAACTTGTATCTCGTGACGCGTAACTCAGGACTCGGAACTCGAAAGTGTTACGGGTAACTTGGAGCTCGTATCTTGTATCACTTACCTTGTAACTCGTAACTCGTACCTCGTGGATCGTAAGTCGTAATTCGTAACTCGCAACTCGAAACTCGTAACTTGAAACGCGTAACTCGTAAATCGCAGCTTATAACTCGCTTCTCATAACCCGGAGCTCGTATCTTGTGTAGCGTAGCTTGTAATTCATTACCAATAACAAGGATCTCGTATCTTACCTCTCGTAGCTCGTAAATCGTTACCGTTAAGTGGGAACTCGCATCTTGTATCTCGTGACGTGTAACTCAGAACTCCGAACTAGTAACGCGTTACCGATAACTCGGAGCTCGTATCTTGTAACTCGTAACTCGTTACCAATAACTCGGAACTCGTACCTTGTATCTAGTAGCTCGTAACTCATTACTGATTCCCATTACCAATAACAAGGAACTCGTATCTTGCCTCTCGTAGCTCGTAAATCGTTACCAATAAGTGGGAACTCGCAACTTGTATCTCGTGACGCGTAACTCAGGACCTGGAACTCGTAACGCGTTACCGATAACTCGGACCTTGTATCTTGTATCTCTTACCTTGTAACTCGTAACCCGTTACCCATTACTCGGAACTCGTATCTTTTATCTCGGATCTCGCAAATCATTGCCGATAACCTGGAACTCGTATCCTAGATCTTGAAGATCGTAACTCGTTACCAATAAGTGGGAACTCGTATCTTATATCTCGTGACGCGTAACTCAGGACTCGGAGTTCGTAACGCGTAACCGATAACTCGGAGCTCGTATCTTGTAAATCGTACCTCGTTACCCATAACTCGGAACTCGTATCTTGTATCTAGTAGCTCGTAGCTCATTACTGATTACCTGGAACTTATATCTTGTGTCTCGTAGCTCGTAAATCGTTACCGATAGGTGGAAACTCGCATCTTGTATCGCATGAAGCGAAACCCAGAAATTGGAACTAGTATCGCGTTACCGATAAGTCGGAGCTCGTATCTTGTAACCCGTAACTCGTTACCCGTAACTCGGAACTCGTATCTTGTATCTAGTAGCTCTTAACTCATTACTGATTACCTGGAACTCGTATCTTGTGTCTCGTAGCTTGTAGCCTTTTACCAATAACAAGGAACACGTATCTTTTTCCTCTCGTATCTCGTAAATCGTTACGAATAAGCTTTAATTCGCAACTTGTACCTCGTGACGCGTAATTCATGACTTGGAACTCGTAACGCGTTACCGATGACTCGGAGCTCGTATCTTGTATCGTTTACCTTGCAACTCGTAACTCGTAACCCGTAACTCGTTGCCAATAACTCGGAACTCGTATCTTGTAACTAGTAGCTCGTAACTCATTACTGGTTACCTGGAACTCGTATCTTGTGTCTCGTAGCTCGTAAGTCGCTACGATAAGTGGGAACTCGCAACCTGTATCTCGTGGCGCGTAGCTCAGAACTAGGAACTCGTAACGCGTTACCGATAACTCGGAGCTCGTATCTTATATATCGTAACTTGAAATCCATTACCGATAACCTGGAAATGGTATCTTATATATCGGAACTTGTAATCCATTACCGATAACCTGGAACTCGTATCTTACATCTCGTAGCTCGTGAATCGTTACCGATAAATGGGAACTCGCATCTTGTATCTTGTGACGCGTAACTCGAAAGTTTTATCGATAACTCGGAGCTCGTATCTTGTATCACTAACCTTGCAACTCGTAACTCGTAACCCGTATCTCGTTGCCCATAACTCGGAACTCGAATTTTGATCTCGGATCTTGTAAATCAATTACGATAACCTCGAACTCGTATCCTAGATCTAGTAGTTCGTAACTCGTTAACGATAGGTGGAAACTCGCATCTTGTATCTCATGAAGCGAAACTCATAACTCAGAACTTGGAACGCGTAACCGATAACTCGGAGCTCGTATCTTGTAACTCGTAACTCGTAGCTAGTACCTCGTAGATCGTAAGTCGTAATTCGTAACTCGTAACTCGTAGATCGTTACCAATAAATGGGAACTCGCATCTTGTATCTCGTGACGCGTAACTCAGGACTCGGATCTCGAAAGTGTTACCGATAACTCGCAGCTCGTACCTTGTATCACTTACCTTGTAAATTGTAACCCGTAACTCGTTGCCCATAACTCGGAACTTGAATCTTGATCTCGGATCTTGTAAATCAATGACGATAACCTCGAACTTGTATCCTAGATCTAGTAGTTCGTAACTCGTTACCGATAGGTGTAAACTCGCATCTTGCATCTCATGACGCGAAACTCAGAAATCTGAACTCGTAACGCGTAACCGATAGCTCGGAGCTTGTATCTTGTGTCTCGTAGCTCGTAACTCGTTACGACAAGTGGGAACTCTCAATTTGTATCTTGTAATTCGTAACTAGTACCTCGTAGATCGTAAGTCTTAATTCGTAACTCGAAACTAGAAACTCGTAACTCGTAAATCGCATCTTATAACTCGCTACTCATAACCCGGAACTCGTATCCTGTGTATCGTAGCTTGTAACCCATTACCAATAAGTAGGAACTCGTATCTTGCCTCTCGTAGCTCGTAAATCGTTACCAATAAGTGGGAACTCGCAACTTGTATCTCGTGACGCGTGACTCAGAACTAGTATCTCGTAACTTGTTACCGATAACTCGGAGCTCGTATCTCTTACCTTGTAACTCGTAACTCATGACTCGTTACCCATTACTCGGAACTCGTATCTTCTATCTCGAATCTCGCAAATCATTGCCGATAACCTGGAACTCGTATCCTAGATCTTAAAGATCTTAACTCGTTATCAATAAGTGGGAACTCGCATCTTGTATCTCGTGACGCGTAACTCAGGACTCGGAACTCGAATGTGTTACCGATAACTCGCAGCTCGTATCTTGTATCACTTACCTTGTAAATTGTAACCCGTAACTCGTTGCCCATAACTCGGAACTCGAATCTTGATCTCGGATCTTGTAGGTCAATGACGATAACCTCGAATTCGTATCCTAGATCTAGTAGTTCGTAACTCGTTACCTATATGTGGAAACTCGCATCTTTTATCTCATAACGCGAAACTCAGAACTCGGAACTCGTAACGCGTAACCGATAACTCGGAGCTCGTATCTTGGAATTCGTAACTCGTTACTTATAACTCTGAACTCGTATCTTATATATCGTAACTTGTTATCCATTACCGATAACCTGAAACTCGTATCTTGCATCTCGTAGCTAGTAAATCGTTACCGATAAATGGGAACCCGCAACTTGTATCTCGTGACGCGTAACTCAGAACTTGAAACTCGTAACGCGCTACCGATAGCTCGGAGCTCGTATCTTGTAATTCGTAACTCGTTACCCATTACTCGGAACTCGTATCATGTATTTAGCAGCTCGTAACTCATTACTGATTACCTGAAACTAGTATCTTGTGTCTCGTATCTCGTAACTCGTTACGATCAGTGGGAACTCGCATCTTGTGTCTCGTAACTCGTAACTAGTACCTCGTAGATCGTAAGTCGTAATTCGTAACTCGTAACCCTCACCTCGCAACCCGAAACTCGTAACTCGTTATTCAAAACTCGTAACTTGAAGCTCGTAACTCGAAACTCGTAGCTCGAAACTCGTAACTCGTAACTCGAAACTCATAACTCCTAACTCGAAACTCGTAACTCGTAAATTGCAGCTTATAACTCGCTACTTATAACCCGGAACACGTATCGTGTATATCGTAGCCTGTAACCCATTACCAATAATAAGGAACTCCTATCTTGCCTCTCGTAGCTCGTAAATCGTTTCCGATAAGTGGAAACTCGTTACTTATATTTTGTGACGCGTAATTCAGAACTTGGAACTTGTAACGCGTTACCGATAACTTGGAGCTCGTATCTTACAACTAGTAGCTTGTAAATCATTACTGATTAGCTAGAACTCGTATCTTGTGCCACGTAGCTCGTAACTCGTAACGACAACTGAGAACTCGTATCTTGTATCTCGTAACTAGTAACTAGTACCTCGTAGGTCATAAGTCGTAATTCGTAGCTCGTAACTCGTATACCGTTACACGCAACTCGAAACTCGTAACTTGTAACTCGTAAATCGCAGCTTAAAGCTCGCGACTCATTACCCGGAACTCGTATCTTGTGTATCGTAGCATGTAACCCATTACCAATAACAAGGAACTCGTATCTTGCTTCGCGTAACTCGTAACTCGTTACCCATATCTCGGAACTCGTATCTTATATATCGTAACTTGTAATCCATTACCGATAACCTGGACCTCGTATCTTGCATCTCGTAGCTCGTAAATCGTTACCGATAAATGGGAGCTCGCATCTTGTATCTCGTGACGCGTAACTCGGGACTCGGAACTCGAAAGTGTTACCGATAACTCGGAGCTCGTATCCTGTATCACTCACTTTGTAATTCGTAACTCGTAACCCGTAACTCGTTGCCCGTAACTCGGAACTCGAACCCTGTTCTCGGATCTTGTAAATGAATGACGATAACCTCGATCTTGTATCCTAGATCTAATAGTTTGTAACTCATCACCGATAGGTGGAAACTCGCATTTTGTATCTCATGACGCGTAACTCAGAACTCGAAACTCGTAACGCGTAACAGATAACTCGGAGCTCGTATCTTGTAACTTGTAACTCGTTACACATTACTCGGAACTTGTATCTTACATCTCGTAGCTCGTAAATCGTTACCGATAAATGGGAACTCGCATCTTGTATCTCGTGACGCATAACTCGGGATTCGGAACTCGAAAGTGTTACCGATAACTCGGAGCTCGTATCCTGTATCAATTACTTTGTAATTCGTAACTCGTAACCCGTAACCCGTAACTCGGAACTTGTATCTTGTATCTAGTAGCTCGTAACTCGTTACCGATAGGTGGAAACTCGCATCTTGTGTCTCATGACGCGAAACTCAGAACTCGGAACTCGTAACGCGTAATTGATAACTCGGAGCTCGTATCTTGTAACTCGTAACTCGTTACCCAGAACTCGGAACTCGTATTTTGTATCTAGTAGCTCGTAACTGATTACTGATTACCTGGAACTCGTATCTTGTGTCTCGTAGCTCGTAAATCGTTACGATAAGTGGGAACTCGCATCTTGTATCTCGTAACTCGTAAATAGTACCTTGTAGTCGTAATTCATAACTCATAACTCTTAAATCTCAGCTTATAACTCGCTACTCTTAACCCGGAACTCATAACTTGTGTATCGTAGCTTGTAATTCATTACCAATAACAAGGAACTCGTATCTGGCCTCTCGTAGCTCGTAAATCGTTACCAATAAGTGGGAACTCGCATCTTGTATAACGTGACGCTTAACTCGGGACTCGGAACTCAAAAGTGCTAACGAGAACTCTGAGCTCGTATCTTGTATCACTTACCTTGTAATTCGTAACTCGTAACCAGTAACTCGTTACCCATGACTCGGAACTCGTATCTAGTATCTAGTAGCTCGTAAATCATTACTGATTACCTGGAACTCGTATCTTGTGTCTCGTAGCTCGTAACTAGTACCTCGTACATCGTAAGTCGTAATTCGTAACTGGTAACTCGTATATTGTAACTCGCAACTTCAAACTCCAAACTCGTAACTCGTAAATCGCAGCTTATAACTCGCTACTCATAACCCGGAACTCGTATCTTGTGTATCGTAGCTTGTAACCCATTAGCAATAACAAGGAACTCGTATCTTGCCTCTCGTAGCTCGTAAATCGTTACCGATAAGTGGAAACTCGCATCTTGTATCGCGTGACGTCTAACTTAGAACTCGGAACTCGTAACGCGTTACCGATAGCTAGGAGCTCGTATCCTGTAACTAGTAGCTCGTAACTCATTACTGATTAACTAGAACTCGTATCTTGTGCCTCGTAGCTCGTAACTCGTAACGATAAGTGGGAGCTCGCATCATGTATCGCGTGACGTGTAACTTAGAACTCGGAACTCGTAACGCGTTACCGATAACTCGGAGCTCGTATCTGGTAACTCGTAAGTCGTTACCCATAACTCGGAACTTGTATCTTGTATCTAGTAGCTCGGAACTCGTTACCGATAGGTGGAAACTCGCATCTTGTGTCTCATGACGCGAAACTCAGAAGTCGGAACTCGTAACGCGTAATCGATAACTCGGAGCTCGTGACTTGTAACTCGTAACTCGTTACCCAGAGCTCGGAACTCGTATCTTGTATCTAGTAGCTCGTAACTCATTACTGATTACCTGGAACTCGTATCTTGTGTCTCGTAGCTCGTAACTAGTACCTCGTACATCGTAAGTCGTAATTCGTAACTGGTAACTCGTATATCGTAACTCGCAACTTCAAACTCGAAACTCGTTACTCGTAAATCGCGGCTTATAACTCGCTACTCATAACCCGGAACTCGTATCCTGTGTATCGTAGCTTGTAACTCATTACCAATAACAAGGAACTCATGTCTTGCCTCTCGTATCTCATAAATCGTTACCGATAGGTGGAAACTCGCATCTTGTATCTCATGAAGCGAAACTTAGAAATCGGAACTAGTATCGCGTTACCGATAAGTCGGAGCTCGTATCTTGTAACTCGTAACTCGTTACCCGTAACTCGGAACTCGTATCTTGTATCTGGTAGCTCTTAACACATTACTGATTACCTGGAACTCGTATCTTGAGTCTCGTAGCTTGTAACCTTCTACCAATAACAAGGAACATGTATCTTTTTCCTCTCGTATCTCGTAAATCGTTAACGATATGTGTTAACTCGCAACTTGTACCTGGTGACGCTTAACTCAGGACTTGGAACTCGTAACGCGTTACCGATAACTCGGAGCTCGTATCTTGTATCGCTTAACTTCGAACTCGTAACTTGTAACCCGTAACTCGTTGCCCATAACTCGGAACTCGTATCTTGTATCTAGTAGCTCGTACCTCATTACTGATTACCTAAAACTCGTATCTTGTGTCTCGTAGCTCGTAAGTCGCTACGATAAGTGGGAACTCGCATCCTGTATCTCGTAACTCGTAACTAGTACCTCGTATATCGTAACTCGCAACTCGAAACTCGTAACTCGAAACTTGTAACTCGTAACTCGTAAATCGCAGCTTATAGGTCGCTACTCATAACCCGATTCTCGTATTTTGTGTATCGTAGCTTGTAACCCATTACCAATAACAAGGAACTCGTATCTTGCCTCTCGTAGCTCGTAAATCGTTACCGATAAGTGGGAACTCGCACCTTGTATCTCGCGACGCGTAACTCAGAACTCGGAACTCGTAACGCGTTACCGATAACTCGGAGCTTGTCTCTTGTATCTCTTACCTTGTAACTCGTAACTCGTTACCCATTACTCGGAACTCGTATCTTCTGTCTCGGAACTCGCAAATCATTGCCGATAACTTGGAACTCGTATCCTATATAACTCGGAACTGGTATCTTGTATCTAGTAGCTCGTAACTCATTACTGATTACCTGGAACTCGTATCTTGTGTTTCGTAGCTCGTAACTCGTTACGACAAGTGGGAGCTCTCATCTTGTATCTCGTAATTCGTAACTAGTACCTCGTAGATCGTAAGTCCTAATTCGTAACTCGAAAATAGAAACTCGTAACTCGTAAATCGCAGCTTATAACTCGCTACTCATAACCCGGGACTCGTATCTTGTGTATCGTAGCTTGTAACCCATTACCAATAACAAGGAACTCGTATCTTGCCTCTCGTAGCTCGTAAATCGTTACCAATAAGTGGGAACTCGCAACTTGTATCTCGTGACGCGTAGCTCAGAACTAGGAACTCGTAACGCGTTTCCGATAACTCGGAGCTCATATCCTATATATCGTAACTTGAAATCCATTACCGATAACCTGGAACACGTATCTTGCATCTCTTAGCTCGTAAACCGTTACCGTTAAATGGGATCTCGTATCTTGTATCACGTGACGCGTAACTCAGGACTCGGAACTCGAAAGTGTTACCGACAACTCGGAGCTCGTATCTTGTATTTCTTACCTTGTAACTCGTAACTCGTAACCCGTAACTCGTTGCCCATAACTGGGAACTCGAATCTTGATCTCGGTTCTTGTAAATCAATGACGATAACCTTGAACTCGTATCCTAGATCTAATAGTTTGTAACTCATTACCGATAGGTGGAAACTCGCATCTTGTATCTCATGACGCGTAACTCAGAACTCAAAACTCGTAACGCGTAACAGATAACTCGGAGCTCGTATATTGTAACTTGTAACTCGTTACCCATAACTCGGGACTCGTATCTTGTATCTAGCAGCTCGTAACTCATTACTGATTACCTGAAACTCGTATCTTGTGTCTCGTATCTCGTAACTCGTTACGATCACGAACTAGTACCTCGTAGATCGTAAGTCGTAATTCGTAACTCGTAACCCGCACCTGGCAACCCGAAACTCGTAACTCTTTATTCGAAACTCGTAACTCGAAACTAGTAACACGAAACTCGTAACTTGAAACTTGTAAATTGCAGCTTATAACTCGCTACTTATAACCCGGAACACGTATCTTGTATATCGTAGCTTGTAACCCATTACCAATAATAAGGAACTCGTACTTGCCTCTCGTAGTTCGTAAATCGTTACCGATAAGTGGAAACTCGTTATTTATATCTTGTGACGCTTAATTCAGAACTTGGAACTCGTAACGCGTTACCGATAACTTGGAGCTTGTATCAGGTATCTCTTACCTTGTAACTCGTAGCTCGTAACTCGTAACGATAAGTGGGAACTCGTAACTCGTATCTCGTGACGCGTAACTCAGAACTTGGAACTCGTAACGCGTTACCGATAACTCGGAGCACGTCTCTTGTATCTCTTACCTTGTAACTCGTAACTCGTTACTCGTTACCCATTACTCGGAACTCGTATCTTCTATCTCGGATCCCGCAAATCATTGCCGATAACCTGGAACTCGTATCCCAGATCTTGAAGATCGTAACTCGCTATCAATAAGTGGGAACTCGTATCTTGTATCTCGTGACGCGTAACTCAGGACTCGGAACTCGAAGGTGCTACCGACAACTCGGAGCTCGTATCTTGTATTGCTTACCTTGTAACTCGTAACTCGTTACCCGTAACTCGTTGACCATAACTCGGAACTCGAATCTTGATCTCGGATCTTGTAAATCAATGACGATAACCTTGAATTCGTATCCTAGATCTAGTAGTTCGTAACTCGTTACCGATAAGTGGGAACTGACAACTTGTATCTCTTTGACGCGTAACTCAGAACTTGGAACTCGTAACGCGTTACCCATTACCCGGAACTCGTATCTTCTATCCCGGATCTCGCAAATCAGTACCGATAACCTGGAACTCGTATGATAGATCTTGAAGATAGTAACTCGTTACCAATAAGTGGGAACTCGCATCTTGTATCTCGTGACGTGTAACTCAGAACTCGGAACTAGTAACGCGTCACCGTTAACTCGGAGCTCGTATCTTGTATCACTTACCTTGTAACTCGTAACTCGTACCTCGTGGATCGTAAGTCGTAAATCGCAGCTTATAACTCGCTTCTCATAACCCGGAGCTCGTATCTTGTGTAGCGTAGCTTGTAATTCATTACCAATAACAAGGAACTCGTATCTGGCCTCTCGTAGCTCGTGAATCGTTACCGATAAGTGGGAACTCGCATCCTATATCTCGAGACGTGTAACTCAGAACTCGGAACTAGTAACCCGTTACCGATAATTCGGAGCTCACATCTTGTATCTCGTAACTCGTAACTAGTACCTCGTAGATCGTAAGTCGTAATTCGTACTCGTAAATCGCATCCTATAACTCGCTACTCATAACCCGGAACTCGTATCTTGTGTATCGTAGCTCGTAAATCGTTACCAATAGGTGGGAACTCGCAACTTGTATCTCGTGACGCGTAACTCAGAACTAGGAACTCGTAACGCGTTACCGATAACTCGAAGCTCCTATCTTGTATCTCTTACCTTGTAACTCGTAACTCGTAAATCGCAGCTTATAATCCGCTACTTATAACCCGGAACTCGTATCCTGTGTATCTTAGCTTGTAATTTATTACCAATAACAAGGAACTCGTATCTTGCCTCTCGTAGCTCGTAAATCGTTACCGATAAGTGGGAACTCGCAACTTGTATCTCTTTGACGCGTAACTCAGGACCTGGAACTCGTAACGCGTTACCGATAACTCGGACCTTGTATCTTGTATCTCTTACCTTGTAACTCGTAACCCGTTACCCATTAGTCGGAACTCGTATCTTTTATCTCGGATCTCGCAAATCATTGCCGATAACCTGGAACTCGTATCCTAGATCTTGAAGATCGTAACTCGTTACCAATAAGTGGGAACTCGTATCTTATATCTCGTGACGCGTAACTCAGGACTCGGAGTTCGTAACGCGTAACCGATAACTCGGAGCTCGTATCTTGTAAATCGTACCTCGTTACCCATAACTCGGAACTCGTATCTTGTATCTAGTAGCTCGTAGCTCATTACTGATTACCTGGAACTTATATCTTGTGTCTCGTAGCTCGTAACTCGTTACGATAAGTGGGAACTCGCATGTTGTATCTCGTAACTCGTAACAAGTACCTCGTAGATCGTAAGTCGTAATTCGTAATTCGAAACTCGTATATCGTAATTCGCAACTCGAAACTCGTTACTGGAAACTGGTATCTCGTAACTCGTAAATCGCAGCTTAAAACCCGCTACTCATAACCCGGTACTCGTATCTTGTGTATCATAGCTTGTAACCCATTACCAATAACAAGGAACTCGTATCATGCCTCTCGTAGCTCGTAAATCGTTACCGATCAGTGGGAACTCGCAACTTGTATCTCGTGACGCGTAACTCAGAACAAGGAACTTGTAACGCGTTACCGATAACTCGGAGCTTGTATCTTGTATCTCTTACCTTGTAGCTCGTAACTCGTAAATCGCAGCTTATAACTCGCTACTCATAACCCGGAACTCGTATACTGTGTATCTTAGCTTGTAATTCATTACCAATAACAAGGAACTCGTATATTGCCTCTCGTAGCTCGTAAATCGTTACCGATAAGTGGGAACTCGCAACTTGTATCTCTTTGACGCGTGACTCAGAACTTGGAACTCGTAATGCGTTACCCATTACCCGGAACTCGTATCTTCTATCTCGGATCTCGCAAATCATTACCGATAACCTGGAACTCGTGTACTAGATCTTGAAGATAGTAACTCGTTACCAATAAGTGGGAACTCGCATCTTGTATCTCGTGACGTGTCACTCAGAACTCGGAACTAGTAACGCGTTACCGATAATTCGGAGCTCGTATCTTGTATCACTTACCTTGTAACTCGTAACTCGTACCTCGTGGATCGTAAGTCGTAATTCGTAACTCGCAACTCGCAACTCGAATCTCGTAACTCGAAACTCGTAACTCGTAAATCGCAGCTTATAACTCGCTTCTCATAACCCGGAGCTCGTATCTTGTGTAGCGTAGCTTGTAATTCATTACCAATAACAAGGATCTCGTATCTTACCGCCCGTAGCTCGTAAATTGTTACCGTTAAGTGGGAACTCGCAACTTGTATCTCGTGACGCGTAACTCAGGACTGGGAACTCGAAAGTGTTACCGATAACTCGGAGCTCGTATCTTGTATCACTTACCTTGTAACTCGTAACCCGTAACTCGTTGCCCATAACTCGGAACTCGAGTCTTGATCTCAGATCTTGTAAATCAATGTCCATAACCTCGAACTCGTATCCTAGATCTAGTAGTTCGTAACTCGTTAACGATTGGTGGAAACTCGCATCTTGTATCACATGAAGCGAAACTCAGAACTCGGGACTCGTAACGCGTAACCGATGACTCGGAGCTCGTATCTTGTACCTCCTAACTCGTTACCCATAACTCGGAACTTGTAACTTGTATTTAGTAGCTCGTAACTCATTACTGATAACCTGGAACTCGTATCTTGTGTCTCGTAGCTCGTAACTCGTTACGATAAGTGGGAACTCGCATCTTGTATCCCGTAACTCGTAACTAATACCTCGTATATCGTAAGTCGTAATTCGTAACTCATAACTCGTAAATCACAGCTTATAACTCGCTACTCATAACCCGGAACTCATAACTTGTGTATCGTAGCTTGTAATTCATTACCAATAACAAGGAACTCGTATCTTGCTTCTCGTAGCTCGTAAATCGTTACCGATAAGTGGGAACTCGCATCTTGTATCTCGTAACTTGTAACTAATGCCTCGTAGATGGTAAGTCGTAATTCGTAACTCGTATATCGCAACTCGCAACTCGAAATTCGTAACTCGAAACTCGAAACTCGTAAGTCGTGTCTCGTAAATCGCAGCTTATAACTCGCTATTCATAACACGGAAATCGTATCTTGTCTATCGTATATTGTAACCCATTACCAATAACAAGGAACTCGTATCTTACCGCCCGTAGCTCGTAAATCGTTACCAATAAGTGGGAACTCGAAAGTGTTACCGATAACTCGGAGCTCGTATCTTGCATCACTTACCTTGTAATTCGTAACCCGTAACTCGTTGCCCATAACTCGGAACTCGAGTCTTGATCTCAGATCTTGTAAATCAATGTCGATAACCTCGAACTCGTATCCTAGATCTAGTAGTTCGTAACTCGTTAACGATTGGTGGAAACTCGCATCTTGTATCACATGAAGCGAAACTCAGTACTCGGGACTCGTAACGCGTAACCGATGACTCGGAGCTCGTATCTTGTACCTCCTAACTCGTTACCCATAACTCGGAACTTGTAACTTGTATTTAGTAGCTCGTAACTCATTACTGATAACCTGGAACTCGTATCTTGTGTCTCGTAGCTCGTAACTCGTTACGATAAGTGGGAACTCGCATCTTGTATCTCGTAACTCGTAAATAGTACCTCGTAGATCGTAAGTCGTAATTCGTAACTCGAAACTCGTATATCGTAACTCGCAACTCGCAACTCGCAACTCGAAACTCGTAACTCGTAACTCGTAACTCGTAACTCGTAACTCGTAACTCGTAACTCGTAACTCGTAACTCGTAACTCGTAACTCGTAACTCGTAACTCGTAACTCGTAACTCGTAACTCGTAACTCGTAACTCGTAACTCGTAACTCGTAACTCGTAACTCGTAACTCGTAACTCGTAACTCGTAACTCGTAACTCGTAACTCGTAACTCGTAACTCGTAACTCGTAACTCGTAACTCGTAACTCGTAACTCGAAACTCGTAACTCGTAAATCGCGGCTTATAACTCGCGACTCATAACCCAGAACTCGTATCCTGTGTATCGTAGCTTGTAACTCATTACCAATAACAAGGAACTCGTGTCTTGCCTCTCGTAGCTCGTAAATCGTTACCGATAGGTGGAAACTCGCATCTTGTATATCATGAAGCGAAACCCAGAAATCGGAACTAGTATTGCGTTACCGATAAGTCGGAGCTCGTATCTTGTAACTCGTAACTCGTTACCCGTAACTCGGAACTCGTATCTTGTATCTAGTAGCTCTTAACCTATTACTGATTACCTGGAACTCGTATCTTGTGTCTCCTAGCTTGTAACCTTTTACCAATAACAAGGAACACGTATCTTATTCCTCTCGTATCTCGTAAATCGTTACCGATAAGTGTTAACTCGCAGCTTGTACCTCGTGACGCGTAACTCAGGACTTGCAACTCGTAACGCGTTACCGATAACTCGGAGCTTGTCGCGTGTATCTCTTACCTTGTAACTCGTAACTCGTTACCCATTACTCGGAACTCGTATCTTCTGTCACGGATCTCGCAAATCATTGCCGATAACCTGGAACTCGTATCTTGCGTCTCGTAGCTCGTAAATCGTTACCGATAAGTGGGAACTCGCATCTTGTATCTCGTAACTTGTAACTAATGTCTCGTAGGTCGTAAGTCGTAATTCGTAACTCGTATATCGCAACTCGCAACTCGAAACTCGTAACTCTAAACTCGCAACTCGTATCTCGTAAATCGTAGCTTATAACTCGCTATTCATAACACGGAAATCGTGTCTTGTCTATCGTAGATTGTAACCCATTACCAATAACAAGGAACTTATATCTTGCCTCTCGTAGCTCGTAAATCGTTACCAATAAGTAGGAACTCGCATCTTGCATCTCGTGACGCGTAACTCGGGACTCGGAACTCGAAAGTGCTACCGATAACTCGGAGCTCGTATCTTGTATCACTTAGCTTGTAATTCGTAACTCGTAGCCCGTAACTCGTTGCCCATAACTCGGAACTCGAATCTTGTTCTCGGATCTTGTAAATCAATGACGATAACCTCGAACCCGTATCCTAGCTCTAATAGTTTGTAACTCGTTACCGATAGGTGGAAACACGCATCTTGTATCCCGTGATCAGAACACAAAACTCGTAACGCGTAACAGATACCATAGAGCTCGTATCTTGTAACTTGTAACTCGTTACCCATGACTCGGAACTCGTATCTTGTACCTAGTAGCTCGTAACTTGTACCTCGTACATCGTAAGTCGTAATTCGTAACTGGTAACTCGTATATCGTAACTCGCAACTCGAAACTCGTAACTCGTAACTCGTAAATCGCAGCTCATAACTCGCTACTCATAACCCGGAACTCGTATCTTGTGTATCGTAGCTAGTAACCCATTAGCAATAACAAGGAACTCGTATCTTGCCTCTCGTAGCTCGTAAATCGTTACCGATGAGTGGGAACTCGCATCTTGTATCGCGTGACGTGTTACTTAGTACTCGGAACTCGTAACGCGTTACCGATAACTCGGGGCTCGTATCTTGTAACTCGTAACTCTTTACCCATTACTCGGGACTTGTATATTGTATCTAGTAGCTCGTAACTCGTTACCGATAAGTGGAAACTCGCATCTTGTGTCTCAGGACGCGAAACTCAGAACTCGGAACTCGTAACGCGTAATCGATAACTCGGAGCTCGTATCTTGTAACTCGTAACTCGTTACCCAGAACTTGGAACTCGTATCTTGTATCTAGTAGCTCGTAACTCATTACTGATTACTTGGAACTTGTATCTTGTGTCTCGTAGCTCGTGACTCGTTACGATAAGTGGGAACTCGCATCTTGTATCTCGTAACTCGTAAATAGTACCTCGTAGATAGTAAGTCGTAATTCGTAAATCGAAACTCGTATATCGTAACTCGTAACTCGCAACTCGCAACTCGCAACTCGAAACTCGTAACTAGTAACTCGTAACTCGTAACTCGTAACTCGTAACTCGAAACTCGTAACTCGTAACTCGTAACTCGAAACTCGTAACTCGTTACTCGTAAATCGCGGCTTATAACTCGCTACTCATAATCCCGAACTCGTATCCTGTGTATCGTAGCTTGTAACTCATTACCAATAACAAGGAACTCGTGGCTTGCCTCTCGTAGCTCGTAAATCGTTACCGATAGGTGGAAACTCGCATCTTGTATCGCATGAAGCGAAACCCAGAAATCGGAACTAGTATCGCGTTACCGATAAGTCGGAGCTCGTATCTTGTAACCCGTAACTCGGAACTCGTATCTTGTATCTAGTAGCTCTTAACTCATTACTGATTACCTGGAACTCGTATCTTGTATCTCGTAGCTTGTAGCCTTTTACCAATAACAAGGAACACGTATCTTTTTCCTCTCGTATCTCGTAAATCGTTACGAATAAGCTTTAATTCGCAACTTGTACCTCGTGACGCGTAATTCATGACTTGGAACTCGTAACGCGTTACCGATGACTCGGAGCTCGTATCTTGTATCGTTTACCTTGCAACTCGTAACTCGTAACCCGTAACTCGTTGCCAATAACTCGGAACTCGTATCTTGTAAGTAGTAGCTCGTAACTCATTACTGGTTACCTGGAACTCGTATCTTGTGTCTCGTAGCTCGTAAGTCGCTACGATAAGTGGGAACTCGCAACCTGTATCTCGTGGCGCGTAGCTCAGAACTAGGAACTCGTAACGCGTTACCGATAACTCGGAGCTCGTATCTTATATATCGTAACTTGAAATCCATTACCGATAACCTGGAAATGGTATCTTATATATCGGAACTTGTAATCCATTACCGATAACCTGGAACTCGTATCTTACATCTCGTAGCTCGTAAATCGTTACCGATAAATGGGAACTCGCATCTTGTATCTCGTGACGCGTAACTCGAAAGTGTTACCGATAACTCGCAGCTCGTATCTTGTAACACTTACTTTGTAAATCATAACCTCGAACTCGTATCCTAGATCCAGTAGTTCGTAACTCGTTACCGATAGGTGGAAACTCGCATCTTGTATCTCATGACGCGAAACCCAGAACTCTGAACTCGTAACGCGTAACCGATAGCTCGGAGCTAGTATCTTGTAACTCGTAACTCGTTACCCATAACTCGGAACTGGTATCTTGTATCTAGTAGCACGTAACTCATTACTGATTACCTGGAACTCGTATCTTGTGTCTCGTAGCTCGTAACTCGTTACGACAAGTGGGAACTCTCATTTGTATCTCGTAATTCGTAACTAGTAGCTCGTAGATCGTAAGTCTTAATCCGTAACTCGTAACTCGTATATCGTTACTCGCAACTCGAAACTCGTAACTCGAAACTCGTAACTCGTAAATCGCAGCTTGTAACTCGCTACTCATAACCCGGAACTTGTATCTTGTGTATCGTAGCTCGTAAATCGTTACCAATAAGTGGGAACTCGCAACTTGTATCTCTGTGACGCGTAGCTCAGAACTAGGAACTCGTAACGCGTTACCGATAACTCGGAGCTCGTATCTTATATATCGTAACTTGAAATCCATTACCGGTAACCTGGAACTCGTATCTTATGTATCGTAACTTATAATCCATTACCGATAACCTGGAACTCGTATCTTATATATCGTAACTTGAAATCCATTACCGATAACCTGGAAATCGTATCTTGCCTCTCGTAGCTCGTAAATCGTTACCAATAAGTGGGAACTCGCAACTTGTATCTCGTGACGCGTAACTCAGAACTAGGAACTCGTAACGCGTTACCGATAACTCGGAGCTCGTATCTTATATATCGTAACTTGAAATCCATTACCGATAACCTGGAACTCGTATGTTATATATTGTAACTTGTAATCCATTACCGATATCCTGGAACTCGTATCTTGCATCTCGTAGCTCGTGAATCGTTACCGATAGATGGGAACTCGCATCTTGTATCTAGTGACGCGTATCTCAGGACTCGGAACTCGAAAGTGTTACCGATAACTCAGAGCTCGTATCTTGTATCACGTACCTTGTAACTCGTAACTCGTTACTTATAACTTGGAACGCGCATCTTGTATCTAGTGGCTCGTAACTCATTACTGATTACCTGGAACTCGCATCTTGTATTTCGTAACTCGTAACTAGTACCTCATAGATTGTGAATCGTAATTCGTAACTCGTAACTCGTATATCGTTACTCGCAACTCGAAACTCGTAACTTGAAACTCGTAACTCGTAAATCGCATCTTATAACTCGCTACTCATAACCCGGAACTCGTATCTTGTGTATCGTAGCTTGTAACCCATTACCAATAACAAGGAACTCGTATCTGGCCTCTCGTAGCTCGTGAATCGTTACCAATAAGTGGGAACTCGCATCCTATATCTCGCGACGTGTAACTCAGAACTCGGAACTAGTAACGCGTTACCGATAATTCGGAGCTCACGTCTTGTATCTCGTAACTCGTAACTAGTACCTCGTAGATCGTAAGCCGTAATTAGTAACTCGTAACTCGTATATCGTTACTCGCAACTTGAAACTCGTAACTCGTAAATCGCATCTTATAACTCGCTACTCATAACCCGGAACTCGTATCTTGTGTATCGTAGCTTGTAACCCATTACCAATAACAAGGAACTCGTATCTTGCCTCGCGTAACTCGTAACTCGTTACCCATAGCTCGGAACTAGTATCTGGTAACTCGAATCTCGCAAATCATTGCCAATAGCCTGGAACTCATATACTAGATCTTGTAGATCGTAACTCGTTACCAATAGGTGGGAACTCTCATCTTGTATATCGTGACGTGTAACTCAGAACTTGGAACTCGTAACGCGTTACCCATAGCTCGGAGCTCGTGTCTCGTAACTCGTACCTCGTAGATCGTAAGCCGTAACTCGCATCTCGAAGCTGGTAACTCGTAAATCACAACTTGTAACGCGCTACCCAGAACGCGGACCTCGTATCTTGTATAACGTAACTTGTAATCTATTACCGGTTACCTGGAACTCGTATCTTGCATCTCGTAGCTCGTAAATCGTTACCGATAAGTGGGAACACGCAACTTGTATCTCGTGACGCGTAACTCAGAACTTGGAACTCTTAACGCGATACCGATAACTCGGAGCTCGTATTTTGTATCTCTTACATTGTAACACGTAACTCGTAACTCATAACTCGTTACCCATTACTCGGAACTCGTATCTTCTATCTCGGATCTCGCAAATCATTGCCGATAACCTAGAACTCGTATCCTAGATCTTGAAGATCGTAACTCGTTACCAATAAGTGGGAACTCGTATCTTGTATATCGTGACGCGTAACTCAGGACTCGGAACTCGAAAGTGTTACCGATAACTCGGAGCTCGTATCTTGTTCACTTATCTTGTAACTCGTAGCTGGTATCCCGTAACTTGTTGACCATAACTCGGAACTCGAAACTTGATCTCGGATCTTGTAAATCAATGACGATAACCTCGAATTCGTATCCTAGATCTAGTAGTTCGTAACTCGTTACCTATAGGTGGAATCTCGCATCTTTCATCTCATGACGCGTAACTCAGGACTTGGAACTCGTAACGCGTTACCGATAACTCGGAGCTCGTATCTTGTAACTCGTAACTCTTTACCAGTAACTCGGAACTCGTACCTTGTATCTTGTATCTCTTACCTTGTAACTGGTAACTCGTAACTCGTTACCCATTACTCGGAACTCGTATCTTGTGTCTCGTAGCTCGTAACTCGTTACGATAAGTGGGAACTTGCATCTTGTATCTCGTAACTCGTAAGTAGTACTCCGTAGATCGTAAGTCGTAATTCGTAATTCGAAACTCGTATATCGTAATTCGCAGCTCGAAACTCGTAACTGGAAGCTGGTATCTCGTAGCTCGTAAATCGCAGCTTATAACCCGCTACTCATAACCCGGTACTCGTTTCTTGTGTATCATAGCTTGTAACCCATTACCAATAACAAGGAACTCGTATCTTGCCTCTCGTAGTGCGTAAATCGATACCGATAAGTGGGAACTCTCAACTCGTATCTCGTGACGCGTAACTCAGAACTTGGAACTCGTAACGCGTTACCGATAACTCGGAGCTTGTATCTTGTATCTCTTACCTTGTAACTCGTAACTCGTAAATCGCAGCTTATAATCCGCTACTTATAACCCGGAACTCGTATCCTGTGTATCTTAGCTTGTTATTTATTACCAATAACAAGGAACTCGTATCTTGCCTCTCGTAGCTCGTAAATCGTTACCGATAAGTGGAAACTCGCAACTTGTATCTCTTTGACGCGTAACTCAGAACTTGGAACTCGTAACTCGTTACCCATTACCCGGAACTCGTGTCTTCTATCTCGGATCTCGCAAATCATTACCGATAACCTGGAACTCGTATACTAGATCTTGAATATAGTAACTCGTTACCAATAAGTGGGAACTCGCACCTTGTATCTCGTGACGTGTAACTCAAAACTCGGAACTAGTAACGCGTTACCGATAACTCGGGGCTCGTATCTTGTAACTCGTAACTCGTTACCCATAACTCGGGACTTGTATCTTGTATCTAGTAGCTCGTAACTCGTTAACGATAGGTGGAAACTCGCATCTTGTATCTCATGATGCGAAACTAATAACTCAGAACTCGGAATGCGTAACCGATAACTCGGAGCTCGTATCTTGTAACTCGTACCCATAACTCTGAACTCGTATATTGCCTCTCATAGCTCGTAGATCGTTACCGATAGATGGGAACTCGCATCTTGTATCTCGTGACGCATAACTCAGGACTCGGAACTCAAAAGTGTACCGATAACTCGCAGCTCGTATCTTGTAACAAATACCTTGTAAATCGTAACCCGTAACTCGTTGCCCATAACTCGGATTTCGAATCTTGATCTCGGATCTTGTAAGTCAATGACGATAACCTCGAACTCGTATCCTAGATCTAGTAGTTCGTAATTCGTTACCGATAGGTGGAAACTCGCATCTTGTATCTCATGACTCGAAACTCAGAACTCTGAACTCGTAACGCGTAACCGATAGCTCGAAGCTTGTATCTTGTAACTCGTAACTCGTTACCCATAACTCGGAACTGGTATCTTGTATCTAGTAGCTCGTAACTCATTACTGATTACCTGGAACTCGTATCTTGTGTCTCGTAGCTCGTAACTCGTTACGATAAGTGGGAACTCTCATCTTGTATCTCGTAATTCGTAACTAGTACCTTGTAGATCGTAAGTCTTAATCCGGAACTCGTAACTCGTATATCGTAACTCGCAACTCGAAACTAGAAAATTCGTAACTCGTAAATCGCAGCTTGTAACTCGCTACTCATAACCCGGAACTCGTATCTTGTGTATCGTAGCTTGTAACCCATTACCAATAACAAGGAACTCGTATCTTGCCTCTCGTAGCTCGTAAATCGTTACCAATAAGTGGGAACTCGCAACTTGTATCTCTGTGACGCGTAGCTCAAAACTAGGAACTCGTAACGCGTTACCGATAACTCGGAGCTCGTATCTTATATATCGTAACTTGAAATCCATTACCGGTAACCTGGAACTCGTATCTTATGTATCGCAACTTATAATCCATTACCGATAACCTGGAACTCGTATCTTGCATCTTGTAGCTCGTAAATCGTTACCGATAAATGGGAACTCGCATCTTGTATCTCGTGAGGCGTAACTCGAAAGTTTTATCGATAACTCGGAGCTCGTATCTTGTATCACTTACCTTGCAACTCGTAACTCGTAACCCGTAACTCGTTGCCCATAACTTGGAACTCGAATCTTGATCTCGGATCTTGTAAATCAATTACGATAACCTCGAACTCGTATCCTAGATCTAGTAGTTCGTAACTCGTTAACGATAGGTGGAAACTCGCATCTTGTATCTCATGAAGCGAAACTCAGAACTCGGAACTCGGAACGCGTAACCGATAACTCGGAGCTCGTATCTTGCAACTCGTAACTCGTTACCCATAACTCGGAACTCGTATCTTGCCTCTCGTAGCTCGTAGATCGTTACCGATAAATGGGAACTCGCATCTTGTATCTCGTGACGCGTAACGCAGGACTTGGAACTCGAAAGTGTTACCGATAACTCGCAGCTCGTATCTTGTATCACTTACCTTGTGAATTGTAACCCGTAACTCGTAGCCCATACCTCGGAACTCGAATCTTGATTTAGGATCTTGTAAATCAATGACGATAACCTCGAACTCGTATCCTAGATCTAGTAGTTCGTAACTCGTTACCGATAGATGGAAACTCGCATCTTGTATCTCATGACGCGAAACTCAGAACTCTCAACTCGTAACGCGTAACCGATAGCTCGGAGCTTGTATCTTGTAACTGGTAACTCGTTACCCATAACTCGGAACTGGTATCTTGTATCTAGTAGCTAGTAACTCATTACTGATTACCTGGAACTCGTATCCTGCCTCTCATAGCTCGTAAATCGTTACCGATGAGTGGGAACTCGCATACTATATCTCGTGACGTGTAACTCAGAACTCGTTATCGATAATTCGGAGCTCACATCTTGTATCTCGTAACTCGTAACTAGTACCTCGTAGATCGGAAGTCGTAATTCGTAACTCGTAACTCGTATATCGTTACCCGCAACTTGAAACTCGTAACTGGAAGCTCGTAACTCGTACTCGTAAATCGCATCCTATAACTCGCTACTCATAACCCGGAACTCGTATCTTGTGTATCGTAGCTCGTAAATCGTTACCAATAGGTGGGAACTCGCAACTTGTATCTCGTGACGCGTAACTCAGAACTAGGAACTCGTAACGCGTTACCGATAACTCGAAGCTCGTATCTTATATATCGTAACTTGCAATCCATTACCGATCACCTGGAACACGTATCTTGCATCTCTTAGCTCGTAAACCGTTACCGATAAATGGGAACTCGCACCTTGTATCTCGTGACGCGTAACTTAGGGCTCGGAACTCGTAACTTGTTACCGATAACTCGGAGCTCGTATCTTTTACCTTGTAACTCGTAACTCATAACTCGACACTCGTAACTAGCTACTCATAACCCGGAACTGGTATCTTGTGTATCTTAGCTTGTAATTCATTACCAATAACAAGGATCTCGTATCTTACCTCTCGTAGCTCGTAAATCGTTACCGATAAGCGAGAACTCGCAACTTGGAACTCGTAACGCGTCACCGATAACTATGAGCTTGTATTTTGTATCTCTTACATTGTAACACGTAACTCGTAACTCATGACTCGTTACCCATTACTCGGAACTCGTATCTTCTATCTCGAATCTCGCGAATCATTGCCGATAACCTGGAACTCGTATCCTAGATCTTAAAGAGCTTAACTCGTTACCAATAAGTGGGAACTCGCATCTTGGACCTCGTGACGTGTAACTCAGAACTCGGAACTAGTAACGCGTTACCGATAACGCGGAACTCGTATCTTGTAACTCGTAACTTGTTACCCGTAACTCGGAACTCGTATCTTGTATCTAGTAGGTCGTACCTCATTGCTGATTACCTGGAGCTCGTATCTTGTGTCTAGTAGCTTGTAACCCATTACCAATAACAAGGAACTCGTTTCTTGCGACTCGTAGCTCGTAAATCGCTACCGATAAGTGGTTACTCGTAACTCGTATCTCGTGACGCGTAACTCAGAACTTGGAACTCGTCACGCGTTACCGATAACTCGGAGCTCGTCTCTTGTATCTCTTACCCTGTTACTCGTAACTCGTAACTCGTAACTCGTTACTCGTTACCCATTACTCGGAACTCGTATCTTTTATCTCGGATCCCGCAAATCATTGCCGATAACCTGGAACTCGTATCCCAGATCTTACCTGTGTATCTTAGCTTGTAATTCATTACCAATAACAAGGAACTCGTATCTTGCCTCTCGTAGCTCGTAAATCGTTACCGATAAATGGGAACTCGCAACTTGTATCTCGTGACGGGTAACTCAGAACTTGGAACTAGTAACGCGTTACCGATAACTCGGAGATTGTATCTTGTATCTCTTACCTTGTAACTCGTAACTCGTAACTTGTAACTCGTAACTCGTAACTCGTAACTCGTAACTCGTAACTCGTAACTCGTAACTCGTAACTCGTAACTCGTAACTCGTAACTCGTAACTCGTAACTCGTAACTCGTAACTCGTAACTCGTAACTCGTAACTCGTAACTCGTAACTCGTAACTCGTAACTCGTAACTCGTAACTCGTAACTCGTAACTCGTAACTCGTAACTCGTAACTCGTAACTCGTAACTCGTAACTCGTAACTCGTAACTCGTAACTCGTAACTCGTAACTCGTAACTCGTAACTCGTAACTCGTAACTCGTAACTCGTAACTCGTAACTCGTAACTCGTAACTCGTAACTCGTAACTCGTAACTCGTAACTCGTAACTCGTAACTCGTAACTCGTAACTCGTAACTCGTAACTCGTAACTCGTAACTCGTAACTCGTAACTCGTAACTCCTAACTCGTAACTCGTAACTCGTAACTCGTAACTCGTAACTCGTAACTCGTAACTCGTAACTCGTAACTCGTAACTCGTAACTCGTAACTCGTAACTCGTAACTCGTAACTCGTAACTCGTAACTCGTAACTCGTAACTCGTAACTCGTAACTCGTAACTCGTAACTCGTAACTCGTAACTCGTAACTCGTAACTCGTAACTCGTAACTCGTAACTCGTAACTCGTAACTCGTAACTCGTAACTCGTAACTCGTAACTCGTAACTCGTAACTCGTAACTCGTAACTCGTAACTCGTAACTCGTAACTCGTAACTCGTAACTCGTAACTCGTAACTCGTAACTCGTAACTCGTAACTCGTAACTCGTAACTCGTAACTCGTAACTCGTAACTCGTAACTCGTAACTCGTTACCCATTACTCGGAACTCGTATCTTCTATCTCGGATCTCGCAAATCATTGCCGATAACCTGGAACTCGTATCCTAGATCTTGAAGATCGTAACTCGTTACCAATAAGTGGGAACACGCATCTTGTATCTCGTGACGTGTAACTCAGATCTCGGAGCTAGTAACGCGTTACCGATAACTCGGAGCTCGTATCTTGTAACTCGTAACTCATAACTTGGTCCCCATAACTTGGAACTCGTAACTTATATATCGTAACTTGTAATCCACTACCGATTACCTGGAACTCGTATCTTGCATCTCGTAGCTCGTGAATCGTTATCGACAAATGGGAAGTCGCATCTTGTATCTCGTGACACATAACTCAGGACTAGGAACTCGAAAGTGTTACCGATAACTCGGAGCTCGTATCTTGTAACTCGTAACTCGTTACCCATAACTCGGAACTCGTATCTTGTTTGTAGTAGCTCGTAACTCGTTACTGATTACCTGGAACTCATATATTGTGTCTCGTAGCTCGTAACTCGTTACGATAAATGGGAACTCGCATCTTGTAACTCGTAACTCGTAACTAGTACCTCGTAGATCGTAAGACGTAATTCGTAACTCGTAACTCATAACTCGTATATCGCAACTCGCAACTCGAAACTCGTAACTCGAAGCTCGTAACTCGAAACTCGTAACTCAAAACTCGTAACTCGTAAATCGCAACTTATAACTCGCTACTCATAACCCGGAACTCGTATCTTGTGTATCGTAGCTTGTAACCCATTACCAATAACAAGGAACTCGTATCTGGCCTCTCGTAGCTCGTAAATCGTTACCGATAAGTGGGAACTCGCAACTTGTATCTCGTGACGGGTAACTCAGAACTTGGAACTAGTAACGCGTTACCGATAACTCGGAGATTGTATCTTGTATCTCTTACCTTGTAACTCGTAACTCGTAACTCGTAACTCGTAACTCGTAACTCGTAACTCGTAACTCGTAACTCGTAACTCGTAACTCGTAACTCGTAACTCGTAACTCGTAACTCGTAACTCGTAACTCGTAACTCGTAACTCGTAACTCGTAACTCGTAACTCGTAACTCGTAACTCGTAACTCGTAACTCGTAACTCGTAACTCGTAACTCGTAACTCGTAACTCGTAACTCGTAACTCGTAACTCGTAACTCGTAACTCGTAACTCGTAACTCGTAACTCGTAACTCGTAACTCGTAACTCGTAACTCGTAACTCGTAACTCGTAACTCGTAACTCGTAACTCGTAACTCGTAACTCGTAACTCGTAACTCGTAACTCGTAACTCGTAACTCGTAACTCGTAACTCGTAACTCGTAACTCGTAACTCGTAACTCGTAACTCGTAACTCGTAACTCGTAACTCGTAACTCGTAACTCGTAACTCGTAACTCGTAACTCGTAACTCGTAACTCGTAACTCGTAACTCGTAACTCGTAACTCGTAACTCGTAACTCGTAACTCGTAACTCGTAACTCGTAACTCGTAACTCGTAACTCGTAACTCGTAACTCGTAACTCGTAACTCGTAACTCGTAACTCGTAACTCGTAACTCGTAACTCGTAACTCGTAACTCGTAACTCGTAACTCGTAACTCGTAACTCGTAACTCGTAACTCGTAACTCGTAACTCGTAACTCGTAACTCGTAACTCGTAACTCGTAACTCGTAACTCGTAACTCGTAACTCGTAACTCGTAACTCGTAACTCGTAACTCGTAACTCGTAACTCGTAACTCGTAACTCGTAACTCGTAACTCGTAACTCGTAACTCGTAACTCGTAACTCGTAACTCGTAACTCGTAACTCGTAACTCGTAATTCGTAACTCGTAACTTGGTACCCATAACTTGGAACTCGTAACTTATATATCGTAACTTGTAATCCATTACCGATTACCTGGAACTCGTATCTTGCATCTCGTAGCTCGTGAATCGTTACCGACAAATGGGAACTCGCATCTTGTATCTCGTGACACATAACTCAGGACTAGGAACTCGAAAGTGTTACCGATAACTCGGAGCTCGCATCTTGTAACTCGTAACTCGTAACTAGTACCTCGTAGATCGTAAGACGTAATTCGTAACTCGTAACTCGTAACTCGTATATCGCAACTCGCAACTCGAAACTCGTAACTCGAAGCTGGTAACTCGAAACTCGTAACTCGTAAATCGCAGCTTATAACTCGCTACTCATAACCCGGAACTCGTATCTTGTGTATCGTAGCTTGTAACCCATTACCAATAACAAGGAACTCGTATCTGGCCTCTCGTAGCTCGTAAATCGTTACCGATAAGTGGGAACTCGCAACTCGTATCTCTCGACGCGTAACTCAGTACTTGGAACTCGTAACGCGTTACCGATAACTCGGAGCTTGTCTCTTGTATCTCTTACCTTGTAACTCGTAACTCGTTACCCATTACTCGGAACTCGTATCTTCTTCTCGGATCTTGCAAATCATTGCCGATAACCTGAAACTCGTATCCTATATCTTGAAGATCGTAACTCGTTACCAATAAGTAGGTACTCGCATCTTGTATCTCGTGACGTGTAACTCAGAACTCGGAACTAGTAACGCGTTACCGATAACTCGGAGCTCGTGTCTTGTAACTCGTAACTCGTAACTTGTAGCTCTTTACCCATAACTCGGAACTCGTATCTTATATATCGTAACCTGTAATTCATTACCGATAACCTGGAACTCGTATCCTATATCTTGAAGATCGTAACTCGTTACCAATAAATAGGAACCCGTATCTTGCATCTCGTAGCTTGTAAATCGTTACCGATAAATGGGAACTCGCATCTTGTATCTCGTGACGCGCAACTCGAAAGTTTTATCGATAACTCGGAGCTCGTATCTTGTATCACTTACCTTGCAACTCGTAACTCGTAACCCATAACTCGGAACTCGAATCTTGATCTCGGATCTTGTAAATCAATTACGATAACCTCGAACTCGTATCCTAAATCTAGTAGTTCGTAACTCGTTAACGATAGGTGGAAACTCGCATCTTGTATCTCATGAAGCGAAACTCAGAACTCGGAACTCGGAACGCGTAACCGATAACTCGGAGCTCGTATCTTGTAACTCGTAACTCGTTACCCATAACTCGGAACTCGTATCTTGCCTCTCGTAGCTCGTAGATCGTTACCGATAAATGGGAACTCGCATCTTGTATCTCGTGACGCGTAACGCAGGACTCGGAACTCGAAAGTGTTACCGATAACTCGCAGCTCGTATCTTGTATCACTTACCTTGTAAATTGTAACCCGTAACTCGTAGCCCATACCTCGGAACTCGAATCTTGATTTAGGATCTTGTAAATCAATGACGATAACCTCGAACTCGTATCCTAGATCTAGTAGTTCGTAACTCGATACCGATAGATGGAAACTCGCATCTTGTATCTCATGACGCGAAACTCAGAACTCTCAACTCGTAACGCGTAACCGATAGCTCGGAGCTTGTATCTTGTAACTCGTAACTCGTTACCCATAACTCGGAACTGGTATCCTGTATCTAGTAGCTAGTAACTCATTACTGATTACCTGGAACTCGTATCCTGCCTCTCATAGCTCGTAAATCGTTACCGATGAGTGGGAACTCGCATCCTATATCTCGTGACGTGTAACTCAGAACTCGTTATCGATAATTCGGAGCTCACATCTTGTATCTCGTAACTCGTAACTAGTACCTCGTAGATCGTAAGTCGTAATTCGTAACTCGTAACTCGTATATCGTTACTCGCAACTTGAAACTCGTAACTCGAAGCTCGTAACTCGTACTCGTAAATCGCATCCTATAACTCGCTACTCATAACCCGGAACTCGTATCTTGTGTATCGTAGCTCGTAAATCGTTACCAATAGGTGGGAACTCGCAACTTGTATCTCGTGACGCGTAACTCAGAACTAGGAACTCGTAACGCGTAACCGATAACTCGAAGCTCGTATCTTATATATCGTAACTTGCAATCCATTACCGATCACCTGGAACACGTATCTTGCATCTCTTAGCTCGTAAGCCGTTACCGATAAATGGGAACTCGCACCTTGTATCTCGTGACGCGTAACTTAGGGCTCGGAACTCGTAACTTGTTACCGATAACTCGGAGCTCGTATCTTTTACCTTGTAACTCGTAACTCATAACTCGACACTCGTAACTAGCTACTCATAACCCGGAACTCGTATCTTGTGTATCTTAGCTTGTAATTCATTACCAATAACAAGGATCTCGTATCTTACCTCTCGTAGCTCGTAAATCGTTACCGATAAGCGAGAACTCGCAACTTGGAACTCGTAACGCGTCACCGATAACTATGAGCTTGTATTTTGTATCTCTTACATTGTAACACGTAACTCGTAACTCATGACTCGTTACCCATTACTCGGAACTCGTATCCTCTATCTCGAATCTCGCGAATCATTGCCGATAACCTGGAACTCGTATCCTAGATCTTAAAGAGCTTAACTCGTTACCAATAAGTGGGAACTCGCATCTTGGACCTCGTGACGTGTAACTCAGAACTCGGAACTAGTAACGCGTTACCGATAACGCGGAACTCGTATCTTGTAACTCGTAACTTGTTACCCGTAACTCGGAACTCGTATCTTGTATCTAGTAGGTCGTACCTCATTGCTGATTACCTGGAACTCGTATCTTGTGTCTAGTAGCTTGTAACCCATTACCAATAACAAGGAACTCGTATCTTGCGACTCGTAGCTCGTAAATCGTTACCGATAAGTGGTTACTCGTAACTCGTATCTCGTGACGCGTAACTCAGAACTTGGAACTCGTCACGCGTTACCGATAACTCGGAGCTCGTCTCTTGTATCTCTTACCCTGTTACTCGTAACTCGTAACTCGTAACTCGTAACTCGTTACTCGTTACCCATTACTCGGAACTCGTATCTTCTATCTCGGATCCCGCAAATCATTGCCGATAACCTGGAACTCGTATCCCAGATCTTACCTGTGTATCTTAGCTTGTAATTCATTACCAATAACAAGGAACTCGTATCTTGCCTCTCGTAGCTCGTAAATCGTTACCGATAAATGGGAACTCGCAGCTTGTATCTCGTGACGGGTAACTCAGAACTTGGAACTAGTAACGCGTTACCGATAACTCGGAGATTGTATCTTGTATCTCTTACCTTGTAACTCGTAAATCGTAACTCGTAACTCGTAACTCGTAACTCGTAACTCGTAACTCGTAACTCGTAACTCGTAACTCGTAACTCGTAACTCGTAACTCGTAACTCGTAACTCGTAACTCGTAACTCGTAACTCGTAACTCGTAACTCGTAACTCGTAACTCGTAACTCGTAACTCGTAACTCGTAACTCGTAACTCGTAACTCGTAACTCGTAACTCGTAACTCGTAACTCGTAACTCGTAACTCGTAACTCGTAACTCGTAACTCGTAACTCGTAACTCGTAACTCGTAACTCGTAACTCGTAACTCGTAACTCGTAACTCGTAACTCGTAACTCGTAACTCGTAACTCGTAACTCGTAACTCGTAACTCGTAACTCGTAACTCGTAACTCGTAACTCGTACCTCGTAACTCGTAACTCGTAACTCGTAACTCGTAACTCGTAACTCGTAACTCGTAACTCGTAACTCGTAACTCGTAACTCGTAACTCGTAACTCGTAACTCGTAACTCGTAACTCGTAACTCGTAACTCGTAACTCGTAACTCGTAACTCGTAACTCGTAACTCGTAACTCGTAACTCGTAACTCGTAACTCGTAACTCGTAACTCGTAACTCGTAACTCGTAACTCGTAACTCGTAACTCGTAACTCGTAACTCGTAACTCGTAACTCGTAACTCGTAACTCGTAACTGGTAACTCGTAACTCGTAACTCGTAACTCGTAACTCGTAACTCGTAACTCGTAACTCGTAACTCGTAACTCGTTACCCATTACTCGGAACTCGTATCTTCTATCTCGGAGCTCGCAAATCATTGCCGATAACCTGGAACTCGTATCCTAGATCTTGAAGATCGTAACTCGTTACCAATAAGTGGGAACACGCATCTTGTATCTCGTGACGTGTAACTCAGATCTCGGAGCTAGTAACGCGTTACCGATAACTCGGAGCTCGTATCTTGTAACTCGTAACTCGTAACTCGGTACCCATAACTTGGAACTCGTAACTTATATATCGTAACTTGTAATCCATTACCGATAACCTGGAACTCGTATCTTGCATCTCGTAGCTCGTGAATCGTTACCGACAAATGGGAACTCGCATCTTGTATCTCGTGACGCATAACTCAGGACTAGGAACTCGAAAGTGTTACCGATAACTCGGAGCTCGTATCTTGTAACTCGTAACTCGTTACCCATAACTCGGAACTCGTATCTTGTATGTAGTAGCTCGTAACTCGTTACTGATTACCTGGAACTCATATATTGTGTCTCGTAGCTCGTAACTCGTTACGTTAAATGGGAACTCGCATCTTGTAACTCGTAACTCGTAACTAGTACCTCGTAGATCGTAAGACGTAATTCGTAACTCGTAACTCGTAACTCGTATATCGCAACTCGCAGCTCGAAACTCGTAACTCGAAGCTCGTAACTCGAAACTCGTAACTCAAAACTCGTAACTCGTAAATCACAGCTTATAACTCGCTACTCATAACGCGGAACTCGTATCTTGTGTATCGTAGCTTGTAACCCATTACCAATAACAAGGAACTCGTATCTTGCCTCTCGCAGCTCGTAAATCGTTACCGATAACTGGGAACTCGCAACTTGTATCTCGCGACGCGTAACTCAGAACTTGGAACTCGTAACGCGTTACCGATAACTCGGAGTTTGTATCTTGTAACTCGTAACTCGTAACTCGTAACTCTTTACTCATAACTCGGAACTGGTATCTTGTATCTAGTAGCTCGTAACTCATTACTGATTACCTGGAACTCGTATCTTGTGTCTCGTAGCTCGTAACTCGTTACGACAAGTGGGAACTCTCATCTTGTATCTCGTAATTCGTACCTCGTAGGTCGTAAGCCTTAATCCGTAACTCGTAACTCGTATATCGTAACTCGCAACTCGAAACTAGAACCTTGTAACTCGTAAATCGCAGCTTATAATTCGCTACTCATAACCCGGAACTCGTATCCTATGTATCGTAGCTTGTAACCCATGACCAATAACAAGGAACTCGTATCTTGCCTCTCGTAGCTTGTAAATCGTTACCAATAAGTGGGAACTCGCAACTTGTATCTCGTGACGCGTAGCTCATAACTAGGAACTCGTAACGCGTTACCGATAGCTCGGAGCTCGTATCCTATATATCGTAACTTGAAATCCATTACCGATAACCTGGAACTCGTATCTTATATATCGTAACTTGTAATCCATTACCGATAACCTGGAACCTGGAATAGTTCCCGATAAGTGAAAACTCGCATCTTGTATCTCGTAACTCGTAACTAATACCTCGTAAATCGTAAGTCGTAATTCGTAACTCATAACTCATAACTCGTTAATCGCAGCTTATAACTCGCTACTCATAACCCGGAACTCATCGTAGCTTGTAATTCATTACCAATAACAAGGAACTCGTATCTTGCTTCTCGTAGCTCGTAAATCATTACCGATAAGTGGGAACTCGCATCTTGTATCTCGTAACTTGTAACTAATGCCTCTTAGAGCGTAAGTCGTAATTCGTAACTCGTATATCGCAACTCGCAACTCGCAACTCGAAACTCGTAACTCGAAACTCGTAACTCGTATCTCGTAAATCGCAGCTTATAGCTCGCTATTCATAACACGGAAATCGTGTCTTGTCTATCGTAGATTGTAACGCATTACCAATAACAAGGAACTCGTATCTTGCCTCTCGTAGCTCGTAAATCGTTACCAATGAGTGGGAACTCGCATCTTGTATCTCGTGACGTGTAACTCAAAACTCGGAACTAGTAACGCGTTACCGATAACTCGGGGCTCGTATCTTGTAACTCGTAACTCGTTACCCATAACTCGGGACTTGTATCTTGTATCTAGTAGCTCGTAACTCGTTAACGATAGGTGGAAACTCGCATCTTGTATCTCATGATGCGAAACTCATAACTCAGAACTCGGAATGCGTAACCGATAACTCGGAGCTCGTATCTTGTAACTCGTACCCATAACTCTGAACTCGTATATTGCCTCTCATAGCTCGTAGATCGTTACCGATAGATGGGAACTCGCATCTTGTATCTCGTGACGCATAACTCAGGACTCGGAACTCAAAAGTGTTACCGATAACTCGCAGCTCGTATCTTGTAACAAATACCTTGTAAATCGTAACCCGTAACTCGTTGCCCATAACTCGGATTTCGAATCTTGATCTCGGATCTTGTAAGTCAATGACGATAACCTCGAACTGGTATCCTAGATCTAGTAGTTCGTAACTCGTTACCGATAGGTGGAAATTCGCATCTTGTATCTCATGACTCGAAACTCAGAACTCTGAACTCGTAACGCGTAACCGATAGCTCGAAGCTTGTATCTTGTAACTCGTAACTCGTTACCCATAACTCGGAACTGGTATCTTGTATCTAGTAGCTCGTAACTCATTACTGATTACCTGGAACTCGTATCTTGTGTCTCGTAGCTCGTAACTCATTACGACAAGTGGGAACTCTCATCTTGTATCTCGTAATTCGTAACTAGTACCTCGTAGATCGTAAGTCTCAATCCGGAACTCGTAACTCGTATATCGTAACTCGCAACTCGAAACTAGAAACTCGTAACTCGTAAATCGCAGCTTGTAACTCGCTACTCATAACCCGGTACTCGTATCTTGTGTATCGTAGCTTGTAACCCATTACCAATAACAAGGAACTCGTATCTTGCCTCTCGTAGCTCGTAAATCGTTTCCAATAAGTAGGAACTCGCAACTTGTATCTCTCGACGCGTAACTCAGAACTTGGAACTCGTAACGCGTTACCGATAACTCGGAGCTTGTCTCTTGTATCTCTTACCTTGTAACTCGTAGCTCTTTACCCATAACTCGGAACTCGTATCTTATATATCGTAACTTGTAACCCATTACCGATAACCTGGAACTCGTATCCTATATCTTGAAGATCGTAACTCGTTACCAATAAATAGGAACCCGTATCTTGCATCTCGTAGCTTGTGAATCGTTACCGATAAATGGGAACTCGCATCTTGTATCTCGTGACGCGTAACTCGAAAATTTTATCGATAACTCCGAGCTCGTATCTTGTATCACTTACCTTGCAACTCGTAACTCGTAACCCATAACTCGGAACTTGAATCTTGATCTCGGATCTTGTAAATCAATTACGATAACCTCGAACTCGTATCCTAAATCTAGTAGTTCGTAACTCGTTAACGATAGGTGGAAACTCGCATCTTGTATCTCGTGAAGCGAAACTCAGAACTCGGAACTCGGAACGCGTAACCGATAACTCGGAGCTCGTATCTTGTAACTCGTAACTCGTTACCCATAACTCGGAACTCGTATCTTGCCTCTCGTAGCTCGTAGATCGTTACCGATAAATGAGAACTCGCATCTTGTATCTCGTGACGCGTAACGCAGGACTCGGAACTCGAAAGTGTTACCGATAACTCGCAGCTCGTATCTTGTATCACTTACCTTGTAAATTGTAACCCGTAACTCGTAGCCCATACCTCGGAACTCGAATCTTGATTTAGGATCTTGTAAATCAATGACGATAACCTCGAACTCGTATCCTAGATCTAGTAGTTTGTAACTCGTTACCGATAGATGGAAACTCGCATCTTGTATCTCATGACGCGAAACTCAGAACTCTCAACTCGTAACGCGTAACCGATAGCTCGGAGCTTGTATCTTGTAACTCGTAACTCGTTACCCATAACTCGGAACTGGTATCTTGTATCTAGTAGCTAGTAACTCATTACTGATTACCTGGAACTCGTATCCTGCCTCTCATAGCTCGTAATCGTTACCGATGAGTGGGAACTCGCATCCTATATCTCGTGACGTGTAACTCAGAACTCGTTATCGATAATTCGGAGCTCACATCTTGTATCTCGTAACTCGTAACTAGTACCTCGTAGAGCGTAAGTCGTAATTCGTAACTCGTAACTCGTATATCGTTACTCGCAACTTGAAACTCGTAACTCGAAGCTCGTAACTCGTACTCGTAAATCGCATCCTATAACTCGCTACTCATAACCCGGAACTCGTATCTTGTGTATCGTAGCTCGTAAATCGTTACCAATAGGTGGGAACTCGCAACTTGTATCTCGTGACGCGTAACTCAGATCTAGGAACTCGTAACGCGTTACCGATAACTCGAAGCTCGTATCTTATATATCGTAACTTCCAATCCATTACCGATCACCTGGAACACGTATCTTGCATCTCTTAGCTCGTAAGCCGTTACCGATAAATGCGAACTCGCACCTTGTATCTCGTGACGCGTAACTTAGGGCTCGGAACTCGTAACTTGTTACCGATAACTCGGAGCTCGTATCTTTTACCTTGTAACTCGTAACTCATAACTCGACACTCGTAACTAGCTACTCATAACCCGGAACTCGTATCTTGTGTATCTTAGCTTGTAATTCATTACCAATAACAAGGATCTCGTATCTTACCTATCGTAGCTCGTAAATCGTTACCGATAAGCGGGAACTCGCAACTTGGAACTCGTAACGCGTCACCGATAACTATGAGCTTGTATTTTGTATCTCTTACATTGTAACACGTAACTCGTAACTCATGACTCGTTACCCATTACTCGGAACTCGTATCTTCTATCTGGAATCTCGCAAATCATTGCCGATAACCTGGAACTCGTATCCTAGATCTTAAAGAGCTTAACTCGTTACCAATAAGTGGGAACTCGCATCTTGGACCTCGTGACGTGTAACTCAGAGCTCGGAACTAGTAACGCGTTACCGATAACGCGGAACTCGTATCTTGTAACTCGTAACTTGTTACCCGTAACTCGGAACTCGTATCTTGTATCTAGTAGGTCGTACCTCATTGCTGATTACCTGGAACTCGTATCTTGTGTCTAGTAGCTTGTAACCCATTACCAATACCAAGGAACTCGTATCTTGCGACTCGTAGCTCGTAAATCGTTACCGATAAGTGGTTACTCGTAACTCGTATCTCGTGACGCGTAACTCAGTACTTGGAACTCGTCACGCGTTACCGATAACTCGGAGCTCGTCTCTTGTATCTCTTACCCTGTTACTCGTAACTCGTAACTCGTAACTCGTTACTCGTTACCCATTACTCGGAACTCGTATCTTCTATCTCGGATCCCGCAAATCATTGCCGATAACCTGGAACTCGTATCCCAGATCTTACCTATGTATCTTAGCTTGTAATTCATTACCAATAACAAGGAACTCGTATCTTGCCTCTCGTAGCTCGTAAATCGTTACCGATAAGTGGGAACTCGCAACTTGTATCTCTATGACGCGTAACTCAGAACTTGGAACTCGTAACGCGTTACTCATTACCCGGAACTCGTGTCTTCTATATCGGATCTCGCAAATCATTACCTATAACCTGGAACTCGTATACTAGATCTTGAATATAGTAACTCGTTACCAATAAGTGGGAACTCGCACTTTGTATCTCGTGACGTGTAACTCAGAACTCGGAACTAGTAACGCGATACCGATAACTCGGAGCCCGTATCTTGTATCACTTACCTTGTAACTCGTAACTCGAACCTCGTGGATCGAAAGTCGTAATTCGTAACTCGCAACTCGAAACTCGTAACTCGAAACTCGTAACTCGAAACTCGTAACTCGTAACTCGTAAATCGCAGCTTATAACTCGCTTCTCATAACCCGGAGCTCGTATCTTGTGTAGCGTAGCTTGTAATTCATTACCAATAACAAGGATCTCGTATCTTACCTCTCGTAGCACGTAAATCGTTACCGTTAAGTAGGAACTCGCAACTTGTATCTCGTGACGCGTAACTCAGGACTCGGAACTCGAAAGTGTTACCGATAGCTCGGAGCTCGTATCGTGTATCACTTACCTTGTAACTCGTAACCCGTAACTCGTTGCCCATAACTCGGAACTCGAGTCTTGATCTCGGACCTTGTAAATCAATGTCGATAACCTCGACCGCGTATCCTAGATCTAGTAGTTCGTAACTCGTTACCGATTTGTGGAAACTTGCATCTTGTATCACATGAAGCGAAACTCAGAACTCGGGACTCGTAACGCGTAACCGATGACTCGGCGCTCGTATCTTGTACCTCGTAACTCGTTACCCATTACTCGGAACTCGTAACTTGTATTTAGTAGCTCGCTACTCATTACTAATTACCTGGAACTCACATCTTGTATCTCGTAACTCGTAACTAGTACCTCGTATATCGTAAGTCGTAATTCGTAGCTCATAACTCGTAAATCGCAGCTTATAACTCGCTACTCATAACCCGGAACTCATAACTTGTGTATCGTAGCATGTTATTCAATACCAATAACAAGGAACTCGTATCTTGCTTCTCGTAGCTCGTAAATCTTTACCGATAAGTGGGAACTCGCATCTTGTATCTCGTAACTTGTAACTAATGCCTCGTAGATCGTAAGTCGTAATTCGTAACTCGTATATCGTAACTCGCAGCTTATAGCTCGCTATTCATAACACGGAAATCGTATCTTGTCTATCGTATATTGTAACCCATTACCTATAACAAGGAACTATAAGCTGCGATTTACGAGTTACGAGTTACCAGTTTCGAGTTACGAGTTACGAGTTTCGAGTTTCGAGTTACGAGTTTCGAGTTGCGAGTTACGAGGTTTCTTGATCTCGGATCTTGTAAATCAATGACGAATAACCTCGAACTCGTATCCTAGATCTAGTAGTTCGTAACTCGTTACCAATAAGTGGGAACTCGTATCTTGTATATCGTGACGCGTAACTCAGGACTCGGAACTCGAAAGTGTTACCGATAACTCGGAGCTCGTATCTTGTATCACTTATCTTGTAACTCGTAGCTGGTATCCCGTAACTTGTTGACCATAACTCGGAACTCGAAACTTGATCTCGGATCTTGTAAATCAATGACGATAACCTCGAATTCGTATCCTAGATCTATTTGTTCGTAACTCGTTACCTATAGGTGGAAACTCGCATCTCTTATCTCATGACGCGAAACTCAGAACTCGAAACTCGTAACGCGTAACCGATAACTCGGAGCTCGTATCTTGTAACTGGTAACTCGTTACCCATAACTCGGAACTCGTATCTTATATATCGTAACTTGTAGTCCATTACCGATAACCTAGAACGCGTGTCTTGCATCTCGTAGCTTCTAAATCGTTACCGATAAATGGGAACTCGCAACTTGTATCACGTGACGCGGTAACTCGTTACGATAAGTGGTAACTCGCACCTTTTATCTCGTAACTCGTAACTAGTACCTCGTAGATTGTAAGTCGTAATTCGTAACTCGTAGCTCGTATATCGTTACTCGCAACTCGAAACTCGTAACTTGAAACTCGTAAATCGCATCTTATAACTCGCTACTCATAACCCGGAACTCGTATCTTGTGTATCGTAGCTTGTAACCCATTATCAATAACAAGGAACTCGTATCTGGCCTCTCGTAGCTCGTGAATCGTTACCGATAAGTGGGAACTCGCATCCTATATCTCGCGACGTGTAACTCAGAACTCGGAACTAGTAACCCGTTACCGATAATTCGGAGCTCACATCTTGTATCTCGTAACTCGTAACTAGTACCTCGTAGATCGTAAGTCGTAATTAGTAACTCGTAACTCGTATATCGTTACTCGCAACTTGAAACTTGTAACTCGGAACTCGTAACTCGTACTCGTAAATCGCATCTTATAACTCGCTACCCATAACCCGGAACTCGTATCTTGTGTATCTTAGCTTGTAATTCATTACCAGTAACAAGGATCTCGTATCTTGCCTCTCGTAGCTCGTAAATCGTTACCGATAAGTGGGAACTCGCAACTTGTATCTCGTAACGCGTAACTCAGAACTTGGAACTCGTAACGCGTCACCGATAACTCAGAGCTTGTATTTTGTATCTCTCACATTGTAACACGTTACTCGTGCCTCATGACTCGTTACCCATTACTCGGAACTCGTACCTTCTATCTCGAATCTCGCAAATCACTGCCGATAACCTGGAACTCGTATCCTAGATCTTAAAGATCTTAACTCGTTACAAATAAGTGGGAACTCGCATCTTGTACCTCGTGACGTGTAACTCAGAACTCGGAACTAGTAACGCGTTACCGATAACTCGAAACTCGTATCTTGTAACTCGTAACTTGTTACCGGTAACTCGGAACTCGTATCTTGTATCTAGTAGGTCGTACCTCATTACTGATTACCTGGAACTCGTATCTTGTGTCTAGTAGCTTGTAACCCATTACCAATACCAAGGAACTCGTATCTTGCGACTCGTAGCTCGTAAATCGTTACCGATAAGTGGTTACTCGTAACTCGTATCTCGTGACGCGTAACTCAGTACTTGGAACTCGTCACGCGTTACCGATAACTCGGAGCTCGTCTCTTGTATCTCTTACCCTGTTACTCGTAACTCGTAACTCGTAACTCGTAACTCGTTACTCGTTACCCATTACTCGGAACTCGTATCTTCTATCTCGGATCCCGCAAATCATTGCCGATAACCTGGAACTCGTATCCCAGATCTTACCTATGTATCTTAGCTTGTAATTCATTACCAATAACAAGGAACTCGTATCTTGCCTCTCGTAGCTCGTAAATCGTTACCGATAAGTGGGAACTCGCAACTTGTATCTCTATGACGCGTAACTCAGAACTTGGAACTCGTAACGCGTTACTCATTACCCGGAACTCGTGTCTTCTATATCGGATCTCGCAAATCATTACCTATAACCTGGAACTCGTATACTAGATCTTGAATATAGTAACTCGTTACCAATAAGTGGGAACTCGCACTTTGTATCTCGTGACGTGTAACTCAGAACTCGGAACTAGTAACGCGATACCGATAACTCGGAGCCCGTATCTTGTATCACTTACCTTGTAACTCGTAACTCGAACCTCGTGGATCGAAAGTCGTAATTCGTAACTCGCAACTCGAAACTCGTAACTCGAAACTCGTAACTCGAAACTCGTAACTCGAAACTCGTAACTCGTAACTCGTAACTCGTAAATCGCAGCTTATAACTCGCTTCTCATAACCCGGAGCTCGTATCTTGTGTAGCGTAGCTTGTAATTCATTACCAATAACAAGGATCTCGTATCTTACCTCTCGTAGCACGTAAATCGTTACCGTTAAGTAGGAACTCGCAACTTGTATCTCGTGACGCGTAACTCAGGACTCGGAACTCGAAAGTGTTACCGATAACTCGGAGCTCGTATCGTGTATCACTTACCTTGTAACTCGTAACCCGTAACTCGTTGCCCATAACTCGGAACTCGAGTCTTGATCTCGGACCTTGTAAATCAATGTCGATAACCTCGACCGCGTATCCTAGATCTAGTAGTTCGTAACTCGTTACCGATTTGTGGAAACTTGCATCTTGTATCACATGAAGCGAAACTCAGAACTCGGGACTCGTAACGCGTAACCGATGACTCGGCGCTCGTATCTTGTACCTCGTAACTCGTTACCCATTACTCGGAACTCGTAACTTGTATTTAGTAGCTCGCTACTCATTACTAATTACCTGGAACTCACATCTTGTATCTCGTAACTCGTAACTAGTACCTCGTATATCGTAAGTCGTAATTCGTAGCTCATAACTCGTAAATCGCAGCTTATAACTCGCTACTCATAACCCGGAACTCATAACTTGTGTATCGTAGCATGTTATTCAATACCAATAACAAGGAACTCGTATCTTGCTTCTCGTAGGTCGTAAATCTTTACCGATAAGTGGGAACTCGCATCTTGTATCTCGTAACTTGTAACTAATGCCTCGTAGATCGTAAGTCGTAATTCGTAACTCGTATATCGTAACTCGCAGCTTATAGCTCGCTATTCATAACACGGAAATCGTATCTTGTCTATCGTATATTGTAACCCATTACCTATAACAAGGAACTATAAGCTGCGATTTACGAGTTACGAGTTACCAGTTTCGAGTTACGAGTTACGAGTTTCGAGTTTCGAGTTACGAGTTTCGAGTTGCGAGTTACGAGGTTTCTTGATCTCGGATCTTGTAAATCAATGACGAATAACCTCGAACTCGTATCCTAGATCTAGTAGTCCGTAACTCGTTACCAATAAGTGGGAACTCGTATCTTGTATATCGTGACGCGTAACTCAGGACTCGGAACTCGAAAGTGTTACCGATAACTCGGAGCTCGTATCTTGTATCACTTATCTTGTAACTCGTAGCTGGTATCCCGTAACTTGTTGACCATAACTCGGAACTCGAAACTTGATCTCGGATCTTGTAAATCAATGACGATAACCTCGAATTCGTATCCTAGATCTATTTGTTCGTAACTCGTTACCTATAGGTGGAAACTCGCATCTCTTATCTCATGACGCGAAACTCAGAACTCGAAACTCGTAACGCGTAACCGATAACTCGGAGCTCGTATCTTGTAACTGGTAACTCGTTACCCATAACTCGGAACTCGTATCTTATATATCGTAACTTGTAATCCATTACCGATAACCTAGAACGCGTGTCTTGCATCTCGTAGCTTCTAAATCGTTACCGATAAATGGGAACTCGCAACTTGTATCACGTGACGCGGTAACTCGTTACGATAAGTGGTAACTCGCACCTTTTATCTCGTAACTCGTAACTAGTACCTCGTAGATTGTAAGTCGTAATTCGTAACTCGTAGCTCGTATATCGTTACTCGCAACTCGAAACTCGTAACTTGAAACTCGTAAATCGCATCTTATAACTCGCTACTCATAACCCGGAACTCGTATCTTGTGTATCGTAGCTTGTAACCCATTATCAATAACAAGGAACTCGTATCTGGCCTCTCGTAGCTCGTGAATCGTTACCGATAAGTGGGAACTCGCATCCTATATCTCGCGACGTGTAACTCAGAACTCGGAACTAGTAACCCGTTACCGATAATTCGGAGCTCACATCTTGTATCTCGTAACTCGTAACTAGTACCTCGTAGATCGTAAGTCGTAATTAGTAACTCGTAACTCGTATATCGTTACTCGCAACTTGAAACTTGTAACTCGGAACTCGTAACTCGTACTCGTAAATCGCATCTTATAACTCGCTACCCATAACCCGGAACTCGTATCTTGTGTATCTTAGCTTGTAATTCATTACCAGTAACAAGGATCTCGTATCTTGCCTCTCGTAGCTCGTAAATCGTTACCGATAAGTGGGAACTCGCAACTTGTATCTCGTAACGCGTAACTCAGAACTTGGAACTCGTAACGCGTCACCGATAACTCAGAGCTTGTATTTTGTATCTCTCACATTGTAACACGTTACTCGTGCCTCATGACTCGTTACCCATTACTCGGAACTCGTACCTTCTATCTCGAATCTCGCAAATCACTGCCGATAACCTGGAACTCGTATCCTAGATCTTAAAGATCTTAACTCGTTACAAATAAGTGGGAACTCGCATCTTGTACCTCGTGACGTGTAACTCAGAACTCGGAACTAGTAACGCGTTACCGATAACTCGAAACTCGTATCTTGTAACTCGTAACTTGTTACCGGTAACTCGGAACTCGTATCTTGTATCTAGTAGGTCGTACCTCATTACTGATTACCTGGAACTCGTATCTTGTGTCTAGTAGCTTGTAACCCATTACCAATAACAAGGAACTCGTATCTTGCCACTCGTAGCTCGTAATTCGTTACCGATAAGTGATAACCAGTAACTCGTATCTCATGACGCGAAACTCAGAACTCGGAACTCGTAACGCGTAACCGATAACTCGGAGCTCGTATCTTGTAATTCGTAACTCGTTACCCATAACTCGGAACTCATATCTTGTGTCTCGTAGCTCGTAACTCGTTACGATAAGTGGGAACTTGCATCTTGTATCTCGTAACTCGTAAGTAGTACTCCGTAGATCGTAAGTCGTAATTCGTAATTCGAAACTCGTATATCGTAATTCGCAGCTCGAAACTCGTAGCTGGAAGCTGGTATCTCGTAGCTCGTAAATCGCAGCTTATAACCCGCTACTCATAACCCGGTACTCGTTTCTTGTGTATCATAGCTTGTAACCCATTACCAATAACAAGGAACTCGTATCTTGCCTCTCGTAGTGCGTAAATCGTTACCGATAAGTGGGAACTCGCAACTCGTATCTCGTGACGCGTAACTCAGAACTTGGAACTCGTAACGCGTTACCGATAACTCGGACCTTGTATCTTGTATCTCTTACCTTGTAACTCGTAACTCGTAAATCGCAGCTTATAATCCGCTACTCATAACCCGGAACTCGTATCCTGTGTATCTTAGCTTGTAATTCATTACCAATAACAAGGAACTCGTATCTTGCCTCTCGTAGCTCGTAAATCGTTACCGATAAGTGGGAACTCGCAACTTGTATCTCTTTGACGCGTAACTCAGAACTTGGAACTCGTAACGCGTTACCCATTACCCGGAACTCGTGTCTTCTATCTCGGATCTCGCAAATCATTACCGATAACCTGGAACTCGTATACTAGATCTTGAATATAGTAACTCGTTACCAATAAGTGGGAACTCGCACCTTGTATCTCGTGACGTGTAACTCAGAACTCGGAACTAGTAACGCTATACCGATAACTCGGAGCCCGTATCTTGTATCACTTACCTTGTAACACGTAACTCGTACCTCGTGGATCGAAAGTCGTAATTCGTAACTCGCAACTCGAAACTCGTAGCTCGAAACTCGTAACTCGAAACTCGTAACTCGTAACTCGTAACTCGTAAATCGCAGCTTATAACTCGCTTCTCATAACCCGGAGCTCGTATCTTGTGAAGCGTAGCTTGTAATTCATTACCAATAACAAGGATCTCGTATCTTACCTCTCGTAGCTCGTAAATCGTTACCGTTAAGTAGGAACTCGCAACTTGTATCTCGTGACGCGTAACTCAGGACTCGGAACTCGAAAGTGTTACCAATAACTCGGAGCTCGTATCTTGTATCACTTACCTTGTAACTCGTAACCCGTAACTCGTTGCTCATAACTCGGAACTCGAGTCTTGATCTCGGAGGTGTAAATCAATGTCGATAACCTCGAACTCGTATCCTAGATTCAGTAGTTCGTAACTCGTTACCGATTAGTGGAATCTCGCATCTTGTATCACATGAAGCGAAACTCAGAACTCGGGACTCGTAACGCGTAACCGATGACTCGGAGCTCGTATCTTGTACCTCGTAACTCGTTACCCATAACTCGGAACTCGTAACTTGTATTTAGTAGCTCGTTACTCATTACTAATTACCTGGAACTCGTATCTTGTGTCTCGTCTCTCGTAACTCGTTACGATAAGTGGGAACTCGCATCTTGTATCTCGTGACGTGTAACTCAGAACTCGGAACTCATAACTCGTAAATCGCAGCTTATAGCTCGCTATTCATAACACGGAAATCGTATCTTGTCTATCGTAGATTGTAACCCATTACCAATAACAAGGAACTCGTATCTTGCCTCTCGTAGCTCGTAAATCGTTACCAATAAGTGGGAACCCGCATCGTGACGCGTAACTCGGGACTCGGAACTCGAAACGCGTAACACATAACTTGGAGCTCGTATCTTGTAACTCGTAACTAGTTACCCATGACTCGGAACTCATATCTTGTATCTAGTAGCTCGTAAATCATTACTGATTACCTGGAACTCGTATCTTGTGTCTCGTAGCTCGTAACTAGTACCTCGTACATCGTAAGTCGTAACTCGCTACTCATAACCCAGAACTCGTATCCTGTGTATCGTAGCTTGTAACTCATTGCCAATAACAAGGGACTCGTGTCTTGCCTCTCGTAGCTCGTAAATCGTTACCGATAGGTGGAAACTCGCATCTTGTATATCATGAAGCGAAACCCAGATATCGGAACTAGTATCGGGTTACCGATAAGTCAGAGCTCGTATCTTGTAACTCGTAACTCGTTACCCGTAACTCGGAACCCGTATCTTGTATCTAGTAGCTCTTAACTCATTACTGATTACCTGGAACTTGTATCTTGTGTCTCGTAGCTTGTAAACTTTTACCAATAACTAGAAACACGTATCTTTTTCCTCTCGTATCTCGTAAATCGTTACCGATAAGTGTTAACTCGCAACTTGTACCTCGTGACTCAGGACTTGGAACACCGTAACGCGTTACCGATAACTCGGAGCTCGTATCTTGTATCGCTTACCTTGTAACTCGTAACTCATAAGCCGTAACTCGTTGCCCATAACTCGGAACACGTATCTTATATCTAGTAGCTCGTAACTCATTACTGATTACCTGGAACTCGTATCTTGTGTCTCGTAGCTCGTAAGTCGCTACGATAAGTGGGAACTCGCATCCTGTATCTCGTAACTCGTAACTAGTACCTCGTATATGGTAACTCGCAACTCGAAACTCGTAACTCGAAACTCGTAACTCGTAACTCGTAACTCGTAACTCGTAACTCGTAACTCGTAACTCGTAACTCGTAACTCGTAACTCGTAACTCGTAACTCGTAACTCGTAACTCGTAACTCGTAACTCGTAACTCGTAACTCGTAACTCGTAACTCGTAACTTGTAAATCGCAGCTTATAACTCGCTACTCATAACCCGGATCTCGTATCTTGTGTATCGTAGCTTGTAACCCATTACCAATAACAAGGAACTCGTATCTTGCCTCTCGCAGCTCGTAAATCGTTACCGATAAGTGGGAACTCGCAACTTGTATCTCGCGACGCGTAACTCAGAACTTGGAACTCGTAACGCGTTACCGATAACTCGGAGTTTGTATCTTGTAACTCGTAACTCGTAACTCTTTACTCATAGCTCGGAACTGGTATCTTGTATCTAGTAGCTCGTAACTCATTACTGATTACCTGGAACTCGTATCTTGTGTCTCGTAGCTCGTAACTCGTTACGACAAGTGGGAACTCTCATCTTGTATCTCGTAATTCGTAGCTCGTAGGTCGTAAGTCTTAATCCGTAACTCGTATATCGTAACTCGCAACTCGAATCTAGAACCTTGTAACTCGTAAATCGCAGCTTATAATTCGCTACTCATAACCCGGAACTCGTATCCTATGTATCGTAGCTTGTAACCCATGACCAATAACAAGGAACTCGTATCTTGCCTCTCGTAGCTTGTAAATCGTTACCAATAAGTGGGAACTCGCAACTTGTATCTCTTGACGCGTAGCTCATAACTAGGAACTCGTAACGCGTTACCGATAACTCGGAGCTCGTATCCTATATATCGTAACTTGAAATCCATTACCGATAGCCTGGAACTCGTATCTTATATATCGTAACTTGCAATCCATTACCGATCACCTGGAACACGTATCTTGCATCTCTTAGCTCGTAAGCCGTTACCGATAAATGGGAACTCGCACCTTGTATCTCGTGACGCGTAACTTAGGGCTCGGAACTCGTAACTTGTTACCGATAACTCGGAGCTCGTATCTTTTACCTTGTAACTCGTAACTCATAACTCGACACTCGTAACTAGCTACTCATAACCCGGAACTCGTATCTTGTGTATCTTAGCTTGTAATTCATTACCAATAACAAGGATCTCGTATCTTACCTCTCGTAGCTCGTAAATCGTTACCGATAAGCGAGAACTCGCAACTTGGAACTCGTAACGCGTCACCGATAACTATGAGCTTGTATTTTGTATCTCTTACATTGTAACACGTAACTCGTAACTCATGACTCGTTACCCATTACTCGGAACTCGTATCCTCTATCTCGAATCTCGCGAATCATTGCCGATAACCTGGAACTCGTATCCTAGATCTTAAAGAGCTTAACTCGTTACCAATAAGTGGGAACTCGCATCTTGGACCTCGTGACGTGTAACTCAGAACTCGGAACTAGTAACGCGTTACCGATAACGCGGAACTCGTATCTTGTAACTCGTAACTTGTTACCCGTAACTCGGAACTCGTATCTTGTATCTAGTAGGTCGTACCTCATTGCTGATTACCTGGAACTCGTATCTTGTGTCTAGTAGCTTGTAACCCATTACCAATAACAAGGAACTCGTATCTTGCGACTCGTAGCTCGTAAATCGTTACCGATAAGTGGTTACTCGTAACTCGTATCTCGTGACGCGTAACTCAGAACTTGGAACTCGTCACGCGTTACCGATAACTCGGAGCTCGTCTCTTGTGTCTCTTACCCTGTTACTCGTAACTCGTAACTCGTAACTCGTAACTCGTTACTCGTTACCCATTACTCGGAACTCGTATCTTCTATCTCGGATCCCGCAAATCATTGCCGATAACCTGGAACTCGTATCCCAGATCTTACCTGTGTATCTTAGCTTGTAATTCATTACCAATAACAAGGAACTCGTATCTTGCCTCTCGTAGCTCGTAAATCGTTACCGATAAATGGGAACTCGCAGCTTGTATCTCGTGACGGGTAACTCAGAACTTGGAACTAGTAACGCGTTACCGATAACTCGGAGATTGTATCTTGTATCTCTTACCTTGTAACTCGTAAATCGTAACTCGTAACTCGTAACTCGTAACTCGTAACTCGTAACTCGTAACTCGTAACTCGTAACTCGTAACTCGTAACTCGTAACTCGTAACTCGTAACTCGTAACTCGTAACTCGTAACTCGTAACTCGTAACTCGTAACTCGTAACTCGTAACTCGTAACTCGTAACTCGTAACTCGTAACTCGTAACTCGTAACTCGTAACTCGTAACTCGTAACTCGTAACTCGTAACTCGTAACTCGTAACTCGTAACTCGTAACTCGTAACTCGTAACTCGTAACTCGTAACTCGTAACTCGTAACTCGTAACTCGTAACTCGTAACTCGTAACTCGTAACTCGTAACTCGTAACTCGTAACTCGTACCTCGTAACTCGTAACTCGTAACTCGTAACTCGTAACTCGTAACTCGTAACTCGTAACTCGTAACTCGTAACTCGTAACTCGTAACTCGTAACTCGTAACTCGTAACTCGTAACTCGTAACTCGTAACTCGTAACTCGTAACTCGTAACTCGTAACTCGTAACTCGTAACTCGTAACTCGTAACTCGTAACTCGTAACTCGTAACTCGTAACTCGTAACTCGTAACTCGTAACTCGTAACTCGTAACTCGTAACTCGTTACTGGTAACTCGTAACTCGTAACTCGTAACTCGTAACTCGTAACTCGTAACTCGTAACTCGTAACTCGTTACCCATTACTCGGAACTCGTATCTTCTATCTCGGAGCTCGCAAATCATTGCCGATAACCTGGAACTCGTATCCTAGATCTTGAAGATCGTAACTCGTTACCAATAAGTGGGAACACGCATCTTGTATCTCGTGACGTGTAACTCAGATCTCGGAGCTAGTAACGCGTTACCGATAACTCGGAGCTCGTATCTTGTAACTCGTAACTCGTAACTCGGTACCCATAACTTGGAACTCGTAACTTATATATCGTAACTTGTAATCCATTACCGATAACCTGGAACTCGTATCTTGCATCTCGTAGCTCGTGAATCGTTACCGACAAATGGGAACTCGCATCTTGTATCTCGTGACGCATAACTCAGGACTAGGAACTCGAAAGTGTTACCGATAACTCGGAGCTCGTATCTTGTAACTCGTAACTCGTTACCCATAACTCGGAACTCGTATCTTGTATGTAGTAGCTCGTAACTCGTTACTGATTACCTGGAACTCATATATTGTGTCTCGTAGCTCGTAACTCGTTACGTTAAATGGGAACTCGCATCTTGTAACTCGTAACTCGTAACTAGTACCTCGTAGATCGTAAGACGTAATTCGTAACTCGTAACTCGTAACTCGTATATCGCAACTCGCAGCTCGAAACTCGTAACTCGAAGCTCGTAACTCGAAACTCGTAACTCAAAACTCGTAACTCGTAAATCACAGCTTATAACTCGCTACTCATAACGCGGAACTCGTATCTTGTGTATCGTAGCTTGTAACCCATTACCAATAACAAGGAACTCGTATCTTGCCTCTCGCAGCTCGTAAATCGTTACCGATAACTGGGAACTCGCAACTTGTATCTCGCGACGCGTAACTCAGAACTTGGAACTCGTAACGCGTTACCGATAACTCGGAGTTTGTATCTTGTAACTCGTAACTCGTAACTCTTTACTCATAACTCGGAACTGGTATCTTGTATCTAGTAGCTCGTAACTCATTACTGATTACCTGGAACTCGTATCTTGTGTCTCGTAGCTCGTAACTCGTTACGACAAGTGGGAACTCTCATCTTGTATCTCGTAATTCGTACCTCGTAGGTCGTAAGCCTTAATCCGTAACTCGTAACTCGTATATCGTAACTCGCAACTCGAAACTAGAACCTTGTAACTCGTAAATCGCAGCTTATAATTCGCTACTCATAACCCGGAACTCGTATCCTATGTATCGTAGCTTGTAACCCATGACCAATAACAAGGAACTCGTATCTTGCCTCTCGTAGCTTGTAAATCGTTACCAATAAGTGGGAACTCGCAACTTGTATCTCGTGACGCGTAGCTCATAACTAGGAACTCGTAACGCGTTACCGATAGCTCGGAGCTCGTATCCTATATATCGTAACTTGAAATCCATTACCGATAACCTGGAACTCGTATCTTATATATCGTAACTTGTAATCCATTACCGATAACCTGGAACCTGGAATAGTTCCCGATAAGTGAAAACTCGCATCTTGTATCTCGTAACTCGTAACTAATACCTCGTAAATCGTAAGTCGTAATTCGTAACTCATAACTCATAACTCGTTAATCGCAGCTTATAACTCGCTACTCATAACCCGGAACTCATCGTAGCTTGTAATTCATTACCAATAACAAGGAACTCGTATCTTGCTTCTCGTAGCTCGTAAATCATTACCGATAAGTGGGAACTCGCATCTTGTATCTCGTAACTTGTAACTAATGCCTCTTAGAGCGTAAGTCGTAATTCGTAACTCGTATATCGCAACTCGCAACTCGCAACTCGAAACTCGTAACTCGAAACTCGTAACTCGTATCTCGTAAATCGCAGCTTATAGCTCGCTATTCATAACACGGAAATTGTGTCTTGTCTATCGTAGATTGTAACGCATTACCAATAACAAGGAACTCGTATCTTGCCTCTCGTAGCTCGTAAATCGTTACCAATGAGTGGGAACTCGCATCTTGTATCTCGTGACGTGTAACTCAAAACTCGGAACTAGTAACGCGTTACCGATAACTCGGGGCTCGTATCTTGTAACTCGTAACTCGTTACCCATAACTCGGGACTTGTATCTTGTATCTAGTAGCTCGTAACTCGTTAACGATAGGTGGAAACTCGCATCTTGTATCTCATGATGCGAAACTCATAACTCAGAACTCGGAATGCGTAACCGATAACTCGGAGCTCGTATCTTGTAACTCGTACCCATAACTCTGAACTCGTATATTGCCTCTCATAGCTCGTAGATCGTTACCGATAGATGGGAACTCGCATCTTGTATCTCGTGACGCATAACTCAGGACTCGGAACTCAAAAGTGTTACCGATAACTCGCAGCTCGTATCTTGTAACAAATACCTTGTAAATCGTAACCCGTAACTCGTTGCCCATAACTCGGATTTCGAATCTTGATCTCGGATCTTGTAAGTCAATGACGATAACCTCGAACTGGTATCCTAGATCTAGTAGTTCGTAACTCGTTACCGATAGGTGGAAATTCGCATCTTGTATCTCATGACTCGAAACTCAGAACTCTGAACTCGTAACGCGTAACCGATAGCTCGAAGCTTGTATCTTGTAACTCGTAACTCGTTACCCATAACTCGGAACTGGTATCTTGTATCTAGTAGCTCGTAACTCATTACTGATTACCTGGAACTCGTATCTTGTGTCTCGTAGCTCGTAACTCATTACGACAAGTGGGAACTCTCATCTTGTATCTCGTAATTCGTAACTAGTACCTCGTAGATCGTAAGTCTCAATCCGGAACTCGTAACTCGTATATCGTAACTCGCAACTCGAAACTAGAAACTCGTAACTCGTAAATCGCAGCTTGTAACTCGCTACTCATAACCCGGTACTCGTATCTTGTGTATCGTAGCTTGTAACCCATTACCAATAACAAGGAACTCGTATCTTGCCTCTCGTAGCTCGTAAATCGTTTCCAATAAGTAGGAACTCGCAACTTGTATCTCTCGACGCGTAACTCAGAACTTGGAACTCGTAACGCGTTACCGATAACTCGGAGCTTGTCTCTTGTATCTCTTACCTTGTAACTCGTAGCTCTTTACCCATAACTCGGAACTCGTATCTTATATATCGTAACTTGTAACCCATTACCGATAACCTGGAACTCGTATCCTATATCTTGAAGATCGTAACTCGTTACCAATAAATAGGAACCCGTATCTTGCATCTCGTAGCTTGTGAATCGTTACCGATAAATGGGAACTCGCATCTTGTATCTCGTGACGCGTAACTCGAAAATTTTATCGATAACTCCGAGCTCGTATCTTGTATCACTTACCTTGCAACTCGTAACTCGTAACCCATAACTCGGAACTTGAATCTTGATCTCGGATCTTGTAAATCAATTACGATAACCTCGAACTCGTATCCTAAATCTAGTAGTTCGTAACTCGTTAACGATAGGTGGAAACTCGCATCTTGTATCTCGTGAAGCGAAACTCAGAACTCGGAACTCGGAACGCGTAACCGATAACTCGGAGCTCGTATCTTGTAACTCGTAACTCGTTACCCATAACTCGGAACTCGTATCTTGCCTCTCGTAGCTCGTAGATCGTTACCGATAAATGAGAACTCGCATCTTGTATCTCGTGACGCGTAACGCAGGACTCGGAACTCGAAAGTGTTACCGATAACTCGCAGCTCGTATCTTGTATCACTTACCTTGTAAATTGTAACCCGTAACTCGTAGCCCATACCTCGGAACTCGAATCTTGATTTAGGATCTTGTAAATCAATGACGATAACCTCGAACTCGTATCCTAGATCTAGTAGTTTGTAACTCGTTACCGATAGATGGAAACTCGCATCTTGTATCTCATGACGCGAAACTCAGAACTCTCAACTCGTAACGCGTAACCGATAGCTCGGAGCTTGTATCTTGTAACTCGTAACTCGTTACCCATAACTCGGAACTGGTATCTTGTATCTAGTAGCTAGTAACTCATTACTGATTACCTGGAACTCGTATCCTGCCTCTCATAGCTCGTAATCGTTACCGATGAGTGGGAACTCGCATCCTATATCTCGTGACGTGTAACTCAGAACTCGTTATCGATAATTCGGAGCTCACATCTTGTATCTCGTAACTCGTAACTAGTACCTCGTAGAGCGTAAGTCGTAATTCGTAACTCGTAACTCGTATATCGTTACTCGCAACTTGAAACTCGTAACTCGAAGCTCGTAACTCGTACTCGTAAATCGCATCCTATAACTCGCTACTCATAACCCGGAACTCGTATCTTGTGTATCGTAGCTCGTAAATCGTTACCAATAGGTGGGAACTCGCAACTTGTATCTCGTGACGCGTAACTCAGATCTAGGAACTCGTAACGCGTTACCGATAACTCGAAGCTCGTATCTTATATATCGTAACTTCCAATCCATTACCGATCACCTGGAACACGTATCTTGCATCTCTTAGCTCGTAAGCCGTTACCGATAAATGCGAACTCGCACCTTGTATCTCGTGACGCGTAACTTAGGGCTCGGAACTCGTAACTTGTTACCGATAACTCGGAGCTCGTATCTTTTACCTTGTAACTCGTAACTCATAACTCGACACTCGTAACTAGCTACTCATAACCCGGAACTCGTATCTTGTGTATCTTAGCTTGTAATTCATTACCAATAACAAGGATCTCGTATCTTACCTATCGTAGCTCGTAAATCGTTACCGATAAGCGGGAACTCGCAACTTGGAACTCGTAACGCGTCACCGATAACTATGAGCTTGTATTTTGTATCTCTTACATTGTAACACGTAACTCGTAACTCATGACTCGTTACCCATTACTCGGAACTCGTATCTTCTATCTGGAATCTCGCAAATCATTGCCGATAACCTGGAACTCGTATCCTAGATCTTAAAGAGCTTAACTCGTTACCAATAAGTGGGAACTCGCATCTTGGACCTCGTGACGTGTAACTCAGAGCTCGGAACTAGTAACGCGTTACCGATAACGCGGAACTCGTATCTTGTAACTCGTAACTTGTTACCCGTAACTCGGAACTCGTATCTTGTATCTAGTAGGTCGTACCTCATTGCTGATTACCTGGAACTCGTATCTTGTGTCTAGTAGCTTGTAACCCATTACCAATACCAAGGGACTCGTATCTTGCGACTCGTAGCTCGTAAATCGTTACCGATAAGTGGTTACTCGTAACTCGTATCTCGTGACGCGTAACTCAGTACTTGGAACTCGTCACGCGTTACCGATAACTCGGAGCTCGTCTCTTGTATCTCTTACCCTGTTACTCGTAACTCGTAACTCGTAACTCGTTACTCGTTACCCATTACTCGGAACTCGTATCTTCTATCTCGGATCCCGCAAATCATTGCCGATAACCTGGAACTCGTATCCCAGATCTTACCTATGTATCTTAGCTTGTAATTCATTACCAATAACAAGGAACTCGTATCTTGCCTCTCGTAGCTCGTAAATCGTTACCGATAAGTGGGAACTCGCAACTTGTATCTCTATGACGCGTAACTCAGAACTTGGAACTCGTAACGCGTTACTCATTACCCGGAACTCGTGTCTTCTATATCGGATCTCGCAAATCATTACCTATAACCTGGAACTCGTATACTAGATCTTGAATATAGTAACTCGTTACCAATAAGTGGGAACTCGCACTTTGTATCTCGTGACGTGTAACTCAGAACTCGGAACTAGTAACGCGATACCGATAACTCGGAGCCCGTATCTTGTATCACTTACCTTGTAACTCGTAACTCGAACCTCGTGGATCGAAAGTCGTAATTCGTAACTCGCAACTCGAAACTCGTAACTCGAAACTCGTAACTCGAAACTCGTAACTCGTAACTCGTAAATCGCAGCTTATAACTCGCTTCTCATAACCCGGAGCTCGTATCTTGTGTAGCGTAGCTTGTAATTCATTACCAATAACAAGGATCTCGTATCTTACCTCTCGTAGCACGTAAATCGTTACCGTTAAGTAGGAACTCGCAACTTGTATCTCGTGACGCGTAACTCAGGACTCGGAACTCGAAAGTGTTACCGATAGCTCGGAGCTCGTATCGTGTATCACTTACCTTGTAACTCGTAACCCGTAACTCGTTGCCCATAACTCGGAACTCGAGTCTTGATCTCGGACCTTGTAAATCAATGTCGATAACCTCGACCGCGTATCCTAGATCTAGTAGTTCGTAACTCGTTACCGATTTGTGGAAACTTGCATCTTGTATCACATGAAGCGAAACTCAGAACTCGGGACTCGTAACGCGTAACCGATGACTCGGCGCTCGTATCTTGTACCTCGTAACTCGTTACCCATTACTCGGAACTCGTAACTTGTATTTAGTAGCTCGCTACTCATTACTAATTACCTGGAACTCACATCTTGTATCTCGTAACTCGTAACTAGTACCTCGTATATCGTAAGTCGTAATTCGTAGCTCATAACTCGTAAATCGCAGCTTATAACTCGCTACTCATAACCCGGAACTCATAACTTGTGTATCGTAGCATGTTATTCAATACCAATAACAAGGAACTCGTATCTTGCTTCTCGTAGCTCGTAAATCTTTACCGATAAGTGGGAACTCGCATCTTGTATCTCGTAACTTGTAACTAATGCCTCGTAGATCGTAAGTCGTAATTCGTAACTCGTATATCGTAACTCGCAGCTTATAGCTCGCTATTCATAACACGGAAATCGTATCTTGTCTATCGTATATTGTAACCCATTACCTATAACAAGGAACTATAAGCTGCGATTTACGAGTTACGAGTTACCAGTTTCGAGTTACGAGTTACGAGTTTCGAGTTTCGAGTTACGAGTTTCGAGTTGCGAGTTACGAGGTTTCTTGATCTCGGATCTTGTAAATCAATGACGAATAACCTCGAACTCGTATCCTAGATCTAGTAGTTCGTAACTCGTTACCAATAAGTGGGAACTCGTATCTTGTATATCGTGACGCGTAACTCAGGACTCGGAACTCGAAAGTGTTACCGATAACTCGGAGCTCGTATCTTGTATCACTTATCTTGTAACTCGTAGCTGGTATCCCGTAACTTGTTGACCATAACTCGGAACTCGAAACTTGATCTCGGATCTTGTAAATCAATGACGATAACCTCGAATTCGTATCCTAGATCTATTTGTTCGTAACTCGTTACCTATAGGTGGAAACTCGCATCTCTTATCTCATGACGCGAAACTCAGAACTCGAAACTCGTAACGCGTAACCGATAACTCGGAGCTCGTATCTTGTAACTGGTAACTCGTTACCCATAACTCGGAACTCGTATCTTATATATCGTAACTTGTAGTCCATTACCGATAACCTAGAACGCGTGTCTTGCATCTCGTAGCTTCTAAATCGTTACCGATAAATGGGAACTCGCAACTTGTATCACGTGACGCGGTAACTCGTTACGATAAGTGGTAACTCGCACCTTTTATCTCGTAACTCGTAACTAGTACCTCGTAGATTGTAAGTCGTAATTCGTAACTCGTAGCTCGTATATCGTTACTCGCAACTCGAAACTCGTAACTTGAAACTCGTAAATCGCATCTTATAACTCGCTACTCATAACCCGGAACTCGTATCTTGTGTATCGTAGCTTGTAACCCATTATCAATAACAAGGAACTCGTATCTGGCCTCTCGTAGCTCGTGAATCGTTACCGATAAGTGGGAACTCGCATCCTATATCTCGCGACGTGTAACTCAGAACTCGGAACTAGTAACCCGTTACCGATAATTCGGAGCTCACATCTTGTATCTCGTAACTCGTAACTAGTACCTCGTAGATCGTAAGTCGTAATTAGTAACTCGTAACTCGTATATCGTTACTCGCAACTTGAAACTTGTAACTCGGAACTCGTAACTCGTACTCGTAAATCGCATCTTATAACTCGCTACCCATAACCCGGAACTCGTATCTTGTGTATCTTAGCTTGTAATTCATTACCAGTAACAAGGATCTCGTATCTTGCCTCTCGTAGCTCGTAAATCGTTACCGATAAGTGGGAACTCGCAACTTGTATCTCGTAACGCGTAACTCAGAACTTGGAACTCGTAACGCGTCACCGATAACTCAGAGCTTGTATTTTGTATCTCTCACATTGTAACACGTTACTCGTGCCTCATGACTCGTTACCCATTACTCGGAACTCGTACCTTCTATCTCGAATCTCGCAAATCACTGCCGATAACCTGGAACTCGTATCCTAGATCTTAAAGATCTTAACTCGTTACAAATAAGTGGGAACTCGCATCTTGTACCTCGTGACGTGTAACTCAGAACTCGGAACTAGTAACGCGTTACCGATAACTCGAAACTCGTATCTTGTAACTCGTAACTTGTTACCGGTAACTCGGAACTCGTATCTTGTATCTAGTAGGTCGTACCTCATTACTGATTACCTGGAACTCGTATCTTGTGTCTAGTAGCTTGTAACCCATTACCAATACCAAGGAACTCGTATCTTGCGACTCGTAGCTCGTAAATCGTTACCGATAAGTGGTTACTCGTAACTCGTATCTCGTGACGCGTAACTCAGTACTTGGAACTCGTCACGCGTTACCGATAACTCGGAGCTCGTCTCTTGTATCTCTTACCCTGTTACTCGTAACTCGTAACTCGTAACTCGTAACTCGTTACTCGTTACCCATTACTCGGAACTCGTATCTTCTATCTCGGATCCCGCAAATCATTGCCGATAACCTGGAACTCGTATCCCAGATCTTACCTATGTATCTTAGCTTGTAATTCATTACCAATAACAAGGAACTCGTATCTTGCCTCTCGTAGCTCGTAAATCGTTACCGATAAGTGGGAACTCGCAACTTGTATCTCTATGACGCGTAACTCAGAACTTGGAACTCGTAACGCGTTACTCATTACCCGGAACTCGTGTCTTCTATATCGGATCTCGCAAATCATTACCTATAACCTGGAACTCGTATACTAGATCTTGAATATAGTAACTCGTTACCAATAAGTGGGAACTCGCACTTTGTATCTCGTGACGTGTAACTCAGAACTCGGAACTAGTAACGCGATACCGATAACTCGGAGCCCGTATCTTGTATCACTTACCTTGTAACTCGTAACTCGAACCTCGTGGATCGAAAGTCGTAATTCGTAACTCGCAACTCGAAACTCGTAACTCGAAACTCGTAACTCGAAACTCGTAACTCGAAACTCGTAACTCGTAACTCGTAACTCGTAAATCGCAGCTTATAACTCGCTTCTCATAACCCGGAGCTCGTATCTTGTGTAGCGTAGCTTGTAATTCATTACCAATAACAAGGATCTCGTATCTTACCTCTCGTAGCACGTAAATCGTTACCGTTAAGTAGGAACTCGCAACTTGTATCTCGTGACGCGTAACTCAGGACTCGGAACTCGAAAGTGTTACCGATAACTCGGAGCTCGTATCGTGTATCACTTACCTTGTAACTCGTAACCCGTAACTCGTTGCCCATAACTCGGAACTCGAGTCTTGATCTCGGACCTTGTAAATCAATGTCGATAACCTCGACCGCGTATCCTAGATCTAGTAGTTCGTAACTCGTTACCGATTTGTGGAAACTTGCATCTTGTATCACATGAAGCGAAACTCAGAACTCGGGACTCGTAACGCGTAACCGATGACTCGGCGCTCGTATCTTGTACCTCGTAACTCGTTACCCATTACTCGGAACTCGTAACTTGTATTTAGTAGCTCGCTACTCATTACTAATTACCTGGAACTCACATCTTGTATCTCGTAACTCGTAACTAGTACCTCGTATATCGTAAGTCGTAATTCGTAGCTCATAACTCGTAAATCGCAGCTTATAACTCGCTACTCATAACCCGGAACTCATAACTTGTGTATCGTAGCATGTTATTCAATACCAATAACAAGGAACTCGTATCTTGCTTCTCGTAGGTCGTAAATCTTTACCGATAAGTGGGAACTCGCATCTTGTATCTCGTAACTTGTAACTAATGCCTCGTAGATCGTAAGTCGTAATTCGTAACTCGTATATCGTAACTCGCAGCTTATAGCTCGCTATTCATAACACGGAAATCGTATCTTGTCTATCGTATATTGTAACCCATTACCTATAACAAGGAACTATAAGCTGCGATTTACGAGTTACGAGTTACCAGTTTCGAGTTACGAGTTACGAGTTTCGAGTTTCGAGTTACGAGTTTCGAGTTGCGAGTTACGAGGTTTCTTGATCTCGGATCTTGTAAATCAATGACGAATAACCTCGAACTCGTATCCTAGATCTAGTAGTCCGTAACTCGTTACCAATAAGTGGGAACTCGTATCTTGTATATCGTGACGCGTAACTCAGGACTCGGAACTCGAAAGTGTTACCGATAACTCGGAGCTCGTATCTTGTATCACTTATCTTGTAACTCGTAGCTGGTATCCCGTAACTTGTTGACCATAACTCGGAACTCGAAACTTGATCTCGGATCTTGTAAATCAATGACGATAACCTCGAATTCGTATCCTAGATCTATTTGTTCGTAACTCGTTACCTATAGGTGGAAACTCGCATCTCTTATCTCATGACGCGAAACTCAGAACTCGAAACTCGTAACGCGTAACCGATAACTCGGAGCTCGTATCTTGTAACTGGTAACTCGTTACCCATAACTCGGAACTCGTATCTTATATATCGTAACTTGTAATCCATTACCGATAACCTAGAACGCGTGTCTTGCATCTCGTAGCTTCTAAATCGTTACCGATAAATGGGAACTCGCAACTTGTATCACGTGACGCGGTAACTCGTTACGATAAGTGGTAACTCGCACCTTTTATCTCGTAACTCGTAACTAGTACCTCGTAGATTGTAAGTCGTAATTCGTAACTCGTAGCTCGTATATCGTTACTCGCAACTCGAAACTCGTAACTTGAAACTCGTAAATCGCATCTTATAACTCGCTACTCATAACCCGGAACTCGTATCTTGTGTATCGTAGCTTGTAACCCATTATCAATAACAAGGAACTCGTATCTGGCCTCTCGTAGCTCGTGAATCGTTACCGATAAGTGGGAACTCGCATCCTATATCTCGCGACGTGTAACTCAGAACTCGGAACTAGTAACCCGTTACCGATAATTCGGAGCTCACATCTTGTATCTCGTAACTCGTAACTAGTACCTCGTAGATCGTAAGTCGTAATTAGTAACTCGTAACTCGTATATCGTTACTCGCAACTTGAAACTTGTAACTCGGAACTCGTAACTCGTACTCGTAAATCGCATCTTATAACTCGCTACCCATAACCCGGAACTCGTATCTTGTGTATCTTAGCTTGTAATTCATTACCAGTAACAAGGATCTCGTATCTTGCCTCTCGTAGCTCGTAAATCGTTACCGATAAGTGGGAACTCGCAACTTGTATCTCGTAACGCGTAACTCAGAACTTGGAACTCGTAACGCGTCACCGATAACTCAGAGCTTGTATTTTGTATCTCTCACATTGTAACACGTTACTCGTGCCTCATGACTCGTTACCCATTACTCGGAACTCGTACCTTCTATCTCGAATCTCGCAAATCACTGCCGATAACCTGGAACTCGTATCCTAGATCTTAAAGATCTTAACTCGTTACAAATAAGTGGGAACTCGCATCTTGTACCTCGTGACGTGTAACTCAGAACTCGGAACTAGTAACGCGTTACCGATAACTCGAAACTCGTATCTTGTAACTCGTAACTTGTTACCGGTAACTCGGAACTCGTATCTTGTATCTAGTAGGTCGTACCTCATTACTGATTACCTGGAACTCGTATCTTGTGTCTAGTAGCTTGTAACCCATTACCAATAACAAGGAACTCGTATCTTGCCACTCGTAGCTCGTAATTCGTTACCGATAAGTGATAACCAGTAACTCGTATCTCATGACGCGAAACTCAGAACTCGGAACTCGTAACGCGTAACCGATAACTCGGAGCTCGTATCTTGTAATTCGTAACTCGTTACCCATAACTCGGAACTCATATCTTGTGTCTCGTAGCTCGTAACTCGTTACGATAAGTGGGAACTTGCATCTTGTATCTCGTAACTCGTAAGTAGTACTCCGTAGATCGTAAGTCGTAATTCGTAATTCGAAACTCGTATATCGTAATTCGCAGCTCGAAACTCGTAGCTGGAAGCTGGTATCTCGTAGCTCGTAAATCGCAGCTTATAACCCGCTACTCATAACCCGGTACTCGTTTCTTGTGTATCATAGCTTGTAACCCATTACCAATAACAAGGAACTCGTATCTTGCCTCTCGTAGTGCGTAAATCGTTACCGATAAGTGGGAACTCGCAACTCGTATCTCGTGACGCGTAACTCAGAACTTGGAACTCGTAACGCGTTACCGATAACTCGGACCTTGTATCTTGTATCTCTTACCTTGTAACTCGTAACTCGTAAATCGCAGCTTATAATCCGCTACTCATAACCCGGAACTCGTATCCTGTGTATCTTAGCTTGTAATTCATTACCAATAACAAGGAACTCGTATCTTGCCTCTCGTAGCTCGTAAATCGTTACCGATAAGTGGGAACTCGCAACTTGTATCTCTTTGACGCGTAACTCAGAACTTGGAACTCGTAACGCGTTACCCATTACCCGGAACTCGTGTCTTCTATCTCGGATCTCGCAAATCATTACCGATAACCTGGAACTCGTATACTAGATCTTGAATATAGTAACTCGTTACCAATAAGTGGGAACTCGCACCTTGTATCTCGTGACGTGTAACTCAGAACTCGGAACTAGTAACGCTATACCGATAACTCGGAGCCCGTATCTTGTATCACTTACCTTGTAACACGTAACTCGTACCTCGTGGATCGAAAGTCGTAATTCGTAACTCGCAACTCGAAACTCGTAGCTCGAAACTCGTAACTCGAAACTCGTAACTCGTAACTCGTAACTCGTAAATCGCAGCTTATAACTCGCTTCTCATAACCCGGAGCTCGTATCTTGTGAAGCGTAGCTTGTAATTCATTACCAATAACAAGGATCTCGTATCTTACCTCTCGTAGCTCGTAAATCGTTACCGTTAAGTAGGAACTCGCAACTTGTATCTCGTGACGCGTAACTCAGGACTCGGAACTCGAAAGTGTTACCAATAACTCGGAGCTCGTATCTTGTATCACTTACCTTGTAACTCGTAACCCGTAACTCGTTGCTCATAACTCGGAACTCGAGTCTTGATCTCGGAGGTGTAAATCAATGTCGATAACCTCGAACTCGTATCCTAGATTCAGTAGTTCGTAACTCGTTACCGATTAGTGGAATCTCGCATCTTGTATCACATGAAGCGAAACTCAGAACTCGGGACTCGTAACGCGTAACCGATGACTCGGAGCTCGTATCTTGTACCTCGTAACTCGTTACCCATAACTCGGAACTCGTAACTTGTATTTAGTAGCTCGTTACTCATTACTAATTACCTGGAACTCGTATCTTGTGTCTCGTCTCTCGTAACTCGTTACGATAAGTGGGAACTCGCATCTTGTATCTCGTGACGTGTAACTCAGAACTCGGAACTCATAACTCGTAAATCGCAGCTTATAGCTCGCTATTCATAACACGGAAATCGTATCTTGTCTATCGTAGATTGTAACCCATTACCAATAACAAGGAACTCGTATCTTGCCTCTCGTAGCTCGTAAATCGTTACCAATAAGTGGGAACCCGCATCGTGACGCGTAACTCGGGACTCGGAACTCGAAACGCGTAACACATAACTTGGAGCTCGTATCTTGTAACTCGTAACTAGTTACCCATGACTCGGAACTCATATCTTGTATCTAGTAGCTCGTAAATCATTACTGATTACCTGGAACTCGTATCTTGTGTCTCGTAGCTCGTAACTAGTACCTCGTACATCGTAAGTCGTAACTCGCTACTCATAACCCAGAACTCGTATCCTGTGTATCGTAGCTTGTAACTCATTGCCAATAACAAGGGACTCGTGTCTTGCCTCTCGTAGCTCGTAAATCGTTACCGATAGGTGGAAACTCGCATCTTGTATATCATGAAGCGAAACCCAGATATCGGAACTAGTATCGGGTTACCGATAAGTCAGAGCTCGTATCTTGTAACTCGTAACTCGTTACCCGTAACTCGGAACCCGTATCTTGTATCTAGTAGCTCTTAACTCATTACTGATTACCTGGAACTTGTATCTTGTGTCTCGTAGCTTGTAAACTTTTACCAATAACTAGAAACACGTATCTTTTTCCTCTCGTATCTCGTAAATCGTTACCGATAAGTGTTAACTCGCAACTTGTACCTCGTGACTCAGGACTTGGAACACCGTAACGCGTTACCGATAACTCGGAGCTCGTATCTTGTATCGCTTACCTTGTAACTCGTAACTCATAAGCCGTAACTCGTTGCCCATAACTCGGAACACGTATCTTATATCTAGTAGCTCGTAACTCATTACTGATTACCTGGAACTCGTATCTTGTGTCTCGTAGCTCGTAAGTCGCTACGATAAGTGGGAACTCGCATCCTGTATCTCGTAACTCGTAACTAGTACCTCGTATATGGTAACTCGCAACTCGAAACTCGTAACTCGAAACTCGTAACTCGTAACTCGTAACTCGTAACTCGTAACTCGTAACTCGTAACTCGTAACTCGTAACTCGTAACTCGTAACTCGTAACTCGTAACTCGTAACTCGTAACTCGTAACTCGTAACTCGTAACTCGTAACTTGTAAATCGCAGCTTATAACTCGCTACTCATAACCCGGATCTCGTATCTTGTGTATCGTAGCTTGTAACCCATTACCAATAACAAGGAACTCGTATCTTGCCTCTCGCAGCTCGTAAATCGTTACCGATAAGTGGGAACTCGCAACTTGTATCTCGCGACGCGTAACTCAGAACTTGGAACTCGTAACGCGTTACCGATAACTCGGAGTTTGTATCTTGTAACTCGTAACTCGTAACTCTTTACTCATAGCTCGGAACTGGTATCTTGTATCTAGTAGCTCGTAACTCATTACTGATTACCTGGAACTCGTATCTTGTGTCTCGTAGCTCGTAACTCGTTACGACAAGTGGGAACTCTCATCTTGTATCTCGTAATTCGTAGCTCGTAGGTCGTAAGTCTTAATCCGTAACTCGTATATCGTAACTCGCAACTCGAATCTAGAACCTTGTAACTCGTAAATCGCAGCTTATAATTCGCTACTCATAACCCGGAACTCGTATCCTATGTATCGTAGCTTGTAACCCATGACCAATAACAAGGAACTCGTATCTTGCCTCTCGTAGCTTGTAAATCGTTACCAATAAGTGGGAACTCGCAACTTGTATCTCTTGACGCGTAGCTCATAACTAGGAACTCGTAACGCGTTACCGATAACTCGGAGCTCGTATCCTATATATCGTAACTTGAAATCCATTACCGATAGCCTGGAACTCGTATCTTATATATCGTAACTTGTAATCCATTACCGATAACCTGGAACCTGGAATAGTTCCCGATAAGTGAAAACTCGCATCTTGTATCTCGTAACTCGTAACTAATACCTCGTAAATCGTAAGTCGTAATTCGTAACTCATAACTCATAACTCGTAAATCGCAACTTATAACTCGCTACTCATAACCGGGAACTCATCGTAGCTTGTGATTCATTACCAATAACAAGGAACTCGTATCTTGCTTCTCGTAGCTCGTAAATCGTAACCGATAAGTGGGAACTCGCATCTTGTATCTCGTAACCTGTATCTAATGCCTCTTAGATCGTAAGTCGTAATTCGTAACTCGTATATCGCAACTCGCAACTCGAAACTCGTAACTCGAAACTCGTAACTCGTATCTCGTAAATCGCAGCTTATAACTCGCTATTCATAGCACAGAAATCGTGTCTTGTCTATCGTAGATTGTAACCCATTACCAATAACAAGGAACTCGTATCTTGCCTCTCGTAGCTCGTAAATCGTTACCAATGAGTGGGAACTCGCATCTTGTATCTCGTGACGTGTAACTCAAAACTCGGAACTAGTAACGCGTTACCGATAACTCGGGGCTCGTATCTTGTAACTCGTAACTCGTTACCCATAACTCGGGACTTGTATCTTGTATCTAGTAGCTCGTAACTCGTTAACGATAGGTGGAAACTCGCATCTTGTATCTCATGATGCGAAACTCATAACTCAGAACTCGGAATGCGTAACCGATAACTCGGAGCTCGTATCTTGTAACTCGTACCCATAACTCTGAACTCGTATATTGCCTCTCATAGCTCGTAGATCGTTACCGATAGATGGGAACTCGCATCTTGTATCTCGTGACGCATAACTCAGGACTCGGAACTCAAAGGTGTTACCGATAACTCGCAGCTCGTATCTTGTAACAAATACCTTGTAAATCGTAACCCGTAACTCGTTGCCCATAACTCGGATCTCGAATCTTGATCTCGGATCTTGTAAGTCAATGACGATAACCTCGAACTCGTATCCTAGATCTAGTAGTTCGTAACTCGTTACCGATAGGTGGAAACTCGCATCTTGTATCTCATGACTCGAAACTCAGAACTCTGAACTCGAAACGCGTAACCGATAGCTCGAAGCTTGTATCTTGTAACTCGTAACTCGTTACCCGTATCTCGGAACTGGTATCTTGTATCTAGTAGCTCGTAACTCATTACTGATTACCTGGAACTCGTATCTTGTGTCTTGTAGCTCGTAACTCGTTACGACAAGTGGGAACTCTCATCTTGTATCTCGTAATTCGTAACTAGTACCTCGTAGATCGTAAGTCTTAATCCCGAACTTGTAACTCGTATATCGTAACTCGCAACTCGAAACTAGAAACTCGTAACTCGTAAATCGCAGCTTGTAACTCGCTACTCATAACCCGGAACTTGTATCTTGTGTATCGTAGCTCGTAAATCGTTACCAATAAGTGGGAACTCGCAACTTGTATCTCTGTGACGCGTAGCTCAGAACTAGGAACTCGTAACGCGTTACCGATAACTCGGAGCTCGTATCTTATATATCGTAACTTGAAATCCATTACCGGTAACCTGGAACTCGTATCTTATGTATCGTAACTTATAATCCATTACCGATAACCTGGAACTCGTATCTTGCATCTTGTAGCTCGTAAATCGTTACCGATAAATGGGAACTCGCATCTTGTAACTCGTGACGCGTAACTCGAAAGTTTTATCGATAACTCGGAGCTCATATCTTGTATCACTTACCTTGCAACTCGTAACTCGTAACCCGTAACTCGTTGCCCATAACTTGGAACTCGAATCTTGATCTCGGATCTTGTAAATCAATTACGATAACCTCGAACTCGTATCCTAGATCTAGTAGTTCGTAACTCGTTAACGATAGGTGGAAACTCGCATCTTGTATCTCATGATGAGAAACTCAGAACTCGGAACTCGGAACGCGTAACCGATAACTCGGAGCTCGTATCTTGTAGCTCGTCACTCGTTACCCATAAATCGGAACTCGTATATTGCCTCTCATAGCTCGTAGATCGTTACCGATAAATAGGAACTCGCATCTTGTGTCTCGTGACGCGTAACTCAGGACTCGGAACTCGAAAGTGTTACCGATAACTCGCAGCTCGTATCTTGTAACACTTACCTTGTAAATCGTAACCCGTAACTCGTTGCCCATAACTCGGATCTCGAATCTTGATCTCGGATCTTGTATATCAATGACGATAACCTTGAACTCGTATCCTAGATCTAGTAGTTCGTAACTCGTTACCGATAGGTGGAAACTCGCATCTTGTATCTCATGACGCGAAAGTCAGAACTCTGAACTCGTAACGCGTAACCGATAGCTCGGAGCTTGTATCGTGTAACTCGTAAGTCGTTACCCATAACTCGGAACTGGTATCTTGTATCTAGTAGCTCGTAACTCATTACTGATTACCTGGAACTCGTATCTTGTGTCTCGTAGCTCGTAACTCGTTACGACAAGTGTGAACTCTCATCTTGTATCTCGTAATTCGTAACTAGTACCTCGTTGATCGTAAGTCTTATACGTAACTCGTAACTCGTAAATCGCATCTTATAACTCGCTACTCATAACCCGGAACTCGTATCTTGTGTATCGTAGCTTTTAACCCATTACCAATAACAAGGAGCTCGTATCTGGCCTCTCGTAGCTCGTAAATCGTTACCGATAAATGGGAACTCGCAACTTGTATCTCGTGACGCGTAACTCAGAACTTGGAACTCGTAATGCGTTACCGATAACTCGGAGCTTGTCTCTTGTATCTCTTACCTTGTAACACGTCACTCGTATCTTGTAACTCGTTACCCATTACTCGGAACACGTACCTTCTATCTCGGATCTCGCAAATCACTGCCGATAACCTGGAACTCGTATCCTAGATCATGAAGATCGTAACTCGTTACCAATATATGGGAACTCGCATCTTGTATCTCGTGACGTGTAACTCCGAACTCGGAACTAGTAACGCGTTACCTATAACTCGGAGCTAGTATCTTGTAACTCGTAACTTGTAACTCGTTACCCATAACTCGGAACTCGTACCTTGTATCTAGTAGCTCGTAACTCATTACTGATTACCTGGAACTCGTATCTTGTGTCTCGTAGCTCGTAAGTCACTACGATAAGTGGGAACTCGCATCTTGTATCTCATAACTCGTAACTAGTACCTGGTATATCGTAATTCGCAGCTCGAAACTCGTAACTCGAAACTCGTAAATCGTAACTCGTAGCTCGTAAATCGTTACCAATAAGTGGGAACTTGCAACTTGTATCTCATGAAGCGAAACCCAGAAATCGGAACTAGTATCGCGTTACCGATAAGTCGGAGCTCGTATCTTGTAACTCGTAACTCGTAACTCGTTACCCGTAACTCGGAACTCGTATCTTGTATCTAGTAGCTCTTAACTCATTACTGATTACCTGGAACTCGTATCTTGTCTATCGTAGCTTGTAACCTTTTACCAGTAACAAGGAACACGTATCTTTTTCCTCTCGTATCTCGTAAATCGTTACCGATAAGCTTTAACTCGCAACTTGTACCTCGTGACGCGTAACCCAGGACTTGGAACTCGTAACGCGTTACCGATAACTCGGAGCTCGTATCTTGTATCGCTTACCTTGTAACTCGTAACTCGTAACTCGTAACCCGTAACTCGTTGCCCATAACTCGGAACTCGTATCTTGTATCTAGTAGCTCGTAACTCATAACTGATTACCTGGAGCTCGTATCTTGTAACTCGTAACTCGTTACTTATAACTCGGAACGCGCATCTTGTATCTAGTGGCTCGTAACTCATTACTGATTACCTGGAACTCGCATCTTGTATCTCGTAACTCGTAACTAGTACCTCGTAGATAGTAAGTCGTAATTCGTAACTCGTAACTCGTTTATCGTTACTCGCAACTCGAAACCCTTAACTCGAAACTCGTAACTCGTAAATCGCATCTTATAACTCGCTACTCGTAGCCCGGAACTCGTATCTTGTGTATCGTAGCTTGTAACCCATTACCAATAACAAGGAACTCGTAGCTGGCCTCTCGTAGCTCGTGAATCGTTACCGATAAGTGGGAACTCGCAACTTGTATCTCGTGACGCGTAACTCAGAACTTGGAACTAGAAACGCGTTACCGATAACTCGGAGATTGTATCTTGTATCTCTTACCTTGTAACTCGTAACTCGTAACTCGTAACTCGTAACTCGTAACTCGTAACTCGTAACTCGTAACTCGTAACTCGTAACTCGTAACTCGTAACTCGTAACTCGTAACTCGTAACTCGTAACTCGTAACTCGTAACTCGTAACTCGTAACTCGTAACTCGTAACTCTTAACTCGTAACTCGTAACTCGTAACTCGTAACTCGTAACTCGTAACTCGTAACTCGTAACTCGTAACTCGTAACTCGTAACTCGTAACTCGTAACTCGTAACTCGTAACTCGTAACTCGTAACTCGTAACTCGTAACTCGTAACTCGTAACTCGTAACTCGTAACTCGTAACTCGTAACTCGTAACTCGTAACTCGTAACTCGTAACTCGTAACTCGTAACTCGTAACTCGTAACTCGTAACTCGTAACTCGTAACTCGTAACTCGTAACTCGTAACTCGTAACTCGTAACTCGTAACTCGTAACTCGTAACTCGTAACTCGTAACTTGTAACTCGTAACTCGTAACTCGTAACTCGTAACTCGTAACTCGTAACTCGTAACTCGTAACTCGTAACTCGTAACTCGTAACTCGTAACTCGTAACTCGTAACTCGTAACTCGTAACTCGTAACTCGTAACTCGTAACTCGTAACTCGTAACTCGTAACTCGTAACTCGTAACTCGTAACTCGTAACTCGTAACTCGTAACTCGTAACTCGTAACTCGTAACTCGTAACTCGTAACTCGTAACTCGTAACTCGTAACTCGTAACTCGTAACTCGTAACTCGTAACTCGTAACTCGTAACTCGTAACTCGTAACTCGTAACTCGTAACTCGTTACCCACTACTCAGAACTCGTATCTTCTATCTCGGATCTCGCAAATCATTGCCGATAACCTGGAACTCGTATCCTAGATATTGAAGATCGTAACTCGTTACCAATAAGTGGGAACACGCATCTTGTATCTCGTGACGTGTAACTCAGATCTCGGAAATAGTAACGCGTTACCGATAACTCGGAGCTTGTATCTTGTAACTCATAACTCGGTACCCATAACTTGCAACTCGTAACTTATATATCGTAACTTGTAATCCATTACCGATAACCTGTAACTCGTATCTTGCATCTCGTAGCTCCTGAATCGTTACCGATAAATGCATCTTGTATCTCCTGACACGTAACTCAGGACTCCGAACTCGAAAGTGTTACCGATAACTCGGAGCTCGTATCTTGTAACTCGTAACTCGTTACCCATAACTCGGAACTCGTATCTTGTATGTAGTAGCTCGTAACTCGTTACGATAAGTGGGAACTCGCATCTTGTAACTCGTAACTCGTAACTAGTACCTCGTAGACCGTAAGACGTAATTCGTAACTCGTAACTCGTATATCGCAACTCGCAACTCGAAACTCGTAACTTGAAACTCGTAACTCGTAAATTGCACCTTATAACTCGCTACTCATAACCTGGAACTCATAACTTGTGTATCGTGGCTTGTAATTCATTACCAATAACAAAGAACTCGTATCTTGCCCCTCGTAGCTCGTAAATCGTTACCGATAAGTGGGAACTCGCAACTTGTATCTCTCGACGCGTAACTCAGAACTTGGAACTCGTAACGCGTTACCGATAACTCGGAGCTTGTCTCTTGTATCTCTTACCTTGTAACTCGTCACTCGTAACTTGTAACTCGTTACCCATTACTCGGAACACGTACCTTCTATCTCGGATCTCGCAAATCACTGCCGATAACCTGGAACTCGTATCCTAGATCATGAAGATCGTAACTCGTTACCAATATGTGGGACCTCGCATCTTGTATTTCGTGACGTGTATCTCAGAACTCGGAACTAGTAACGCGTTACCTATACCTCGGAGCTCGTATCTTGTAACTCGTAACTTGTAGCTCGTTACCCATAACTCGGAACTCGTACCTTGTATCTAGTAGCTCGTAACTCATTACTGATTACCTGGAACTCGTATCTTGTGTCTCGTAGCTCGTAAGTCACTACGATAGGTGGGAACTCGCATCTTGTATCTCGTAACTCGTAACTAGTACCTGGTATATCGTAATTCGCAACTCGAAACTCGTAACTCGAAACTCAAAACTCGTAATTCGTAAATCGCAGCTTATAACTGGCTACTCATAACCCGGATCTCGTATCTTGTGTATCGTAGCTTGTAACCCATTACCAATAACAAGGAACTCGTATCTTGCCTCTCGTAGCTCGTAAAGCGTTACCAATAAGTGGGAACTCGCAACTTGTATCTCGTAACTCGAAACTCGTAACTCGTACGCGTAAATCGCATCTTATAACTCGTATCTTGCCTCTCGTAGCTCGTAAATCGTTACCAATATGTGGGAACTCGCATCTTGTATCTCATGACGCGAAACTCAGAACTCGGAACTCGTAACGCGTAACCGATTACTCGGAGCTCGTATCTTGTAACTCGTAACTCATTACCCATAACTAGGAACTCGTAATTTGTATCTAGTAGCTCGTAACTCATCACCTGGAACTGATATCTTGTGTCGTGTAGCTGGTAACTTGTTACGATAAGTAGGAACTCGCATCTTGTATCTCGTAACTCGTAACTAGTACCTCGTAGGTCGTAAGTCGTAATTATAACTCGTAACTCGTGTATCGTAACTCGCAACTCGAAACTCGTAACTCGTAACGCGTAAATCGCAGCTTATAACTCGCTACTCATAACCCGGAACTTGTATCTTGTGATCGTAGCTTGTAACCCATTACCAATAACAAGGAACTCGTATCTTGCCTCTTGTAGCTCGTAAATCATTACCGATAAGTGGGAACTCGGAAAATGTATCTCGTGACGCGTAACTCAGACCTTGGAACCCGTAACTCGTTGCCCATAGCTCGGAACTAGAATCTTGATCTCGGACCTTGTAAATCAATGACGATAACCTCGAACTCGTAACCTAGAGCTAGTAGTTCGTAACTTGTTACCGATAGGTGGAAATTCGCATCTTGTAACTCGTAACTCGTTACCCATAACTTGGAACTCGCATCTTGTATCTAGTGGCTCATAACTCGTAACGATAAGTGGGAACCCTCATCTTGTATCTCGTAACTCGTAACTAGTACCACGTAGATCGTAAGTCGTAATTCGCAACTCGTAACTCGTATATCGTAACTCGCAACTCGAAACTCGTTACTCGTAACTCGTAAAGCGCAGCTTACAACTCGTTACTCATAACCCGGAACTCGTATCTTGTCTATCGTAGATTGTAACCCATTACCAATAACAAGGAACTCGTATCTTGCCTCTCGTAGCTCTTAAATCGTTACCAATAGGTGGGAACTCGCATCTTTTATCTCGTGACGCGTAACTCGGGACTCGGAACTCGAAAGTGCTGCCGATAACTCGGAGCTCGTATCTTGTATCACTTACCTTGTAATTCGTAACTCGTAACCCATAACTCATTGCCCATAACTCGGAACTCGTATCTTGTGTCTCGTAGCTCGTAACTAGTACCTCGTACATCGTAAGTCATAATTCGTAACTGGTAACTCGTATATCGTAACTCGCCAGCCGAAACTCGAAACTCGTAACTCGTAACTCGTAACTCGTAACTCGTAACTCGTAACTCGTAACTCGTAACTCGTAACTCGTAACTCGTAACTCGTAACTCGTAACTCGTAACTCGTAACTCGTAACTCGTAACTCGTAACTCGTAACTCGTAACTCGTAACTCGTAACTCGTAACTCGTAACTCGTAACTCGTAACTCGTAACTCGTAACTCGTAACTCGTAACTCGTAACTCGTAACTCGTAACTCGTAACTCGTAACTCGTAACTCGTAACTCGTAACTCGTAACTCGTAACTCGTAACTCGTAACTCGTAACTCGTAACTCGTAACTCGTAACTCGTAACTCGTAACTCGTAACTCGTAACTCGTAACTCGTAACTCGTAACTCGTAACTCGTAACTCGTAACTCGTAACTCGTAACTCGTAACTCGTAACTCGTAACTCGTAACTCGTAACTCGTAACTCGTAACTCGTAACTCGTAACTCGTAACTCGTAACTGGTAACTCGTAACTCGTAACTCGTAACTCGTAACTCGTAACTCGTAACCCGTAACTCGTAACTCGTAAATCGCAGCTCATAACCCGGAACTCGTATCTTGTGTATCGTAGCTTGTAACCCATTAGCAATAACAAGCAACTCGTATCTAGCCTCTCGTAGCTCGTAAATTGTTACCGATCAGTGGGAGCTCGCAACTTGTATCTCGTGACCCGTAACTCAGAACTCTGAACTCGTAGCGTGTAACCGATAGCTCGGAGCTTGTATCTCGTAACTCGTAACTTGTTACCCATAACTCGGAACTGGTATCTTGTATCTAGTAGCTCGTAATTCATTACTGATTAGCTAGAACTCGTATCTTGTGTCTCGTAGCTCGTAACTCGTTACGACAAGTGGGAACTCTCATCTTGTATCTCGTAATTGGTAACTAGTACCTCGTAGATCGTAAGTCTTAATCCGTAACTCGTAAATCGTAACTCGCAACTCGAAACTAGAAACTCGTAACTCGTAAATCGCAGCTTATAACTCGCTACTCATAACACGGAACTCGTATCTTGTGTATCATAGCTTGTAACCCATTACCAATTACAAGGATATCGTAACTTACCTCTCGTTGCTCGTAAATCGTTACCAATAAGTGGGAACTCGCAACTAGTATCTCGTGACGCGTAGCTCAGAACTAGGAACTCGTAACGCGTTACCGATAACTCGGAGCCCGTATCTTATATATCGTAACTTGAAATCCATTACCGATAACCTGGAACTCGTATCTTATATATTGTAAGTTGTAATCCATTACCGATAACCTGGAACTCGTATCTTGCATCTCGTAGCTCGTGAATCGTTACCGATAAATGGGAACTCGCATCTTGTATCTCGTGACGCGTAACTCAGAACTCGGAACTCGTAACGCGTAACCTATTACCAATTACAAGGAACTAGTATCTTGCCTCTTCTAGCTGGTAAATCGTTACCGATAAGTGTTAACTCGCAACTTGTATCTTGTGACGCGTAACTCAGGACTTGGAACTCGTAACGTGTTACCGATAATTCAGAGCTTGTATCTTGTATCTCTTGCAATGTAACACGTAACTCGTAACTCATAACTCGTTACTCATTACACGGAACTCGTATCTTCTATCTCGGATCTCGCAAATCTTTGCCGATAACCTGGAACTCGTATCCTAGATCTTGAAGATCGTAACTCGTTACCAATAAGTGGGAACTCACATCTTGTATCTGGTGACGTGTAACTCAGAACTCGGAACTAGTAACGCGTTACCGATAACTCGGAGCTCGTATCTTGTAACTCGTAACTCGTTACCAATAACTCGGAACTCGTACCTTGTATCTAGTAGCTCGTAACTCATTACTGATTACCTGGAACTTGTATCTTGTGTCTGGTAGCTTGTAACACATTACCGATAGCAAGGAACTCGTATCTTGCCTCTCGTAGCTCGTAAATCGTTACCAATAAGTGGGAACTCGCAACTTGTATCTCGTGACGCGTAACTCAGAACTCGGAACTCGTAACGCGTAACCTATAACTCGGAGCTCGTATCTTGTAACTCGTAACTCGTTACTTATAACTCCGAACCTCCGAGTACCTCGTAGATTGTAAGTCGTAATTCGTAACTCGTAACTCGTATATCGTTACTCGCAACTTGAAACTCGTAACTCGAAACTCGTAACTCGTAACTGGTAACTCGTAACTCGTAACTCGTAAATCGCACCTTATAACTCGCTACTCATAACCCGGAACCCATAACTTGTGTATCGTGGCTTGTAATTCATTACCAATAACAAAGAACTCGTATCTTGCCTCTCGTAGCTCGTAAATCGTTACCGATATGTGGTAATTCGCATCTTGTATCTTGTAACTCGTAACTAGTACCTCGTAGATCGTAAGTCACAATTCGCAACTCGTAACTCGTATATCATAATTCGCAACTCGAAACTCGTAACTCGAAACTCGTAACTCAAAACTCGTAACTCGTAAATCGCATCTTATAATTCGCTACTCATAACCCGGAACTCGTATCTTGTGTATCGTAGCTTGTAACCCATTACCAATAACAAGGAACTCGTATCTTGCCTCTCGTAGCTCGTGAATCGTTACCGATAAGAGGGAACTCGCAACTTGTATTTCGTGACGCGTAACTCAGAACTTGGAACTAGTAACGCGTTACCGATAACTCGGAGATTGTATCTTGTATCTCTTACCTTGTAACTCGTAACTCGTAACTCGTTACCCATTACTCGGAACTCGTATCTTCTATCTCGGATCTCGCAAATCATTGCCGATAACCTGGAACTCGTATCCTAGATCTTGAAGATCGTAACTCGTTACCAATAAGTGGGAGCACGCATCTTGTATCTCGTGACGTGTAACTCAGATCTCGGAACTAGTAACGCGTTGCCGATAACTCGGAGCTCGTATCTTGTAACTCGTAGCTCGTAACTCGTTGCTCATAACTCGGAACTCGAATCTTGATCTCGGATCTTGTAAATCAATGTCGAGAACCTCGAACTCGTATCCTAGATCTAGTAGTTCGTAACTCGTTACCGACAGGTGGCGACTCGCATCTTGTATCTCATGACGTGAAACCCAGAACTCGGAACTCGTAACGCGTAACCTATAACCCGGAACTCGTATCTTGTGTATCGTAGCTTGTAACCCATTACCAATAACAAGGAACTCGTATCTGGCCTCTCGTAGCTCGTGAATCGTTACCGATAAGTGGGAACTCGCAACTTGTGTCTCGTGACGCGTAACTCAGAACTTGGAACTAGTAACGCGTTACCGATAACTCGGAGATTGTATCTTGTATCTCTTACCTTGTAACTCGTAACTCGTAACTCATTACACATTACTCGGAACTCGTATCTTCTATCTCGGATCTCGCAAATCATTGCCGATAACCTGGAACTCGTATCCTAGATCTTGAAGATCGTAACTCGTTACCAATAAGTGAGAACACGCATCTTGTATCTCGTGACGTGTAACTCAGATCTCGGAACTAGTAACGCGTTACCGATAACTCGGAGCTCGTATCTTGTAACTCGTAACTCGGTACCCATAACTTGGAACTCGTAACTTATATATCGTAACTTGTAATCCATTACCGATAACCTGGAACTCGTATCTCCCATCTCGTAGCTCGTGAATCGTTACCGATAAATGGGAACTCGCATCTTGTATCTCGTGACGCGTAACTCAGGACTCGGAACTCGAAAGTGTTACCGATAACTCGGAGCTCGTATCTTGTAAATCGTAACTCGTTACCCATAACTCGGAACTCGTATCTTCTATCTCGGATCTCGCAAATCATTGCCGATAACCTGGAACTCGTATCCTAGATCTTGAAGATCGTAACTCGTTACCAATAAGTGGGAACACGCATCTTGTATCTCGTGACGTGTAACTCAGATCTCGGAACTAGTAACGCGTTACCGATAACTCGGAGCTTGTATCTTGTAACTCGTAACTCGTAACTCGTTGCTCATAACTCGGAACTCGAATCTTGATCTCGGATCTTGTAAATCAATGTCGATAACCTCGAACTCGTATCCTAGATGTAGTAGTTCGTAACTCGTTACCGATTGGTGGAAACTTGCATCTTGTATCACATGAAGCGAAACTCAGAACTCGGAACACGTAACGCGTAACCGATGACTCGGAGCTCGTATCTTGTACCTCGTAACTCGTTACCCATAACTCGGAACTGGTAACTTGTATTTAGTAGCTCGTAACTCATTACTGATTACCTGGAACTCGTATCTTGTGTCTCGTAGCTCGTAACTCGTTACGATAAGTGGGAACTCGCATCTTGTATCTCGTAACTCGTAACTAGTAACTCGTAGATCGTAAGTCGTAATTCGTAACTCATAACTCGTAAATCGCAGCTTGTAACTCGCTACTTATAACCCGGAACTCATAACTTGTGTATCGTAGCTTGTAATTCGTTACCAATAAAAAGGAACTCGTATCTTGCTTCTCGTAGCTCGTAAATCGTTACCGATAAGTGGGAACTCGCATCTTGTATCTCTCAACTTGTAATTAATGCCTCGAAGATCGTAAGTCGTAATTCGTAACTCGTATATCGTAACTCGCAACTCGAAACTCGTAACTCGAAACTCGCTATTCATAACACGGAAATTGTATCTTTTCTATCGTAGATTGTAACCCATTACCAATAACAAGGAACTCGTATCTTGCCTCTCGTAGCTCGTAAATCGTTACCAATAAGTGGGAACTCGCATCTTGTATCTCGTGACGCGTAACTCGGGACTCGGAACTCGAAAGTGCTACCGATAACTCGGAGCTCGTATCTTGTATCACTTACCTTGTAATCCGTAACTCGTAACCCGTAACTCGTTGCCCATAACTCGGAACTCGAATCTTGATCTCGGATCTTGTAAATCATTGACGATAACCTCGAACCCGTATCCTAGATCTAATAGTTTGTAACTTGTTGTTACCGATAGGTGGAAACACGCATCTTGTATCTCATGACGCGTAACTCAGAACACGAAACTCGTAACGCGTAACAGATAACTTGGAGCTCGTATCTTGTAACTCGTAACTCGTTACCCATGACTCGGAACTCGTATCTCGTATATCATTGCTGATTACCTGGAACTCGTATCTTGTGTCTCGTAGCTCGTAACTAGTACCTCGTACATCGTAAGCCGTAATTCGTAACTGGTAACTCGTATATCATAACTCGCAATTCGAAACTCGTAACTCGTAACTCGTAAATCGCAGCTTATAAATCGCTACTCATAACCCGAAACTCGTATCTTGTGTATCGTAGCTTGTAACGTATTAGCAATAACAAGGAACTCGTATCTTGCCTCTCGTAGCTCGTAAATCGTTACTGATAAGTGGGAACTCGCATCTTGTATCGCGTGACGTGTAACTTAGAACTCGGAACTCGTAACGCGTTACCGATTGCTAGGAGCTCGTATCTTGCAACTAGTAGCTCGTAACTCATTACTGATTAACTAGAACTCGTATCTTGTGCATCGTAGCTCGTAACTCGTAACGATAAGTGGGAATTCGCATCTTGTAACGCGTGACTAGTAACTTATAACTCGGAACTCGTAACGCGTTACCGATAACTCGGAGCTCGTATCTTGTAACTCGTAACTCGTTACCCATAACTCGGAACTTGTATCTTGTATCTAGTAGCTCGTAACTCGTTTCCGATAGGTGGAAACTCGCATCTTGTGTCTCATGACGCGAAACTCAGAACTTGGAACTCGTAACGCGTTACCGATAACTCGGAGCTTGTATTTTGTATCTCTTACATTGTAACACGTAACTCGTAACTCATATCTCGTTACCCATTACTTGGAACTCGTATCTTCTATCTCGGATCTCGCAAATCATTGCCGATAACCTGGAACTCGTATCCTAGATCTTGAAGATTGTAACTCGTTACCAATAAGTGGGAACTCACATCTTGTATCTCGTGACGTGTAACTCAGAACTCGGAACTAGTAACGCGTTACCGATAACTCGGATCTCGTATCTTGTAACTCGTAACTCGTTACCAATAAATCGGAACTCGTACCTTGTATCTAGTAGCTCGTAACTCATTACTGATTACCAGGAACTCGTATCTTGTGTCTGGTTGCTTGTAACTCATTACCAATAACAAGGAACTCGTATCTTGCCTCTCGTAGCTGGTAAATCGTTACCAATAAGTGGGAACTCGCAACTTGTATCTCGTGACGCGTAACTCAGAACTTGGAATTCGTAACGCGTTACCGATAACTCGGAGCTTGTATCTTGTAAATCGCAACTCGTTATCCAAAACTCGGAACTCGTATCTTGTATCAAGTAGCTCGTAACTCATTACTGATTACCTGGAACTCGTATCTTGTGTCTCGTAGCTCGTAACTCGTTACAATAGGTGGGAACTCGCATCTTGTATCTTGTAACTCGTAACTAGTACCTCGTAGATCGTAAGTCGTAATTCGTAATTCGAAACTCGTATATCGTAATTCGCAACTCGAAACTCGTAACTGGAAACTGGTATCTCGTAACTCGTAAATCGCAGCTTATAACCCGCTACTCATAACCCGGTACTCGTATCTTGTGTATCGTAGCTTGTAACTTATTACCAATAACAAGGAACTGTATCTTGCCTCTCGTAGCTCGTAAATCGTTACCGATAAGTGGGAACTCGCAACTTGTATCTCTTTGGCGCGTAACTCAGAAATTGGAACTCGTAACGCGTTACCCATTACCCGGAACTCGTATCTTCTATCTCGGATCTCGCAAATCATTACCGATTACCTGGAACTCGTATACTATATCTTGAAGATAGTAACTCGTTACCAATAAGTGGGAACTCGCATCTTGTATCTTGTGACGCGTAACTCAGAACTTGGAACTCGTAACGCGTTACCGATAACTTGGAGCTTGTATCTTGTATCTCTTACATTGTAACTCGCAACTCGTCACTCGTAAATCGCAGGTTATAACTCGCTTCTCATAACCCTGAGCTCGTATCTTGTGTAGCGTAGCTTGTAATTCATTACCATTAACAAGGATCTCGTATCTTACCTCTCGTAGCTCGTAAATCGTTACCGTTAAGTGGGAACTCGCTACTTATAACTCGTGACGCGTAACTCAGAACTTGGAACTCGTAACGCGTTACCGATAACTCGGAGCTCGTATCTTGTATCTCTTACATTGACTCAATGACGATAACCTCGAACTCGTATCCTAGATCTAGCAGTTCGTAACTCGTTACCGACAGGTGGAGACTCGCATCGTGTATCTCATGACGTGAAACTCAGAACTTGGAACTCGTAACGCGTAACCTATAACTCGGAGCTCGTATCTTGTATCTCGAAACTCGTTACCCATAACTCGGAACTCGTAACTTGTATTTAGTAGCTCGTTACTCATTACTGATTACCTGGAACTCGTATCTTGTGTCTCGTAGCTCGTAACTCGTTACGATAAGTGGGAACTCGCATCTTGTATCTCGTAACTCGTAACTAGTACCACGTATATCGTAAGTCGTAATTCGTAACTCGTATATCGTAACTCGCAACTCGAAACTCGTAACTAGAAACTCGTAACTCGTATCTCGTAAATCGCAGCTAATAACTCGCTATTCTTAATACGGAAATCGTATCTTGTCTATCGTAGATTGTAGCCCATTACCAATAACAAGGAACTCGTATCTTGCCTCTCGTAGCTCGTAACTCGTTACCAATAAGTGGGAACTCGCGTCTTGTATCTCGTGACGTGTAACTCAGAACTCGGAGCTAGTAACGCGTTACCGATAACTCGGAGCTCGTATATTATGTATCGTAACTTGTAATCCATTACCGATAACCTGTAACTCGTATATGGCATCTCGTAGCTCGTAAATCGTTACCAATAAGTGGGAACACGCATCTTGCATCTCGTGACGCGGTAACTCGTTACGATAAGTGGGAACTCGCACCTTGTATCTCGTAACTCGTAACTAGTACCTCGTAGGTCGTAAGTCGTAATTCGTAACTCGTAACTCGTAAATCGCAGCTTATAACTCGCTACTCATAACCCGGAACTCGTATCTTGATCTCGGATCTTGTAGATCAATGACGATGACCTCGAAGTCGTATCATGGATCTAGTAGTTCGTAACTCGTTACCGACAGGTGGAGACTCGCATCTTGTATCTCATGACCTGAAACTCAGAACTCGGAACTCGTAACGTGTAACCTATAACTCGGAGCTCGTATCTTGTAACTCGTAACTCGTTACTTATAACTCGGAACGCGCATCTTGTATCTAGTGGCTTGTAACTCATTACTGATTACCTGGAACTCGCAACTTGTATCTCGTAACTCGTAACTAGTACCTCGTAGATTGTAAGTCGTAATTCGTAACTCGTAACTCGTATATCGTTACTCGCAACTCGAAACTCGTAACTCGAAACTCGTAACTCGTAAATCGCATCTTATAACTCGCTACTCATAACCCGGAACTCGTATCTTGCCTCTCGTAGCTCGTAACTCGTAACGATAAGTGGGAACTCGCATCTTGTATCTCGTGACGCGTAACTCGAAGGTTTTATCGATAACTCGGAGCTCGTATCTTGTATCACTTACCTTGCAACTCGTAACTCGTAACCCGTAACTCGTTGCCCATAACTCGGAACGCGAATCTTGATCTCGGATCTTGTAAATCAATTACGATAACCTCGAACTCGTATCCTAGATCTAGTAGTTCGTAACTCGTTACCGATAGGTGGAAACTCGCATCTTGTATCTCATGACGCGAAACTCAGAACTCTCAACTCGTAACGCGTAACCGATAGCTCGGAGCTTGTATCTTGTATCTCTTACCTTGTAACTCGTAACTCGTTACCCATAACTTGGAACTCATATCTTATATATCGTAACTTGTAATCCATTACCGATAACCTGGAAGTCGTATCTTGGATCTCGTAGCTCGTAAATCATGACCGATAAATGGGAACTCGCATCTTGTACCTCGTGACGCGTAAACGAGGACTCGGAACTCGAAAGCGTTACCGACAACCCGGAGCTCGTATCTTGTATTACTTACCTTGTAACTCGTAACTCGTAACCCGTAACTCGTTGCCCATAACTCGGAGCTCAGATCTTGATCTCGGATCTTGTAAATCAATGTCGATAACCTCGAACTCGTATCCTAGATCTAGTAGTTCGTAACTCGTTACCGATAGATGGAAACTCGCATCTTGTATCTCATGGAGCGAAACTAAGAACTCGGGACTCGTAACGCGTAACCGATAACTCGGAGCCTCGTATCTTGTAACTCGTAACTCGTTACCCATAACTCGGAACTCGTATCTTGTATGTAGTAGCTCGTAACTCGTTACTGATTACCTGGAACTCATATATTGTGTCTCGTAGCTCGTAACTCGTTACGATAAGTGGGAACTCGCATCTTGTATCTCGTAACTCGTAACTATTACCTCATAAATCGTAAGTCGTAATTCGTAACTCATATATCGCAACTCGCAACTCGAAACTCGTAACTTGAACTCGGAACTAGTAACGCGTTACCCATAACTCGGATCTCGTATCTTGTAACTCGTAACTCGTTACCAATAAATCGGAACTCGTACCTTGTATCTTGTGTCTCGTAGCTCGTAACTCGTTACGATAAAAAAGGCGCGCCGACGTACAATCTTGCCAAGCATCTTCTGCACATCATACAACCATTGGAAGGAAGAACACCATCTTATGTGAAGGACTCCCAACTTATAACTCGCTACTCATAACCCGGAACTCATAACTTGTGTATCGTAGCATGTAATTCATTACCAATAAAAAGGAACTCGTATCTTGCTTCTCGTAGCTCGTAAATCGTTACCGATAAGTGTTAACTCGCAACTTGTATCTTGTCACGCGTAACTCAGGACTTGGAACTCGTAACGCGTTACCGATAATTCGGAGCTCGTATCTTGCATCTCTTGCATTGTAACACGTAACTCGTAACTCATAACTCGTTACCCATTACTCGGAACTCGTATCTCCTATCTCGGATTTTGCAAATCATTGCCGATAACCTGGAACTCGTATCCTAGATCTTGAAGATCGTAACTCGTTACCAATAAGTGGGAACTCGTATCTTATATCTCGTGACGCGTAACTCAGGACTTGGAACTCGTAACGCGTAACCGGTGACTCGGAGCTCGTATGTTGTACCTCGTAACTCGTTACCTATAACTCGGAACTCGTAACTTGTATTTAGTAGCTCGTAACTCATTACTGATTACCTGGAACTCGTATCTTATGTCTCGTAGCTCGTAACTCGTTACGATAAGTGGGAACTCGCGTCTTGTATCTCGTAACTCGTAACTAGTACCACGTATATCGTAAGTCGTAATTCGTAACTCATAACTCGTAAATCGCAGCATATAACTCGCTACTCATAACCCGGATCTCGTATCTTGTGTATTGTAGCTTGTAACCCATTACCAATAACAAGGAACTCGTATCTTGCCTCTCGTAGCTCGTAAATCGTTACCGATAAGTGGGAACTAGTAACTTGTATCTCTCGACGCGTAACTCAGAACTTGGAACTTGTAACGCGTTACCCATTACTCGGAACTCGTATCTTCTATCTCGGATCTCGCAAATCATTGCCGATAACCTGGATCTCGTATCCTATTTCTTGAAGATCGTAACTCGTTACAAATAAGTGGGAACTCGCATTTTGTATCTGGTGACGTGTAACTCAGAACTCGGAACTAGTAACGCGTTACCGATACTCGGAGCTCGTATCTTGTACCTTGTAACTCGTTACCCATTACTCGAAACTCGTAACTTGTATTTAGTAGCTCGTAACTCATTACTGATTACCTGGAACTCGTATCTTGTGTCTCGTAGCTCGTAACTCGTTTCGATAAGAGGGAACTCGCATCTTGTATCTCGTAACTCGTTACCCATTACTCGGAACTCGTATCTTCTATCTCGGATCTCGCAAATCATTGCCGATAACCTGGATCTCGTATCCTATTTCTTGAAGATCGTAACTCGTTACAAATAAGTGGGAAATCACATTTTGTATCTCGTGACGTGTAACTCAGAACTCCGAACTAGTAACGCGTTACCGATAACTCGGAGCTCGTATCTTGTACCTTGTAATTCGTTACCCATTACTCGAAACTCGTAACTTGTATTTAGTAGCTCGTAACTCATTACTGATTACCTGGAACTCGTATCTTGTGTCTCGTAGCTCGTAACTCGTTACGATAAGAGGGAACTCGCATCTTGTATCTCGTAACTCGTAACTAGTACTACGTATATCGTAAGTCGTAATTCGTAACTCATAACTCGTAAATCGCAGCTTATAACTCGCTACTCATAACCCGGATCTCGTATCTTGTGTATCGTAGCTTGTAACCCATTACCAATAACAAGGAACTCGTATCTTGCCTCTCGTAGCTCGTAAATCGTTACCGATAAGTGGGAACTAGCAACTTGTATCTCGCGACGCGTAACTCAGAACTTGGAACTCGTAACGCGTTACCGATATCTCGGAGCTCGTATCTTATATATCGTAACTTTGAATCCATTACCGATAACCTGCAACTCGTATCTTATATATCGTAGCTTGTAACCCATTACCGATAACCTGGAACTCGTATCTTGTATCACGTACCTTGTAACTCGTAACTCGTAACCCGTTACTCGTTGCCTATAACTCGGAACTCGAATCTTGATCTCGGATCTTGTAAATCAATGACGATAACCTCGAACTCGTATCCTAGATCTAGTAGTCCGTAACTCGTTACCGATAGGTGGAAAATCGCATCTTGTATCTCATGACGCGAAACTCAGAACTCGGAACTCGTAACGCGTAACCGATAACTCGGAGCTCGCATCTTGTAACTCGTAAGTCTTAATCCGTAACTCGTAACTCGTATATCGTATCTCGCAACTCAAAACTAGAAACTCGTAAATCGCAGCTTATAGCTCGCTACTCTTAACCCGGAACTCGTATATTGTGTGACGTAGCTTGTAACCCATCACCAATAACAAGGAACTCGTATCTTGCCTCTCGTAGCTCGTAAATCGTTACCAATAAGTGGGAACTCGCAACTTGTATCTCGTAACGCGTAGCTCAGAACTAGGAACTCGTAACGCGTTACCGATAAGTCGGAGCTTGTCTCTTGTATCTCTTACCTTGTAACTCGTCACTCGTAACTTGTAACTCGTTACCCATTACTCGGAACACGTACCTTCTATCTCGGATCTCGCAAATCACTGCCGATAACCTGGAAATCGTATCCTAGATCATGAAGATCGTAACTCGTTACCAATATGTGGGAACTCGCATCTTGTATCTCGTGACGTGTAACTCAGAACTCGGAACTAGTAACGCGTTACCTATAACTCGGAGCTCGTATCTTGTATCCAGTAGCTCGTAACTCATTACTGATTACCTGGAACTCGTATCTTGTGTCTCGTAGCTCGTAAGTCACTACGATAAGTGAGAACTCGCATCTTGTATCTCGTAACTTGTAACTAGTACCTGGTATATCGTAATTCGCAACTCGAAACTCGTAACTCGAAACTCGTAACTCGTAAATCGTAGCTTATAACTCGCTACTCATAACCCGGGTCTCGTATCTTGTGTATCGTAGCTTGTAACCCATTACCAATAACAAGGAACTCGTATCTTGCCTCTTGTAGCTCGTAGATCGTTACCGATAAATGGGAACTCGCATCTTGTATCTCGTGACGCGTAACTCAGGACTCGGAACTCGAAAATGTTACCGATAACTCGTAGCTCGTATCTTGTAACACTTACCTTGTAAATCGTAACCCGTAACTCGTTGCCCATAACTCGGATCTCGAATCTTGATCTCGGATCTTGTAAATCAATGACGATAACCTTGAACTCGTATCCTAGATCTAGTGGTTCTTAACTCGTTACCGATAGGTGGAAACTCGCATCTTGTATCTCATGACGCAAAACTCAGAACTTGGAACTCGTAACCCGTTTCCGATCACTCGGAGCTTGTATCTTGTATCTCTTACCTTGTAACTCGTAACTCGTAACTCGTAACTCGAAACTCGTTACCCATTACTCGGAACTCATATCTTCTATCTCGGATCTCGCAAATCATTGCCGATAACCTGGAACTCGTATCATAGATTTTGAAGATCGTAACTCGTTACCAATAAGTGGGAACTGGTATCTTATGTTTCGTGACGCGTAACTCAGGACTCGGAACTCGTAATTCGTAACCGATAACTCGGAGCTCGTATCTTGTAAATCGTAACTCGTTACCCATAACTCGGAGCTGGTATCTTGTATCTAGTAGCTCGTAATTCATTACTGATTACCTAGAACTCGTATCTTGTGTCACGTAGCTCGTAACTCGTTACGACAAGTGAGAACTCTCATCTTGTATCTCGTAATTCGTAACTAGTAAGTCGTAAGTCGTAAGTCTTAATCCGTGACTCGTAACTCGTATATCGTAACTCGCAACTCGAAACTAGAAACTCGTAACTCGTAAATCGCAGCTTATAACTCGCTACTCATAACCCGCAACTCGTATATTGTGTATCGTAGCTTGTAACCCATTACCAATAACAAGGAACTCGTATCTGGCCTCTCGTAGCTCGTGAATCGTTACCGATAAGTGGGAACTCGCAACTTGTATCTCGTGACGCGTAACTCAGAACTTGGAACTCGTAACGCGTTACCGATAACTCGGAGCTCGTATTTTGTATCTCTTACATTGTAACACTTAACTCGTAACTCATAACTCGTTACCCATTACTCGGAACTTGTATCTTCTATCTCGGATCTCGCAAATCATTGCCGATAATCTGGAACTCGTATCCTAGATCTTGAAGATCGTAACTCGTTACCAATAAGTGGGAACTCGTATCTTGTATATCGTGACGCGTAACTCGGGACTCGGAACTCGAAAGTGTTACCGATAACTCGGAGCTCGTATCTTGTATCACTTATCTTGTAACTAGTAGCTGGTAACCCGTACCTTGTTGACCATAACTCGGAACTCGAATCTTGATCTCGGATCTTGTGAATCAATGACGATAACCTCGAATTCGTATCCTAGATCTAGTTGTTCGTAACTCGTTACCTATAGGTGGAAACTCGCATCTTTTATCTCATGACGCGAAACTCAGAACTCGAAACTCGTAACGCGTAACCGATAGCTCGTATCTTGTAACTCGTATATTATATATCGTAACTTGTAATCCATTATCGATAACCTGGAACTCGTGTCTTGCATCTCGTAGCTCGTAAATCGTTACCGATAAATGGGAACTCGCAACTTGTATCTCGTAACTCGTAACTAGTACCTCGTAGGTCGTAAGTCGTAATTCGTAACTCGTAACTCGTATATCGCAGCTTATATCTCGCTACTCATAACACGGAACTCGTATCTTGTGTATCGTAGCTTGTAACCCTTTACCAATTACAAGGAACTAGTATCTTGCCTCTTCTAGCTCGTAAATCGTTACCGATAAGTGTTAACTCGCAACTTGTATCTTGTGACGCGTAACTCAGGACTTGGAACTCGTAACGCGTTACCGATAATTCGGAGCTCGTATCTTGTGTCTCTCGCATTGTAACACGCAACTCGTAACTCATAACTAGTTACCCATTACGCGGAACTCGTATCTTCTATCTCGGATCTCGCAAATCATTGCCGATAACCTGGAACTCGTATCCTAGATCTTGAAGATCGTAACTCGTTACGAATAAGTGAGAACTCGTATCTTATATCTCGTGACGTGTAACTCAGGACTCGGAACTCGTAACGCGTAACCGATAACTCGGAGCTCGTATCTTGTAAATCGTAACTCGTTACCCATAACTCGGAACTCGTATCTTGTCTCTAGTAGCTCGTAACTCATTACTGATTACCTGGAACTCGTATCTTGTGTCTCGTAGCTCGTAACTCGTTACGATAAGCGGGAACTCGCATCTAGTATCTCGTAACTCGTAGCTAGTACCTCGTATATCGTAAGTCGTAATTCGTAACTCGAAACTCGTATATCGTAACTCGTAACTCGCAACTTGCACCTCGAAACTCGTAACTCGTAACTCGTAACTCGTAACTCGTAACTCGTAACTCGTAACTCGTAACTCGTAACTCGTAACTCGTAACTCGTAACTCGTAACTCGTAACTCGTAACTCGTAACTCGTAACTCGTAACTCGTAACTCGTAACTCGTAACTCGTAACTCGTAACTCGAAACTCGTAACTCGTAAATCGCGGCTTATAACTCGCTACTCATAACCCGGAACTCGTATCCTGTGTATCGTAGCTTGTAACTCATTACCAATAGCAAGGAACTCGTGTCATGCGTCTCGTAGCTCGCAAATCGTTACCGACAGGTGGAAACTCGCATCTTGTATCTCATGAAGCGAAACCCAGAAATCGGAACTAGTATCGCGTTACCGATAAGTCGGAGCTCGTATCTTGTAACTCGTAACTCGTTGCCCATAACTCGGAACTCGTATCTTGTATCTAGTAGCTCGTAACTCATTACTGATTACCTGGAACTCGTATCTTGTATCTTGTAGCTTGTAAGTCGCTACGATAAGTGGGAACTCGCATCCTGTATCTCGTAACTCGTAACTAGTACCTCATTTATCGTAACTCGCAACTCGAAACTCGTAACTCGAAACTCGTAACTCGAAACTCGTAACTCGTAACTCGAAACTCGAAACTCGTAACTCGAAACTCGTAACTCGTAAATCGCAGCTTATAACTCGCTACTCATAACCCGGATCTCGTATCTTGTGTATCGTAGCTTGTAACCCATTACCAATAACAAGGAACTCGTATCTTGCCTCTCGTAGCTCGTAAATCGTTACCGATAAGTGAGAACTCGCAACTTGTATCTAGCGACGCGTAACTCAAAACTTGGAACTCGTAACGCGTTACCGATAACTCGGAGCTTGTCTCTTGTATCTCTTACCTTGTAACTGGTAACTCGTTACCCATTACTCGGAACTCGTATCTTCTATCTCGGATCTCGCAAATCATTGCCGATAACCTGGAACTCGTATCCTATATCTTGAAGATCGCAACTCGTTACCAATAAGTGGGACGTCGCATCTTGTATCTCGTGGCGTGTAACTCAGAACTCGGAACTAGTAACGCGTTACCGATAACTCGGAGTTCGTATCTTGTAACTCGTAACTCGTAACTCTTTACTCATAACTCGTAACTGGTATCTTGTATCTAGTAGCTCGTAACTCATTACTGATTACCTGGAACTCGTATCTTGTGTCTCGTAGCTCATAACTCGTTACGACAAGTGGAAACTCTCATCTTGTATCTCGTAATTCGTAACTAGTACCTCGTAGATCGTAAGTCTTAATCCGTAACTCGTAACTCGTAAATCGCAGCTTATAACTAGCTACTCATAACCCGGAACTCGTATCTTGTGTATCGTAGCGTGTAACCCATTACCAATAACAAGGAACTCGTATCTTGCCTCTCGTAGCTCGTAAATCGTCACCAATAAGTGGGAACTCGCAACTTGTATCTCGTGACGCGTCGCTCAGAACTAGGAACTCGTAACGCGTTACCGATAACTCGGAGCTCGTATCTTATATATCGTAACTTGAAATCCATTACCGATAACCTGGAACTCGTATCTTATATATCGTAACTTGTAATCCATTACCGATAACCTGGAACTCGTATATTGCATCTCGTAGCTCGTAAATCGTTACCGATAAATGGGAACTCGCATCGTGTATCTCGTGACGCGTAACTCGAAAGTTTTATCGATAACTCGGAGCTCGTATCTTGTATCACTTACCTTGCAACTCGTAACTCGTAACCCGTAACTCGTTGCCCATAACTCGGAACTCAAATCTTGATCTCGGATCTTGTAAATCAATTACGATAACCTCGAACTCGTATACTAGATCTAGTAGTTCGTAACTCGTTAACGATAGGTGGAAACTCGCATCTTGTATCTCATGATGCGAAACTCAGGACTCGGAACTCGGAACGCGTAACCGATAACTCGGAGCTCGTATCTTGTATCTCGTGACGCGTAACTCAGGACTCGGAACTCGAAAGTGTTACCGATAATTCGCAGCTCGGATCATGTAACACTTACCTTGTAAATAGTAACCCGTAACTCGTTGCCCATAACTCGGATCTCGAATCTTGATCTCGGATCTTGTAAATCAATGACGATAACCTCGAACTCGTATCCTAGATCTAGTAGTTCGTAACTCGTTACCGACAGGTGGAGACTCGCATCTTGTATCTCATGACGTGAAACTCAGAACTCGGGTCTCGTAACGCGTAACCTATAACTCGGAGCTCGTATCTTGTAACTCGTAACTCGTTACTTATAACTCGGAACGCGCATCTTGTATCTAGTGGCTCGTAACTCATTACTGATTACCAGGAACTCGCATCTTGTATCTCGTAACTCGTAACTAGTACCTCGTAGATTGTAAGTCGTAATTCGTAACTCGTAACTCGTATATCGTTACTCGCAACTCGAAACTCGTAACTCGAAACTCGTAACTCGTAACTCGTAACTCGTAACTCGTAACTCGTAACTCGTAACTCGTAACTAGTACCTCGTAGATCGTAAGTCGTAATTCGTAACTCGTAACTTGAATATCGTTACTCGCAACTTGAAACTCGTAACTCGTAACTCGTAACTCGTAACTCGTAACTCGTAAATCGCACCTTATAACTCGCTACTCATAACCCGGAATTCATAACTCGTGTATCGCGGTTTGTAATTCATTACCAATAACAAAGAACTCGTATCTTGCCCTCCTAGCTCGTAAATCGTTACCAATAAGTGGGAACTCGCTACTTGTATCTCGTGACGAGTAACTCAGAACTAGGAACTCGTAACGCGTTACCGATAACTCGGAGCTCGTATCTCTTACCTTGTAACTCGTAACTCATAACTCGAAACTCGTAACTCGCTACCCATAACCCGGAACTCGTATCTTGTGTATCTTAGCTTGTAGTTCATTACCAATAAGAAGGATCTTGTATCTTACCTCTCGTAGCTCGTAAATCGTTACCGATAAGTGGGAACTCGCAACTTGTATCTCGTGACGCGTAACTCAGAACTTGGAACTCGTAACGCGTTACCGATAACTCTGAGCTTGCATTTTGTATCTCTTACATTGTAACACGTAACTTGTAACTCATGACTCGTTACCTAATACTCGGAACTCGTATCTTCTATCTCGAATCTCGCAAATCATTGGCGATAACCTGGAACTCGTATCCTAGATCTTAAAGATCTTAACTCGTTACCAATAAGTGGGAACTCGCATCTTGTACCTCGTGACCTGTAACTCAGAACTCGGAACTAGTAACGCGTTACCGATAACTCGGAGCTCGTATCTTGTATCACTTACCTTGTAACTCGTAACTCGTAACCCGTAACTCGTTGACCATAACTTGGAACACGAATCTTGATCTCGGATCTTGTAAATCAATGACGATAACCTCGAATTCGTATCCAAGATCTAGTAGTTCGTAACTCGTTACCTATAGGTGGGAACTCGCAACTTGTATCTCGTGACGTGTAACTTAGAACTTGAAACTCGTAACGTGTTACCGATAACTCGGAGCTCGTATCTTGTATCTTTTACCTTGTAACTCGTAACTCGTAACCCGTAACTCGTTGCCCATAACTGGGAACTCGAATCTTGATCTCGGATCTTGTAAATCAATGACGATGTCCTCGAACTCCTATCCTAAGTCTAGTAGTTCGTAACTAGTTACCTATAGGTGGAAACTCGCATCTTTTATCTCATGACGTGAAACTCAGAACTCGGAAGTCGTAACGCGTAACCGATAACTCGGAGCTCGTATCTTGTAATTCGTAACTCGTTACCCATAACTCGGAACTGGTATCTTGTATCTAGTAGCTCGTAACTCATTACTGATTACCTGTAACTCGTATCTTGTGTCTCGTAGCTCGTAACTCGTTACAAGTGGGAACTCTCATCTTGTATCTCGTAATTCGTAACTAGTACCTCGTAGATCGTAAGTCTTAATCCGTAACTCGTAACTCGTATATCGTAACTCGCAACTCAAATCTAGAAACTCGTTACTCGTAAATCGCAGCTTATAACTCGCTACTCATAACCCGGAACTCGTATATTGTGTATCGTAGCTTGTAACCCATTACCAATAACAAGGAACTCGTATCTTGCCTCTCGTAGCTCGTAAATCGTTACCCATAAGTGGGAACTCGCAACTTGTATCTCGTGACGCGTAGCTCAGAACTAGGAACTCGTAACGCGTTACCGATAACTCGGAGCTCGTATCTTATATATCGGAACTTGAAATCCACTATCGATAACCTGGAACTCGTATCTTATATATTGTAGCTTGTAATCCATTACCGATAACCTGGAACTCGTATCTTGCATCTCGTAGCTCGTGAATCGTTACCGATAAATGGGAACTCGCATCTTGTATCTCGTGACGCGTAACTCAGGACTCGGAACTCGAAAGTGTTACCGATAACTCGGAGCTCGTATCTTGTATCACGTACCTTGTAACTCGTAACCCGTTACTCGTTGCCTATAGCTCGGAACTCGAATCTTGATCTCGGATCTTGTAAATCAATGACGAGAACCTCGAACTCGTTTCCTAGATCTAGTGGTTCGTAACTCGTTACCGATAGGTGGAGACTCGCATCTTGTATCTCGTAACTCGTAACTAGTACCTCGTATATCGTAAGTCGTAATTCGTAACTCATAACTCGTAAATCGCAGCTTATAACTCGCTACTCATAACCCGGAACTCATAACTTGTGTATCGAAGCTTGTAATTCATTACCAACAAAAAGGAACTCGTATCTTGCTTCTCGTAGCTCGTAAATCGATACCGATATGTGGGAACTCGCATCTTGTATCTCGTAACTTGTGACTAATGCCACGAAGATCGTAGGTCGTAATTCGTAACTCGTATATCGTAGCTCGCAACTCGAAACTCGTAACTCAAAACTCGTAACTCGTATCTTGTAAATCGCAGCTTATAACTCGCTATTCATAACACAGAAATCGTATCTTTTCTATCGTAGACTGTAACCCATTACCAATGACAAGGAACTCGTATCTTGCCTCTCGTAGCTCGTAAATCGTTACCAATAAGTGGGAACTCGCATCTTGTATCTCGTGACGCGTAACTCGGGACTCGGAACTCGAAAGTGCTACCGATAACTCGGAGTTCGTATCTTGTATCACTTACCTTGTAATTCGTAAACGAGTTGGTTACAAGAACCAGTAACTCGTTACCCATGACTCGGAACTCGTATCTTGTATCTAGTAGCTCGTAAATCATTACCGATTACCTGGAACTCGTATCTTGTGTCTCGTAGCTCGTAACTAGTACCTCGTACATCGTAAGTCGTAATTCGTAACTGGTAACTCGTATATCGTAACTCGCAACTCCAAACTCGTAACTCGTAACTCGTAACTCGTAACTCGTAACCCGTAAATCGCAGCTTATAACTCGCTACTCATAACCCGGAACTCGTAGCTTGTGTATCGTAGCTTATAACCCATTCGCGATAACAAGGAGCCCGTATCTCCCCTCTCGTAGCTCGTAAATCGTTACCGATAAGTGGTAACTCGCAACTTGTATCTCGTGACGCGTAACTCAGAACTTGGAACGCGTAACGCGTTACCGATAACTCGGAGCTTGTATCTTGTATGTCTTACCTTGTAACTCGCAACTCTTAACTTGTAACTCGTTACCCATTACTCGGAAATCGAATCTCCCATCTCGGATCTCGCAAATCATTGCCGATAACCTGGAACTCGCATCCTAGATCTTGAAGATCGTAACTCGTTAACAATAAGTAGGAACTCGCATCTTGTATCTCGTGACGTGTAACTCAGAACTCGGAACCAGTAAAGCGTTACCGATAACTCGGAACTCGTACCTTGTAACTCGTAACTCGTAACTCGTTACCCATAATTCGGAACTGGTATCTTATATAGAGTGACTTTTAATCCATTACCGATAACCTGGAGCTCGTATCTTGCATCTCGCAGCTCGTTAATCGTTACCGATAAATGGGAACTCGCATCTTGTATCTCGTGACGCGTAGCTCAGGACTCGGACTCGAAAGTGTTACCTATAACTCGGAGCTCGTATGTTGTATCACTTACCCTGTAACTCGTAACTCGTACCTCGTGGATCATAAGTCGTAATTCGTAACTCGCCACTCGAAACTCGTAACTCGAAACTTGTAACTCGTAACTCGTAAATCGCAGCTTATAACTCGCTACTCATAACCCGGAACTCGGATCTTGTGTATCGTAGCTTGTAATTCATTACCAATAACAAGGATCTCGTATTTTACCTCTCGTAGCTTGCAAATGATTACCGATAACCTGGAACTCGTATCCTAGATCTTGAAGATCGTAACTCGTTACCAGTAAGTGGAAACTCGTATCTTGTATATCGTGACGCGTAACTCGGGACTCGGAACTCGAAAGTGTTACCGATAACTCGGAGCTCGAATCTTGATCTCGGATCTTGTAAATCTATGACGATAACCTCGAATTCGTATCCTAGATCTAGTAGTTCGTAACTCGTTACCTATAGGTGGAAACTCGCATCTTTTATCTCATGACGCGAAACTCAGAACTCGGAACTCGTAAAGCGTAACCGATAACTCGGAGCTCGTATCTTGTAACTGGTTACTCGTTACCCATAACTCGGAATTCGTATCTTATATATCGTAACTTGTAATCTATCACCGATAACCTGGAACTCGTGTCTTGCATCTTGTAGCTGGTAAATCGTTACCGATAAATGGGAACTCGCAACTTGTATCTCGTGACGCGGTAACTCGTTACGATAAGTGGGAACTCGCACCTTGTATCTCGTAACTCGTAACTAGTAGCTCGTAGGTCGTAAGTCGTAATTCGTAACTCGTAAATCGCAGCTTATAACTCGCTACTCATAACCCGGAACTCGTATCTTGATCTTGGATCTTGTAAATCAATGACGATAACCTCGAACACGTATCCTAGATCTAATAGTTTGTAACTCGTTACCGATAGGAGGAAACACGCATCTTGTATCTCATGACGCGAAACTCAGAACTCGGAACTCGTAACGCGTAACCTATAACTCGGGGCTCGTATCTTGTAACTCGTAACTCGTTACTTATAACTCGGAACTCGCATCTTGTATCTAGTCGGTCGTAACTCATTACTGATTACCTGGAACTCGCATCTTGTGTCTCGTAGCTCGTAACTCGTTACGATAAGTGGAAACTCGCATCTTGTATCTCGTAACTCGTAACTAGTACCTCGTAGATCGTAATTCGTAACTTGCAACTCGTATATCGTAACTCGCAACTCGAAACTCGTAACTCGAAACTCGTAACTCGTAACTCGTAACTCGTAACTCGTAACTCGTAACTCGTAACTCGTAACTCGTAACTCGTAACTCGTAACTCGTAACTCGTAACTCGTAACTCGTAACTCGTAACTCGTAACTCGTAACTCGTAACTCGTAACTCGTAACTCGTAACTCGTAACTCGTAACTCGTAACTCGTAACTCGTAACTCGTAACTCGTAACTCGTAACTCGTAACTCGTAACTCGTAACTCGTAACTCGTAACTCGTAACTCGTAACTCGTAACTCGTAACTCGTAACTCGTAACTCGTAACTCGTAACTCGTAACTCGTAACTCGTAACTCGTAACTCGTAACTCGTAACTCGTAACTCGTAACTCGTAACTCGTAACTCGTAACTCGTAACTCGTAACTCGTAACTCGTAACTCGTAACTCGTAACTCGTAACTCGTAACTCGTAACTCGTAACTCGTAACTCGTAACTCGTAACTCGTAACTCGTAACTCGTAACTCGTAACTCGTAACTCGTAACTCGTAACTCGTAACTCGTAACTCGTAACTCGTAACTCGTAACTCGTAACTCGTAACTCGTAACTCGTAACTCGTAACTCGTAACTCGTAACTCGTAACTCGTAACTCGTAACTCGTAACTCGTAACTCGTAACTCGTAACTCGTAACTCGTAACTCGTAACTCGTAACTCGTAACTCGTAACTCGTAACTCGTAACTCGTAACTCGTAACTCGTAACTCGTAACTCGTAACTCGTAACTCGTAACTCGTAACTCGTAACTCGTAACTCGTAACTCGTAACTCGTAATCGTAACTCGTAACTCGTAACTCGTAACTCGTTACCCATTACTCGAAACCCGTATCTTCTATCTCGGATCTCGCAAATCATTGACGATAACCTGGAACTCGTATCCTAGATCTTGAAGATCGTAACTCGTTAGCAATAAGTGGGAACACGCATCTTGTATCTCGTGACGTGTAACTCAGATCTCGGAACTAGTAACGCGTAACCGATAACTCTGAGCTCGTATCTTGTAACTCGTAACTCGTAACTCGGTAACCATAACTTGGAACTCGTAACTTATATATCGTAACTTGTAATCCATTACCGATAACCTGGAACTCGTATCTTGCATCTCGTAGCTCGTGAATCGTTACCGATAAATGGGAACTCGCATCTTGCATCTCGTGACGCGTAGGTCAGGACTCGGACTCGAAAGTGTTACCTATAACACGGAGCTCGTATGTTGTATCACTTACCTTGTAACTCGTAACTCGTACCTCGTGGATCGTAAGTCGTAATTAGTAACTCGCAACTCGGAACTCGTAACTCGAAAGTCGTAACTCGTAAATCGCAGCTTATAACTCGCTACTCAACCCGGAACTCGTATCTTGTGTATCGTAGCTTGTAATTCATTACCAATAACAAGGATCTCGTATCTTACCTCTCGTAGCTCGCAAATCATTACCGATAACCGGGAACTCGTATCATAGGTCTTGAAGATCGTAACTCGTTACCAATAAGTGGAAACTCGTATCTTGTATATCGTGACGCGTAACTCGGGACTCGGAACTCGAAAGTGTTACCTATAACTCGGAGCTCGAATCTTGATTTCGGATCTTGTAAATCAATGACAATAACCTCGAATTCGTATCCTAGATCTAGTAGTTCGTAACTCGTTACCTATAGGTGGAAACTCGCATCTTTTATCTCATGACGCGAAACTCAGAACTCGGAACTCGTAAAGCGTAACCGATAACTCGGAGGTCGTATCTTGTAACTGGTAACTCGTTACCCATAACTCGGAACTCGTAACTTATATATCGTAACTTGTAATCCATTACCGATAACCTGGAACTCGTGTCTTGCATCTCGTAGCTCGTAAATCGTTACCGATAAATGGGAACTCGCAACTTGTATCTTGTGACGTGGTAACTCGTTACGATAAGTGGGAACTCGCACCTTGTATCTCGTAACTCGTAACTAGTACCTCGTAGGTCGTAAGTCGTAATTCGTAACTCGTAACTCGTAAATCGCAGCTTATAACTCGCTACTAATAACCCGGAACTCGTATCTTGTGTATCGTAGCTTGTAACCCTTCACCAATTACAAGGAGCTAGTATCATGCCTCTTCTAGCTCGCAAATCGTTACCGATAAGTGTTAACTCGCAACTTGTATCTTGTGACGCGTAACTCAGGACTTGGAACTCGTAACGCGTTACCGATAATTCGGAGCTCGTATCTTGTATCTCTTGCATTGATTGTAACACGTAACTCGTAACTCATAACTCGTTACCCATTACTCGGAACTTGTATCTTCTATCCCGGATCCCGCAAATCATTACCGATAACCTGGAACTCGTATCCTAGATCTTGAAGATCGTAACTCGTTACCAATAAGTGGGAACTCACATCTTGTATCTCGTGACGCATAACTCAGGACTCGGAACTCGAAGGTGTTACCGATAACTCGGAGCTCGTATCTTGTATCACTTACCTTGTAACTCGTAACCCGCAACCCGTAACTCGTTGTCCATAACTCGGAACTCGAATCTTGATCTCGTATCTTGTAAATCAATGTCGATAACCTCGAACTCGTATCCTAGATCTAGTAGTTCGTAACTCGTTACCGATAGATGGAAACTCGCATCTTGTGTCTCATGACGCGAAACTCAGAACTCGTAACTCGAAACTCGTAACTTGAAACTCGTAACTCGTAAATCGCACCTTATAACTCGCCACTCATAACCCGGAACTTATAACTTGTGTATCGTAGCTTGTAATTCATTACCAATAACAAAGAACTCGTATCTTGCCTCTCGTAGCTCGTAAATCGTTACCGATATGTGGGAACTCGCAACTTGTATCTCTTTGACGCGTAACTCAGAACTTGGAACTCGTATGGCGTTACCCGTTGCCCGAAACTCGTATCTTCTATCTCGGAACTCGCAAATCATTACCGATAACCTGGAACTCGTATACTAGATCTTGAAGATAGTAACTCGTTACCAATATGTGGGAACTCGCATCTTGTATCTCGTAACTCGTAACTAGCACCTCGTAGATCGTAAGCCCTAATTCGTAACTCGTATATCGCAACTCGCAACTCGAAACATGAAACTCGTAACTTGAAACTCGTAACTCGTAAATCGCACCTTATAACTCGCTACTCCTAACCCGGAACTCGTATTTTGTGTATCGTATCTTGTAACCCATTACCAATAACAAGGAACTCGTATCTAGCCTCTCGTAGCTCGTAAATCGTTACCGATAAGTGGGAACTCGCATCCTATATCTCGTGACGTGTAACACAGAACTCGGAACTAGTAACGCGTTACCGATAATTCGGAGCTCGCATCTTGTATCTCGTAACTCGTAACTAGTACCTCGTAGACCGTAAGTCGTAATTCGTAACTCGTAACTCGTATATCGTTACTCGCAACTTGAAACTCGTAACTCGAAATTCGTAACTCGAAACTCGTAACTCGAAACTCGTAACTCGAAACTCGTAACTCGAAACTCGTAACTCGTAACTCGTAAATCGCATCTTATAACTCGCTACTCATAACCCGGAACTCGTATCTTGGTTATTGTAGCATGTAACCCATTACCAATAACAAGGAACTCGTATCTTGCATCTCGTAGCTCGTAAATCGTTACCAATAAGTGGGAACTCGCAACTCGTATCTCGTGACGCGTAACTCAGAACTAGGAACTCGTGAAGCGTTACCGATAACTCGGAGCTCGTATCCTATATATCGTAGCTTGAAATCCATTACCGATAACCTGGAACTGGTATCTTGCATCTCGTAGCTGGTAAATCGTTACCGATAAATGGGAAGTCGCATCTTGTATCTCGTGACGCGTAAATCAGGACTCGGAACTCGAAAGTATTACCGATAACTCGGAGCTCGTATCTTGTATCACTTACCTTGTAGCTCGTAACTCGTCACCCGTAACTCGTTGCCTATAACTCGGAACTCTAATCTTGATCTCGGATCTTGTAAATCAATGACCTCGAACTCGTGTCCTAGATCTAGTAGTTCGTAACTTGTTACCGATAGGTGGAAACTCGCATCTTGTGTCTCAAGACGCGAAACTCAGAACTCGGAACTCGTAACGCGTAACCGATAGCTCGGAGCTTGTATCTTGTAACTCGTAACTCGTTACCCATAACTCGGAACTCGTATCTTGTATCTAGTAGCTCGTAACTCATTACTGATTACCTGGAACTCGTATCTTGTGTCTCGTAGCTCGTAAGTCACTACGATAGGTGGGAACTCGCATCTTGTATCTCGTAACTCGTAACTAGTACCTGGTATATCGTAATGCGCAACTCGAAACTCGTAACTCATAACTCGTAAATCGCAGCTTATAACTCGCTACTCATAACCCGGATCTCGTATCTTGTGTATCGTAGCTTGTAACCCATTACCAATAACAAGGAACTCGTATCTTGCCTCTCGTAGCTCGTAAATCGTTACCGATAAGTGGGAACTAGCAACTTGTATCTCGCGACGCGTAACTCAGAACTTGGAACTAGTAACGCGTTACCGATAACTATGAGCATGTCTCTTGTATCTCTTACCTTGTAACTCGTAACTCGTTACCCATTACTCGGAACTCGTATCGTCTATCTCGGATCTAGCAAATCATTGCCGATAACCTAAAACTCGTATCCAATATATAGAAGGTCGTAACTCGTTACCAATAAGTGCGAACTCGCATCTTGTATTTCGTGACGTGTAACTCAGAACTCGGAACCAGTAAAGCGTTACCTATAAGTCGGAGCTCGTACCTTGTAAGTTGTAACTCGTAACTCGTAACTCGTTACCTATAACTCGGAACTGGTATCTTATATATCGGCCGTAAGTAGTAATTCGTAACTCGTAACCCGTAAATTGCAACTTATAACTCGCTACTCATAACCCGGAACTCGTATCATGTGTATCTTAGCTTGTAATTCATTACCAATAACAAGCATCTCGTATCTTACCTCTCGTAGCTCGTAAATCGTTACCGTTAAGTGGGAACTCGGAACTTGTATCTCGTGACGCGTAACTCAGAACTTGGAACTCGTAACGCGTTACCGATAACTCGGAGCTCGTATCTTGTATCTCTTACATTGTAACTCGTAACTTGTAACTCGTAACCCGTTACCCATTACTCGGAACTCGTATCTTCTATTTCGGATCTCGCAAATCTATGCCGATAACCTGGAACTCGTATCCTAGATCTAGTAGTTCGTAACTCGTGGAAACTCACATCTTGTATCACATGAAGCGAAACTCAGAACTTGGGACTCGTAACGCGTAACCGATGACTCGGGGCTCGTATCTTGTACCTCGTAACTCGTTTACCATACCTCGGAACCTGTAGCTTGTATTTAGTAGTTCGTAACTCATTACTGATTACCTGGAACTCGTATCTTGTGTCTCGTAACTCGTTACGATAAGTGGGAACTCGCATCTTGTATCTCGTAACTTGTAACTAGTACCTCGTATATTGTAAGTCGTAATTCGTAACTCATAACTCGTAAATCGCAGCTTATAACTCGCTACTCATAACCCGGAACTCATAACTTGTGTATCGTAGCTTGTAATTCATTACCAATAACAAGGAACTCGTATCTTGCTTCTCGTAGCTCGTAAATCGTTACCGATAAGTGGGAACTCGCATCTTGTATCTCGTAACTTGTAACTAATGCCTCGTAGATCGTAAGTCGTAATTCGTAACTCGCATATCGTAACTCGCAACTCGAAACTCGTAATTCGAAACTCGTAACTCGTATCTCGTAAATCGCAGCTTATAACTCGCTATTCATAACACGGAAATCGTATCTTGTCTATCGTAGATTGTAACCCATTACCAATAACAAGGAACTCGTATCTTGCCTCTCGTAGCTCTTAAATCGTTACCAATAGGTGGGAACTCGCATCTTTTATCTCGTGACGCGTAACTCGGGACTCGGAACTCGAAAGTGCTGCCGATAACTCGGAGCTCGTATCTTGTATCACTTACCTTGTAATTCGTAACTCGTAACCCATAACTCGTTGCCCATAACTCGGAACTCGTATCTTGTGTCTCGTAGCTCGTAACTAGTACCTCGTACATCGTAAGTCATAATTCGTAACTGGTAACTCGTATATCGTAACTCGCCAGCCGAAACTCGAAACTCGTAACTCGTAACTCGTAACTCGTAGTTCGTAACTCGTAACTCGTAACTCGTAACTCGTAACTCGTAACTCGTAACTCGTAACTCGTAACTCGTAACTCGTAACTCGTAACTCGTAACTCGTAACTCGTAACTCGTAACTCGTAACTCGTAACTCGTAACTCGTAACTCGTAACTCGTAACTCGTAACTCGTAACTCGTAACTCGTAACTCGTAACTCGTAACTCGTAACTCGTAACTCGTAACTCGTAACTCGTAACTCGTAACTCGTAACTCGTAACTCGTAACTCGTAACTCGTAACTCGTAACTCGTAACTCGTAACTCGTAACTCGTAACTCGTAACTCGTAACTCGTAACTCGTAACTCGTAACTCGTAACACGTAACTCGTAACTCGTAACTCGTAACTCGTAACTCGTAAATCGCAGCTTATAACTCGCTACTGATAACCCGGAACTCGTATCTTGCCTCTCGCAGCTCGTAAATCGTAACCGATAAGTGGGAACTCGCATCTTGTATCGCGTGACGTGTAAATTAGAACTCGGAACTCGTAACGCGTTACCGATAGCTAGGAGCTCATATCCTGCAACTAGTAGCTCGTAACTCATTACTGATTAACTAGAACTCGTATCTTGTGCCTCGCAGCTCGTAACTCGTAAATATAAGTGGGAACTCGCATCTTGTATCGCGTGACGTGTAACTTGGAACTCGGAACTCGTAACACGTTATCGATAACTCGGAGCTCGTATCTTGTAACTCGTAACTCGTTACCCATAACTCGGAACTTGTATCTTGTATCTAGTAGCTCGTAACTCGTTACCGATAGGTGGAAACTCGCATCTTGTGTCTCATAACGCGAAACTCAGAACTCGGAACTCGTAACGCGTAATCGATAACTCGGAGCTCGTATCTTGTAACTCGTAACTAGTTACCCAGAACTAGGAACTTGTATCTTGTATCTAGTAGCTAGTAACTCATTACCGATTACCTGGAACTCGTATCTTGTGTCTCGTAGCTCGTAACTCGTTACGATAAGTGGGAACTCGCATCATGTATCTCGTAACCCGTAAATAGTACCTCGTAGATCGTAAGTCGTAATCCGTAACTCGAAACTCGTATATCGTAACTCGCAACTCGCAACTCGAAACGCGTAACTCGAAACTCGTAACTCGTAAATCGCGGCTTATCACTCGTTACTCATAACCCGGAACTCGTATCCTGTGTATGGTAGCTTGTAACTCATTACCAATAACAAGGAACTCGAGTCTTGCCTCTCGTAGCTCGTAAATCGTTACCGATAGGTGGAAACTCGCATCTTGTATCTCATCAAGCGAAACCCAGAAATCGGATAGTATCGCGTTACCGATACGACGGAGCTCGTATCTTGTAACTCGTTACCCGTAACTCGAAACTCGTATCTTGTATCTAGTAGCTCGTAACTCATTACTGATTACCTGAAACTCGTATCTTGTGTCTCGTAGCTCGTAAGTCGCTACAATAAGTACCGATCAGTGGGAACTCGCAACTTGTATCTCGAGACCCGTAACTCAGAACTTGGAACTCGTAACGCGTTACCGATAATTCGGAGTTTGTATCTTGTGTCTCTTACCTTGTAACTCGTAACTCGTAACTTGTAACTCGTTACCCATTACTCGGAACACGTAACTTTTATCCTGGATCTCGCAAATCACTGCCGATAACCTGGAACTAATATCCTAGATCATGAAGATCGTAACTCGTTACCAATATGTGGGAAATTGCATTTTGTATCTCGTGACGTGTAACTCAGAACTCGGAACTAGTAACGCGTTACCGATAACTCGGAACTCGTATCTTGTGTCTCGTAGCTCGTAAGTCGCTACGATAAGTGGGAACTCGCATCCTGTATCTCGTAACTCGTAACTAGTACCTCGTATATCGTAACTCGCAACTCGAAACTGGAAACTCGTAACTCGTAACTCGTAAATCGCAGCTTATAACTCGCTATTCATAACCCGGATCTCGTATCTTGTGTATCGTAGCTTGTAACCCATTACCAATAACAAGGAAGTCGTATCTTGCCTCTCGTAGCTCGTAAATCGTTACCGATAATTGGGAACTCGCAACTTGTATCTCGCGACGCGTAACTCAGAACTTGGAACTCGTAACGCGTTACCGATAAGTCGGAGCTTGTCTCTTGTATCTCTTACCTTGTAACTCGTAAGTCGTTACCCATTACTCGGAACTCGTATCTTCTATCTCGGATCTCGCAAATCATTGCCGATAACCTGGAACTCGTATCCTATATCTTGAAGATCGTAACTCGTTACCAATAACTGGGAAGTCGCATCTTGTATCTCCTGACGTGTAACTCAGAACTCGGAACTAGTAACGCGTTACCGACAACTCGGAGCTCGTATCTTGTAACTCGTAACTCGTAACTCTTTACTCATAACTCGGAACTGGTATCTTGTATCTAGTAGCTCGTAACTCATTACCGATCACCTGGAACTCGTATCTGGTGTCTCGTAGCTCGCAACTCGTTACGACAAGTGGGAACTCTCATCTTGTATCTCGTAATTCGTAACTAGTACCTCGTAGATCGTAAGTCTAAATCCGTAACTCGTAACTCGTATATCGTAACTCGCAACTCGAAACTAGAAGCTCGTAACTCGTAAATCGCAGCTTATAACTCGCTACTCATAGCCCGGAACCCGTATTTCGTGTATCGTAGCTTGTAACCCATTACCAATAACAAGGAACTCGTATCTTGCCTCTCGTAGCTCGTAAATCGTTACCAATAAGTGGGAACTCGAAACTTGTATCTCGTGACGCGTCGCTCAGAACTAGGAACTCGTAACGCGTTACCGATTACTCGGAGCTCGTATCTTATATATCATAACTTGAAATCCATTACCGATAACCTGGAACTCGTATCTTATATATCGTAAATTGTAATCCATTACCGATAACCTGGAGCTTGCATCTCGTGGCTCGTAAATCGTTACCGATAAATAGGAACTCGTATCTTGTATCTAGTGACGCGTAACTCTAAAGTTTTATCGATAACTCGCAGCTCGTATCTTGTATCACTTACCTTGCAACTCGTAACTCGTTACCCGTTACTCATTGCCTATAGCTCGGAACTCGAATCTTGATCTCGGATCTTGTAAATCAATGACGATAACCTGGAACTCGTATCCTAGATCTAGTAGTTCGTAACTCGTTACCGACAGGTGGAGACTCGCATCTTGTATCTCATGACGTGAAACTCAGAACTCTGAACTCGTAACGCGTAACCAATAACTCGGAGCTCGTATCTTGTAACTCGTAACTCGTTACACATAACCCGGAACTCGTATCTTGTGTATCGTAGTTTGTAACCCAATACCAATAACAAGGAACTCGTATCTGGCCTCTCGTAGCTCGTGAATCGTTACCGATGAGTGGGAACTCGCAACTTGTATCTCGTGACGCGTAACTCAGAGCTCGGAACTAGTAACGCGTTACCGATAACTCGGAGCTCGTATCTTGTAGCTCGAAACTCGTAGCTCTTTACCCATAACTCGGAATTCGTATCTTATATGTCGTAACTTGTAATCCATTACCGATAACCTGGAACTCGTATCTTGCATCTCGTTGCTCGTAAATCGTCACCGATAAATGGGAACTTGCATCCTGTATCTCGTGACGCGTAACTCGAAAGTTTCATCGATAACTCGGAGCTCGTATCTTGTATCACTTACATTGTAACTCGTAACTCGTAACCCGTAACTCGTTGCCCATAACTCGGAACTCGAATCTTGATCTCGGATCTTGTAAAACAATGACGATAACCTCGAACTCATATCCTAGATCTAGTAGTTCGTAACTCGTTACCGATAGGTGGAAACTCGCATCTTGTATCTCATGATGCGAAACTCAGAACTCTCAACTCGTAACGCGTAACCGATAGCTCGGAGCTTGTATCTTGTAACTCGTAACCCGTTACCCATAACTCGGAACTGGTATCTTGTATCCAGTAGCTCGTAACTCATTACTGATCACCTGGAACTCGTATCTTGTGTCTCGTAGCTCGTAACTCGTTACGACAAGTGGGAACTCTTATCTTGTATCTCGTAATTCGTAACTCGTAACTCGTATATCTTAACTCGCAACTCAAAACTAGAAACTCGTAACTCGTAAATCGCAGCTTATAACTACCTACTCATAACCCGGAACTCGCATCGTGTGTATCTTAGCTTGTAACCCATTACCAATAACAAGGAATTCGTAACCTGCCTCTCATTGCTCGTAAATTGTTACCGATAAGTGGGAACTCGCATCCTATATCTCGTGACGTGAAACTCAGAACTCGGAACTAGTAACGCGTTACCGATAATTCGGAGCTCACATCTTGTATCTCGTAAGTCGTAACTAGTACCTCGTAGATCGTAAGTCGTAATTCGTAACTCGTAACTCGTATATCGTTACTCGCAACTTGAAACTCGTAACTCGAAACTCGTAACTCGTACTCGTAAATCGCATCTTATAACTCGCTACTCATAACCCGGAACTCGTATCTTGTGTATCGTAGCTTGTAACCCATTACCAATAACAAGGAACTCGTGTCTTGCATCTCTTAGCTCGTAAACCACCGTTACCGATAAATGGGAACTCGCACCTTGTATCTCGTGACGCGTAACTCAGGGCTAGGAACTCGCAACTTGTTACCGATAACTCGGAGCTCGTATCTCTTATCTTGTAACTCGTAACTCATAACTCGAAACTCGTAACTCGGTACCCATAACCTGGAACTCGTATCTTGTGTATGTTAGCTTGTAATTCATTACTAATAACAAGGATCTCGTATCTTACCTCTCGTAGCTCGTAAATCGTTACCGATAAGTGGGAACTCGCAACTTGTATCTCGTGATGCGTAACTCAGAACTTGGATCTCGTAACGCGTTACCGATAACTCTGAGCTTGTATTTTGTATCTCTTACATTGTAACACGTAACTCGTAACTCATGACTCGTTACCCATTACTCGGAACTCGTATCTTCTATCTCGTATCTCGCAAATCATTGCCGATAACCTGGAACTCGTATCCTAGATATTAAAGATCTTAACTCGTTACCAATGAGTGGAAACTCGCATCTTGTACCTCGTGACGTGTAACACAGAGGTCGAAACTAGTAACGCGTTACCGATTACTCGGAACTCGTATCTTGTAACTCGTAACTCGTTACCCGTAACTCGGAACTCGTATCTTGTATCTAGTAGGTCGTACCTCATTACTGATTACCTGGAACTCGTATCTTGGTCTAGTAGCTTGTGACCCATTACCAATAACAAGGAACTCGTATCTTGCCACTCGTAGCTCGTAAATCGTTACCGATAAGTGGGAACTCGTAACTCGTATCTCGTGACGCGTAACTCAGAACTTGGAACTCGTAACGCGTTACCGATAGCTCGGAGCTCGTCTCTTGTATCTCTTACCTTGTAACTCGTAACTCGTTACTCGTTACCCATTACTCGGAACTCGTATCTTCTATTTCGGATCCCGCAAATCATTGTCGATAACCTGGAACTCATATCCCAGATCTTGAAGATCGTAACTAGTTATCAATAAGTGGGAACTCGTATCTCGTGACGCGTAACTCAGGACTTGGAACTCGAAAGTGTTACCAACAACTCGGAGCTCGTATTTTGTATCACTTACCTTGTAACTCGTAACTCGTAACCCGTAACTCGTTGACCATAACTCGGAACTCGAATCTTGATCTCGGATCTTGTAAATCAATGACGATAACTTCGAATTCGTATCCTAGATCTAGTAGTTCGTGACTCGTTACCTATAGGTGGAAACTCGCATCCTTTATCTCATGACGCGATACTCGGAACTCGTAACGCGTAACCGATAACTTGGAGCTCGTATCTTGTAATTCGTAACTCGTTACCCATAACTCGGAACTCTTATCTTATATATCGTAACTTGTAATCCATCACCGATAACCTGAAACTCTTATCGTGCATCTCGTAGCTCGTAAATCGTTACTGATAAATGGGAACTCGCATCCTGTATCTCGTGACGCGTAACTCGGGACTCGGAACTCGAAGGTGTTACCGATAACTCGGAGCTCGTATCCTGTTTCACTTACTTTGTAATTCGTAACTCGTAATCCGTAACTCGTTGCCTGTAACTCGGAACTCGAACCCTGTTCTCGGTTCTTGTAAATGAATGACGATAACCTCGAACTCGTATCCTAGATCTAATAGTTTGTAACTCATCACCGATAGGTGGAAACTCGCATCCTGTATCTCATGACGCGTAACTCAGAACTCGAAACTCGTAACGCGTAACAGATAACTCGGAGCTCGTATCTTGTATCTCTTACCTTGTAACTCGTAACACGTAACCCGTAACTCGTTGCCCATAACTGGGAACTCGAATCTTGATCTCGGATCTTGTAAATCAATGACGATATTCTCGAACTCCTATCCTAGATCTGGTAGTTCGTAACTCGTTACCTATAGGTGGAAGCTCGCATTTTTTATCTCATGACGCGAAACTCAGAACTCGGAATTCGTAACGCGTAACCGATAACTCGGAGCTCGTACCTTGTAATTCGTAACTCGTTACCCATAACTCGGAACTCATATCTTATATATCGTAACTTGTAACCCATTACCGATAACCTGGAACTCGTATCTTGCATCTCGTAGCTCGTAAATCGTTACCGATAAATGGGAGCTCGCATCTTGTATCTCGTGACGCGTAACTCGGGACTCGGAACTCGAAAGTGTTACCGATAACTCGGAGCTCGTATCTTGTATCACTTACTTTGTAATTCGTAACTCGTAACCCGCAACTCGTTGCCCGTAACTCGGAACTCGAACCCTGTTCTCGGATCTTGTAAATGAATGACGATAACCTCGAACTCGTATCCTAGATCTAATAGTTTGTAACTCATTACCGATAGGTGGAAACTCGCATCTTGTATCTCTTGACGCGTAACTCAGAACTCGAAACTCGTAACGCGTAACAGATATCTCGGAGCTCGTATCTTGTAACTTGTAACTCGTCACCCATTACTCGGAACTCGTATCTTCTATCTCGGATCTCCCAAATCATTGCCGATTACCTGGAACTCGTATCCTAGATCTTGAAGATCGTAACTTGTTACCAATAAGGGGAAACTCGTTTCTTATATCTCGTGACGCGTAACTCAGGACTAGGAACTCGTAACGCGTAACCGATAACTCGGAGCTCGTATCTTGTCAATCGTAACTTGTTACCCATAACTCGGAACTCGTATCTTGTATCTAGTAGTTCGTAACTCATTACTGATTACCTAGAACTCCTCTCTTGTGTCTCGTAGCTCGTAACTCGTAACGATAAGTGGAAACTCGTATCTTGTATCTCGTAACTCATAGCTAGTACCTCGTAGATCGTAAGTCGTAATTCGTAATTCGAAACTCGTATATCGTAATTCGCAACTCGAAACTCGTAACTGGAAACTGGTATCTCGTAACTCGTATATCGCAGCTTATATCTCGCTACTCATAACCCGGAACTCGTATCTTGTGTATCGTAGCTTGTAACCCTTTACCAATTACAAGGAACTAGTATCTTGCCTCTTCTAGCTCGTAAATCGTTACCGATAAGTGTTAACTCGCAACTTGTATCTTGTGACGCGTAACTCAGGACTTGGAACTCGTAACGCGTTACCGATAATTCGGAGCTCGTATCTTGTATCTCTCGCATTGTAACACGCAACTCGTAACTCATAACTAGTTACCCATTACGCGGAACTCGTATCTTCTATCTTGGATCTCGCAAATCATTGCCGATAACCTGGAACTCGTATCCTAGATCTTGAAGATCGTAACTCGTTACGAATAAGTGAGAACTCGTATCTTATATCTCGTGACGTGTAACTCAGGACTCGGAACTCGTAACGCGTAACCGATAACTCGGAGCTCGTATCTTGTAAATCGTAACTCGTTACCCATAACTCGGAACTCGTATCTTGTCTCTAGTAGCTCGTAACTCATTACTGATTACCTGGAACTCGTATCTTGTGTCTCGTAGCTCGTAACTCGTTACGATAAGCGGGAACTCGCATCTAGTATCTCGTAACTCGTAGCTAGTACCTCGTATATCGTAAGTCGTAATTCGTAACTCGAAACTCGTATATCGTAACTCGTAACTCGCAACTTGCACCTCGAAACTCGTAACTCGTAACTCGTAACTCGTAACTCGTAACTCGTACCTCGTAGGTCGTAAGTCGTAATTCGTAACTCGTAACTCGTAACTCGTAACTCGTAACTCGAAACTCGTAAATCGCGGCTTATAACTCGCTACTCATAACCCGGAACTCGTATCCTGTGTATCGTAGCTTGTAACTCATTACCAATAGCAAGGAACTCGTGTCTTGCGTCTCGTAGCTCGCAAATCGTTACCGACAGGTGGAAACTCGCATCTTGTATCTCATGAAGCGAAACCCAGAAATCGGAACTAGTATCGCGTTACCGATAAGTCGGAGCTCGTATCTTGTAACTCGTAACTCGTTGCCCATAACTCGGAACTCGTATCTTGTATCTAGTAGCTCGTAACTCATTACTGATTACCTGGAACTCGTATCTTGTATCTTGTAGCTTGTAAGTCGCTACGATAAGTGGGAACTCGCTCCTGTATCTCGTAACTCGTAACTAGTACCTCATTTATCGTAACTCGAAACTCGTAACTCGAAACTCGTAACTCGAAACTCGTAACTCGAAACTCGAAACTCGTAACTCGAAACTCGTAACTCGTAAATCGCAGCTTATAACTCGCTACTCATAGCCCGGATCTCGTATCTTGTGTATCGTAGCTTGTAACCCATTACCAATAACAAGGAACTCGTATCTTGCCTCTCGTAGCTCGTAAATCGTTACCGATAAGTGAGAACTCGCAACTTGTATCTAGCGGCGCGTAACTCAAAACTTGGAACTCGTAACGTGTTACCGATAACTCGGAGCTTGTCTCTTGTATCTCTTACCTTGTAACTGGTAACTCGTTACCCATTACTCGGAACTCGTATCTTCTATCTCGGATCTCGCAAATCATTGCCGATAACCTGGAACTCGTATCCTATATCTTGAAGATCGCAACTCGTTACCAATAAGTGGGAAGTCGCATCTTGTATCTCGTGGCGTGTAACTCAGAACTCGGAACTAGTAACGCGTTACCGATAACTCGGAGTTCGTATCTTGTAACTCGTAACTCGTAACTCTTTACTCATAACTCGTAACTGGTATCTTGTATCTAGTAGCTCGTAACTCATTACTGATTACCTGGAACTCGTATCTTGTGTCTCGTAGCTCATAACTCGTTACGACAAGTGGAAACTCTCATCTTGTATCTCGTAATTCGTAACTAGTACCTCGTAGATCGTAAGTCTTAATCCGTAACTCGTAACTCGTAAATCGCAGCTTATAACTAGCTACTCATAACCCGGAACTCGTATCTTGTGTATCGTAGCGTGTAACCCATTACCAATAACAAGGAACTCGTATCTTGCCTCTCGTAGCTCGTAAATCGTCACCAATAAGTGGGAACTCGCAACTTGTATCTCGTGACGCGTCGCTCAGAACTAGGAACTCGTAACGCGTTACCGATAACTTGGAGCTCGTATCTTATATATCGTAACTTGAAATCCATTACCGATAACCTGGAACTCGTATCTTATATATCGTAACTTGTAATCCATTACCGATAACCTGGAACTCGTATATTGCATCTCGTAGCTCGTAAATCGTTACCGATAAATGGGAACTCGCATCGTGTATCTCGTGACGCGTAACTCGAAAGTTTTATCGATAACTCGGAGCTCGTATCTTGTATCACTTACCTTGCAACTCGTAACTCGTAACCCGTAACTCGTTGCCCATAGCTCGGAACTCAAATCTTGATCTCGGATCTTGTAAATCAATTACGATAACCTCGAACTCGTATACTAGATCTAGTAGTTCGTAACTCGTTAACGATAGGTGGAAACTCGCATCTTGTATCTCATGATGCGAAACTCAGGACTCGGAACTCGGAACGCGTAACCGATAACTCGGAGCTCGTATCTTGTATCTCGTGACGCGTAACTCAGGACTCGGAACTCGAAAGTGTTACCGATAATTCGCAGCTCGGATCATGTAACACTTACCTTGTAAATAGTAACCCGTAACTCGTTGCCCATAACTCGGATCTCGAATCTTGATCTCGGATCTTGTAAATCAATGACGATAACCTCGAACTCGTATCCTAGATCTAGTAGTTCGTAACTCGTTACCGACAGGTGGAGACTCGCATCTTGTATCTCATGACGTGAAACTCAGAACTCGGGTCTCGTAACGCGTAACCTATAACTCGGAGCTCGTATCTAGTAACTCGTAACTCGTTGCTTATAACTCGGAACGCGCATCTTGTATCTAGTGGCTCGTAACTCATTACTGATTACCAGGAACTCGCATCTTGTATCTCGTAACTCGTAACTAGTACCTCGTAGATTGTAAGTCGTAATTCGTAACTCGTAACTCGTATATCGTTACTCGCAACTCGAAACTCGAAACTCGTAACTCGAAACTCGTAACTCGTAACTCGTAACTCGTAACTCGTAACTCGTAACTAGTACCTCGTAGATCGTAAGTCGTAATTCGTAACTCGTAACTTGAATATCGTTACTCGCAACTTGAAACTCGTAACTCGTAACTCGTAAATCGCACCTTATAACTCGCTACTCATAACCCGGAATTCATAACTCGTGTATCGCGGTTTGTAATTCATTACCAATAACCAAGAACTCGTATCTTGCCCTCGTAGCTCGTAAATCGTTACCAATAAGTGGGAACTCGCTACTTGTATCTCGTGACGAGTAACTCAGAACTAGGAACTCGTAACGCGTTACCGATAACTCGGAGCTCGTATCTCTTACCTTGTAACTCGTAACTCATAACTCGAAACTCGTAACTCGCTACCCATAACCCGGAACTCGTATCTTGTGTATCTTAGCTTGTAGTTCATTACCAATAAGAAGGATCTTGTATCTTACCTCTCGTAGCTCGTAAATCGTTACCGATAAGTGGGAACTCGCAACTTGTATCTCGTGACGCGTAACTCAGAACTTGGAACTCGTAACGCGTTACCGATAACTCTGAGCTTGCATTTTGTATCTCTTACATTGTAACACGTAACTTGTAACTCATGACTCGTTACCTAATACTCGGAACTCGTATCTTCTATCTCGAATCTCGCAAATCATTGGCGATAACATGGAACTCGTATCCTAGATCTTAAAGATCTTAACTCGTTACCAATAAGTGGGAACTCGCATCTTGTACCTCGTGACCTGTAACTCAGAACTCGGAACTAGTAACGCGTTACCGATAACTCGGAGCTCGTCTCTTCTATCTCTTACCTTGTAACTCGTAATTCGTAACTCGTAACTCGTTACTCGTTACCCATTACTCGGAACTCGTGTCTTCTATCTCGGATCCCGCAAATCATTGCCGATAACCTGGAACTCGTATCCCAGATCTTGAAGATCGTCACTCGTTATCAATAAGTGGGAACTCGTATCTTCTATCTCGTAACGCGTAACTCAGGACTCGGAACTCGAAAGTATTACCGACAACTCGGAGCTCGTATCTTGTATCACTTACCTTGTAACTCGTAACTCGTAACCCGTAACTCGTTGACCATAACTTGGAACACGAATCTTGATCTCGGATCTTGTAAATCAATGACGATAACCTCGAATTCGTATCCTAGATCTAGTAGTTCGTAACTCGTTACCTATAGGTGGGAACTCGCAACTTGTATCTCGTGACGTGTAACTTAGAACTTGAAACTCGTAACGTGTTACCGATAACTCGGAGCTCGTATCTTGTATCTTTTACCTTGTAACTCGTAACTCGTAACCCGTAACTCGTTGCCCATAACTGGGAACTCGAATCTTGATCTCGGATCTTGTAAATCAATGACGATGTCCTCGAACTCCTATCCTATGTCTAGTAGTTCGTAACTAGTTACCTATAGGTGGAAACTCGCATCTTTTATCTCATGACGTGAAACTCAGAACTCGGAAGTCGTAACGCGTAACCGATAACTCGGAGCTCGTATCTTGTAATTCGTAACTCGTTACCCATAACTCGGAACTGGTATCTTGTATCTAGTAGCTCGTAACTCATTACTGATTACCTGTAACTCGTATCTTGTGTCTCGTAGCTCGTAACTCGTTACAAGTGGGAACTCTCATCTTGTATCTCGTAATTCGTAACTAGTACCTCGTAGATCGTAAGTCTTAATCCGTAACTCGTAACTCGTGTATCGTAACTCGCAACTCAAATCTAAAAACTCGTTACTCGTAAATCGCAGCTTATAACTCGCTACTCATAACCCGGAACTCGTATATTGTGTATCGTAGCTTGTGGGAACTCGCAATTTGTATCTCGTGACGCGTAGCTCAGAACTAGGAACTCGTAACGCGTTACCGATAACTCGGAGCTCGTATCTTATATATCGGAACTTGAAATCCATTATCGATAACCTGGAACTCGTATCTTGCATCTCGTAGCTCGCGAATCGTTACCGATAAATGGGAACTCGCATCTTGTATCTCGTGACGCGTAACTCAGGACTCGGAACTCGAAAGTGTTACCGATAACTCGGAGCTAGTATCTTGTATCACGTACCTTGTAACTCGTAACCCGTTACTCGTTGCCTATAGCTCGGAACTCGAATCTTGATCTCGGATCTTGTAAATCAATGACGAGAACCTCGAACTCGTATCCTAGATCTAGTGGTTCGTAACTCGTTACCGACAGGTGGAGACTCGCATCTTGTATCTCGTAACTCGTAACTAGTACCTCGTATATCGTAAGTCGTAATTCGTAACTCATAACTCGTAAATCGCAGCTTATAACTCGCTACTCATAACCCGGAACTCATAACTTGTGTATCGAAGCTTGTAATTCATTACCAACAAAAAGGAACTCGTATCTTGCTTCTCGTAGCTCGTAAATCGATACCTATATGTGGGAACTCGCATCTTATATCTCGTAACTTGTGACTAATGCCACGAAGATCGTAGGTCGTAATTCGTAACTCGTATATCGTAGCTCGCAACTCGAAACTCGTAACTCAAAACTCGTAACTCGTATCTTGTAAATCGCAGCTTATAACTCGCTATTCATAACACAGAAATCGTATCTTTTCTATCGTAGACTGTAACCCATTACCAATGACAAGGAACTCGTATCTTGCCTCTCGTAGCTCGTAAATCGTTACCAATAAGTGGGAACTCGCATCTTGTATCTCGTGACACGTAACTCGGGACTCGGAACTCGAAAGTGCTACCGATAACTCGGAGTTCGTATCTTGTATCACTTACCTTGTAATTCGTAAACGAGTTGGTTACAAGAACCAGTAACTCGTTACCCATGACTCGGAACTCGTATCTTGTATCTAGTAGCTCGTAAATCATTACCGATTACCTGGAACTCGTATCTTGTGTCTCGTAGCTCGTAACTAGTACCTCGTACATCGTAAGTCGTAATTCGTAACTGGTAACTCGTATATCGTAACTCGCAACTCCAAACTCGTAACTCGTAACTCGTAACTCGTAACCCGTAAATCGCAGCTTATAACTCGCTACTCATAACCCGAAACTCGTATCTTGTGTATCGTAGCTTGTAACCCATTAGCAATAACAAGGAAATCGTATCTTGCCTCTTGTAGCTCGTAAATCGTTACCGATAGGTGGAAGCTCGGAAAATGTATCTCGTGACGCGTAACTCAGAACTTGGAACCCGTAACTCGTTGTCCATAACTCGGATCTAGAATCTTGATCTCGGACCTTGTAAATCAATGACGATAACCTCGAACCCGTAACCTAGATCTAGTAGTTCGTAACTTGTTACCGATAGGTGGAAACTCGCATCTTGTAGCTCGTAGCACGTTACCCATAACTTGGATCTCGTATCTTGTATCTAGTGGCTCGTAACTCATTACTGGTTACCTGGAACTCGTATCTTGTGTCTCGTAGCTCGTAACTCGTAACGATAAGTGGGAACTCGCACCTTGTATCTCGTAACTCGTAACTAGTACCACGTAGATCGTAAGTCGTAATTCGCAACTCGTAACTCGTAACTCGTATATCGTAACTCGCAACACGAAACTCGTTACTCGTAACTCGTAAAGCGCAGCTTATAACTCGCTACTCATAACCCGGAACTCGTAGCTTGTGTATCGTAGCTTATAACCCATTCGCGATAACAAGGAGCCCGTATCTCCCCTCTCGTAGCTCGTAAATCGTTACCGATAAGTGGTAACTCGCAACTTGTATCTCGTGACGCGTTACTCAGAACTTGGAACGCGTAACGCGTTACCGATAACTCGGAGCTTGTATCTTGTATGTCTTACCTTGTAACTCGCAACTCTTAACTTGTAACTCGTTACCCATTACTCGGAAATCGAATCTCCCATCTCGGATCTCGCAAATCATTGCCGATAACCTGGAACTCGCATCCTAGATCTTGAAGATCGTAACTCGTTAACAATAAGTAGGAACTCGCATCTTGTATCTCGTGACGTGTAACTCAGAACTCGGAACCAGTAAAGCGTTACCGATAACTCGGAACTCGTACCTTGTAACTCGTAACTCGTAACTCGTTACCCATAATTCGGAACTGGTATCTTATATAGAGTGACTTTTAATCCATTACCGATAACCTGGAACTCGTATCTTGCATCTCGCAGCTCGTTAATCGTTACCGATAAATGGGAACTCGCATCTTGTATCTCGTGACGCGTAGCTCAGGACTCGGACTCGAAAGTGTTACCTATAACTCGGAGCTCGTATGTTGTATCACTTACCTTGTAACTCGTAACTCGTACCTCGTGGATCATAAGTCGTAATTCGTAACTCGCCACTCGAAACTCGTAACTCGAAACTTGTAACTCGTAACTCGTAAATCGCAGCTTATAACTCGCTACTCATAACCCGGAACTCGGATCTTGTATATCGTAGCTTGTAATTCATTACCAATAACAAGGATCTCGTATTTTACCTCTCGTAGCTTGCAAATGATTACCGATAACCTGGAACTCGTATCCTAGATCTTGAAGATCGTAACTCGTTACCAGTAAGTGGAAACTCGTATCTTGTATATCGTGACGCGTAACTCGGGACTCGGAACTCGAAAGTGTTACCGATAACTCGGAGCTCGAATCTTGATCTCGGATCTTGTAAATCTATGACGATAACCTCGAATTCGTATCCTAGATCTAGTAGTTCGTAACTCGTTACCTATAGGTGGAAACTCGCATCTTTTATCTCATGACGCGAAACTCAGAACTCGGAACTCGTAAAGCGTAACCGATAACTCGGAGCTCGTATCTTGTAACTGGTTACTCGTTACCCATAACTCGGAATTCGTATCTTATATATCGTAACTTGTAATCTATCACCGATAACCTGGAACTCGTGTCTTGCATCTTGTAGCTGGTAGCTGGATAAATGGGAACTCGCAACTTGTATCTCGTGACGCGGTAACTCGTTACGATAAGTGTGAACTCGCACCTTGTATCTCGTAACTCGTAACTAGTAGCTCGTAGGTCGTAAGTCGTAATTCGTAACTCGTAAATCGCAGCTTATAACTCGCTACTCATAACCCGGAACTCGTATCTTGATCTTGGATCTTGTAAATCAATGACGATAACCTCGAACACGTATCCTAGATCTAATAGTTTGTAACTCGTTACCGATAGGAGGAAACACGCATCTTGTATCTCATGACGCGAAACTCAGAACTCGGAACTCGTAACGCGTAACCTATAACTCGGGGCTCGTATCTTGTAACTCGTAACTCGTTACTTATAACTCGGAACTCGCATCTTGTATCTAGTCGGTCGTAACTCATTACTGATTACCTGGAACTCGCATCTTGTGTCTCGTAGCTCGTAACTCGTTACGATAAGTGGAAACTCGCATCTTGTATCTCGTAACTCGTAACTAGTACCTCGTAGATCGTAATTCGTAACTTGCAACTCGTATATCGTAACTCGCAACTCGAAACTCGTAACTCGAAACTCGTAACTCGTAACTCGTAACTCGTAACTCGTAACTCGTAACTCGTAACTCGTAACTCGTAACTCGTAACTCGTAACTCGTAACTCGTAACTCGTAACTCGTAACTCGTAACTCGTAACTCGTAACTCGTAACTCGTAACTCGTAACTCGTAACTCGTAACTCGTAACTCGTAACTCGTAACTCGTAACTCGTAACTCGTAACTCGTAACTCGTAACTCGTAACTCGTAACTCGTAACTCGTAACTCGTAACTCGTAACTCGTAACTCGTAACTCGTAACTCGTAACTCGTAACTCGTAACTCGTAACTCGTAACTCGTAACTCGTAACTCGTAACTCGTAACTCGTAACTCGTAACTCGTAACTCGTAACTCGTAACTCGTAACTCGTAACTCGTAACTCGTAACTCGTAACTCGTAACTCGTAACTCGTAACTCGTAACTCGTAACTCGTAACTCGTAACTCGTAACTCGTAACTCGTAACTCGTAACTCGTAACTCGTAACTCGTAACTCGTAACTCGTAACTCGTAACTCGTAACTCGTAACTCGTAACTCGTAACTCGTAACTCGTAACTCGTAACTCGTAACTCGTAACTCGTAACTCGTAACTCGTAACTCGTAACTCGTAACTCGTAACTCGTAACTCGTAACTCGTAACTCGTAACTCGTAACTCGTAACTCGTAACTCGTAACTCGTAACTCGTAACTCGTAACTCGTTACCCATTACTCGAAACCCGTATCTTCTATCTCGGATCTCGCAAATCATTGACGATAACCTGGAACTCGTATCCTAGATCTTGAAGATCGTAACTCGTTAGCAATAAGTGGGAACACGCATCTTGTATCTCGTGACGTGTAACTCAGATCTCGGAACTAGTAACGCGTAACCGATAACTCGGAGCTCGTATCTTGTAACTCGTAACTCGTAACTCGGTAACCATAACTTGGAACTCGTAACTTATATATCGTAACTTGTAATCCATTACCGATAACCTGGAACTCGTATCTTGCATCTCGTAGCTCGTGAATCGTTACCGATAAATGGGAACTCGCATCTTGCATCTCGTGACGCGTAGGTCAGGACTCGGACTCGAAAGTGTTACCTATAACACGGAGCTCGTATGTTGTATCACTTACCTTGTAACTCGTAACTCGTACCTCGTAGATCGTAAGTCGTAATTAGTAACTCGCAACTCGGAACTCGTAACTCGAAAGTCGTAACTCGTAAATCGCAGCTTATAACTCGCTACTCAACCCGGAACTCGTATCTTGTGTATCGTAGCTTGTAATTCATTACCAATAACAAGGATCTCGTATCTTACCTCTCGTAGCTCGCAAATCATTACCGATAACCGGGAACTCGTATCATAGGTCTTGATGATCGTAACTCGTTACCAATAAGTGGAAACTCGTATCTTGTTTATCGTGACGCGTAACTCGGGACTCGGAACTCGAAAGTGTTACCTATAACTCGGAGCTCGAATCTTGATTTCGGATCTTGTAAATCAATGACAATAACCTCGAATTCGTATCCTAGATCTAGTAGTTCGTAACTCGTTACCTATAGGTGGAAACTCGCATCTTTTATCTCATGACGCGTAACTCAGGACTTGGAACTCGTAACGCGTTACCGATAATTCGGAGCTCGTATCTTGTATCTCTTGCATTGATTGTAACACGTAACTCGTAACTCATAACTCGTTACCCATTACTCGGAACTTGTATCTTCTATCCCGGATCCCGCAAATCATTACCGATAACCTGGAACTCGTATCCTAGATCTTGAAGATCGTAACTCGTTACCAATAAGTGGGAACTCACATCTTGTATCTCGTGACGCATAACTCAGGACTCGGAACTCGAAGGTGTTACCGATAACTCGGAGCTCGTATCTTGTATCACTTACCTTGTAACTCGTAACCCGCAACCCGTAACTCGTTGTCCATAACTCGGAACTCGAATCTTGATCTCGTATCTTGTAAATCAATGTCGATAACCTCGAACTCGTATCCTAGATCTAGTAGTTCGTAACTCGTTACCGATAGATGGAAACTCGCATCTTGTGTCTCATGACGCGAAACTCAGAACTCGTAACTCGAAACTCGTAACTTGAAACTCGTAACTCGTAAATCGCACCTTATAACTCGCCACTCATAACCCGGAACTTATAACTTGTGTATCGTAACTTGTAATTCATTACCAATAACAAAGAACTCGTATCTTGCCTCTCGTAGCTCGTAAATCGTTACCGATATGTGGGAACTCGCAACTTGTATCTCTTTGACGCGTAACTCAGAACTTGGAACTCGTATGGCGTTACCCGTTGCCCGAAACTCGTATCTTCTATCTCGGAACTCGCAAATCATTACCGATAACCTGGAACTCGTATACTAGATCTTGAAGATAGTAACTCGTTACCAATATGTGGGAACTCGCATCTTGTATCTCGTAACTCGTAACTAGCACCTCGTAGATCGTAAGCCCTAATTCGTAACTCGTATATCGCAACTCGCAACTCGAAACATGAAACTCGTAACTTGAAACTCGTAACTCGTAAATCGCACCTTATAACTCGCTACTCATAACCCGGAACTCGTATTTTGTGTATCGTATCTTGTAACCCATTACCAATAACAAGGAACTCGTATCTAGCCTCTCGTAGCTCGTAAATCGTTACCGATAAGTGGGAACTCGCATCCTATATCTCGTGACGTGTAACACAGAACTCGGAACTAGTAACGCGTTACCGATAATTCGGAGCTCGCATCTTGTATCTCGTAACTCGTAACTAGTACCTCGTAGACCGTAAGTCGTAATTCGTAACTCGTAACTCGTATATCGTTACTCGCAACTTGAAACTCGTAACTCGAAATTCGTAACTCGTAACTCGTAACTCGAAACTCGTAACTCGAAACTCGTAACTCGAAACTCGTAACTCGTAACTCGTAAATCGCATCTTATAACTCGCTACTCATAACCCGGAACTCGTATCTTGGTTATCGTAGCATGTAACCCATTACCAATAACAAGGAACTCGTATCTTGCATCTCGTAGCTCGTAAATCGTTACCAATAAGTGGGAACTCGCAACTCGTATCTCGTGACGCGTAACTCAGAACTAGGAACTCGTGAAGCGTTACCGATAACTCGGAGCTCGTATCCTATATATCGTAGCTTGAAATCCATTACCGATAACCTGGAACTGGTATCTTGCATCTCGTAGCTGGTAAATCGTTACCGATAAATGGGAAGTCGCATCTTGTATCTCGTGACGCGTAAATCAGGACTCGGAACTCGAAAGTATTACCGATAACTCGGAGCTCGTATCTTGTATCACTTATCTTGTAGCTCGTAACTCGTAACCCGTAACTCGTTGCCTATAACTCGGAACTCTAATCTTGATCTCGGATCTTGTAAATCAATGACCTCGAACTCGTGTCCTAGATCTAGTAGTTCGTAACTCGTTACCGATAGGTGGAAACTCGCATCTTGTGTCTCAAGACGCGAAACTCAGAACTCGGAACTCGTAACGCGTAACCTATAGCTCGGAGCTTGTATCTTGTAACTCGTAACTCGTTACCCATAACTCGGAACTCGTATCTTGTATCTAGTAGCTCGTAACTCATTACTGATTACCTGGAACTCGTATCTTGTGTCTCGTAGCTCGTAAGTCACTACGATAGGTGGGAACTCGCATCTTGTATCTCGTAACTCGTAACTAGTACCTGGTATATCGTAATGCGCAACTCGAAACTCGTAACTCATAACTCGTAAATCGCAGGTTATAACTCGCTACTCATAACCCGGATCTCGTATCTTGTGTATCGTAGCTTGTAACCCATTACCAATAACAAGGAACTCGTATCTTGCCTCTCGTAGCTCGTAAATCGTTACCGATAAGTGGGAACTAGCAACTTGTATCTCGCGACGCGTAACTCAGAACTTGGAACTAGTAACGCGTTACCGATAACTAGGAGCTGGTCTCTTGTATCTCTTACCTTGTAACTCGTAACTCGTTACCCATTACTCGGAACTCGTATCGTCTATCTCGGATCTAGCAAATCATTGCCGATAACCTAAAACTCGTATCCAATATATAGAAGGTCGTAACTCGTTACCAATAAGTGCGAACTCGCATCTTGTATTTCGTGACGTGTAACTCAGAACTCGGAACCAGTAAAGCGTTACCGATAAGTCGGAGCTCGTACCTTGTAAGTTGTAACTCGTAACTCGTAACTCGTTACCTATAACTCGGAACTGGTATCTTATATATCGGCCGTAAGTAGTAATTCGTAACTCGTAACCCGTAAATTGCAACTTATAACTCGCTACTCATAACCCGGAACTCGTATCTTGTGTATCTTAGCTTGTAATTCATTACCAATAACAACCATCTCGTATCTTACCTCTCGTAGCTCGTAAATCGTTACCGTTAAGTGGGAACTCGGAACTTGTATCTCGTGACGCGTAACTCAGAACTTGGAACTCGTAACGCGTTACCGATAACTCGGAGCTCGTATCTTGTATCTCTTACATTGTAACTCGTAACTTGTAACTCGTAACCCGTTACCCATTACTCGGAACTCGTATCTTCTATTTCGGATCTCGCAAATCTATGCCGATAACCTGGAACTCGTATCCTAGATCTAGTAGTTCGTAACTCGTTACCGATTGGTGGAAACTCACATCTTGTATCACATGAAGCGAAACTCAGAACTTGGGACTCGTAACGCGTAACCGATGACTCGGGGCTCGTATCTTGTACCTCGTAACTCGTTTACCATACCTCGGAACCTGTAGCTTGTATTTAGTAGTTCGTAACTCATTACTGATTACCTGGAACTCGTATCTTGTGTCTCGTAACTCGTTACGATAAGTGGGAACTCGCATCTTGTATCTCGTAACTTGTAACTAGTACCTCGTATATTGTAAGTCGTAATTCGTAACTCATAACTCGTAAATCGCAGCTTATAACTCGCTACTCATAACCCGGAACTCATAACTTGTGTATCGTAATTCATTACCAATAACAAGGAACTCGTATCTTGCTTCTCGTAGCTCGTAAATCGTTACCGATAAGTGGGAACTCGCATCTTGTATCTCGTAACTTGTAACTAATGCCTCGTAGATCGTAAGTCGTAATTCGTAACTCGCATATCGTAACTCGCAACTCGAAACTCGTAATTCGAAACTCGTAACTCGTATCTCGTAAATCGCAGCTTATAACTCGCTATTCATAACACGGAAATCGTATCTTGTCTATCGTAGATTGTAACCCATTACCAATAACAAGGAACTCGTATCTTGCCTCTCGTAGCTCTTAAATCGTTACCAATAGGTGGGAACTCGCATCTTTTATCTCGTGACGCGTAACTCGGGACTCGGAACTCGAAAGTGCTGCCGATAACTCGGAGCTCGTATCTTGTATCACTTACCTTGTAATTCGTAACTCGTAACCCATAACTCGTTGCCCATAACTCGGAACTCGTATCTTGTGTCTCGTAGCTCGTAACTAGTACCTCGTACATCGTAAGTCATAATTCGTAACTGGTAACTCGTATATCGTAACTCGCCAGCCGAAACTCGAAACTCGTAACTCGTAACTCGTAACTCGTAACTCGTAACTCGTAACTCGTAACTCGTAACTCGTAACTCGTAACTCGTAACTCGTAACTCGTAAATCGTAACTCGTAACTCGTAACTCGTAACTCGTAACTCGTAACTCGTAACTCGTAACTCGTAACTCGTAACTCGTAACTCGTAACTCGTAACTCGTAACTCGTAACTCGTAACTCGTAACTCGTAACTCGTAACTCGTAACTCGTAACTCGTAACTCGTAACTCGTAACTCGTAACTCGTAACTCGTAACTCGTAACACGTAACTCGTAACTCGTAACTCGTAACTCGTAACTCGTAAATCGCAGCTTATAACTCGCTACTCATAACCCGGAACTCGTATCTTGCCTCTCGCAGCTCGTAAATCGTAACCGATAAGTGGGAACTCGCATCTTGTATCGCGTGACGTGTAAATTAGAACTCGGAACTCGTAACGCGTTACCGATAGCTAGGAGCTCATATCCTGCAACTAGTAGCTCGTAACTCATTACTGATTAACTAGAACTCGTATCTTGTGCCTCGCAGCTCGTAACTCGTAAATATAAGTGGGAACTCGCATCTTGTATCGCGTGACGTGTAACTTGGAACTCGGAACTCGTAACACGTTATCGATAACTCGGAGCTCGTATCTTGTAACTCGTAACTCGTTACCCATAACTCGGAACTTGTATCTTGTATCTAGTAGCTCGTAACTCGTTACCGATAGGTGGAAACTCGCATCTTGTGTCTCATAACGCGAAACTCAGAACTCGGAACTCGTAACGCGTAATCGATAACTCGGAGCTCGTATCTTGTAACTCGTAACTAGTTACCCAGAACTAGGAACTTGTATCTTGTATCTAGTAGCTAGTAACTCATTACCGATTACCTGGAACTCGTATCTTGTGTCTCGTAGCTCGTAACTCGTTACGATAAGTGGGAACTCGCATCTTGTATCTCGTAACCCGTAAATAGTACCTCGTAGATCGTAAGTCGTAATTCGCAACTCGAAACGCGTAACTCGAAACTCGTAACTCGTAAATCGCGGCTTATCACTCGTTACTCATAACCCGGAACTCGTATCCTGTGTATCGTAGCTTGTAACTCATTACCAATAACAAGGAACTCGAGTCTTGCCTCTCGTAGCTCGTAAATCGTTACCGATAGGTGGAAACTCGCATCTTGTATCTCATGAAGCGAAACCCAGAAATCGGATAGTATCGCGTTACCGATACGACGGAGCTCGTATCTTGTAACTCGTAACTCGTTACCCGTAACTCGAAACTCGTATCTTGTATCTAGTAGCTCGTAACTCATTACTGATTACCTGGAACTCGTATCTTGTGTCTCGTAGCTCGTAAGTCGCTACAATAAGTACCGATCAGTGGGAACTCGCAACTTGTATCTCGAGACCCGTAACTCAGAACTTGGAACTCGTAACGCGTTACCGATAATTCGGAATTTGTATCTTGTGTCTCTTACCTTGTAACTCGTAACTCGTAACTTGTAACTCGTTACCCATTACTCGGAACACGTAACTTTTATCCTGGATCTCGCAAATCACTGCCGATAACCTGGAACTAATATCCTAGATCATGAAGATCGTAACTCGTTACCAATATGTGGGAAATTGCATTTTGTATCTCGTGACGTGTAACTCAGAACTCGGAACTAGTAACGCGTTACCGATAACTCGGAACTCGTATCTTGTGTCTCGTAGCTCGTAAGTCGCTACGATAAGTGGGAACTCGCATCCTGTATCTCGTAACTCGTAACTAGTACCTCGTATATCGTAACTCGCAACTCGAAACTGGAAACTCGTAACTCGTAACTCGTAAATCGCAGCTTATAACTCGCTATTCATAACCCGGATCTCGTATCTTGTGTATCGTAGCTTGTAACCCATTACCAATAACAAGGAAGTCGTATCTTGCCTCTCGTAGCTCGTAAATCGTTACCGATAATTGGGAACTCGCAACTTGTATCTCGCGACGCGTAACTCAGAACTTGGAACTCGTAACGCGTTACTGATAAGTCGGAGCTTGTCTCTTGTATCTCTTACCTTGTAACTCGTAAGTCGTTACCCATTACTCGGAACTCGTATCTTCTATCTCGGATCTCGCAAATCATTGCCGGTAACCTGGAACTCGTATCCTATATCTTGAAGATCGTAACTCGTTACCAATAACTGGGAAGTCGCATCTTGTATCTCCTGACGTGTAACTCAGAACTCGGAACTAGTAACGCGTTACCGACAACTCGGAGCTCGTATCTTGTAACTCGTAACTCGTAACTCTTTACTCATAACTCGGAACTGGTATCTTGTATCTAGTAGCTCGTAACTCATTACCGATCACCTGGAACTCGTATCTGGTGTCTCGTAGCTCGCAACTCGTTACGACAAGTGGGAACTCTCATCTTGTATCTCGTAATTCGTAACTAGTACCTCGTAGATCGTAAGTCTAAATCCGTAACTCGTAACTCGAATATCGTAACTCGCAACTCGAAACTAGAAGCTCGTAACTCGTAAATCGCAGCTTATAACTCGCTACTCATAGCCCGGAACCCGTATTTCGTGTATCGTAGCTTGTAACCCATTACCAATAACAAGGAACTCGTATCTTGCCTCTCGTAGCTCGTAAATCGTTACCAATAAGTGGGAACTCGAAACTTGTATCTCGTGACGCGTAGCTCAGAACTAGGAACTCGTAACGCGTTACCGATTACTCGGAGCTCGTATCTTATATATCATAACTTGAAATCCATTACCGATAACCTGGAACTCGTATCTTATATATCGTAAATTGTAATCCATTACCGATAACCTGGAGCTTGCATCTCGTGGCTCGTAAATCGTTACCGATAAATAGGAACTCGTATCTTGTATCTAGTGACGCGTAACTCTAAAGTTTTATCGATAACTCGCAGCTCGTATCTTGTATCACTTACCTTGTAACTCGTAACTCGTTACCCGTTACTCATTGCCTATAGCTCGGAACTCGAATCTTGATCTCGGATCTTGTAAATCAATGACGATAACCTGGATCTCGTATCCTAGATCTAGTAGTTCGTAACTCGTTACCGACAGGTGGAGACTCGCATCTTGTATCTCATGACGTGAAACTCAGAACTCTGAACTCGTAACGCGTAACCTATAACTCGGAGCTCGTATCTTGTAACTCGTAACTCGTTACACATAACCCGGAACTCGTATCTTGTGTATCGTAGTTTGTAACCCAATACCAATAACAAGGAACTCGTATCTGGCCTCTCGTAGCTCGTGAATCGTTACCGATGAGTGGGAACTCGCAACTTGTATCTCGTGACGCGTAACTCAGAGCTCGGAACTAGTAACGCGTTACCGATAACTCGGAGCTCGTATCTTGTAGCTCGAAACTCGTAGCTCTTTACCCATAACTCGGAATTCGTATCTTATATGTCGTAACTTGTAATCCATTACCGATAACCTGGAACTCGTATCTTGCATCTCGTTGCTCGTAAATCGTCACCGATAAATGGGAACTCGCATCCTGTATCTCGTGACGCGTAACTCGAAAGTTTCATCGATAACTCGGAGCTCGTATCTTGTATCACTTACATTGTAACTCGTAACTCGTAACCCGTAACTCGTTGCCCATAACTCGGAACTCGAATCTTGATCTCGGATCTTGTAAAACAATGACGATAACCTCGAACTCATATCCTAGATCTAGTAGTTCGTAACTCGTTACCGATAGGTGGAAACTCGCATCTTGTATCTCATGATGCGAAACTCAGAACTCTCAACTCGTAACGCGTAACCGATAGCTCGGAGCTTGTATCTTGTAACTCGTAACCCGTTACCCATAACTCGGAACTGGTATCTTGTATCCAGTAGCTCGTAACTCATTACTGATCACCTGGAACTCGTATCTTGTGTCTCGTAGCTCGTAACTCGTTACGACAAGTGGGAACTCTTATCTTGTATCTCGTAATTCGTAACTCGTAACTCGTATATCTTAACTCGCAACTCAAAACTAGAAACTCGTAACTCGTAAATCGCAGCTTATAACTACCTACTCATAACCCGGAACTCGCATCGTGTGTATCTTAGCTTGTAACCCATTACCAATAACAAGGAATTCGTAACCTGCCTCTCATTGCTCGTAAATTGTTACCGATAAGTGGGAACTCGCATCCTATATCTCGTGACGTGAAACTCAGAACTCGGAACTAGTAACGCGTTACCGATAATTCGGAGCTCACATCTTGTATCTCGTAAGTCGTAACTAGTACCTCGTAGATCGTAAGTCGTAATTCGTAACTCGTAACTCGTATATCGTTACTCGCAACTTGAAACTCGTAACTCGAAACTCGTAACTCGTACTCGTAAATCGCATCTTATAACTGGCTACTCATAACCCGGAACTCGTATCTTGTGTATCGTAGCTTGTAACCCATTACCAATAACAAGGAACTCGTGTCTTGCATCTCTTAGCTCGTAAACCACCGTTACCGATAAATGGGAACTCGCACCTTGTATCTCGTGACGCGTAACTCAGGGCTCGGAACTCGCAACTTGTTACCGATAACTCGGAGCTCGTATCTCTTATCTTGTAACTCGTAACTCATAACTCGAAACTCGTAACTCGGTACCCATAACCTGGAACTCGTATCTTGTGTATGTTAGCTTGTAATTCATTACTAATAACAAGGATCTCGTATCTTACCTCTCGTAGCTCGTAAATCGTTACCGATAAGTGGGAACTCGCAACTTGTATCTCGTGATGCGTAACTCAGAACTTGGATCTCGTAACGCGTTACCGATAACTCTGAGCTTGTATTTTGTATCTCTTACATTGTAACACGTAACTCGTAACTCACGACTCGTTACCCATTACTCGGAACTCGTATCTTCTATCTCGTATCTCGCAAATCATTGCCGATAACCTGGAACTCGTATCCTAGATATTAAAGATCTTAACTCGTTACCAATAAGTGGAAACTCGCATCTTGTACCTCGTGACGTGTAACACAGAGGTCGAAACTAGTAACGCGTTACCGATTACTCGGAACTCGTATCTTGTAACTCGTAACTCGTTACCCGTAACTCGGAACTCGTATCTTGTATCTAGTAGGTCGTACCTCATTACTGATTACCTGGAACTCGTATCTTGTGTCTAGTAGCTTGTGACCCATTACCAATAACAAGGAACTCGTATCTTGCCACTCGTAGCTCGTAAATCGTTACCGATAAGTGGGAACTCGTAACTCGTATCTCGTGACGCGTAACTCAGAACTTGGAACTCGTAACGCGTTACCGATAGCTCGGAGCTCGTCTCTTGTATCTCTTACCTTGTAACTCGTAACTCGTTACTCGTTACCCATTACTCGGAACTCGTATCTTCTATTTCGGATCCCGCAAATCATTGTCGATAACCTGGAACTCATATCCCAGATCTTGAAGATCGTAACTAGTTATCAATAAGTGGGAACTCGTATCTTGTATCTCGTGACGCGTAACTCAGGACTCGGAACTTGAAAGTGTTACCAACAACTCGGAGCTCGTATTTTGTATCACTTACCTTGTAACTCGTAACTCGTAACCCGTAACTCGTTGACCATAACTCGGAACTCGAATCTTGATCTCGGATCTTGTAAATCAATGACGATAACTTCGAATTCGTATCCTAGATCTAGTAGTTCGTAACTCGTTACCTATAGGTGGAAACTCGCATCCTTTATCTCATGACGCGATACTCGGAACTCGTAACGCGTAACCGATAACTTGGAGCTCGTATCTTGTAATTCGTAACTCGTTACCCATAACTCGGAACTCTTATCTTATATATCGTAACTTGTAATCCATCACCGATAACCTGAAACTCTTATCGTGCATCTCGTAGCTCGTAAATCGTTACTGATATATGGGAACTCGCATCCTGTATCTCGTGACGCGTAACTCGGGACTCGGAACTCGAAGGTGTTACCGATAACTCGGAGCTCGTATCCTGTTTCACTTACTTTGTAATTCGTAACTCGTAATCCGTAACTCGTTGCCCGTAACTCGGAACTCGAACCCTGTTCTCGGTTCTTGTAAATGAATGACGATAACCTCGAACTCGTATCCTAGATCTAATAGTTTGTAACTCATTACCGATAGGTGGAAACTCGCATCCTGTATCTCATGACGCGTAACTCAGAACTCGAAACTCGTAACGCGTAACCGATAACTCGGAGCTCGTACCTTGTAATTCGTAACTCGTTACCCATAACTCGGAACTCATATCTTATATATCGTAACTTGTAACCCATTACCGATAACCTGGAACTCGTATCTTGCATCTCGTAGCTCGTAAATCGTTACCGATAAATGGGAGCTCGCATCTTGTATCTCGTGACGCGTAACTCGGGACTCGGAACTCGAAAGTGTTACCGATAACTCGGAGCTCGTATCTTGTATCACTTACTTTGTAATTCGTAACTCGTAACCCGCAACTCGTTGCCCGTAACTCGGAACTCGAACCCTGTTCTCGGATCTTGTAAATGAATGACGATAACCTCGAACTCGTATCCTAGATCTAATAGTTTGTAACTCATTACCGATAGGTGGAAACTCGCATCTTGTATCTCTTGACGCGTAACTCAGAACTCGAAACTCGTAACGCGTAACAGATATCTCGGAGCTCGTATCTTGTAACTTGTAACTCGTCACCCATTACTCGGAACTCGTATCTTCTATCTCGGATCTCCCAAATCATTGCCGATTACCTGGAACTCGTATCCTAGATCTTGAAGATCGTAACTTGTTACCAATAAGTGGAAACTCGTATCTTATATCTCGTGACGCGTAACTCAGGACTAGGAACTCGTAACGCGTAACCGATAACTCGGAGCTCGTATCTTGTCAATCGTAACTTGTTACCCATAACTCGGAACTCGTATCTTGTATCTAGTAGTTCGTAACTCATTACTGATTACCTAGAACTCCTCTCTTGTGTCTCGTAGCTCGTAACTCGTAACGATAAGTGGAAACTCGCATCTTGTATCTCGTAACTCATAGCTAGTACCTCGTAGATCGTAAGTCGTAATTCGTAATTCGAAACTCGTATATCGTAATTCGCAACTCGAAACTCGTAACTGGAAACTGGTATCTCGTAACTCGTAAATCGCAGCTTATAACCCGCTACCCATAACCCGGTACTCGTATCTTGTGTATCATAGCTTGTAACCCATTACCAATAACAAGGAACTCGTATCTTGCCTCTCGTAGCTCGTAAATCGTTACCGATAAGTGAAAACTCGCAACTTGTATCTCGTAACGCGTAGCTCAGAACTTGGAACTCGTAACGCGTTACCGATAGCTAGGAGCTCGTATCCTGCAACTAGTAGCTCGTAACTCATTACTGATTAACTAGAACTCGTATCTTGTGCCTCGTAACTCGTAACTCGTAACGATAAGTGGGAACTCGCATCTTGTATCGCGTGACGTGTAACTTAGAACTCGGAACTCGGAACTCGTAACGAGTTACCGATAACTCGGAGCTCGTATCTTGTAACTCGTAACTCGTTACCCATAACTCGGAACTTGTATCTTGTATCTAGTAGCTCTTAACCCGTTACGATAGGTGGGAACTCGCATCTCTTATCCCGTAACTCGTAACTAGTACCTCGTAGATCGTAAGTCGTAATTCATAACTCGCAACTCGAAACTCGTAACTCGATACCCGTAACTCGTAACTCGTAAATCGCAGCTTATAACTCGCTTCTCATAACCCGGAGCTCGTATCTTGTGTAGCGTAGCTTGTAATTCATTACCAATAACAAGGATCTCGTATCTTACCTCTCGTAGCTGGTAAATCGTTACCGATAAGTGGGAACTCGCAACTTGTATCTCGTGACGCGTAACTCAGAACTTGGAACTCGTAACGCGTTACCGATAACTCGGAGCTCGTAACTTGTATCTCTTACATTGTAACTCGTAACTTGTAACTCGTAACTCGTTACCCATTACTCGGAACTCGTATCTTCTATTTCGGATCTCGCAAATCTATGCCGATAACCTGGAACTCGTATCCTAGATCTTGAAGATCGTAACTCGTTACCAATGAGTGGGAACTCGTATCTTATATCTCGTCATACGTAACTCAGGACTCGGAACTCGAAAGTGTTACCGATAACTCGGAGCTCGTATCTTGTATCACTTACCTTGTAACTCGTAACCCGTAACTCGTTGCCCATAACTCGGAACTTGAATCTTGATCTCGGATCTTGTAAATGAATGACGATAACCTCGAACTCGTATCCTAGATCTAATAGTTTGTAACTCATTACCGATAGGTGGAAACTCGCATCTTGTATCTCTTGACGCGTAACTCAGAACTCGAAACTCGTAACCCGTAACAGATATCTCGGAGCTCGTATCTTGTAACTTGTAACTCGTCACCCATTACTCGGAACTCGTATCTTCTATCTCGGATCTCCCAAATCATTGCCGATTACCTGGAACTCGTATCCTAGATCTTGAAGATCGTAACTTGTTACCAATAAGTGGAAACTCGTATCTTATATCTCGTGACGCGTAACTCAGGACTAGGAACTCGTAACGCGTAACCGATAACTCGGAGCTCGTATCTTGTCAATCGTAACTTGTTACCCATAACTCGGAACTCGTATCTTGTATCTAGTAGTTCGTAACTCATTACTGATTACCTAGAACTCCTATCTTGTGTCTCGTAGCTCGTAACTCGTAACGATAAGTGGAAACTCGCATCTTGTATCTCGTAACTCATAGCTAGTACCTCGTAGATCGTAAGTCGTAATTCGTAATTCGAAACTCGTATATCGTAATCCGCAACTCGAAACTCGTAACTGGAAACTGGTATCTCGTAACTCATAAATCGCAGCTTATAACCCGCTACCCATAACCCGGTACTCGTATCTTGTGTATCATAGCTTGTAACCCATTACCAATAACAAGGAACTCGTATCTTGCCTCTCGTAGCTCGTAAATCGTTACCGATAAGTGAAAACTCGCAACTTGTATCTCGTAACGCGTAGCTCAGAACTTGGAACTCGTAACGCGTTACCGATAGCTAGGAGCTCGTATCCTGCAACTAGTAGCTCGTAACTCATTACTGATTAACTAGAACTCGTATCTTGTGCCTCGTAACTCGTAACTCGTAACGATAAGTGGGAACTCGCATCTTGTATCGCGTGACGTGTAACTTAGAACTCGGAACTCGGAACTCGTAACGCGTTACCGATAACTCGGAGCTCGTAACTTGTATCTCTTACATTGTAACTCGTAACTTGTAACTCGTAACTCGTTACCCATTACTCGGAACTCGTATCTTCAATTTCGGATCTCGCAAATCTATGCCGATAACCTGGAACTCGTATCCTAGATCTTGAAGATCGTAACTCGTTACCAATGAGTGGGAACTCGTATCTTATATCTCGTGATACGTAACTCAGGACTCGGAACTCGAAAGTGTTACCGATAACTCGGAGCTCGTATCTTGTATCACTTACCTTGTAACTCGTAACCCGTAACTCGTTGCCCATAACTCGGAACTTGAATCTTGATCTCGGATCTTGTAAATCAATGTCGATAACCTCGAACTCGAATCCTAGATCTAGTAGTTCGTAACTCGTTACCGATTGGTGGAAACTCGAATCTTGTATCACATGAAGCGAAACTCCGAACTCGGGACTCGTAACGCGTAACCGATGACTCGGAGCTCGTATCTTGTACCTCGTAACTCGTTACCCAGAACTCGGAACTCGTATCTTGTATCTCGTAGCTCGTAACTCATTACTGATTACCTGGAACTCGTATCTTGTGTCTCGTAGCTCGTAACTCATTACGATAAGTGGGAACTCGCATCTTGTATCTCGTAACTCGTAAATAGTACCTCGTAGATCGTAAGTCGTAATTCGTAACTCGAAACTCGTATATCGTAACTCGCAATTCGCAACTCGCAACTCGCAACTCGAAACTCGTTACTCGTAACTCGTAACTCGTAACTCGTAACTCGTAACTCGTAACTCGTAACTCGTAACTCGTAACTCGTAACTCGTAACTCGTAACTCGTAACTCGTAACTCGTAACTCGTAACTCGTAACTCGTAACTCGTAACTCGTAACTCGTAACTCGTAACTCGTAACTCGTAACTCGTAACTCGTAACTCGTAACTCGTAACTCGTAACTCGTAACTCGGAACTCGTAACTCGTAACTCGTAACTCGTAACTCGTAACTCGTAACTCGTAACTCGTAACTCGTAACTCGTAACTCGTAACTCGTAACTCGTAACTCGTAACTCGTAACTCGTAACTCGTAACTCGTAACTCGTAACTCGTAACTCGTAACTCGTAACTCGTAACTCGTAACTCGTAACTCGTAACTCGTAACTCGAAACTCGTAACTCGTAAATCGCGGCTTATAACTCGCTACTCATAACCCGGATCTCGTATCCTGTGTATTGTAGCTTGTAAGTCATTACCAATAACAAGGAGCTCGTGTCTTGCCTCTCGTAGCTCGTAAATCGTTACCGATAGGTGGAAACTCGCAACTTGTATCTCGTGACGCGTAACTCAGAACTTGGAACTCGTAACGTGTCACCGATAACTCGGAGCTCGTATCTCTTACCTTGTAACTCGTAACTCATAACTCGAAACTCGTAACTCGCTACCCATAACCCGGAACTCGTATCTTGTGTATCTTAGCTTGTAATTCATCACCAATAACAAGGATCTCGTATCTTGCCTCTCGTAGCTCGTAAATCGTTACCGATAAGTGGGAACTCGCAACTTGTATCTCGTGACGCGTAACTCAGAACTTGGAACTCGTAACGTGTCACCGATAACTCGGAGCTCGTCTCTTGTATCTCTTACCTTGTAACTCGTCACTCGTCACTCGTAACTCGTAACTCGTAACTCGTAACTCGTAACTCGTTACTCGTTACCCATTACTCGGAACTCGTATCTTCTATCTCGGATCCCGCAAATCATTGCCGATAACCTGGAACTCGTATCCCAGATCTTGAAGATCGTAACTCGTTATCAATAAGTGGGAACTCGTATCTTGTATCTCGTGACGCGTAACTCAGGACTCGGAACTCGGAAGTGTACCGACAACTCGGAGCTCGTATCTTGTATCACTTACCTTGTAACTCGTAACTCGTAACCCGTAACTCGTTGACCATAACTTGGAACTCGAATCTTGATCTCGGATCTTGTAAATCAATGACGATAACCTCGAATTCGTATCCTAGATCTAGTAGTTCGTAACTCGTTACCCATAGGTGGAAACTCGCATCTTTTATCTCATGACGCGAAACTCAGAACTCGGAACTCGTAACGCGTAACCGATAACTCGAAGCTCGTATCTTGTAATTCGTAACTCGTTACCCATAACTCTTAACTCGTATCTTATATATCGTAACTTGTAATCCATTACCGATAACCTGAAGCTCATATCTTGCATCTCGTAGCTCGTAAATCGTTACCGATAAATGGGAACTCGCATCTTGTATCTCGTGACGCGTAACTCGGGACTCGGAACTCGAAAGTGTTACCGATAACTCGGAGCTCGTATCCTGTATCACTTACCTTGTAATTCGTAACTCGTAACCCGTAACTCTTTGCCCGTAACTCGGAACTCGAACCCTGTTCTCGGATCTTGTAAATGAATGACGATAACCTCGAACTCGTATCCTAGATCTAATAGTTTGTAACTCATTACCGATAGGTGGAAACTCGCATCTTGTATCTCATGACGCGTAACTCAGAACTCGAAACTCGTAACGCGTAACAGATAACTCGGAGCTCGTATCTTGTAACTTGTAACTCGTTACACATTACTCGGAACTCGTATCTTGTATCTAGCAGCTCGTAACTCATTACTGATTACCTGAAACTCGTTCTTGTGTCTCGTATCTCGTAACTCGCTACGATCAGTGGGAACTCGCATCTTGTGTCTCGTAACTCGTAACTAGTACCTCGTAGATCGTAAGTCGTAATTCGTAACTCGTAACCCGCACCTCGCAACCCGAAACTCGTAACTCGTAACTCGTAAATTGAAGCTTATAACTCGCTACTTATAACCCGGAACACGTATCTTGTATATCGTAGCTTGTAACCCATTACCAATAATAAGGAACTTGTATCTTGCCTCTCGTAGCTCGTAAATCGTTACCGATAAGTGGACACTCGTTACTTATATCTTGTGACGCGTAACTCAGAACTTGGAACTCGTTACGCGTTACCCATTACCCGGAACTCGTGTCTTCTATCTCGGATCTCTCAAATCATTACTGATAACCTGGAACTCGTATACTAGATCGTGAAGATAGTAACTCGTTACCAATAAGTGGGAACTCGCACTTTGTATCTCGTGGCGTGTATCTCAGAACTCGGATCTAGTAACGCGTTACCGATAACTCGGAGCTCGTATCTTGTATCACTTACCTTGTAACTCGTAACTCGTACCTCGTGGATCGAAAGTCGTAATTCGTAACTCGCAACTCGAAACTCGTAACTCGAAACTCGTAACTCTAAACTCGTAACTCGTAACTCGTAAATCGCAGCTTATAACTCGCTTCTCATAACCCGGAGCTCGTATCTCGTGTAGCGTAGCCTGTAATTCATTACCAATAACAAGGATCTCGTATCTTACCTCTCGTAGCTCGTAAATCGTTACCGTTAAGTGGGAACTCGCAACTTGTATCTCGTGACGCGAAACTCAGAACTCTGGACTCGTAACGCGTAACCGATGACTCGGAGCTCGTATCTTGTACCTCGTAACTCGTTACCCATAACTCGGAACTCGTAACTTGTATTTAGTAGCTCGTTACTCATTACTAATTACCTGGAACTCGTATCTTGTGTCTCGTAGCTCGTAACTCGTTACGATAAGTGGGAACTCGCATCTTGTATCTCGTGACTCGTAACTAGTACCTCGTATATAGTAAGTCGTAATTCGTAACTCATAACTCGTAAATCGCAGCTTATAACTCGCTACTCATAACCCGGAACTCATAACTTGTGTATCGTAGCTTGTAATTCATAACCAATAACAAGGAACTCGTATCTTGCTTCTCGTAGCTCTTAAATCGTTACTGATAAGTAGGAACTCGCATCTTGTATCTCGTAACTTGTAACTAATGCTTCGTAGATTGTAAGTCGTAATTCCTAACTCGTATATCGTAACTCCCAACTCGAAACTCGTAACTCGTATCTCGTAAATCGCAGCTTATAGCTCACTATTCATAACACGGAAATCGTATCTTGTCTATCGTAGATTGTAACCCATTACCAATAACAAGGAACTCGTATCTTGCCTCTCGTAGCTCTTAGATCGTTACCAATAAGTGGGAACTCGCATCTTGTATCTCGTGACGCGTAACTCGGGACTTGGAACTCGAAACGCGTAACAGATAGCTTGGAGCTCGTATCCTGTAACTCGTAACTCGTTACCCGTAACTCGGAACTCGTATCTTGTATCTAGTAGTTCTTAACCCATTACTGATCACCCGGAACTCGTATCTTGTGTCTCGTAGCTTCTAAGTCGCTACGATAAGTGGGAACTCGCATCCTGTATCTCGTAACTCGTAACTAGTACTTCGTATATCGTAACTCGCAACTCGAAACTCGTAACTCAAAACTCGAAACTCGTAACTCGTAGCTCGTAAATCGCAGCTTATAACTCGCTACTCATAACCCGTATCTCGTATCATGTGAATCGTAGCTTGTAACCCATTACCAATAACAAGGAACTCGTATCTTGCTTCTCGCAGCTCGTAAATCGTTACCGATAAGTGGGAACTCGCAACTTGTATCTCGCGACGCGTAGATCAGAACTAGGAACTCGTAACGCGTTACCGATAACTCGGAGCTCGTATCTTATATATTGTAACTTGAAATCCATTACCTATAACCTGGAACTCGTATCTTGCATCTCCTAGCTCGTGAATCGTTACCGATAAATGGGAACTCGCATCTTGTATCTCGTGACGCGTAACTCAGGACTCGGAACTCGAAAGTGTTACCGATAACCCAGAGCTGGTATCTTGTAATTCGTAACTCGTTACTTATAACTCGGAACGCGCATCTTGTATCTAGTGGCTCGTAACTCATTACTGGTTACCTGGAACTCGCATCTTGTATCTCGTAACTCGTAACTAGTACCTCGTAGATTGTAAGTCGTAATTCGTAACTCGTAACTCGTACATCGTTACTCGCAACTCGAAACTCGTAACTCGAAACGCGTAACTCGTAACTCGTAAATCGCATCTTATAACTCGCTACTCATAACCCGGAACTCGTATCTTGTGTATCGTAGCTTGTAACCCATTACCAATAACAAGGAGCTCGTATCTGGCCTTTCGTAGCTCGTGAATCGTTACCGATAAGTGGGAACTCGCAACTTGTATCTCGTGACGGGTAACTCAGAACTTGGAACTAGTAACGCGTTACCGATAACTCGGAGATTGTATCCTGTATCTCTTACCTTGTAACTCGTAACTCGTAACTCGTAACTCGTAACTCGTAACTCGTAACTCGTAACTCGTAACTCGTAACTCGTAACTCGTAACTCGTAACTCGTAACTCGTAACTCGTAACTCGTAACTCGTAACTCGTAACTCGTAACTCGTAACTCGTAACTCGTAACTCGTAACTCGTAACTCGTAACTCGTAACTCGTAACTCGTAACTCGTAACTCGTAACTCGTAACTCGTAACTCGTAACTCGTAACTCGTAACTCGTAACTCGTAACTCGTAACTCGTAACTCGTAACTCGTAACTCGTAACTCGTAACTCGTAACTCGTAACTCGTAACTCGTAACTCGTAAATCGTAACTCGTAACTCGTAACTCGTAACTCGTAACTCGTAACTCGTAACTCGTAACTCGTAACTCGTAACTCGTAACTCGTAACTCGTAACTCGTAACTCGTAACTCGTAACTCGTAACTCGTAACTCGTAACTCGTAACTCGTAACTCGTAACTCGTAACTCGTAACTCGTAACTCGTAACTCGTAACTCGTAACTCGTAACTCGTAACTCGTAACTCGTAACTCGTAACTCGTAGCTCGTAACTCGTAACTCGTAACTCGTAACTCGTAACTCGTAACTCGTAACTCGTAACTCGTAACTCGTAACTCGTAACTCGTAACTCGTAACTCGTAACTCGTAACTCGTAACTCGTAACTCGTAACTCGTAACTCGTAACTCGTAACTCGTAACTCGTAACTCGTAACTCGTAACTCGTAACTCGTAACTCGTAACTCGTAACTCGTAACTCGTAACTCGTAACTCGTAACTCGTAACTCGTAACTCGTAACTCGTAACTCGTAACTCGTAACTCGTAACTCGTAACTCGTAACTCGTAACTCGTAACTCGTAACTCGTAACTCGTAACTCGTAACTCGTAACTCGCAACTCGTAACTCGTAACTCGTAACTCGTAACTCGTAACTCGTAACTCGTAACTCGTAACTCGTAACTCGTAACTCGTAACTCGTAACTCGTAACTCGTAACTCGTAACTCGTAACTCGTAACTCGTAACTCGTAACTCGTAACTCGTAACTCGTAACTCGTAACTCGTAACTCGTAACTCGGCACTCGTAACTCGGCACTCGTAACTCGGCACTCGTAACTCGGCACTCGTAACTCGGCACTCGTAACTCGGCACTCGTAACTCGGCACTCGTAACTCGGCACTCGTAACTCGGCACTCGTAACTCGGCACTCGTAACTCGTAACTCGTAACTCGTAACTCGTAACTCGTAACTCGTAACTCGTAACTCGTAACTCGTAACTCGTAACTCGTAACTCGTAACTCGTAACTCGTAACTCGTAACTCGTAACTCGTAACTCGTAACTCGTAACTCGTAACTCGTAACTCGTAACTCGTAACTCGTAACTCGTAACTCGTAACTCGTAACTCGTAACTCGTAACTCGTAACTCGTAACTCGTAACTCGTAACTCGTAACTCGTAACTCGTAACTCGTAACTCGTAACTCGTAACTCGTAACTCGTAACTCGTAACTCGTAACTCGTAACTCGTAACTCGTAACTCGTAACTCGTAACTCGTAACTCGTAACTCGTAACTCGTAACTCGTAACTCGTAACTCGTAACTCGTAACTCGTAACTCGTAACTCGTAACTCGTAACTCGTAACTCGTAACTCGTAACTCGTAACTCGTAACTCGTAACTCGTAACTCGTAACTCGTAACTCGTAACTCGTAACTCGTAACTCGTAACTCGTAACTCGTAACTCGTAACTCGTAACTCGTAACTCGTAACTCGTAACTCGTAACTCGTAACTCGTAACTCGTAACTCGTAACTCGTAACTCGTAACTCGTAACTCGTAACTCGTAACTCGTAACTCGTAACTCGTAACTCGTAACTCGTAACTCGTAACTCGTAACTCGTAACTCGTAACTCGTAACTCGTAACTCGTAACTCGTAACTCGTAACTCGTAACTCGTAACTCGTAACTCGTAACTCGTAACTCGTAACTCGTAACTCGTAACTCGTAACTCGTAACTCGTAACTCGTAACTCGTAACTCGTAACTCGTAACTCGTAACTCGTAACTCGTAACTCGTAACTCGTAACTCGTAACTCGTAACTCGTAACTCGTAACTCGTAACTCGTAATTCGTAACTCGTAACTCGTAACTCGTAACTCGTAACTCGTAACTCGTAACTCGTAACTCGTAACTCGTAACTCGTAACTCGTAACTCGTAACTCGTAACTCGTAACTCGTAACTCGTAACTCGTAACTCGTAACTCGTAACTCGTAACTCGTAACTCGTAACTCGTAACTCGTAACTCGTAACTCGTAACTCGTAACTCGTAACTCGTAACTCGTAACTCGTAACTCGTAACTCGTAACTCGTAACTCGTAACTCGTAACTCGTAACTCGTAACTCGTAACTCGTAACTCGTAACTCGTAACTCGTAACTCGTAACTCGTAACTCGTAACTCGTAACTCGTAACTCGTAACTCGTAACTCGTAACTCGTAACTCGTAACTCGTAACTCGTAACTCGTGACTCGTGACTCGTAACTCGTAACTCGTAACTCGTAACTCATAACTCGTAACGCGTAACTCGTAACTCGTAACTCGTAACTCGTAACTCGTAACTCGTAACTCGTAACTCGTAACTCGTAACTCGTAACTCGTAACTCGTAACTCGTAACTCGTAACTCGTAACTCGTAACTCGTAACTCGTAACTCGTAACTCGTAACCCGTAACTCGTTACCCATTACTCGGAACTCGTATCTTCTCTCTCGGATCTCGCAAATCATTGCCGATAACCTGGAACTCTAATCCTAGATCTTGAAGATCGTAACTCGTTACCAATAAGTGGGAACACGCATCTTGTATCTCGTGACGTGTAACTCAGATCTCGGAGCTAGTAACGCGTTACCGATAACTCGGAGCTCGTATGTTGTAACTCGTAACTCGTAACTCGGTACCCATAATTTGGAACTCGTAACTTATATATCGTAACTTGTAATCCATTACCGATAACCTGGAACACGTATCTTGCATCTCGTAGCTCGTGAATCGTTACCGATAAATGGGAACTCGCATCTTGTATCTCGTGACGCATAACTCAGGACTAGGAACTCGAAAGTGTTACCGATAACTCGGAGCTCGTATCTTGTAACTCGTAACTCGTTACCCATAACTCGGAACTCGTATCTTGTATGTAGTAGCTCGTAACTCGTTACTGATTACCTGGAACTCATATATTGTGTCTCGTAGCTCGTAACTCGTTACGATAAATGGGAACTCGCATCTTGTAACTCGTAACTCGTAACTAGTACCTCGTAGATCGTAAGACGTAATTCGTAACTCGTAACTCGTAACTCGTATATCGTAACTCGTATATCGCAACTCGCAACTCGAAACTCGTAACTCAAAACTCGTAACTCGTAAATCGCAGCTTATAACTCGCTACTAATAACCCGGAACTAATAAATTGTGTATTGTGGCTTGTAATTCATTACCAATAACAAAGAACTCGTATCTTGCCTCTCGTAGCTCGTAAATCGTTACCGATATGTGGGAACTCGCATGTTGTATCTTGTAACTCGTAACTAGTACCTCGTAGATCGTAAGTCATGATTCGCAACTCGTAACTCGTATATCGTAATTCGCAACTCGAAACTCGTAACTCGAAACTCGTAACTCAAAACTCGTAAATCGCAGCTTATAACTCGCTACTCATAACCCGGAACTCGTATCTTGTGTATCGTAGCTTGTAACCCATTACCAATAACAAGGAACTCGTATCTGGCCTCTCGTAGCTCGTAAATCGTTACCGATAAGTGGGAACTCGCAACTTCTATCTCTCGACGCGTAACTCAGAACTTGGAACTCGTAACGCGTTACCGATAACTCGGAGCTTGTCTCTTGTATCTCTTACCTTGTAACTCGTAACTCGTTACCCATTACTCGGAACTCGTATCTTCTATCTCGGATCTTGCAAATCATTGCCGATAACCTGAAACTCGTATCCTATATCTTGAAGATCGTAACTCGTTACCAATAAGTAGGAACTCGCATCTTGTATCTCGTGACGTGTAACTCAGAACTCGGAACTAGTAATGCGTTACCGATAACTCGGAGCTCGTGTCTTGTAACTCGTAACTCGTAGCTCTTTACCCATAACTCGGAACTCGTATCTTATATATCGTAACTTGTAATCCATTACCAATAACCTGGAACTCGTATCCTATATCTTGAAGATCGTAACTCGTTACCAATAAATAGGAACTCGTATCTTGCATCTCGTAGCTCGTAAATCGTTACAGATAAATGGGAACTCGCATCGTGTATCTCGTGACGCGTAACTCGAAAGTTTTATCGATAACTCGGAGCTCGTATCTTGTATCACTTACCTTGCAACTCGTAACTCGTAACCCGTAACTCGTTGACCATAACTCGGAACTCGAATCTTGATCTCGGATCTTGTAAATCAATTACGATAGCCTCGAACTCGTATCCTAGATCTAGTAGTTCGTAACTCGTTAACGATAGGTGGAAACTCGCATCTTGTATCTCATGAAGCGAAACTCAGAACTCGGAACTCGGAACGCGTAACCGATAACTCGGAGCTCGTATCTTGTAACTCGTAACTCGTTACCCATAATTCGGAACTCGTATCTTGCCTCTCGTAGCTCGTAGATCGTTACCGATAAATGGGAACTCGCATCTTGTATCTCGTGACGCGTAACGCAGGACTCGGAACTCGAAAGTGTTACCGATAACTCGCAGCTCGTATCTTGTATCACTTACCTTGTAAATTGTAACCCGTAACTCGTAGCCCATACCTCGGAACTCGAATCTTGATCTAGGATCTTGTAAATCAATGACGATAACCTCGAACTCGTATCCTAGATCTAGTAGTTCGTAACTCGTTACCGATAGGTGGAAACTCGCATCTTGTATCTCATGACGCGAAACTCAGAACTCTCAACTCGTAACGCGTAACCGATAGCTCGGAGCTTGTATCTTGTAACTCGTAACTTGTTACCCATAACTCGGAACTGGTATCTTGTATATAGTAGCTAGTAACTCATTACTGATTACCTGGAACTCGTATCCTGCCTCTCATAGCTCGTAAATCGTTACCGATAAGTGGGAACTCGCATCCTATATCTCGTGACGTGTAACTCAGAACTCGTTACCGATAATTCGGAGCTCACATCTTGTATCTCGTAACTCGTAACTAGTACCTCGTAGATCGTAAGTCGTAATTCGTAACTCGTAACTCGTATATCGTTACTCGCAACTTGAAACTCGTAACTCGAAACTCGTAACTCGTACTCGTAAATCGCATCTTATAACTCGCTACTCATAACCCGGAACTCGTATCTTGTGTATCGTATCCCGTAAATCGTTACCAATAGGTGGGAACTCGCAACTTGTATCTCGTGACGTGTAACTCAGAACTAGGAACTCGTAACGCGTTACCGATAACTCAAAGCTCGTATCTTATATATCGTAACTTGCAATCCATTACCGATCACCTGGAACACGTATCTTGCATCTCTTAGCTCGTAAACCGTTACCGATAAATGGGAACTCGAGCCTTGTATCTCGTGACGCGTAACTTAGGGCTCGGAACTCGTAACTTGTTACCGATAACTTGGAGCTCGTATCTTTTACCTTGTAACTCATAACTCGACACTCGTAACTAGCTACTCATAACCCGGAACACGTATCTTGTGTATCTTAGCTTGTAATTCATTACCAATAACAAGGATCTCGTATCTTACCTCTCGTAGCTCGTAAATCTTTACCGATAAGCGGGAACTCGCAACTTGTATCTCGTGACGCGTAACTCAGAACTTGGAACTCGTAACGCGTCACCGATAACTATGAGCTTGTATTTTGTATCTCTTACATTGTAACACGTAACTCGTAACTCATGACTAGTTACCCGTTACTCGGAACTCGTATCTTCTATCTCGAATCTCGCAAATCATCGTCGATAACCTGGAACTCGTATCCTAGATCTTAAAGATCTTAACTCGTTACCAATAAGTGGGAACTCGTTGGACCTCGTGACGTGTAACTCAGAACTCGGAACTAGTAACGCGTTACCGATAACTCGGAACTCGTATCTTGTATCTAGTAGGTCGTACCTCATTGCTGATTACCTGGAACTCGTATCTTGTGTCTAGTAACTTGTAACCCATTACCAATAACAAGGAACTCGTATCTTGCCACTCGTAGCTCGTAAATCGTTACCGATAAGTGGTTACTCGTAACTCGTATCTCGTGACGCGTAACTCAGAACTTGGAACTCGTCACGCGTTACCGATAACTCGGAGCTCGTGTCTTGTATCTCTTACCCTGTAACTCGTAACTCGTAACTCGTTACTCGTTACCCATTACTCGGAACTCGTATCTTCTATCTCGGATCCCGCAAATCATTGCCGATAACCTGGAACTCGTATCCCAGATCTTGAAGATCGTAACTCGTTATCAATGAGTGGGAACTCGTATCTTGTATCTCATGACGCGTAACTCAGGACTCGGAACTCGAAAGTGTTACCGACAACTCGGAGCTCGTATCTTGTATCACTTACCTTGTAACTTGTAACTCGAAACCCGTAACTCGTTGACCATAACTCGGAACTCGAATCTTGATCTTGGATCTTGTAAGTCAATGACGATAACCTCGAATTCGTATCCTAGATCTAGTAGTTCGTAACTCGTTACCTATAGGTGGAAACTCTCATCTTTTATCTCATGACGCGAAACTCAGAACTCGGAACTCGTAACGCGTAACCGATAACTCGTCACCCGCACCTCGCAACCCGAAACTCGTAACTCGTAACTCGTTACTCGTAAATTGCAGCTTATAACTCGCTACTTATAACCCGGAACACGTATCCTGTATATCGTAGCTTGTAACCCATTACCAATAATAAGGAACTCGCATCTTGCCTCTCGTAGCTCGTAAATCGTTACCGATAAGTGGAAACTCGTTACTTATATCTTGTGACGCGTAATTCAGAACTTGGAACTCGTAACGCGTTACCGACAACTTGGAGCTTGCATCTTGTATCTCTTACCATGTAAATCTTAGCTCGTAACTCGTAACGATAAGTGGGAACTCGCATCATGTATCTCGTGACGCGTAACTTAGAACTCGGAACTCGTAACGCGTTACGGATAGCTCGGAGCTGGTATCTTACAACTAGTAGCTTGTAACTCATTACTGATTAACTAGAACTCGTATCTTGTGCCACGTAGCTCGTAACTCGTAACGACAACTAAGAGCTCGTATCTTGTGTCTCGTAACTAGTAACTAGTAACTCGTAGGTCATAAGTCGTAATTCGTAGCTCGTAACTCGTATATCGTAACACGCAACTCGAAACTCGTAACTCGTAACTCGTAACTCGTAACTCGTAACTCGTAACTCGTAACTCGTAACTCGTAACTCGTAACTCGTAACTCGTAACTCGTAACTCGTAACTCGTAACTCGTAACTCGTAACTCGTAACTCGTAACTCGTAACTCGTAACTCGTAACTCGTAACTCGTAACTCGTAACTCGTAACTCGTAACTCGTAACTCGTAACTCGTAACTCGTAACTCGTAACTCGTAACTCGTAACTCGTAACTCGTAACTCGTAACTCGTAACTCGTAACTCGTAACTCGTAACTCGTAACTCGTAACTCGTAACTCGTAACTCGTAACTCGTAACTCGTAACTCGTAACTCGTAACTCGTAACTCGTAACTCGTAACTCGTAACTCGTAACTCGTAACTCGTAACTCGTAACTCGTAACTCGTAACTCGTAACTCGTAACTCGTAACTCGTAACTCGTAACTCGTAACTCGTAACTCGTAACTCGTAACTCGTAACTCGTAACTCGTAACTCGTAACTCGTAACTCGTAACTCGTAACTCGTAACTCGTAACTCGTAACTCGTAACTCGTAACTCGTAACTCGTAACTCGTAACTCGTAACTCGTAACTCGTAACTCGTAACTCGTAACTCGTAACTCGTAACTCGTAACTCGTAACTCGTAACTCGTAACTCGAAACTCGTAACTTGAAACTCGTAACTCGTAAGTCGCACCTTATAACTCGCTACTCATAACCCGGAACTCATAACTTGTGTATCGTGGCTTGTAATTCATTACCAATAACAAAGAACTCGTATCTTGCCCCTCGTAGCTCGTAAATCGTCACCGATATGTGGGAACTCGCATCTTGTATCTTGTAACTCGTAACTAGTACCTTGTAGATCGTAAGTTATAATTCGCAATTCGTATTTCGTATATCGTAATTCGCAACTCGAAACTCGTAACCTGAAACTCGTAACTCAAAACTCGTAACTCGTAAATCGCAGCTTATAACTCGCTACTCATAACCCGGAACTCGTATCCTGTGTATCATAGCTTGTAACCCAGTACCAATAACAAGGAACTCGTATCTGGCCTTTCGTAGCTCGTAACGCGTTACCGATAAATCGGAGCTTGTCTCTTGTATCTCTTACCTTGTAACTCGTCACTCGTAACTTGTAACTCGTTACCCATTACTCGGAACACGTACCTTCTATCTCGGATCTCGCAAATCACTGCCGATAACCTGGAACTCGTATCCTAGATCATGAAGATCGTAACTCGTTACCAATATGTGGGACCTCGCATCTTGTATTTCGTGACGTGTATCTCAGAACTCGGAACTAGTAACGCGTTACCTATAATTCGGAGCTCGTATCTTGTAACTCGTAACTTGTAGCTAGTTACCCATAACTCGGAACTCGTACCTTGTATCTAGTAGCTCGTAACTCATTACTGATTACCTGGAACTCGTATCTTGTGTCTCGTAGCTCGTAAGTCACTACGATAGGTCGGAACTCGCATCTTGTATCTCGTAACTCGTAACTAGTACCTGGTATATCGTAATTCGCAACTCGGAACTCGTAACTCGAAACTCGAAACTCGTAATTCGTAAATCGCAGCTTATAACTGGCTACTCATAACCCGGATCTCGTATCTTGTGTATCGTAGCTTGTAACCCATTACCAATAACAAGGAACTCGTATCTTGCCTTTCGTAGCTCGTAAAGCGTTACCGATAAGTGGGAACTAGCAACTTGTATCTCGTAACTCGAAACACGTAACTCGTACTCGTAAATCGCATCTTATAACTCGTATCTTGCCTCTCGTAGCTCGTAAATCGTTACCAATAAGTGGGAACTCGCATCTTGTATCTCATGACGCGAAACTCAGAACTCGGAACTCGTAACACGTAACCGATTATTCGGAGCTCGTATCTTGTAACTCGTAACTCATTACCCATAACTCGGAACTCGTAATTTGTATCTAGTAGCTCGTAACTCATTACCTGGAACTGATATCTTGTGTCGTGTAGCTTGTAACTTGTTATGATAAGTAGGAACTCGCATTTTGTATCTCGTAACTCGTAACTAGTACCTCGTTGGTCGTAAGTCGTAATTATAACTCGTAACTCGTGTATCGTAACTGGCAACTCGAAACTCGTAACTCGTAACGCGTAAATCGCAGCTTATAACTCGCTACTCATAACCCGGAACGTGTATCTTGTGATCGTAGCTTGTAACCCATCACCAATAACAAGGAACTCGTATCTTGCCTCTTGTAGCTCGTAAATCATCACCGATAAGTGGGAACTCGGAAAATGTATCTCGTGACGCGTAACTCAGACCTTGGAACCCGTAACTCGTTACCCATAACTTGGAACTCGCATCTTGTATCTAGTGGCTCGTAACTCATAATGATAAGTGGGAACCCTCATCTTGTATCTCGTAACTCGTAACTAGTACCACGTAGATCGTAAGTCGTAATTCGCAACTCGTAACTCGTAACTCGTATATCGTAACTCGCAACTCGAAACTCGTAACTCGAAACTCGTTACTCGTAACTCGTAAAGCGCAGCTCACAACTCGCTACTCATAACCCGGAACTCGTAGCTTGTGTATCGTAGCTTGTAACCCATTAGCGATAACAAGGAACCCGTATCTCCCCTCTCGTCGCTCGTAAATCATTACCGATAAGTGGGAACTCGCAACTTGTATCTCGTGACGCGTAACTCAGAACTTGGAACTCGTAACGCGTTACCGATAACTGGGAGCTTGTATCATATATCTCTTACATTGTAACTCGTAACTCGTTACCCATTAATCGGAACTCGTATCTTTTATCTCGGATCTCGCAAATCATTGCCGTTAATCTGGAACTCGTATCCTAGTTCTTGAAGATCGTAACTCGTTACCAATAAGTAGAAACTTGCATCTTGTATCTCGTGACGTGTAACTCAGAACTCGGAACTCGAAAGTTTTACCGATAACTCGGAGATCGTATCTTGTATCACTTACCTTGTAACTCGTAACCCGTAACTCGTTGCCCATAACTCGGAACTCGAATCTTGATCTCGGATCTTGTAAATCAATGACGATAACCTCGAACTCCTATCCTAGATCTAGTAGTTCGTAACTCGTTACCGATAGATGGAAACTCGAACCTCATGAAGCGAAACTCAAAACTCGGAACTCGTAACGCGTAACCGATAACTCGGAGCTCGTATCTTGTAACTCGTAACTCGTTATCCATAACTCGGAACTTGTATCTTGTATCTAGTAGCCCGTAACTCATTACTGATTACCAGGAACTCGTATCTTGTATCTCGTAGCTCGTAACTCGTTACGATAAGTGGGAACCCGCATCTTGTATCTCGTAACTCGTAACTAGTACCTCGTAAGTCGTAATTCGTAAATCGTAACTCGTATATCGTAACTCGCAACTCGAAACTCGTAGCTCGTAACCCGTAAATCGCAACTTATAACTCTCTAATCATAACCCAGAACTCGTAGCTGGTGTATCGTAGCTTGTAACCCATTACCAATAACAAGGAACTCGTATCTTGCCTCTCGTAGCTCGTAAATGGTTACCGATAAGTGGGAACTCGCAACTGGTATCTCGTGACGCGTAACTAAGGACATGGAACGCGTAACGCGTTACCAATAACTTGTATCTTGTATGTCTTACCTTGTAACTCGTAGCTCTTAACTTGTAACTCGTTACCCATTACTCGGAAATCGTATCTTCCATCTCCGATCTCGAAAATCATTGCCGATACCCTGGAGCTCATATCCTAGATCTTGAAGATCGTAACTCGTTATCAATAAGCGGGAACTCGCATGTTGTATCTCGTGACGTGTAACTCAGAACTCGGAACCAGTAAAGCGTTACCGATAACTCGGAGCTCGTACCTTGTAACTTGTAACTCGTAACTCGTAACTCGTAACTCGTAACTCGTAACTCGTAACTCGTAACTCGTAACTCGTAACTCGTTACCCATAACTCGGAACTGGTATCTTATATATCGTGACTTGTAATCCATTACCGATAACCTGGAACTCGTATCTTGCATCTCGTAGCTCGTAAATCGTTACCGATAAATGGGAACTCGCATCTTGTATCTCGTGACGCGTAACTCAGAACTCGGAACTCGTAACGCGTAACCTATAACTCGGAACGCGCATCTTGTATCTAGTGGCTCGTAACTCATTACTGATTACCTGGAACTCGCATCTTGTATCTCGTAACTCGTAACAAGTACCTCGTAGATTGTAAATCGTAATTCGTAACTCGTAACTCGTATATCGTTACTCGCAACTCGAAACTCGTAACTCGTAAATCGCATCTTATAACTCGCTACTCATATCCCGGAACTCGTATCTTGTGTATCGTAGCTTGTAACCCATTACCAATAACAAGGAACTCGTATCTTGTAACTCGTAACTCGTAACTCGGTACCCATAACTTGGAACTCGTAACTTATATATCGTAACTTGTAATCCATTACCGATGACCTGGAACTCGTATCTTGCATTTGGTAGCTCGTGAATCGTTACCGATAAATGGGAACTCGCATCTTGTATCTCGTGACGCGTAACTCAGGACTCGGAACTCGAAGGTTTTATCGATAACTCGGAGCTCGTATCTTGTATCATTTACCTTGTAGCTCGTAACTCGTAACCCGTAACTCGTTGCCCATAACTCGGAACTCGAATGTTGATCTCGGATCTTGTAAATCAATGTCGATAACCTCGAACTCGTATCCTAGATCTAGTAGTTCGTAACTCGTTACCGATAGATGGAAACTCGCATCTTGTATCTCATGAAGCGAAACTAAGAACTCGGGACTCGTAACGCGTAACCGATAACTCGGAGCTCGTATCCTGTAACTCGTAACTCGTTACCCATAACTCGGAACTCGTATCTTGTATGTAGTAGCTCGTAACTCGTTACTGATTACCTGGAACTCATATATTGTGTCTCGTAGCTCGTAACTCGTTACGATAAGTGGGAACTCGCATCTTGTATTTCGTAACTCGTAACTAGTACCTCGTAGATCGTAAGTCGTAATTCGCAACTCGAAACTCGTAACTCGAAACTCGTAACATGAAACTCGTAACTCGTAAATCGCACCTTATAACTCGCTACTCATAACCCGGAACTCATAACTTGAGTATCGTAGCTTGTAATTCAGTACCAATAACGAAGAACTCGTATCTTGCCTCTCGTAGCTCGTAAATCGTTACCGATATGTGGGAACTCGCAACTTGTATATCTCGAAGCGTAACTCAGAACTTGGAACTCGTAACGCGTTACCGATAACTCCGAGCTTGTCTCTTGTACCTCTTACCTTGTAACTCGTCACTCGTAACTTGTAACTCGTTACCCATTACTCGGAACACGTACCTTCTATCTCGGATCTCGCAAATCACTGCCGATAACCTGGAACTCGTATCCTAGATCATGAAGATCGTAACTCGTTACCAATATGTGGGAACTCGCATCTTGTATCTCGTGACGTGTAACTCAGAACTCGGAACTAGTAACGCGTTACCGATAACTCGGAGCTCGTATCTTGTAACTCGAAACTCGTAGCTCTTCACCCATAACTCGGAACTCGTATCTTATATATCGTAACTTGTAATCCATTACCGATAACCTGGAGCTCGTATCTTGTATCTCGTGACGCGTAACTCGAAAGTTTTATCAATAACCTGGGGCTCGTATCTTGTATCACTTACCTTGCAACTCGTAACTCGTAACCCGTAACTCGTTGCCCATAACTCGGAACTCGAATCTTGATCTCGGATCTTGTAAATCAATTACGATAACCTCGAACTCGTATCCTAGATCTAGTAGTTCGTAACTCGTTAACGATAGGTGGAAACTCGCATCTTGTATCTCATGAAGCGAAACTCGGAACTTGGAACTAGTAACGCGTTACCGATAACTCGGAGCTCGTATCTTGTAACTCGTAACTCGTAGCTCTTCACCCATAACTCGGAACTCGTATCTTATATATCGTAACTTGTAATCCATTACCGATAACCTGGAACTCGTATCTTGCCTCTCGTAGCTCGTAGATCGTTACCGATAAATGGGAACTCGCATCTTGTATCTCGTGACGCTTAACTCAGGACTCGGAACTCGAAAGTGTTACCGATAACTCGCAGCTCGTATCTTGTATCACTTACCTTGTAAATTGTAACCCGTAACTCGTTGCCCATAACTCGGAACTCGAATCTTGATCTCGGATCTTGTAAATCAATGACGATAACCTCGAACTCGTATCCTAGATCTAGTAGCTCGTAACTCATTACTGATTACCTGGAACTTGTATCTTGTGTCTGGTAGCTTGTAACCCATTACCAATAGCAAGGAACTCGTATCTTGCCTCTCGTAGCTCTTAAATCGTTACCAATAAGTGGGAACTCGCAACTTGTATCTCGTAACGTGTAACTCAGAACTTGGAACTCGTAACGCGTTACCGATAACTCTTAGCTTGTATTTTGTATCTCTTACCTTGTAACTCGTAACTCGTAACTAGTTACCCATTACTCGGAACTCGTATCTTCTATCTCGGATCTCGCAAATCATTGCCGATAACCTGGAACTCGTATCCTAGATCTTGAAGATCGTAACTCGTTACCAATGAGTGGGAACTCGTATCTTATATCTCGTGATGCGTAACTCAGGACTCGGAACTCGAAAGTGTTACCGATAACTCGGAGCTCGTATCTTGTATCACTTACCTTGTAACTCGTAACCCGTAACTCGTTGCCCATAACTCGGAACTCGAATCTTGATCTCGGATCTTGTAAATCAATGACGATAACCTCGAACTCGTATCCTAGATCTAGTAGCTCGTAACTCATTACTGATTACCTGGAACTTGTATCTTGTGTCTGGTAGCTTGTAACCCATTACCAATAGCAAGGAACTCGTATCTTGCCTCTCGTAGCTCTTAAATCGTTACCAATAAGTGGGAACTCGCAACTTGTATCTCGTAACGTGTAACTGAGAACTTGGAACTCGTAACGCGTTACCGATAACTCTTAGCTTGTATTTTGTATCTCTTACCTTGTAACTCGTAACTCGTAACTAGTTACCCATTACTCGGAACTCGTATCTTCTATCTCGGATCTCGCAAATCATTACCGATAACCTGGAACTCGTGTCTTGCATCTCGTAGCTCGTAAATCGTTACCGATAAATGGGAACTCGCAACTTGTATCTCGTGACGCGGTAACTCGTTACAATAAGTGGGAACTCGCACCTTGCATCTCGTAACTCGTAACTAGTACCTCGTAAGTCGTAAGTCGTAATTCGTAACTCGTAACTCGTAAATCGCAGCTTATAACTCGCTACTCATAACCCGGAACTCGTATCCTGATCTCGGATCTTGTAAATCAATGACGATAACCTCGAACCCGTATCCTAGATCTATAGTTTGTAACTCGTTACCGATAGGTGGAAACACGCATCTTGTATCTCATGACGCGAAACTCAGAATTCGGAACTCGTAACGCGTAACCTATAACTCGGGGCTCGTATCTTGTAACTCGTAACTCGTTACTTATAACTCGGAACTCGCCTCTTGTATCTAGTCGGTCGTTACTCATTACTGATTACCTTGAACTCGTATCTTGTGTCTCGTAGCTCGTAACTCGTTACGATAAGTGGAAACTCGCATCTTGTATCTCGTAACTCGTAACTAGTACCTCGTATATCGTAATTCGTAACTTGTAACTCGTATATGGTAACTCGCAACTCGAAACTCGTAACTCGTAACTCGAAACTCGTAGCCCTTAACTTGGAACTCGTATCTTATATATCGTAACTTGTAGTCCATTACCGATAACCTGGAAGACGTATCTTGGATCTCGTAGCTCGTAAATCATTACCGATAAATGGGAACTCGAATCTTGTATCTCGTGACGCGTAAACGAGAACCCGGAACTCGAAAGCGTTACCGACAACCCGGAGCTCGTATCTTGTATTACTTACCTTGTAACTGGTAACTCGTAACCCGTAACTCGTTGCCCATAACTCGGAACTCGAATCTTGATCTCGGATCTTGT